>JAZKJV010000223.1:110000-832500 GCA_037367405.1 Ottelia alismoides
TCCGCTACGGAGGTTGACTCAGTACTGATGTCTATTGTATGGGGATTTGGATAGGAGACGTCGCATTGGATTTTTTATGATTTCAATTTTCAACTATGGGAATGAGGCCGCTCTCATCCAAGCTCGGGTTGCCCGGTATCAGCAGGTGGTATAGATTTTTTCCATTGATATTGAAATTGATATTTATGGTAAAAAATATGACCAATAAAAAAATATTGTATTATTATTGTTATCTCTTGGTAATGTGCACAATTGAATTTTTTTGATATAGTTCATTGTTTTATTGATTTGTATTTCTTATTACATGGTATTGTCATTGTATTAGCGTTTTAATGTGTATGAATAGTTAAGGCATGTTGCATAATTTAATGGTGCATACTTAGTCAAATTCATTTGACTAGTATTGATTACTATATTGCAGTTTACGGTAAGCAAGTTATTGGTTAGTCAGCTGGATTGAGGATGCATTGCTTTATTTTAGTCTCTTAAGTTATTGTACGGAGCTTATTGTTAGACTCATTTAATTTTATTCCGTTGTTCAGACTTTATGAGTCTTTTTATTTATTGGGTAAGTTTCTTTATTCTTCTATTATTGTATGCCACTCTGATATTTATGGTTAATGGATTATTGAACCTTTCGTCTTGCTTCTTGACTCGAAAAAATTCATTGTTTTGGGATGCTTCCGTAATTTTTTCCATGTTTCGAGGTCTGGGACGTGACCCACTCTCTCTCTCTCTCTGTATGTGTAATTTTATAATGAAATAGATCACACCAAACAACGGAAGCAAGCAACATTAAGTAGCACGATCGAACCAGCATCATGCATGGTAATCAATAAGCACAAGAAAATATCATTCTCAAAAGGAACCATGAAATCCTTTTAAATTTAGAGTTCCATTATTACAAAACAATAAGGATATACTTGTAAAAGAAAATTAATTTGGTGCATGTATAACAATTAATTCCAATGGCATACATATCCGTACCACGATAAAAGCCTTGTTGAGTTGGCCGCTCGACCTAAAGTGCTTGGTCAAACTTGCTTGTCACATGAAATTAGCAAAATATATTTTTGTATGAGCCTAATGCCCATCATATATTCATGAATGGGAATCTAACAGTCTTTTAACTAAGGTAAAGCATTGGGTCGGGCCGGTCTGAAACTGATGTACAGATGGGTCGAGCCCGGATCTTCATATTTCAAAAATATCATGCTCGAACCGGGCCAGACCTCAACCTGAAGTACAAATGGGCCGAGCACGGGCCCTCATATTTCAAAATATCATATTAGGACCAAATTAGGAGACATGGATTTATAGTCACAATATTTCCTTCATCCATAAATAGTAATATTATAGCATAGTAATACATCTAATATTCATGTGTTAAGGGTGGATTATATCCATAACAATAAATTGGAATCAAAGTGCAACTTCATGGCATCAAAATGAGTGCGGGTTGAACCTTAGCCTAAATCCAAGTCCGACCTGAACCCGAGCCCGCGGACCTTGGGTCAGGCCCGGGTCCTCGGTTTGCTAAAAAAAACGGGCCTCGACTTAACCCAAGGCCCACGGAAAATTGATGGTCTCAGATCGGGCTTTTCCAAGTTGGGTCGGGTCGAGTCCAATGCTCCACCCTACTTTTAACATCTTATATTGCATGCACTTGGGTTTCTATGGAAAAGTATCATTACACACCTAATTGTTCACATGCATGCCTAAGTTTATTCCTATAAGTATTTTAGCTTCTTTCATAAACATGGGTATACGTATGTAGTATACATAAGAATATATAACATACACGTATTTCATCTTGTGGGGCTTATAAGTTTCATGGCATATAAAAATTATTTTATCATATAAATCACTTTGCATGTTAGCCTTTTTAAGATACTCAATTTGCATGACTTGTGATGATTTACTTCCTTAGATCATTTCTAGTGCAACATTTAATGTGGTTTATTATCTATAAAATCATTTTCTTGCATAACATGTAATGATTTACCTTTATAAATTGTTTCATTGCATACTTACAATGGTATACTTTTATAAATCATTTCTTTACATAACTTTTCATGTACTTACATTGTTATTTTTTCGACCGCTGGCATCTGGGGATTATGGCGTTACATGACAATGTAGCTACAATTGTATAAGATTTACCTTTTGCCTCTGTGGTTTCTTGAAAACCATACATCCCGTGTGACATTACCCATTGGGCTAACACGACTCCTTACGGTTGTCCATATGACTATTTATGAGTATATGCCTTAAATATCTTTAGTGTGTAATTTTTGTGCCCATCACTTTAAACTTGTCCATGATGGATCATTAATTTACTAGCACCGTAAGGACTCGAAAGTGAAGTATATTGAGCAAGATGTTATGGCATATCAATTGGGTATTAAATCACCTCTAATTAGCATTCCATTTTTAGACAACTCAGTAACGGTAATTAGAGAAGGGAACTTAGCTTATGGCAGAGAGATCCGAGCTGTTACAAATTCGCTTAGTAGAAAATGGGTGATGGAAACTCTTCCACCTTTTATGTATGAGCTAATACTTGCCCATTACATGCCACTTCTGCTCAGAAAAGAAAACCGTTCTACTTCACTGATTGATTTCCAGTTAATTACGCAACATCTCCATCACCGATCTACAGCTTTGCTTGGTTCGCTTTCATGCTACCCATGCTTTCTTAACAAGCTCATCTCCAATTCCATAGTCCTCAGCCAAGCCGTCAACTTTTTTAGACCAAAAATTGGAGAAACATACTATGGTAAGATAGTTAGGCAATCTGTCCATGTTCACAGGATATACGTTCAACGTAGCTAGGGAAGAACAAATCACTTGTCCATGACATTTGCATCAAACTGTCTGTGAAGAAAAAAAATAAAGGCAACAGGAATTATTCGAAATTATTTTGATCTAACTTTTGTTAAGATAGTTTCCCAGCCACTGGTACGTAAACCTTAGATTTAGTTATTTGAAACAGAGTTCTACCTATCTAACCTTTGATTTTGCAGGCATAAACATCAGATGCATCTTTTTGAAGAATCTTGCCCATCTCATCTTGATTTACATCTCTCACAAAAATGTTATCTTTACAGTTCTCAACATCTCATTGAATGCGCTATCCATGTTCGTCAACGGTTCTGATATTATAGCCGATGTTACCCAAGAGAGGCCTAAATAACTGAATATTGAAAAACGATGTTAAAGCCAACGACCGTAAAAAAATAGCACCTAAAAAGAGCGACAACTGAAAATACGCTTCCATAAGTCTCTTCATTGGGATCAGGTATGTTCCATGTAAGCAAATATATAAAATTGGAATACTTCCTGCCATAACCTAACATTATACAAAAATTTCAAACAGCTTTACCGTATAACATGATGGATTACCAAAGATGTTTATCCACATGTTAGCAAAAAGTGCAAAAACCAGTTCCTCTATAGCATACATGACAAGACAAAACCAGTTCTTCCTCTAAGATAGTTTGCTGACCTTCCGTCCATCCTCTATGAAAAAAATTGCAGATTCCGGCACCTGTATTCATAAAATATAAACAAAAGAGCCCTTGATACGGTTTTCTATTGACTACTGAAAAAGAAAATATCCATTAAATTGCACAGTTTAGATAATCACAAACTTAGAGAGAAGAGGGAGCATATTTGCATCATATAAGATCAACACAAAGCAGAAACTACAGCTGCAATGCCACGACATGCATACTGTGCAAAACGAACTGAGTGTGACCAAGCAATTTCATAAAATCTGGTGCCACGCAAAAATTTGAGCCATTATTACTTGCAATCAAGACATGTACCCCGATTGGCATATGTAATATATGCCTAGTAGTAGTTGAAATACGTGATAACCTAAAACACAAGTTAATCCGTGGCTGTGATAGTCTTTCTCAAGGAAAAAGTTAATTTGTGATTTATTGACTAGTCAACCCAATTGCCCTCGACAGGTATGCATTAATGTTTTGCCAACCCAGTGGTCGGGTGATTATAATTATTATTTTATAATGAACCCTCCTAAAAAAAACCCCACAATTTTATAGTAGCCCCCTCTGAAAAATTAGACGAGAAATGTGATTATTTGTTAATTTATATTAGCTCACCTCTTTATAAAAGAAATGACTTTTATTAGTTGTCCCCTTTGAGATATTGCAATATCAGCTATCCCCCTCCTTTTTTGAAATATCACTCGTGTCCCTGACTTATTAATGTTCTATCACTTGTACCCTTATGCTAATGTAGCCACCAATGAGTTGAACTTAACCATGGTTTTTCAAACCATGGTGCAGTTAAAAGAGGCATAACTGTCCAAACATCTCCCTTCACCGCTAGCAGCCTCCTCCCCTTGAGCACCAGTACTACTGTCGTCGGCACCTGGAATGCCGCCTTGAATGTCAGGTCCTCAACATCATGCTCGTTATCAGCAGCTCCATGTGCCCCATTTGCAGCTTCTTTGTCGAATCGTATGTGGGTCTCTCCATTGCCAACGTCATTGCGCCCAACATGTCCATGATAAGGTTCACCTACAACATCTGCACGGTGGTCAGCGACATCTTCTCCAAGAACACGATCGAGACGAAGTTAACACCAACACTCCGGCAGGTCGGAACGACCAGTCGAACCTTCGAGCGACATGGATCCTTGAGGCCGAAGATGCTCAACATCAGCGTTGCAGTAGTCGGCCGACTAGACCGACTATTCAGTCTGACTTTGAGGTGTGGGGTCCTTGACTGAATAACCTTTAGTCGGCCAATAGTCGGCCTAACCGAATAGTCAATCCAATTATTCGGCCAACTAGTAGTTAACCACAGGAATTTTTTATTTTTTTAAATTCTCAAGAATTACCTTTCGTCATGATATTATCAAAAATATCAAAGCTATGTATATGTATGTTGTTAATGAATACTTTACCTTGTATTCTTGTTGATTGATGATAATATATATATTATATAAATATATAATATATGTATTAAAATCATTTTTAAATTAAAAATAACTAAAAAATCCAAAATCGAATAGTCACTGAATATTGATTATTTTCTATTCAATAACTACTCCGACTGAATATCGAATACCGACTGGCTGTAATACTGCCCAGCATGGAGAAGGGCTTGTAGGGGGAGGGGTGTAGTAGTAGAAGGGCTTGGAGGGGGAGGGCAGAGGAGGGCTTGGAAGGGTAGGGGTAGCGGAAGAGGAGCATGTGGAGGGAAAGGGGAGGAGGAGGGTTTGCATGGGGAGGGCTTGGAGGAAGAAGCATGCATGGGGGAGGGGCGGATGATGAGGAGGGCTTGGAGGGGGAGGAGCGGAGGAGGGCCTCAAAGGGGAGGGGTGACAAAGGAGGAGGGGCGGCGGAGGAGGAACGAGAGAGGAGAAGGGCCTGAAGGGGAGGGACGGCGGCGAAAGAAGGCCAGTAGGGGGAGGGATGGTCGAAGGAGGAAGGGCAGGAGGGGGAGGAGGGAGGAAGAAGAAATGAGGAAGAAAAAGATATTTTTACCCTTCATTTTTTAATTAATTATCCTTATGTCCTCAAAGTTAACGACCGTTTGAGATGAGGATGGGCGGCAGCTAACCCAAGAGGCACAAGCGATCATTGTGAAAGAAGTCAGGAGCCGAACTAATATTTCAAAAAATGGAGTATAACTAATATTGCAATATCTCATAGGGCACAACTGATAAAAACTCTAAAAAAATCACTATTTTCAGCAATTATCCATTGAAAAATCCCTTCTCTCTTTACCTAATACTGCTCAAAGCAAGTCATTTGTTCTAAACAAAACCCTTATCCTCCACTTACCAATGGTGTTCATGCGATTTGAAATCTAGGAATGTAGGAGGGCATTGAACACAATGGTCGTTTTCTGGTGGTTGATTTGAGGGGAGGAATTTTGAGACCTTGTTTATCCATGCTCCGTCCAAGTTAGTAATCCAAAATGTAGTACAAGTCCGTCTCAACGGCATCATGCACAACACATGCAACACAAATTCGACGGAGGAAATGACTTTCTCAACATAGGTGAGTAACCCTGTAGATAAAGCCAATATATTCACGCTGCAGCCACAGTGCCCAGATCAGGGGCAGATCCTATTTAACAATAAGATTCAGGTGCTTCCAATCTAATAGTTCTGGATGATATAAGTTTGGATAGTGGGATGCTGGGGACTGTTCCACTAATTTAGAGAGTTTTTAATGGGCGATGCGTCATTTATTTGGGTTTTCCTTACTATAGTGAAAATTAACAGGATTAGATCCGTCAATCCAAATCCAATTCCCTCTCATATGAGAGTAGTTTATAGTCGGAATGAGCTGATCTATTAGGAAGAGGATCATTAAGGTACGACCAAGTTAACCAAGGTTTCAGATCCAAACTAAACCAGCAAGCTCAATCTAACTCAAGCTGAGGATCAAGGATCCAGACCCACACCACACATACTTGTTAGTATGCGCACATGCACACTCTTACACTGCATAGACTTCATTTCTCTATTGGTCGCCTTGGAAACTATTGATCTACCTTACGGTGCATCGCCGGAGTGAGGGCTGCCTTGTGGGGCCCCTCTAGGCATGGCCAGCGGCAAGCCATCTCACCGGGAGGACCTCTCTAGCCCTTTCTACTTGCCATTGATCAGTTCCTGCCACTGCTAGCGGAGGCAGTGGCGACAGCAGCAGCCGATTCTTGCAACCGGTGATCATGTATTACCCGTGACCCATCAGGGGCCTCGCCATGTATCTGTATGCTACTCCTATGCACTTCTCGTACCCGTATCTTAGTTATTCGTGAAGCTGGATGTGTGCAAACTCATGCCACAACTGTTCTCAGGCGAGGAATGATAGATCTTGAAGCTCCAGTATGAGTCCGTATGACAAGCAATGTGGTCGTCCTTCTCACGCTTTCTACTCGTCGCTCAAGGGTATCTTTGAGAAGCTTTACAACTTCAAACCTCTGACCTCTTCTCCATAGCAGTAGAAGATGTAGAGGAATACCACAATGGTTGGAGAATTTTTGGCAGTACTTAACCCTGAGTATGACGCCATACGAAATCAGCTACGCATCTATCACTCCCATGGAAGAGGCATACAACAGACTCAGCAGGATCACAATCCTTCCTATGACCACCACTCAAACCTCTTCTGTGATGAATGTATCTGGCGGCAAAAGAGGTCCATCTCAATTCAGAGGACATCGAGTCTGTGGTAGGGGAGGTGGACGTCCACGTCAGCCATGCATCTATTGTCACATTCAGACCATTGCGAGGACAAATGCTACCACAAGTATGGTTACCCCGCATCCACCTATATTGTTGAGCAAGTTGAGCCTACTGCCACTCCTGCTATCAGAAGTTTGATGTATCCCATTTAAGGGAGATTATGACTCATGTTGTCAGCTCCACTAGTGCTCCTTTAGACCCTTCTGACATCGTTGCTTCAACCTTATCCAATTCCTTGAATATATCTTATGCTCTTATTAGTTGTCACTGGCACTGTTGTAAAAGTCAGCCGACTAATCGAGTTGGGGGTGGGGGGAGATAGCCGATTCAACTAGACCTAGTCTGCCACTAGTCGACCAACCCGACTAATCGGGTTGACTACTCGACCGACTTTTACATAGAGATTTTTAAATTTTTTTAAAAGCAAACTTATTCTAATATGCTTAATGTTATATTTAAAGTCGATTACATCTTTTGTTTCATTACAATAGTTATACAAATATATGCAAATATATAATATATGTATAAAAATGATTTATATAGAAACAAATTAATGATTGACTAAATCCGATTAGTCGTCCTACTGCTGATTTATCCCTAGTCAGTGACCCCGCCGACCGAGCACCGACCATCGATTTATGCAACCTTGGTCATTGGGCAGACACTTTACAGTGGATTATGGACTCTGACGCATCTCATCATCTCTACGGAGACAGAGCATTGTTTACTTCCTATAGATCAGTACATCCAAGCATATATGTTGTCGCTGCAGATGGGACACACTCATATTACATGATAGAGGAGATTCATTTGAAATCAGCTATGCATCTGCAGAATGTGCTACATGCACTTGACTTTTCTATGAACTTGTTATCTATTAGTTAGAGTAATAAGGATTTGTGTTGTCGAGCCATATTTAACCCCTCCACTCTTGTGTTTCAGCATATACTCACAGGCAGGGTGATTGGATGCGACCGTAAGCAAGGGGGTCTCTGCAAACTGATACAATCTCCTTATATCGGTGCTTCTTCCATTCCCACTAGGTCGGTCTCCTCGTACATGTGGCATCTTCAGTTCGGTCACCTTCCTTTTCTATAGAGTCCTACAATTTTATTCCCAGTTTACCTTTCAGTTGTGAGGCTTACCAACTTGGTAAGCATCACCGATCTAGTTTTCCTAGTCGTTAGATTCATATCAGCACTTCTTTATTTGAGTTAGTTCATTTTGATATATGGGATCCCAATCGTGTTCCTGGCTACTACAAGCACATGTTCTATCTTATAGATGTCGATGATTATTCTAGACTTCCTTGGAGTTTTATACCATCCAGTGCTCTAAGTTCTTTAGCTCCCCTAGCATCTTACATCAGACCTCATATGCATACACTTCTCAATAGACCTCTTGATAAACACCAGCATCTTCTTGATATTACCAAGACTCTTCTTATCTAGAGTCATGATCTCCACTCTTTATGTGGAGATGATGTCTTGTTGCCTGCTACTTGGCCAATCATATGCCATCCTCCGTTTTAGGAGAAAAGGTTCCTTTTAAGATTGCATTTCTCGATAAGGACCTTTTCTCTCCATCACCTCGTGTCTTTGCCTCTATGACTTTTGTTCATCATCTGACTCTTGGTTGTGACAAGCTCTCCCTTAGAGTCGTCAAGTGTGTTTTTGTGGGCTACTACCATACCCGAAAAGGGTATCAGTGATTTGATCCTTTCATATGGAAGTACTGCATTAATGTTGGCATCACTTTTTGAATATGTCATGTACTTCTTTCCTGCAGGTGACATGATAATCCCGTCAGAGTCTGGTGAGGTGGTTTATGTTCCACCACCACATTTTCCACCATCACCACTAAATCCATGTATGTGGTTCCTCCACTACCTCCTCACGTGACTCCTCTACCACCTCCTATTATGTCTCAAACTTTTCCTAGATACTATATTCGTAGGCCGCAAACTGTACCCCATGCTCCTCTTCCTTGCCCATCATCCAGCATGCTCCAGATAAATTAGAGCACTTGGCTTCTATTGACGAAAACAGGTGATTTGTCTGTGCAACAAGAGACTTTACAGGTTGAGCAGGTAGCACCACAAGAGGCTATTTACAGGATACAGATCCTTTAAAGGATCTTAACCAACTCATTGCTCCTCGGAAGCAGAGGCGTAGAAGTGCTATGTATCCTTTTGTTGCCTATGTTTCTTTGGAGCATCTTTCAGAGAATTTCAAGATGTTTGAGGTGGGTCTGTCCTCCGTAGAAACCTCATGCAAATAACAAGGAGCTATGTGAGACAGTCAATGGCATCATGCTATGGAGGAGATGACTACATTTCATGAGGCATATGAATACCGCCACAGACGGGGATCCATGGTTGGCTACAAATGGGTTTTTACAGTAAAGCAAAGAGCATATGGCAGTGTCGATAACTACAAGTCTAGACTTATGGCACGATCAGTGTTGTAAAAGTCGCTTGACTGACCAGATTAGTAGGTCCGACTAGTCTAGTCAATGGGGTGGCCGACCAAGTAGTGACTAATTCCGACTAGGTACACTAATCGACCAATTTTTACTTGGATATACCATTTTTTAATGTTTGTTTTTAATAAGCAAACTTATTATAATATTCTTAATGTTTTATTTAAATTCAATTACTTCTTTTTTATTTATTATGGTAATATAAAAATGTACAAAATATATGTAATATATGTATAAAAATGAGCTATATATTTAAAATAATCATAAAATTCAACGCTAATTAAAGTTCAACTAAATCCGATTAGTCGCCCGACTGCCGATTAATCCTTAGTCATTGACCCAACCGACCGAGTATCGATTACTGACTTTTGCAGCCTTGAGCACGATCGTTCACACAGACATATAGGGTGGACTATCAAAACATCTTTTTCTCGATGGCTCGTCATTCTACACCAGGGTCCTTTCTACTGCAGTGGTATGGGAGAAGGTTCGATATCTCGATTTCGATTTTGTTTCGGTCTCCTCCAAAACCAAAATTTCGGTGAAATTTGAGAAATTTCAACAGTTTCGGTGGAAATGTCGAAAATGACTCAAAAAGTCATTTTTCGGTCTTTTTTTTGCAAATTGAGATCTTCCGAATTATTACAACAATAAATAGCTTACAAATACACACTTATATCACACATATTGCTTATATATGCCCCTTATATCGCGTATATCGGTCATATCTGCCAAATCGATGTTAATGTTGATTATTGACTGATACGTACTGGAAATTAATATCATCCAATCCAAGGTCTTATAACAACAGCTTACAAATGCACAATTATATCAAACAAATCTCTCATCGATGCACCTTATATCACACCATATCGGTCATATCAGACATATTGTTGAGCTGACTGATACTGGAAATGGAAATCAAAATAACTGCGTTAACAACACTTGGAAGACGTCTTTTGTTCATAAAAGTAGATGAGCAATTTTTTCTAAAATGTAGATAATGATTAATTAAACATTTTTTTGTTAATAGAAATAACCGTCACCGACAAAGTTCGAATGAATTACAGAATTAATTACATACTTACAATAAAGATGTATCTATTTATGAAGATAAATGACGAACGAATGAAAGGAACAAGTTATATCAAATATATAGAAGCTATAGAGTTTTTTCATCTCCATTGCTTAAACCCAAAGGGGAGGAAGCTCCCCAAGTTGAATCATCGATGTATTCACCTTCCTGTCTCACCATACCCTATATCCATGAATTTCAACCAAAATGGGTCGATATGTCGAAATATCACCGAAATTTCGGTCGAAATCCAGGAAATTTTATATTGAAATCCATGAATTTCAACCGAAATGGGTAGAAATGGGTCTATATGTCGAAATATTACCGAAATTTCGGTCGAAATCCGAGAAATCGACATATATAGGAGTTTCGATACCCATGACCTCTCGAAACCGAAATTTCGACGAAATTTCGCCGAAATTTTGCGAAATTTAAGAGACTGAGGATTCGTCCCTTTCGCAGCTTGATGTCAAGAATGTGTTGTTTTATCAAGACATGCGGCATAGGGTCTATATGCAATAGTTACCTAGGTTTGCTGTTGAGGGAGAGTGCAAGAAGAGATGCAAACCTCATAAAGGGATTTACGACCTTAAGCAGAGTCCTAAGGTATAGTTTCAGAAGCTCTCGATCATGATAGAGTAGCAGGACTTCACGAAATCGATTGCAAATAACTCGTTCTTTGTGCATAGGACACAAAGAGGTATTGGTGTCATCCTAATTTACATTGATGACATTATTATTACAGAGGATTATTTACATGGCATAAGGCATTCCTTAAACATCAATTTGTCACCAAGGACCTTGATGAACTACGATACTTCTTTGGGATTGACTTTGCAAGGACCTAATGATGTCTGATCATGACACAGAGGAAGTACGTTAGAGATCTTCTCCTAGAGACAGGAATAGCATATTGCAGACTTGCCACTATTCCCATCGACATGAGCATGAAGCTTTAAGATGATGACATATATGAGGTGGAGAAAAGGAGGTACATGAAGCTTGTTGGGAAGCTCCTCTACCTAACTATTACCGAGTACGGTATATCCTTTCCAGTCAGCAAGATTATGGAGCAACCACGACATGCTCACATAGATGTTCACATGATCCCAAGGAATGAAAAAATGAAAAGCGGAACGAGGTGCTTTCTCTGGAAATGAAGCGAGGCATAAAATCAAGGTGGTTGAGACGCAATTCTCAGTTTATAAAGGGAAAATACTCAAAAAAAACAACAATAAAAATATATACCAATGAAGTTATATATTATCTGACTAATATATATAATATATAGCACTATAATATATGATGGAATATAAAGTTAGGAACACCAAAAGAAAAGATATACAACCACATATACCTTTTGAATAAATTTTCATCCAATCAAAGGAATCATTGGATATATAATTGTCATTAGCGTGTTTGATATTACATACTTGTCACTAAAATAGTTATCAAGGGGGAGTCATTGGTTATAGTTATCATTGAAGTATCCAAGATATTGATATGCCTTGAATCCTAACCTTCTATTCCGTTGAACCCAATTGGAGAACCCAGTTGAGGAGACGGTTGACAATGGAAAGGCTTCTAACAACTCTGTTGACCCAAGAAACCAATCAGTTCTTGATCGCGATCCAATGTTTCTCCAGGTATATCAAGTACCACTGGCAACAAGAACATCCATCTGGAACTTTGTTATCAGCTCTGCAAAATCTTTTGAGCCAACATCTTGACCTCTATGGAATCATAGACGAGTTGTGGATAGGAGGGAAACAATGAAGTCCGCCCCAACAAGCCAAGGCACCCCTCGATGCAACTCTCTAATTCCTCACAATTAAGCCCACAAATTCCCCCGATCAAGGGGTCAATCGGCCCATAAACCCAAGAGAATAAAAGCATATTCCCTTTCAATTATCTCTGAGAAGTACGGAGATAACAAAGGACCCTTTAATTTCCGTTATCACACTAAAAAAGTCCCCATTCCATGCAATACATGAGCCCCCTACACCCCCTATAGCATCTAATGCAGTAAACTCCGAAAGAGCCCCAGAGTTAATAAGTCCAGTCGCGTAGCTTTGTCTCTTGCAACAAAACGATGTCACAACTACACATGTTAATGCGAGACCCAACTAATATTTTTTCTGGGTATCCTAGACCCATAATGTTCTACGTGAGAACCCTCATTTAGATCGGTTTTTCTCTCCCGACACAGGGGCTACACCTGCCATCTAAGCTATACTTTTCTTCAACAACATCTGAGCTTCAGAACACACTACCAACTCCTTTCGTGTCTAACCTTCAGTTTCCTTTGCCTCCCCAAACCTCCTCTTTTCTCCCTCCCCACTTTCTTCTTTCTTTTTCAGTATCTTTTCTCCTTCCAATGCAAGTCATTTCTCATCGACGAGTTTGATGTGGCTGGAGGTGCATGGAATCCAACCCTCAAAACCCAAAGAGCCATCACTGAAAGGGGTTAAAGAGATCGATTTAGCAGCTGTAGAGGCACCCGTCTCCCTATTCTTCTCGACTTGTGGCCAGGTCATGCTCATCATTGTTTTTAAAAACGCGCCTCGAGGCGTTGAGGCGTACGCCTCGAGGCATTTTTCAAGGAAAAACGCCTCGAGGCTATAGCCTCATTCAACCTCAATGAGGCGTGCGCCTCGAGGCGCTGCCTCATGAATGGACTGTTTTTTTAATTTTTTTTCTGCAATATTTTTTCCTTTTCTTTTGGATTGTGAGCTTTTCATCTTTCTTAGACATGTATTTTCAAGTCTTTAAGCTCATGATTCACTGAAATGTATTTTTTTAATTTATTAACGTATTAAGCTTATTTTTACTTTGTTATGCATGTTTTTTATAAATCAATATGAACAAAAAATCGAGTCTTGAGTGCTTAAATCTTATACCTCTATTCTTAAGTATGAATCAAGTATACATGCTTTCTTTATTAAAATGTTTGGATGCAAGTCCCCTACTTTGACCTAAATTTTGAAAAGTATATTTTTGTAAACATGCCTCATCTTTTTTCTATTCAATCAAGACTAAATTAATACACATCAAATCATGCATGAACAAAGATGATCATAACATGCAATATTCAAGTATTTTATCCCCCAATCAGTATGGTAGAGTAAAAAGTGATCACATATTCATTGCTTACTCTCTTATCATTCTCAATTGAATGACACATATCTCACCTAATTTTGAAAATGGTAGGTTACATCTAGTCCCTTTAGTTAAATTTTATTCAAAACTTTAAATTTTGCGGAGAGTTACCCATTATAGTGCTTGCATATCCATATTTACTTGACTCCTTACAGATTTAGAGTTTAAAAAAAGAGAGTTATATAACAACTTGGGTGTTTAAACCATGATGTTAACCTTAAAATATCATGGAGTTATGTATTTAATCATAAATATTTAATTTCTAGAACTTGAAGATTGTAATTATGATTTATTATTATATTTTATGAAAAAATTTCTTTCACGAGTGAGGCTTACGCCTCGATACGCCTCACGTTTTTTAAAACCTTAATGCTCGTGTACCCTCCTTCTAAAACGTATTCCCTAAGAGAAATACCCCACACCTTAACATGGACAACATAGAAATACCCCACACCTTAACAAGGACAACATTACTGGATTTGAGATGTTTAATGGATCTGACAATTCTAATATCCGAAAATGAGTCGACCCAAGAGACATTTGTAAATGTATAATAACGATGCTTGTCGGATCATAGCACCTATAACCTTTTTTAGTAAGAGAATAACCAAGAAAAACACATTTTATTGCACGAGGGGAGAGTTCGTCAGTTGGATGAAAGTTATGAACAAACACAATACATCCAAAAATTCGTAGTGGTAATGGAAAAAACAACTCATTTGGATAGAGTAGTGAGAATGGTGTACATCCATTTAGGGATATAGATGGAACCCCATTGATAAGATGGACAACAGTCAGAATAGCATCCCCCAATAAATTTTGGGAACTTTCATCTGGGTGCGTAGGGATCAGACAATATTTAGCAAGTGCCTGAGTTTTCTTTCAGTGACTCCGTTTTGTAGTGAAGTATAAGGACAGGTAGTTTGGTGAATGGTACCCTGGAGTGCAAAGAAACTAGAGAGATTATGTTGTGTAAATTCCAACGCGTTATCTGATCGAAAAATCTGAATATTGGAAGAGAAAATATTCTTGACAATGAAAGAAATTCTTAATAATATTGTTCATATCTGATCGTTATTTTAATAGATAGACCCATGATGAACGACTATAGTCGAAGTTTTGCGGCGAGATTCTGAGCGAGTAGGGAAAGATGCTCGATGATGTTTCCCGAACTGACATGCCTCACACTCAAAGGGCTTGCGTGTAGAAAGTTCTGGAAACATTAAAGAGAGCTTTGGTGGATGGATGACTGAGGCGAAGATGCCAAAGGACTGGATTAATAGATATAGATACAACACCAGCAAACGTAGAGTCAAAGGGGATACCAAGATAATATAGGTCGTTCTTCTCATGTCCCCCACCAAAAATCAGTTTTGTCCGGATGTCATGAAAATAACAACATAATTCATCAAATATCACACGAGAGTTAAGTTCCTAACATAACTTTTGAATAGATAAGAGATTAAGTGGAAAGTCAGGAGCACAATGGACATCACTAAGATGGAGTTTTGATGAGAGACTAAGTGGAATTTCTGACTGCTCCATTGGCAACCCGAACAGTCTTCACGACAGAGGAAGGGTGTGCAGAGGTGAGAAGACTACCTTCTCCCTTCAGATGAGTAGATGCACCAGAATCAATGATCCATGCTGGACTGGATGCAGAGGCAATGTTGGCAAGAGTACTTGAAGTAGTGGCTATCGATTGAAATCGCCAATGACGTGATATATCATCCTACTGCTAAGACGATGTGGGATATCCTCGCAGCAGCATATTCTCAGGCGACGAATGAGACGAAGATCCTCCAACTCCAGCATGATATATTCACAATCAAGCAGAATGGGCGGCCCCTGCATTCGTTGTATACATCCTTGAGAGAGATCTTTGAGAAGCTACACAGTTTCATGCCTCTCACTGCCACCCTTGAGCAGCAGAAGACATATAGGAACGCTACCATGGTTGGTGTCTTTCTTGCTACTCGTGATCTAGAATATGATGTTGCTCGCTTACAGATCCTCGCAAACGCTACAATTCCTCCCATAGAGGAAGCCTTCCGCATGCTCAGCAGGATTATTGTTTCCTCTACTACTAATAGTCAGACTTCCTCAGCGATGGCAGCCTCTCGAGGTAGAGGAGGCTCGTCTACTTTCTGTGGATGTGGACCCATGGTAGAGAGGGTTGAATCTGTCAGCCCTGCACATTTTGTCATCGTCCTGGCCATTCAGAGGATACATGTTATTCGGAGCATGTGTTTCCTCCATCGGCCCGAGTAGCGGGACATGTTGAGTCTCCTGCAATTCCTATTTAAGATAAGCAATTTGATGACCTCGTAGCCAAACTAAGACATTATGCCTCCTTCCACTTCACCATCTCCAGGAGGCCATTCAGATGTTACTGCCTCTACTTCTGCTAGTACCTCTGCTACAGTTAGCACCTAATGTACTTATGCTTTTACATATTGTCCTGGATATGAGATTACTTAGTGGATTATGGACTCCAGTGCGACACATCATTTATGTGGAGGCATACAATAGCTTGCGTCATATAGACAGGTTCCTCTAGGGAGAACAAATGTGATAGATGATGGGACTCATTCCCTAATCACATGACATGTAGAGATCACTTCGACGCCATCTATGTGTTTACAGAATGTGTTACATGCTCATGATTTCTCTATGAACTTGCTTTCTATTAGTCAAATTACAAAGGATTTATATTGTCGGGCTATTTTTGACCCATCATCTATTGTTTTTCAAGACATTCTTACGGGAAAAGTGATTGGGTGTGGTCGTGAGCAGGGTGGCCTTTTAATACTTGTTCGGACTCCCTATGCAGGCATATCTTCTCATTCGTTTGGACCAGTCTCTCCGTTCACTTGGCACCTTCAGTTTGGTCATCTAGCTCTTCAGAAGAAGTGTCACATGTTGCCACAGATTTCAGTTGGTTCTTCCTTCCAGTGCGAGGCATGTTAGTTGGGAAAGCATCATCGATCTGCTTTTCCTAGTCATCAGAGTCAGAGCAAGGACACAGGTTTTATCTTGTGGCTGTAGATGATTTTTCTCGATTATCACGGGTGTTTCTTTTGAAAAATAAGGCTGAAGTAGGGGATGTGATCAAAAATTTTATTAATAAAGTACATAATATTTTTTCTACTTCTGTGAAATTCATGCGAACTGACAGTGCTTTGGAATTCTGTACTCGTGCTCTATCTTATTTTTTTCTCATCGTGTGGTATTATTTATCAAATATCTTGTGCTTACACTTTTATGCAAAATGGTGTTGCTGAGAGAAAGCATCGTCATCTTGTCAATGTTACTCGGACTCTTCTCATTCAGAGTCATGCCCCACATTCGTTTTGGAGTGATGCGGTTCTTACAGCATGTTATTTAGTGAATCGTATGCCATCGTCTGCCTTGGGTGAGAAAATTCCTTTTCTATAGCTTTTCCTAAGATTGAGTTATTCTCACTCACTCCTCGTGTGTTCGGCTCTGTTGTGCCTGTTTTCAGTTGATTCCAGGTCCTGACAAGCTCGCTCCTAGAGCTATCAAATGTTGTTTGTTGGTACTTCAGGACCCAAAAGGGATACCGGTGTTATGATCCTTAGTGCAGAAAATACCATATCAATGCTAATGTCACATTTTTTGAGTTTGTGATGTATTTCTCTCCTGCAGGTGAAAGGTTGGCTTCATCAGACTCAGATGATGAAGTCTACATGCCACACCCTCCTACGGGCTATTCACAACCTTTTCATGTGCCTGTGCATGTGGTCTCACCACCGCCACCACCTCTACCACCACCTCTTCCTCCCCTCTCCTACTACCCAATTGAATGTGCCAACTATTCCACCACTACCAAAATTCTATACCTGTCGGACTGCTTCTGCTCATGGTCATCGCATGTCATCCAGTATGCCCCAGGTTTGTTTTGATTCTAATGATGGGTCTAGCGATATATATATGTATGTGAATCTTTGCAGAAGAATAGCCAACAGATGGAGGAGGTTCCCAATAACATGGATATTCCTACTGCAATTCGCAAGCATAAGCGGTCTTGTGCTTCTTACCCCCTTGCTTCTCAGGTTTCCTTTCATCATCTATAGGGGAATTTCTGAAATTTGATTGAGAAACAGGGGTTTAAGAGGTCCAATGCAGACTATTCACTTTTTGTGCAGAGGACACCTAAAGGTGCTATTGTCATAATGGCTATGTTGATATTCTTGTTACAGGAGATGATATGCAGCGGATGAAGATGGCAAAAGAGTTTCTAGGACGTCCGTTTATTACTAAGGATCCGGGCACTCTAAGGTATTTCCTAGGGTTGGAATTTGCTAGGAATGTGCAAGGTCTTGTGATGACCAAAAGAAAATATGTTACAGACATGCTTGTTGAGGCGGGCATGATTGGGTGTCAACCCTCAACTACTCCTATGAATCCTAGCATGAAATTACACGATGATGATATCGAAGAAGATAAGAAGAGATAGAGAAATGGTGGGAAAGCTTCTATATGTTACTATTACCACATCGGATATCTCTTTCACAGTGAGTCGAGTGAGTCAGTTTATGAAGCAACCTCGTCAAGTACATATGGATGTTATATACATGATATTGAGACATCTAAAATCTTCTCTATATGCACGATTACTTTTTCAAGAAAGGAGAAACTCTCTTCATATCTGTGTGTGCTGATGTTGACTATGCAAGGTATCCTAAGGATAGGAAGTCCACTTCAGGCTTTACAGTATTTATTGGCAGTTCTCTTGTTTCTTGGAAAAGCAAGAAGCAACCAGTTGTGGCCAGATCAACTGTCGAATCTGAGTATAAGACTATGGCGCAAGCAAGTACATAAATGATGTGGGTTCGAGCAGTGTTTGCAGATTTGCAAGTCGATGTTCCTTTACCCATGCAGTTACAATGTGATAACCAGGTTGCCTTATTCATTGCAAACAACCATGCATTCCATGAGAGAATGAAACATATTGAGGTAGACTGTCATTATATTAGAGATATGATCCAGAAAGGTTTGATTTCTACCTTTCATGTTGGCTCAGGAGAGCAAACAGAAGATATATTTACTGAGATATTACTCAGGGGGGCATTTCATAAATGTCCCTCCAAGCTGAGCATGATTGCATCTTTGCTCCATCCTGAGGGGGAATGTAGAGATATTTCTATGTTTCTAAGTACCTTTTCGACATTTTATTTCTTTATGTCTATCTTATGTAATTTACCCAAAGGTCTCTTCTCTATATAAGAGAGCCTAGAGTTCCTGGAATAAACATCTTGATTATTTCTTTCAACAATGACAAAATGAGTGGTTTGGCTATTGAAGAATGGTTTTCGATGATATCGAGTTTTCTTAGCATCTTAGACAGATATATTTGGAAAACCCAACAAAGCTTCCATTTTTTTAGGAAACAAAGGGTATGATGTCGAGAAGATGCATACCCAAACAAATTCTATATATTCACATTAGGCAAAAGGAACTACAAAGCCTAAAAGGACTTTAAGCTATTGGCATGCTCAATTACAATTTCCATGTGCACTCTTTCACCTCAGAAAATACATCTATTCTGAGCAATCCATAAGGAACACATAATAGCAACCACCCAAACTTCGGCGGGGCTACTCCCACGATCAAAGGGACGCCCCAAAATAATCCCCATCCCCTATCGACAATATCTCCACATGTATCACAGCCCAAACAATCTTAACATGTCATCCAAAGAATAAATGCTCTACACTCTCCTCCTTTGCTAAAGAACACTCATATGTATCGAGACATCCTAGAAAGAAGCACGACCTTCTCTCACCTGACAGTACGTGGTCCCTCCTCGTCAGCTAAATAAAAAGTCGAACCCTCAATGGTACTTTCCAACTCCAGAAGTCAGTGACCTAATCAGAGGCAGGCCCTGGGAAAAACTCCGTCCAATAAAAACCATTATACGCCTTCCGCATAATGCATGGTCCCTCCGACCACGACCAGTGGTTAACAACACCAATCAGCCTGCCCCCAACCGGTAATGCCTGCAACAACTGTAGAAGCTCCACAAAACACTGATCTGATAACTCAATATGAAATTGCGGCATCCAGCTTTCGCCCTCCCAGTAATCTCAACCGGAACGCTACGTGGTAGCAGCCAATGCAAAAAAATTGAGGAAAAAGATCCTACAAAAGACCTTGCCTGATCTAATTATCACACCAGAAATGACAAGCTTCATGAAAAGAACAACAAACCTCAACATTGAACAAATCCCCATCTACAAATTGAAAGGGAAACACACATCAGCTCCTTGCTACAATAGATTCATAGATAATCCATAAATCGAATGCATTATCCTGTGTAGCAAGTCACCTCCTCCCCAAATTTACATCACCCATTTTTCCAATAGGGTATGATTCATCATCTCCAAGCTTCGAATCCCCAACCCACCATCTTCCTTTGCAAGTATGAACCAGGTCCAACCAACCAAAGGCATGCCCCTTTCCTTGTCAAAAGAGGACCAAAAGAAGCACCTCATGATGGCTTCCAACCCCTCCCCCCCGACCCCAATGGGCAACAGTCTGGAGACAGGAAGAACACCGGGACAAGCTTATCAACTTCTTCTCCAACTTCTCTCAATCACAGAATGCCAATCCGACTAACGAAGTTTCCCGCTCACTAGTGGAAGTCCAAGATACATTATTTGGGCCCCGTCGCGTCCGCAGGCAATCTCACAAGAAGCCACTTCCCCGTCATCCATCTCGAATGGTACAAAAGCAGAATTTGCATGATCAATCTTCAGACCTGAAACCATCCCAAAAAGCTCAAGCACGGTGGCAATCCCCTCAGCCTCAGTCACACCGTCCATAAAAATAGTATCATCCACATATTGAAGATTGGGGATTGAAATGTTGCCCGTGCAAAAGCCAGATAGGAAGCCACCGCCCTCCGCCAAAGACACCATCATGACCAAAGCATGAACCACCATGACAAAAAGCAGAGGCGCTAACGGGCGTCCATGCCTAAATCCATATTGTGGTTGAAAGAAGCCACCCACCTGTCGTCCATTCACCAATACAGCATAGGACATCGTCGTTATGCATCTCTTCATCCAACCAATCACAACAGTAGGAAAGCACCTCAAGTGTAACCAATCAACAAGGTTGTAATCCTTTGAAAAGTCCACCTTCTAATGTAGCCCCTTAGTTTTCTTCCTTCTCCGATCCGCAACAATCTCAGATATCGTCATGACCCCATCCATCATGCAGCGACATGGGAAGAAAGTAGACTGCGACGAATCCATAATAGAACCAAGAAACTCACGAAGGCAATTGGCCAACACCTTCGCCACAATCAAGTAAATTATTGTGGACAATGGAATCAGGCGCAGATATTCCACGCACCTCACCACATCCTTTTTTCATAGAAGGAACAAAAGAGGACAATTGATCCGCTCGAAACTTCCATTCATCTGGCGCAACTCCATCACTTCCAACAACTCTTGATCGACCAAGTCCCAAAACTCTCAAAAGCATCTAGTCTAGAAGATCCGTCAACATTCAGATTAAAGCAACACTCATTTGACTTCAGAGATCAAGAAAGGTCTCGTCAACTCCTCATATTGAAATGCAGACAAGTGCGGAATACCTCTTCCCAACCACCTAGTGTCGCTACTTTTTTGCCTCCTATTGACTTCAATAAAGTGCCTCATAGCATGCCAAAGGCACGATCCCCAACCACCTCGATCAAGTTGATCAGGTTCCACCTCCAATGACCGATGGCCACCGCACGGAAATACCAAGTGTTTGCATACCCTCCCCTCAGCCATTTCTATCGTGATCAGTGTCTCCACTCAATCTTGCCCCCTTGTCTTCCTCCAATAGGTTATAATTGTGCTCGCATCTCCCAGCCATTTCATCTTCTTGTAGCTCTCTACAGTCCTCAATCCGATAAAGGCGAACACCCTCAGCATGTGCCATGTCTCTCCTCTGCCATCGAAGCATTAGAGACTCCCTCCTAAACAATGTCTACATGTTGTGTAAGGGCCTAAATTCTCAGACATCCTCTTTAAAGCAGAACATGCAACCACAACCACCAGCCAGCATCTAACGACCCTCTCGTGAAAGCCCTCCTACAGTCATACACGTTCAAAATGAAAAATGCCACATAAACACCGCACGCCCCCCAGTAAATAAGCATATGATTGAATATAACCTCGACAAAGCCAACACAGAGCCCAAAAGAAAGCTCTCCAACATGCCCACAACACAAAGAAAACGATCTAATCGAGATCAAGAAGAGGAAATCCACCAAGTGTACTTCCGGTTCAACGCATCCATAACATCCATCTCTAACTCTCCAACAATCTTAGCAAAGATGGGGAATCAGGATCCATACAATCCCCACCATGTGGTGGATAAGCCGAAAGTAGAATAACATTAAAATCGCCACCAACAAGCAACGTCGGCTCAGGAAATCTTGCTTGTATGAGCGAGAGCTCATCCCACGTCACAAGATGCATCGCACTCGCAAGGCCATACACCATCGATAGCAAGAACAAGAAACCAGCTGACTTCCTTCACAAGAAAATAGAAAAAACTCAGGTACCACAAACCGAATCCACAAGCTCGAATGAATCCATGCTCCAACCAATGAGCTGACCACCAGAAGCACCATCAGACTGCACCATTATGTAATCAGATAAACAAGATTTAGCCAAGTCATGCCAGCTATATCGATCCCAGGCCTCCATCTTCGTCTCCTGCAAACAAACAACATCAACCTTCCACTCCCACAAAAGAGTACCCACCGCTCTCCTCTTGTCTGATTGCCAAAGGCCTCGGGCATTCCAAGAAACGATCTTCATCGAGCAACAGTGGAGATTGCCCCATCATCATCACTTGGACTCAACAAAGCGATCCTTCCTTGTTTTGAAAGACTCACTCTAGACAAAACAGACCCCAATGGGTTGCCACCAACAACAGGAGTCATGCTAGGTTGCACCACCAGAGGCACCTCCCCGTCCACAAAGCTCCCATTTCATCCATTAATTTTCAAGAAGGTGGCCCCTAAAATATAAAATGTAGGCGAAAATAGGGGGATGTTGGACCTTATTTCCGGTAGGATGACTTTTGAATGCAGGTAGGATGCAGGAAATTTTCCCTTGGCCGACGGACCTGATAGCGGATTATGGGAGATAAATCGCTGATTGTTGGTTGCACACCACCAGTGACAGTGACATCTTAATATGTAATTTTTAATGCACAATTTAAAACCCGTCTTGAGATATTATTGCATTATATCCTTGCTTGAATGTCTGAAGCTGCTGGAAGGCATAAAGGGACTGATATTAGTGAAACGGGGATAATTTCTCTATTGCCACCATCTACAAGAAGTTCATCCCGACCACCAATACTTGACATGTCATTACTTCGCTATTGCAGATGCATTTGGAAAGCTGGATCGCCAATCAAGTTTAAGATCCAGGCATGGTTACTATGAAGGAGCCAGTCGATATCAGGGTTTATAAACAGAGATAGGCCATGTATGTTAATTATTTTTGTGGTCCATGAGCTTGGGGGGGGGGGGGGGCATCTTTTCTTCCAGTGTGCTTTCTCAAGGGAGATATGGGGAGTTCTTGATTTTTCAAACGAAAGAAGGGTGAAACCCGAGATAAGGCCCACCTCAAAATAGCTTTAATAAAATAAAATTTACTGTACATTTGACCAGAATAAATGAAGAGCCTTACAATGCTCGAGAATATTTTGATAATAGAAGTGCTTATCATGAAAAACTGCCTCTTTCCTTGCGAGTCAAATGGTCCAAAACATGGTGTAAGGAGGGGAACATACATCAAGCGAATTCCCACAAAATCTCATGATAGATGTCCAGAATGATGTGTTGTCATCCGTTCCGAACCACTTTAGGTCGATGTTTTCCCATGCCATAGCAGAAGACACAACCAAAGGAGAGATAGTCCATGTCATCCACACCCTCAATACACCTTGGGCAAGCCACATCATTGGATCACAGAATCTTGTCCCTAGGCTCCTTGGTAAGCAGTGGCCCATGTCTAGATAGCAAGAGGAGAATCTTCACCCTGTACGGAATCTTGCTCGTCCAAATTATCACATAATCATGACTGCTCTCCTCCATAGTAGAAGCATTTCTCATTGAGAGTGCCATATACGCCTACCGACCCTCAGCCCACAACCAATGATCCCTAACACCGGATGGCCCCTCAGCATCTTTTAGTTCGCTCATCAAAGCTGGAAACTCGGCGAACTTCTGCTTTGAGAATTCCACTTGAAAAGGAGACCACGTGACTGATGACCAAACTTGAGCCATTGTAGCCAATCTGTCACTGGCAATAGCAAAGAGTCTAGGGTAGCGGTCAAGAAAAGTACTCAATATAGACCAGTCATCCAACAAAAAACGGAGTGTTACCATCACCCACCACTGGTAGAAGCAAGCATCTAGTCTCAGGTAGGAGTTTCGCAATGCCCAGCCATATCATAGAGGGAGACCGAATGGACCGATAATGAGCCCTCAGGAGTACAGATGTTCCGCACCATATGGCCGACCAAGTTCTCCCTTCTTCCCCGGAACCTGATAATCCACTTAGATAATAGAGCCATATTCATCTGTTCCGATCTCTAAATTCCCAATCTCCCAGTCCACGAGAAGAATCGCTCTGTTCACTCGTCCATCCTTCGCCCGCCCACAAAAATTACCGCATCATAGCTTCAACTCTCTTCTTTATGGCTACAGGCATCCCGTTGAGTAGAAAAATATGGATATCACTGATAACACATGCTTAAGGAGGACCAATCTTCCACCCTTAGAAAGAGACATTGCCTTCCATCCAACCATTTTCTTCTCTAGTTTATCCCTCAACGTCGATCCACTGCACAGTGTCTACCACCACTGGCAGTCCCAAATAAGTGATCGGGAGAGATGTATCTGCACAACGAAGAACACATGCCAGTCCTCGAGCCTCATCATGAGACATCCCCAAAAAAAGCATGATTCTCTTTGTTAATATGAAGGCTAGAAATGTCACCAAAGATATCCAAGATTCTAGAGGTTTTCATTGCTTCTTCCACTCCACACTCCACAAACAAGATCGTTTCGTTAACATACTGCAACAGAGGATGGACACATCCCCACCATTGAATCTAGGGCAGAAGCCTCCATCAGAAGCTAGCATTATCATCACCGACAAAGTATCCGCAATAAACACAAAGATAGGAGGTGCTAATGGGCATCCCTGGCGAACCTGTTGTTGCAGTTGAAAGAATCCACCATCCATGTGACGATTGACAAGCATCAGATATGAAGCCACCGTGATGCATCTTTTCATCCAATCCACCCACAAATCAGGGAATCCATTCTTAAGCAATGAACCCATAGAAATCGTCAATCCACACAATCATAAAGCATGGAGAAGTCAACCTTGTACAATTCCTTTTCCACTCCACCATCTCAAATGCAAGCACCAAACTGTCAGCCATAAATCTGCCCGGTACAAAAGCCTATTGCACCTCGAAAATTATGCCTCCCGGCACACCACAGAGGTGGTCAGCAAAGACCTTGGCAATAATAAGGTCTATCGCATTTGACAAAGCTAAAGGCTCGAAGTCCTCAACCCTCATGGCAACATCCCGCTTCGCTAAGGGAAAAAGAAGAGCATGATTCTTGATATATTTAGACCTAACTCAATGTCCATCTTTCTTTGCGCACTTTGAGGAATGCCATTGAAATTGGTAATGAAGAGATATATAGTCCAAGGTCAGAATGATATAAAGCTTTTGTCAACAATTTAGATCATGTTATTTCATAAGAATCCTATGGTGTTCAGATCCATTGGACCTTATATCGAAAATTTGCTGCAATCTAACTTTTTTTATTGGACGAGCACCTTATCAGTGATCTATCTTTTTCTTCAAAAATCTAACATTTTTTATTACAATGATTCGAAGAAAGGCTTGAAACATATGTTGTTAATTCTAACAAGTACATAAATTATCCTTTGGCTTTTCAAAAAAGGAACATCAAAAATTCAAACTTCATAAAGGAGTAAAATGCAACAAGGTTCCATTAATGAAGCAATGCCCACTATGAGCAAGACTGAATTAGCAATCGCGCAAACAATGGTAATGTTGGGATATTGTGGATCCGATAGCAAGAACCCATGCGATCAGGTGTGAGGCAAAGACTCATGAAAACCTCAATCAAGAAGGTTTGAGTGGCATATTGGATGTAGGTGGTAGGGTTGGGGATGATGGGATCCAACATGACGAAGGGCAGGAGTGTGAGGCAAGAAGGCAATCGAAAATAAGAGGTCACAAACTACAAAAGTGAATGGCAAAGGTAAGCCATAGGAAATGTGTTAGGTGGTGAGTCCAAAGGGTGTTAGGGTTGCAAGACAATTGGTTAGGTACGACAAGGATGTCCAGTAGCCACAAGCCACTTAATGAAATCCTAGCTACGGTGGTCCAGTGACATGGAGTGTTGTTTAAGGAAAAATGGTGTAAAGCCATAAAGATGGGCACCTAAAAACTTCTACTCACAAGTTAAACACAAAAATTACAGATTAAGACTCACATAGGAGCTTGGAGTGCTGAAGGACAAACTCATCATAAGATCTCTCCCCACGAAAACTAACTATGTTCCTTGACAGTCATCTCGCCAAAAAAATAGAAGCAAGAATGCAACACTTGTGATGGCAACCTTCATCCAAATATGTCTCGATGATGGGTAAGAAAGAAGAGGTAACCAGCATCTTCTATGACTTCATCAAAATGGTAACAGGAAGTGCTAGCCCCCATGTGCAATCTAGCTCTCCAAGGACCGATCGATACATTGGGATATTCAAGAGCCAAAACTATCACAAAGCATGACTGCTAAATACAAGATCAAAAACCATCAAAGTATGAAGAACCATGTAGGCCTTCTTCATAGTAAAAGTCCCATCAGATCACATCCAGTGATCCCACCCCATTGAAGGACCCCCTATCCCAGAGAGAGCCAACCGTCCCCACAATCTCCACCAAATAGGGCCTAAAAAGCTCCGATCGAGAGAACTCTGTGCCGCCCATCATCGACGTTATCTGTCATGTAGGGCAATGACATGAAAAGCAATCAAAAGAAGCTCATTGATTCCTCCAATCATCCAACTACATACAGAAAGAGCCACCATCCCCCAACACAGACTTCAGATTACAAATTTGTAAGAGAGCTGAGCATACCCTTCTCCAAAAGTTCGAGGGCCTATCCCCCCGGCCATGCTGCCAATCCACGCTCGTCAAAACACCATAAATTCTTCTCAACAAGGAACACAGTAGATCCGGCATACCACCTAGATTAAGGAAACCCACTAGGCCAGGATGGTATTGTTCATCACATCTAGGCTCAGATTGTCCAACCCTCCATCACTCTCATTGAGTACACTGCCTTCCAATTGCCAATGGAATTCCATGCAACTCACCACAATCAGAACATAAGAACTGCCTCATTGAAGCCTCCAACCTCCCATAAACCCCCACTAGAAGCAATTTTTTTTTGAAGCCAAGAAAAGGGGGATACACTCATTGGTGTTCACCCCAATATATTAGATAAAAAGCAAAGGGACGAAATTACAAAAAAGCTAGAAGGCCAAAAAAGAGGCCAGAGAGCCTCCATACAGTGAAAGAAACCACACACCAAGAAAATTAACTACCACTCCAGTCGTCCACCAATCCTGCAGCGCGAATCAACACGTTCTCCTTGTAAAAGCGTTGCGTCGAAAAAATGGCCTCATTTCGACCAAGCCAAATCGACCATAATCTTGCCATCGGAGTCAAGAGTTGCCTTCTAGCCGTGTGTCTGTTCAAGAATAACGAATCACAGAAGGCCACCACATCAGTAGCACCCACCCAAGCCACAGCCGGGTCCACCCACAGCCCACGAACAACAGGACACTGAAAGAAAACATGGTCAAGGGATTCCACATCTGAATCGCACAGCACGCAGATATTAGAAACAGAATGAAACAATCTGGAGCATCGGTCTCTCGTCAAAAGCCTCTTTCTGCGGACCAGTCATAAGAAAATAGCAATGCGCAAAGGTAGACCCAATCTCCAGACCAAGTTGTAGTGTCTCTCCAAGGAGTTTGAACGAGCAGGCGGAGCCACAGATAACACATCATAGGCCTTACGCGTCGAGAAGCCCCCGTCCCTCCAGACCCAGTGATCCCTTCCCTCGGAAGGCGTATCCGCACCACCAAGGATGTCCAGCAATGCAAGAAAGTCAGTCAACCTCTGATCCGAGAAAATCACCCCAAAGCGAGGGCACTAAGAATCACGCTCCCAGCAAGAAGCAACCGAAGCATCCTTGTCCTCTGCCAACGCAAAAAGACGCGGGAAGCGGACACAAAAAGGATCCCCCCCCCGACCAGTTGTCCTTCCAGAATAAGAACGCACGGCCGTTCCCCAGCACAGGTTTAAAGCTCGCCCGATTTCTCAAGAACACCTCCTGCACACCACGCCAGAAAGGCGAGCGAGCACTCATCAACCCTAACCTCTCCTCCCCTGCCCAATCCGCCCCATGGAGCTCCCTCAGAACATCAATAAAGAAGTTTCCATCCCTACCCCAGACCCTGCTCGCCCACTTAAGAAAAAAGGCGTCGTTGACAAGCTTTAACCGCCTAACGCCCAACCCCCCATCCTGCTTCCCGTCGACACCCCCTCCCACTACAAGCAAATTGGATGGTAAGAAGATGAGAATGGCAGCCAAGATCGCCTTTAAAAGCACAAAACTTCTACCTCTCGACATTGTTGCAATATTCAATCGAATTCCGAATACTCGACCGAATATTCTTATTCAATGGGGTGACCGAATAGAATATTGCTATTTGATCAACACTCGGTCCAACCCGAATATTCTTGAATATTTGGGTATTCAACCGAATATTCGAGAAACTATTGCAACATACTGTTGATTTTACTATTTTTATATATTTTTATGCTTTATTTTTAAAGGTTCCCGTTTATACTGATATCACCACAAATGTTAAAGCTCCATATGTGTAATCTGTTAATTGGTACTTTTATCTTGGACTCTTATTGATTGATGACCATATATATAAATATACAATAATATATATTAGACATAAATTGTATATTTAAAATAATCAAAAATTACATAAATGAATAAATATGGATATTCTCCTGGATATCAATATTCTTTATTCAGACCCCTCTAACCGAGTACCGACTTCTGCAACACTACCTCTCGATAAGCAAGAAGAATGTCAGCATGTAAGCATGTGCTCGAGCCTTTCCACCACATGCAACCATTCTGACCGTGCAGGCAATCATCCACTAAAGGCAAGCCTAAATAACTCGTCATAGGGCCCCAAGTCATGATTGCAACGATGTCTCACATGTCTCCACCTATTTCTCAGAAATCCTAACAGGGTTGGGTTGGGCTGGGTTGGGCTGGGTGAATAGTAATCTGTGAGGAGGAAGTACCCTTGTGAATAGTAACCAGGGTTGGCCCAACCCTGCCCAACCCTGCAACCAAACAAGCACTAAAGGGAACAAAGACCAACTTCTCCCCATTGAGCCTAAGACCGAATATAACATTAAAGAGCATGAAAATTGTTTCCTATGCCTCACGGAATTCACCCTTCACGAATAAGATAGTATTGTCAGCATAAACTGAGATCGACATGGTATCCGAACAAAACCCAAGCAAAAATCACCCTCCAACCCTTAGTAACTATTCACGAAAGTACATCCACCTCTAGAACAAAATAGCAATGGAGCCAGCAAGCATCCCTATCACCCCACCATGTGGCTAAAGGAAACCCCCTATTGCCTCCCATTCATCAAAACCAAGAGAAGGTCATGATCATGCACCTCTTCATCCAAGTACCTCTTCATCCAAATACCTCTTCATCCAAGTACTCCGATTATCAGAGAAGCCATGTCGGGATAGAAGCTTAGATAAAGGTTCATTTTATGCAATCATATGCTTCAAAAAATCAACCTTCTGACGCCCCGAACACCCCTCCATTTATGTGGAAAAATGAATTGCATAAGTGGATCAAAGCAACACAAAAAGAATAAGAACACTTCGATTCTGTGCGGAACCTTATACCCTAAGGAGTGGGATGAAACCACAAGAGAAAGCCATAAAAGATTGTTTCTTCTATTATGTTTCTCATGGATTACAACAAGTCAGGGGTTATATATATCCCTACCAAAACACCAAAGTCTCATCAATAGGCATTATGGAATTAAACATGAGGTAGTGTAATTGGATCTTGAAGAGATCTAATTAGACATGGGATATGACCTCTAACACTCTCCCCACAAGTTAAAGCATGCAAATCTCACCTTGGATAAACAAAAAACAATCACTCACACATTAAATACATAGTAATACCAACCACTCTTGTACATGCGAGCCCACGGAGAGCCATTAGGCAATAAATGTTATTGCAAATATCATTCACTGATCTGAAATAAAGAATAGGTAATTTGCATAATAGGTCCCTTAGTACAATTAGTGTTATGTGTCATGGCCATCTTGATGATCATACATCAGTCGATTCAATTGTTGAATCATAGAGGTTGGTGTTTGGATTAATATCTAAAGAATTAGATTGAGGACTTGTCAGCACTGTCAAATGATTATTAAGAGATGATCTCCAGCCTAAGTAGAAGATGGCAATCCTTTCTCTTTTGGTTGATATCTAACCGTCCTCTTGATGCAGGTCCTCTACATAGGAATAGAGATTCGGAGGTGTCAGATTACTTAGGTTAAAGAGTTAACTTAATGAGATCGAGATAACCAAATATCTATGTCGTATGATGTCACGATATAGGCACGCATCCTCTGACCGGAGACAGATGTGTTACTATATGTTTGAGTATGTACATTGAACAAACCAATAGGTTGATGGCCTAATCAAGGTCTATACACCGGCGTGCTGGTGTGCATGCAAAGGCATACGAGTAATACGATCTCTCAAAGGGATCATACATGTTCAATTACTGAACCGAAAGACATGAGCTCACTTATAAGATATTGGGAAGAATTAAATTTCGTGCATGATCGTCTCGCTTTGGAAGCTTGACTGAATTTGTAGGTTTGATATATGCTTATAGAAAGCATATGATCAATACCTAGGTATGATATATGCTTTCGGAAAGTATGTGATCGATATCGACTCCCAATGATTAAATGAGAAACTTGATAATAAAACCTTGAAGGAGACAGTCTCAATAGATCTAAATCTTCGGGATTATTATAGTTCTTCCGGTATGTAGGATGTACATGTATTAGGAATACCTGAGGGCGATGTGATCATAAACAATTGTATAACCATGACGCTTCCATTCTTAGGGAGTGAAGAAATGGTTTTGGATTTTAGTAACTCCTCTTAATAGCGAAGTAATCTGATCTTGATCCAAATGTTGGACAGTGATCTGAATGTGATTCAGATGCAGTGAAAAGGTTAGATTTGCGGTTTTTATTTAATCAAACATCCATGAGAGTTCCGCAAGATCTGAATTTGAGATGTGGTATCAACATTCAAGTCAATATACGTGGAACGTACAATCGCCTTTTCATTATCTCCAAGTATTTGCAGAAAAAGCGCGTTATTCTTGAAAGAGTTCGAGAATAATTCCATTGTAAAATTATATCCAAACATTGATAAATGGATGATAAAATGTGATTTAATTATCATGAATTATGTGAATCTGATTCATATTATTTAGACGCATGAGAATGATGATCCAATGTAATTAAATGTGATTTAATTATTATGGATAAGAACAATGTGGATAGCACTATCCAAATTATTCATATATATTATAAATGTGATTTATAATATATATGAAAGAATCTATTGTGATTTATATTTGTTGATTAATTATTGATGTGAATTGGATTCATATTTGGATAATTAATTGAAAATATAATTTACATTTTATTTTGGGTACAAAGTTTCAATAGCATGATTGCAATATTCACAAGAAAACTGTGAATTATCATTGTGAGATGATGTTGAAAATGAGATGATGTAATCTCATTGGAAGAAGATTGACATCCACCAACAAAGGTGATGGACGGCCACCAAGTCCCAATTAGATTGGGTAGTCATCCCCCCCTTATGATAGGATGATTATCACGACCCCCCCCCTATGGTAGGATGATTATCTCCTTCTGATTATCTCCAAAGATAATTGATTTAATTTGATTAAATTAATTGTTGTTGTTTTTACAACAAAATCGTGACCATTGAAAGGAACACAAATCAATCTCATCCATTGATTTTGTGTTATCCTTGGACAACCAAAATACTATATAAGAAGAGGCAACACTTGCTCTTCAACTCATAACACGAACAACAACAATCACTCTCTCACATTCTCAAGCCCCACGCCGCCTCTCTCTATCTTGGGTAGCCGTCCACTCTATCTCTAGAGAGAAGGTCGTTGCCATCATCGCATCGTCGTTGTGTTGATGTCTCGACTACTCGTGCACCTTCATCTCCTTCAGTGTGCCTCGCTCGTGAAGAAAACGTTTATCTCATGAAACAAGATCAGGAGATCTATCGCTTGGATCAATAACTTGGATTGCAAGAAGCACGCGATTAATCCCCGTGCTCGCAAGCTCCCCCCCCCCCCCCCCCCCCGCCCCCCGGTAGATCGGACTTAAGACAAGAAGTCTCTTTGTTTAGAGACTCAATCACAACCATGCTACAAGAGGTATTCATTTATCTAGTATGTGGCTTAGATGAAATGATCCAAGAAGTGTTCTTGGATCATTAGGTTTCATCATTTATTTATTTTTAATTTCGCTGCATCGAGCAACTAGTTGCTCTCAATCGTATATGATGTGATCCTTACGCTTACGTGATGCGCTTAAGGATTCTTCTGTATCCTTCAACCGCATCTATTTAACGCATACTCGGTTGGTTATTGATGGCAATGCTTCTCAAGTCATGCTAGTGAGGAGGAACTAGAGGGTCGGAGCATGATATGTTGAACAATCTAGGTAGACATGTAACTTATGTGCTTTGTAACTACATCGATGATCAATGAGATGTGCATGCACTGCAACAAGTCTCTCTAATTGAGTACTCTAGCTTGCAACATGTTTCCTCTGCAGAAGATGATTGCATTCATCTCAAGGGGAAAACAAAGAAAGTCGTGGAAATATCCATACACATATCTCAAATAATAGGTTGCTCTCATAGGGACCTTAAAGCAAGTTCCTGCACATAAGAATCTCATAAGGATCTCATTCTGGAGTTCACAATCAATGGAGGATGGAGCCTACAATGAGTCTCTCTCTGAAGATTTCTGGAAAATGGCTACTCCAATATAGAGTACCTCAAATAAATGGTAAAGCGGGAAACTCTACTCACCATCCCATTTGCTTACATGACTGTCGAAAACAAAGATAATCAAACAAGTTGAAGAACCAAAGATGAAAGGGACCAACCAAGAAACATCGCTTCTTCTTTTCTAATCATTTTCTTTTTTCCTTGCCCTTTTTTCTCTTTTTTTTGGTTATTATTGTTTCTCTTTTTGTTAACCAACCTTTTTTGCAACCCTCCATTCATTTTTTGTTGGTTGTTCTCTTAATTTTTTCCTTTTCCTTAAGCCTCTTTCTATATGAAAAAATGTGGCCAATTGGGCATGGAACATAACAAAGCAACAATGACATAAATGGGCAAAAGCCCATAAACCAAGACCACATTCGATTTCCTTTTTTGCATACAGGCTATTGCCATTTTTTAAATAACGGGTCCGTCCTCATGTTTTTTTGTCATTTCATCAAATTTTTTAACATCATACCCCCAAGTAGAGACTGGCATTGATGCACTTAAATGTAACATTGAAAAAAAATACGAACGATAATAGGCTAAGGGCCCAATTGCTCGACCCCCAAGTAGAGACCGGCCTTGATGCACTTAAATGTAACATTGAAAAAAAAATATGAACGATAATAGGCTAAGGCCCAATAGCTCCTCGACTGCAAAGGACGTAACCCATGTCTCCTTTTCGTGAATAAGATTAGGGTTCTCCATGGGGAGAACCCATCACCACCGTAGTTTATAGTTAATGTGAAGATCCCTTCTGGGTTCAAGGCAACGCGGTGCCTTTTTTAGCCTCAAGGTGATTGCCTTAACTAAATCTAGTGAAGCTTGCGCCTAGCATGATGGAGGCGATCCTATGACCAAGGTTTAAAAAAACGCGAGGCGGTCCGAGGTGTTTTTCCTGAAATTGAGGCGAGGCGTAAGCCTCGAAACGGTCGAGGCGTAAGCCTCAATTTTTGGAAAAATATTAAAATTAAAGCAAAATACATTGAAAAAAATATGATAATATTAAGTTTTCCAAAAACACATTCAAGAATAGTTTAACACTAATAAAAGGTACAATACATAAGCGATGAAGGCATTGTAGTTCAAAAAAATCCACTAATATATGGAATATCAAGTTCCAACTCCAACTTCAATAATTCTATATGAATATTGGGTTAAATTCTATACTTAATACTAAAGTATAACATAAACCATAATTTTTAGTGTTTGAAGTACAAAAATACTAATACACCTTGAATCCCAACCATTTGTCTTGTTGGACGTTGTTGGAGAACCGCCATATGCATCCCCTCCGACAATATCATACCCCAACAAGACGAGGGTCCAGCTTCCCGGTTAGCAGGCCTGTGGGGGGGGTCTAGAAGGAGCAGGTGCACTCCCCCCTGCGGGGGTATGGGAGCAACGCCTTCGGCGATTTTTTTACAAAATATATTATTTTATTTTTCTATTCACAATCAAATATAATAATTATTTTAACTCACGTGTTTATTTGCAAGCTTGCTTCTTCATATATATATATATATATATATGATAACTATTCTAAGATTCACAACTTATACAACTAAATAACATCATCAAGTTGGAAACTTGCAACTAATATAAAACATTTATTACAATTAAAACTCAAATCTTTGTGCAATAGAACTAGTATATGTAGATGTATGATAAATTGAAAACGATGTATACAAGATCATGGAGCTCCGCTTGCTTCAAGCGATCTCTTCTCTTTGCATGGAGCTATATATAAAAATATGCAAAGTTTAATATGGAAACAAAAATACAAACATAAAAAATATATATAATGCTTACGAAAAATAGGGTCATGTGCAAAGCACATAACCAAAAAGGTAAAAAAAAGCCTCGTGTTCGAAGCTTATGCCTCTACCTCGCCTCGAACGCCTCACATCATGGCAAGACATACGCCCCACCCAAATGACTTGAGGCGTGCACCTCGAGGTGATCTAGGTGTACCTCGCCTCGAGGCGTACGCCTTTGCGCCTCGAGGTGGCGCTTTTTAAAACCATGCTTGTGACATGGGGTCATATGGTGAATCTTGAGGTAGGAGCCTCAGTGATATTGCTTTAATATATATATATTAGAGATCTGGTACTTTAATAATAAGGACTATCTATCTTAACCTATGTTTTCTTATTAAACAATATTACACTATAGTATCACTTTTGAAATCACAATATCTTTGAAATTAAGAGCATGCACCTACCCTCTTTGATTTGGTAAGCTCTAACAAAAAAATTCAAACAAGGAAAAAGCCCAATATCATGTTAAACATCTTAGATTTTGTATTCACTTCTTGATGTAGGATGAAGAACACTTTGGACGCTCATGAAAATATCTTTATAGAAGACAACAAAAGGGGTTGCCATAAGTATAACTATATATCAAATTAATGGTCACTTTTGGATGTAAATCGGTCTCAATGCAAAAAAATGTCATATAAGCAAAAGTTCGACAAAAACAAAAGATATCTTTTGAAGACATATCTAGAGCTATACACAAAGTCAAATTTTCCACAAAAGTCAAAAAGGTAGTAGCAAAACGTGATGAAAAAAGTGGATGTGGCTGCACCAATTTAACACACCAACGATTTTATCACTAATTTAATGCTTATGGTACAAAAGTAGGCTTATTATTGATCAAACATATCCCATATTGTCCGGTGAAAATTTTCATCAAATATGTACAATATCTAATTCCATGAAACAATATCTTATCACAACCATATGTCATCCAATCCATTGTACTTTGTCCATTTTTGACATTAAAGGCTTCAACAAAAACAACAAAAAAGCATTTTTCCACAATTAAGTAGAGTCGGCTACATGGATTTTTTTGCATCGTTCAGATCTATTTTGGATCAGTCTCGAGCTTAAATATAAATAACTAAAATCCCTTTGAATTAAAATCCCTTTGAATAGTCTTATTCCAACACTTCATGGGGCATCCTCGCTCTCTCTTAACCAGCTCAAAACCCCAAATCTCGCATCTTCTAACAGGTTTGCGAATGATCAAACTATTTTAAGTAGTTTTCTCACATCTTATCCTCTATAGGAGGTACACTTTCCTTATATAGCATCATTCTGAATTCAATCTTTTCATGTATGGCCACACATCCATCCTAGCATTTTCATTTATGCTATTATCATTCTGTGTTTTCTATGGTTCACAAGCAAACACTCTGATCCATAAAGCATAGCAGGTCTAACGGCTGCTTCGTAATATTTTCTTTTGACATTCAAAGGGATTTTCTTATCACAAAGAATAGTAGATATTCCTCTCCACTTTAGCCAACATATATAATATAATAACAACTCCATCAAAATTCCTATCATGTTGCAAAATAGATCCCAAATATCTAAAAAATTTTCTTATGAATGTAATCGTTTCCAATCTTCACCTCGAGTCCTTCATTGTTCTTTCAAATCAAATGTACACTCCATATATACAGTCTTAGCCATACTTATACGAAACCATTTAATCTCTAAGGTACATCTAAAAACCTCCAACATCTCATTTACTCCATCTCATGCCTCATCAATCAACACAATATCATCGACGAAGAACATATACTTAAGTATCTCATACGGAATATGACTAGTCAACTCGTCCATAATAAAGTAAAAAGAGATGGACTCAAAGTTAAACCTTGATGCAAACCGACGCTGATGTTAAAATAGTCAATCTTCCCAGTATGGATCCTTACATAAGAGGCAGCTCCATTTACCATTATACATATCCTTTATAAGGTTAATGTATATGATATGTACAAGTCTCTTCTCCAAAAACCTTCCACAATATCCACCTTGGTACCGAATCATAAGCCTTCTCTGAATAAATAAAAATCATATGGAGGTTCTTCTTTTAGCTCTATAAATCTTCTTTATTCTCCTCAACAAGTGGATAGATTCAATAGTCATACGACCTGTCATGAATCCAAATTGTTTTTCAGCTACTTTAGAAACTTGCCTCAACCTTCCTTCGATTACATGTTCCCAAATTTTCATAGTATGGCTCATTAATTTGATATCTTTATAATTCGAACTATTTTGAATGTCTCCTTCAATCTTATAAAGAGGCACCACAATGCTTCTCCGCCATTCTTCAGGTATTTTCTTACTTCACCAAATAACATTGAATAAATGTGTGAGCCAAGTCAAACCCCGTTCACCAAGAACTCTCCAAACTTCTATAGGAATGCCATCAGGTCCTACACATTTCCCTTATTTCATAGCCTTTAAAGCCACATCTACTTCATTCCTTTGTATCCGTCTTTATATTATATAATTCAAGTAGCATTCACTACCAGCAAGAGCTCCCAAAGTAATCTCTTTATTCCCTTCCCCAATGAAAAGCTTATGGAGCTTCCATCTATTCTCTACATCTTTTTAAGTAACAAGCACATGTCCTTCCTCATACTTGATGCATCTCACTTGAGAAAGATCTTTGGTCTTTCTTTCTCTTGTTTTGGCCAATCTGAATACCTTCTGACCCTCCTTCGAGTCAAGCTTGTTGTACAAAAAACTTTATAAGCTATCGACTTAGCTTCACTTACAGTCTTCTTTGCTTTCTTATTCGTAATTTTGTAGTTTGTAATAGTTTTCTTTGTTCTATCTTTATACATAGCTTGAAAGCAAGCTCTTTAATTTTAAACTTCACATGCCACCCTTCACTCCACCCGACGAGCCTTTTGGCCTGGAAGACCAGGGTTCAAATCCCTCCCTTGCAGGGGTTGCGTTAGGTAGTCGACAGCCAACATAAAAAATAGTAGAATCTTACAACAGGGATTTGAGCAAGAATCCATGTAGCCAACCCTACTTATAGTAGGAGAAGGCATTGCAATTTTTATAAAAAAGTGCCCTACAATGTTCTATTACATTCTCTGTATAAAACGTCTGCCCTCCAAAAATGGCTTGGTTCCTAGCGCACCAAATCCCCCAAATCAATGCAAAAGGATAATCAGCGTCCTCGTGCCCAAAACCGCAAACTGATCTAATATCTCTCCAGAATGTGGGACAATCCAACCCGACGAGCCACGACTGAGGCAGAGTTGGAGGACCTTCGCACGATTGGAGACAAAAACGGAGGTGCTTCTAGGAGGCAGTGGAGGCAAGGTTGGAGGAGGCGGTGGAGAAGAGAATTAGAGCCTGATAGCTTTCGCTAAACCCTCGATAGGGTTATGGAAGCGAGATTGGGAGCCTCCTAACCCTTGTCGTGCTTCCATAACCATATGGGATACATATCTTAAGATCCGGATCCGATTACCAGTTTTGAGTGGTCACATATTAAGTTATGCAATCAGCGTATATGCGACCGCACAGCCCGAATATTGCATATGCAAAAAGAGCGCACAGAGGGGGTGTCATGTATGCGGTGTGCTGAGGAGGCCGTGCACGCATATCTGGCTGTATATGCGATCGCACGGACCGCTTTCGTGTACACTGCTTCGCACTTTCAGTTATTGTCACTGCATTGTTAGTTACTTTCTTTCAATAGTGTTATTTTTTTTGACACTCTTTTCAATAGTGTTATTGCTTTACATTTGAATAGGATAAATCTGTATGAGAAATTGCTCATAATGTGCTCCTCTTTGGTGTGGTCCAACAGGTTTGTAGGAACCACTACCGCAATTGTGAGAGCCTTACCAGAGGAGCTTTCAGGACTAGTTGCACCATATAGGTGCGTAATTGTAGCTTTTGCTAGATACTTTCACTTCTGTTTTTGTATTATTTGAGAGACAAGATTGTACATATATATACACAATGATGGAGATTATAGGTTGTGTTGTGGACATGGTATTTGTATAGAGCAAAATGAGAACTTGTTTTTCATATAGCCCAAGGGTTCTCTTATATAGAAGAGAGAAACTCTAATGGGTGAGAAACCCTAATGGGTAAATTACATACTGTGGAAAGAAGAAAAACAAAATGACAAAAAGAGGTGCTACAATATAAAATTCTTCAACACTCCCCCTCAAGCTGGAGCGTAGATGTCGATCAAGTTCAGCTTGGAACAACATTTCTGAAAAGGTCATTTGGCTAGAGCCTTGGTAAGCACATCTATTGTCTGCTTATTAGAACTGACATGAGAAGTAAAGATAAGACCCTTCTGGATCATGGCTCGGGTGTAGTGGCAATCTACCTCGATATGCTTGGTTCGTAATGGAAGGTCGGATTGTTGGCATAGTGTAGCCTCGTTGTCACATTGGAGATGCATGGGAAGTGGCAACTTAATAGCTAGATCAATCAGAACTGATCTAACCCACATCCTTTCTGTGTTGCCTTGTGCCATAACTCTGTATTCTAATTCAGCACTCGATCGAGCCATTACTATTTGTTTCTTACTCTTCCATGATACTAATGAATTCCCCACAAAGATTGCAAACACCGAAGTTGACTTCTTGTCCTTGGGACATCATCATAGTCGGCAATACATAATCTGTAATGGCAAGGGGTGTTCCTCTAGTAAACAAAAGACGAGTACCAAGTGAGGTCTTCAGATATCTCAAAATCATATGGATTGCATCCATATGTGCATGTCTTGGCTGCTCCATGAAATGACTCACTGTGCTTATTGCAAATGATATGTCTAGTCTGGTGATGGTTACATATAACAGCTTTCCTACTAACTCCATGTATCTTCTCTTGCGAACCTCATTAGTGGCATCATAAAACTTCATGCTTGGATCCATGTGAGTAGCTGTTGGCTTGCATTATGCCATACATGTCTCAAATAATATATCTATAACATACTTCCTCTGGGTCATTACAAGACCTCGTTGATTCCTGGCGTCCAGTCCAAGGAAGTAGCGTAGACTGCTCAGATCCTTAGTCGCAAACTACTGACCTAAGAAATTCTTGGTTGTTTGAATCATTGTGCAATATCCTATGTGATGATAATGTCATTAACATATATTAATATAGCAATAGTACCCTTCTGAGACCTCTGAACAAGGAGTGATCTGTAGTAGATCTCACAAACCCCTTATGTTCTATTACATCAGAGAGCTTCTGAAATCACGCTCTCGGACTATGTTTAAGACCATATATCACCATGTGAAGTCTGCATACCTTCTGTGTCTTCCCCTTAGCAGCAAACCTTGGTCGATGTTGCATATAGACTTCCTCTTGAAGATCATAGTAGAGTAAAGCATTTGCCACATCAAGCTGGTAGAGAGACCAGTAGTGCGTGACTGCGACATAGAGGACTCGAAGAGTGGAGTATCGAGTAATTGGAGAGAAGGTGTCCAGATAGTCCACACCATAGGTCTGGGTGAACCTGCGAGCCACTAAATTGGCCTTGTAGCAATCAATGTTGTCATTTGCTCGATGCTTCACAGTGAACACCCATTTGCATCCTATAATAGATGTGTATGGTGGAGCCATAACTGTACTCCAAGTGTCACGTGATTGTAAAGCCGCCATCTCTGCTTCCATGGCTAGACGTTGGTCAATCACTTTGAGTGCCTCCAGATATGTACTTGGGATCATGGAAGGACATATCGATATCGGTATCGGTATGGGTACCATGTCGATACCGATATATCGACGATATATCGATCCATATCACCGACATCGGACCGAGATTGTGCATTTTTGGCCTGTCGATACCCGATATCGACCATATCGGCGATACATCGGTGACCTGTCGATACCGATATATCGCCGATATATCGGGATATGGTCGTCCATGCTTGGGATTGAAACAGAAGATAGTCTCACAATAAATTCAGAATTCTAGTGAAAGTCTCTCCAGAGATACCTGGCCTGCCATGGGATATCATGCACAAGACTGTTTGTCTTTTGCAAGGCGATGGACCACCCTAGATCATTCTTTGATGGTGGTTCCAGCTCAACCTGTGTATCTATAGGGTCACCCTGCACACCAATAGTTCCAACAGTCATAACCAAGTTTTCAGGATTTACCTGCGGCGTGTTGGATGCTGGGGAAGACGTTGGAACATGGAGAGCAGTCTGAGTTGTATGAGAATGTGGTGATGGAATAATAACAGTATCATCAGACAAAGAGGATCACATCCAGTCACCTGTAAGAGAGTAGTACATGATGGACTCAAAAAAGGTGACATGTGCACTAACATAGTATTTGCCATGTACAGGATCAAAGCATCGACAACCCTTCTGGGTACGAGAGTAACTAACAAACATGCATTTGACAGCGCGAGGAGCGAGTTTGTCATGACTAGGTCGCAGTATATGGACAAATGCCACGCATCCAAACACGCGTAGAGTAAGAAAAAATAAGTCCTTATCAGGAAAAGCAAGGGCAAAGGGAGCTTTTTCACCCAAAATGATGGATGGCATTCTATTGATAAGGTAACAAGCTGTCATCACAGCATCACCCCAAAAAGAATGTGGGGGCACGACTACGGATGAGAAGAGTCCTTGAGATATCGAGAAAATGACGATGTCTGCGTTCAGCCATACCATTCTGCTGAGATGTATAGGGACAAGATGCCTGATGAATAATGCCATGTGACTTAAATAAACGAGATATGTGTATAGAACAGAACTCAAGTGCATTATCAGAATGAATATATTTTATTGAGGCAGAGAAGATATTCATTATTTCAATAACAAAAGTTTGAATTATTGTAAATGTGTCCCTGATGATCAGGTAGACGACTTGGACCCCACATATCAAGATGAAATAAATCAAACAGACTATGACTGCTACGACTCTTATGGCTCGGAAAACTGGACCTGTGATGCTTTCTGAGTTCACATGACTCACAATTGAAAGTAGACTTTATAGGAACTCCATGAATAAGATGACAAATTTTCTGCAGAGATAGATGACTAAATCTGAGATGCCATGTATAGGGAAAAGCGGATCCTGCAGAAAGATATGTGGCACCAGCATATGGAGACTGAGACAAATGGTATAGCCCTCTATGTTCATGGCTACATCCAATCACCCTGCCTATGAGTATATCCTGAAAAACAAGAGACTAGGATCAAATATTGCACGACAATAAAGATCTTTCGTAATACGGCTAATGGACAATAAATTCATAGAGAAGGCTGGTGAATGAAGAACATTCTGTAGGTGTATTGAGAGGTTTAGATGAACCTCCACCTGTCCAGTAATAGGGGACTGAGTCCCATCAGCAATGGCCACTGATCGACTAGGTTGCACTAGATTGTATGTGACACACTGTAATCTATCTTCACATAGATGATGTAAGGCACCAGAATCCATGATCCATTCAGAAGGATCCTGATGCAATCATTCTCAAATTGACAAGGCAATTCAAATTAGAGCAAATGGCTGATTTGGGAATTTTTAAAATTAGAGATTTCCATCCTTAATTAGTTATTTTAATTAGTTTGTTTATTTAAATAAAAGAGATAGTGTATGATCTCCAACTAGTTGGTCAATTTTAAATTTGAATTTTGAATTTCGAATTAGAGTCAAAATAAGGCAGAGGTAGATTTGAATTTTGATTCAAATCAATTAGAGTAAATTAGGATCGAGTGGGATTTTAAATTTGATTCACTTTCTATGTTTGTAATTCCACCCCTCCTATATAAAGGGGTTGGTAGTCTATTGTAAGGGACAAGTTCGATTATATGAAATTGAGATTTATCTATGGTTTCTCTCTCTTTCCCTTGGCGCGTTCTTCGCGATTCCTCTCCAAAACCCCGCACAACCGGCGCGTTATTCTCTTTCTCCTTCCCATCACTGATATTTCTTCCACCAAAATTTATTTTCTACATTGTGAAATCTTTCAACTGCATCATTTGGTATCAGAGCATGGCCACTGAATCGCCCTTCCGATTCGACGATCCTATCGCATATTGGATGATGAAGCTCGATCTTAGTCTTCTCCATGGCCTCAAATTTCAGCGAAATTCGGTCGAATTTCTATCAAATATCGATATCCAGTCAAAATCGAAATTCGACCGAAATGATCGAAATATAGGGGGCCTAGTACAAAAAATGACCGAAATTTCGTCGAAATTCGACCAAATTTCCACCGAAATTCCGTTTCGGTTGGTCACCGAAATGGTGACCGAAACCGACATTTAAGGCCATGGTCTTCTCTCACATGGCTCGCATGCGCATTCTCGACAAAAAAAGTTCAAGCGATGCCTTATATCAAGCCTCAAGGTTCAAGCATATGGCTGGACGCTTTCATCGATGAAACTTCGCCAATTGACAACAAAAATCAATTCACAGAAGCTCTTGTACAACCTACTTTTGATCAAGAAAACGAAGGTATTTTCATTCTAGATGAAGATTTATTTGATACAACTCCTGTGCAACAAAACTATGAAGATAAAGGACCAATTTTCGATGAAAGTATGGGGGAAGAATATGAAATCGCCGAGTTTTTCGAGGTTGAAGTTGCTGTCCAGAATTCAAAAAATGAGAAAAATGGAGATTTGAGGCCCATATTTGATGAAGAATCAGTAAACGAAGGTTATGAAATCCTAGATCTCTTCGTTGACGACGTTACTGTTCTTCAAGACAAAAATCTGCTTGTCCATACAGATTCAGGCTTGCAACCATCGCCGAAATCGACCTACCATCTCGCTTCCCCCTTCTACCACCCTCGTACCCCCAGCAACTAGTCCATCCCTACCCCGCACCATTCCCAGTCCCGTGCCCTCTCCCACCACCCTCGCACCCCCATTCCCCACCAAACAAACCCAAAAACCCACCCCCGTAACCCTTGCGGTAGCCTCCACCTTCCCCCCACGCGAGGCTTGGGTAACCATAACGCGAGGCGCGCACGGCTACTCCCCACCCCACGCGCCAATGCCTCAGGGCGAGTTCTCCGTTGTTGTTCCAAGACGTGCCCGCATCGCCAGCAACTTCATCGACAAAAGGTTCGAAACCCTCAAACCCACAACTTTGGTCGAAACAAAACCTTGAGTGTGCAAGGGTCGCCGCCTCCCGAGCTCATGTGCAACTGGCGCAACCCCGTCGACGTCGCATGTTTGCGACCATGGGCCATCTATGTTGCTTGTGTGGCTGTCGTACAAGTTGTGGACGCCGCATGCAATACCTACAGCTCCAGATGCAACCATTCCACCATAGCCATCACTTACGGCCTCCCTGTTTGTGGCGTTGCCGCATGTGGCCTCCCCTCCTAAGCAACCGCCGCCGAACTTTGAAGAAAAAAGAAACCCTAGGGAGTGGTTTCCTCTCACGAAAAATCAGATCCCTTGGAATGAGGAATTGTAACCTGATTTGGAATATTTGCAGTAAGACACCCCCTTATAAAAAATTTAAAAAGGCTAAGGGGAAAAACTTTTTCTACGAATTGGGTTTACGTGAAGAGGTAGAAAAATTGCCCTTTTACTGCCTTCAGCGAGATTATTTGAAAAGGGATGCTGAGAGCAATAATTTAAGGCACAAATTCTCCAATTAGGACTAGGAATGTGGGATTTATCTATAAAAGGACCCTATGGGTTATGACATTACCCACATCTCCTCTCACCCTAGACTTATGCCATTCATTCTCACTCTTCTTCAAAATTCATGGTGCCCAAGATGAAGATGCCTCATCAATTTTTCGATAACCACAGTGAGGGGACAACGCTCGTGAGGGCGCCGTCATTTACGCCACATATGTTCTTCCAGCATGGGCTATCGACTCCGACCACCGCACCAAGGACACCTGGATCCCTCCCTTTGCTCCACATCTGTTCTTTCAGTTCGGAATCAAAAAAGCAGAAACGTCACATCTCAAGGCGGAAGATAAAGCAATTCATCTGGAGACGAATTTTTCAAGCGGAGGAGAATTGATGCAATCATTCCCAAATTGACAGGGCAATTCAAATTAGAGCAAATGGTTGATTTGAGAATTTTTAAAATTAGGGATTTCCATCCTTAATTAGTTATTTTAATTAGTTTGTTTATTTAAATAAAAGAGATCGTGTGTGATCTCCAATTAGTTGGTCAATTTTAAATTTGAATTTTGAATTAGAGTCAAAATAAGACATAGGTAGATTTGAATTTTGATTCAAATCAATTAGAGTCAATTACGATCAAGTGGGATTTTAAATTTGATTCACTTTCTATGTTTGTAATTCCACCCCTCCAATATAAAGGGGTTGGTAGTCAATTGTAAGAGACAAGTCAGATTATAGGAAAATCGAGTTTATCTCATTATCTCTCTCGCTCTCAATCTATCTCTCTCAATGCGATCTTCGCATTTCATCTCCAAAACCCCGCGTAACCGACGCGTTTTCTCCCTCTTCTTCCCCTCTATAAATTTCTTCAACCAAAGCCTATTTCTCTACCGTTGGAAAATATTCCGTTTGCATCATTTGGTATCAGAGCATATGTGAAAATATAATATGACAATTGAGATTTTTTCATATTATAATACCAAAATATAATATATTTTGAATGAAAATATCATTATATCTCCCTTGTTATTATAAAATATATTTAGGAAAAACATATTTTCATATAATTATTATAATATACTTTCATATAATCTTATAATGCCAAAATATATTATATTTTGGTATTAAATTTCTTATAATCTTATAATATATTATATTTTGGTATTATAAACTCAATTTTCATATAATCTTATAATGGTAAAATATATTGTATTTTCATATTATATTTTTCTATAAGATTATATGAAAATTGGCTATAATATATTATATTTTCATATTATATTATAATCTTATTATACCAAAATATAATATATTTTCATATTATAATATATTATATTTTCATATTATATTTTTCTTATAATATATTTTTCCATTATAAGATACCAAAATATATTTTCATATAATTATTATAATATCAATTTTCATATAATCTTATAATGCCAAAATATATTATATTTTGGTATTATATTATAAAATATATTATATTTTGGTATTAAAATTCTTCTGCCGAAATATTTTCTCCATTGCGAAATTTCTTTCGACTGCATCATTTAGAAAAGAAATTAGAATTTGGTATTATATTTTTCCATCCGATCGAGAAAAATATTCAACTGACATCTCCGTTTCTTCCCCTCTCTAAATTTTCTATCAAACCCTATTTCTCATTCTAATTCGACCCCTCCTATATAAAGGGGTTCGTAGTCTATTGTAAGGGACAAGTTCGATTATATGAAAATTGAAATTTATCTCTGGTTTCTCTCTCTTTCCCTTGGCGCGTTCTTCGTGATTCCTCTCCAAAACCCCGTGCAATCAGCGCGTTATTCTCTTTCTCCTTCTCATCACTAATATTTATTCCACCGAAATTTATTTTCTACATTGCGAAATCTTTCGACTACATCAGATCCGATCTGGAGCAACTGGCGAAAGCATGAGTAATACCTGATGTGTTCGCGGATGCAGAGGCAACTGTATCTGGTGGACATGTTCTTGCAGATTCAACAGCTCGAGGCATGATCTCATGCAGTCGAGCAACAAAATCATAGTAGCGATGATCGGTATGATCTAGAGCAGTCTAACTTTGTTCAGCGGCTCGAGCTGATGGCGAGAATCCATGCTTTCAGTAGCATGTGTTCTCTGTATGACCTGATCGATGACAGTATAAGCAGGTTTGAACTGGGTGTGAGCCACCTCTGCCGCGAGAGTCACCTCTGCCACGAGTAAATCTACCTCTCCCATGTGAGGCAACCATAGCTAATGAAATCTGGGAGAGTGTGGAGATATTTCGGCGGCTCAGTCGTTAGTATGCTTCCTCCATGGGAGGTATAATCGCATCGGTGAGTAACCGAAAACGAGGCGTATCATATTCTAGGTTGAGGGCTGCCAAAAATAACCTGTCATGATCGAGTCTCTATAGGGCTGTAGCTGCTCTGCAGAAGCCGTGCGGGGTACGCAACTGTAAAGTTTCTCAAACATACCCCACAAAGATGTATGCAATGCATGAAGAGGTCGATCACCATGCTTGGTTGTGAATATATCATGCTGGAGCTGTAATATTTTTTATTCATTCTTTGCATGTGAGTAAGTGGCAGCGAGATGATCCCGCATCGCCTTCATTGTGGAATAACCTAGAATGTCATCTGCAATTTCCACAGTAATTGTACCAGATGGCCATACCTTGGTGTTTGCATCATCAAAATCCCATGAGGCGTTGTTTCATGTCTTGTCCACCGGTTCATCTTGCATCAGAAGATGCTTCTTTCCATGATTGTGCAGCATATTCATGACCTGCATGGCCCATAACACATAGTTTGTACCATCCATCTTAACTATAGGTGTTGCACCCTTGAATGCACCCATAGATGATGTATCAAGCCCTCTTTCTGACATCATGAACAATCACAGGAACCTTAAACACTTCGTGTTGTGTTTAAACAATCAAATAATATGATGGTTGGGTTGTTGAATTCATGTCACAACCATCGAGAGCATAGAAAGAAGTCTTTTTTTGACAAAACTAGGGTAAATCAGGACCTACAAAGATGAAATCAGATCTGAAACCTCTCGTTTAGGGCCTCAATAGACCCCTTGATAGCCCTAGGATGATAGGACACCATAGGAGGGACCGTTGGGAGACCACACAGTGGTGGACGAGCAAAGCCGTCGAGGCAGCAACGACTGGATGACGTCGCTAAATGGGCGGCTATGGAGCCGTGGTACGGCATGGGACCACTAGTGGAGCCGTTGTGCGGTAGGGGGCCGCTGGAGGGGCGGCAGCCGAGCCATGAGGCTGTGTGCGGCGCGTGGTGCGAGTTAGGTAGCATGAAGAGACAGCGCACGTGGGGGTTGGTTGTTAGGGCTAGGGATTTTCGGTCCAAGGCTCCGATCTAGACCACCGCTTTGATACCATGTAGAGAGCAAAATGAGAACTTGTTTTTTATAGAGCCCAACGGTACTCTTATATAGAAGAGAGTGAGAAACCCTAATTGGTAAATTACATATTGTGGAAAGAAGAAATACAAAATGACAAAAAAAGGTGCTACAATATAAAACTCTTCAATAGTATTTCAATTTTGTGATTATATCATGTGGTTATGTAAATGGAATGGAAATATTGTAGCTCTTTTCCTTTATTTTACATTGTGTATCTCTCGCATTAATATTATGTTGAATGCCGTGCTCCAAATGTGCATGTAGTGTTTACGAGTTGGTTGCTAAGTATCAAGATCCCCAAAAGGGTTGTCACATTGATTAAGTGACCTACCGGAAACAGGTGAAGTCGGAACCAAGTTGGTCACTTCAGACGAAATGCCAACATGTGCTGGAAATGTGAAGTTCGGGTTGGTAATTTTCTCCACATGATAGCAACCTTCCTTTTTCCATCTCCTTAGAATCATCCACCAATTGCAGCACCATTGTTGCTTCAATCTCTGTCCCAGTTACCGCAGGTTCCCCATTACCGTCAAACACTCCTCATGTACTACCATTGTTGCCACCCCCAAAGGATGAGCTATGTTTGATATATAAACATCGGGCTCCTTCGTCATGATGTGCCCCTGCCTCACATGATGTAATAGAGCTTCCACAACCGAAACTGCAACAACGAAGCACATACGCATAACCGCCAATGTTAGGCATCAAGCACTAGCCTCAAGTACCCCATCAGCTCCACCACCACTTCTAGCCTCGAGTCAGGCTAAACATCAGCAACGAAGCAACATCCCCATCAGCAAGAAGAAAGACGCACCACTATCGGAGTTGTTCCATCTTGAAACAAGGGCCAATGACAACATCGACGCACCAACAGGTCAACCTCCCCCTTTAGCAGATACTCCTCATTCCCATTAACAACCCATGTGCACAGGACAACATCTCATCCAACTCACCATGCCTCCTTCGAAACTCGATCCGAGCAGCAACCATATCAATGCCATTGATGGTGTCTCCAACAATCCAAATGATACCAAACACATATTATGCATCTCAGCCACAAGAATATCCTTCCCCTAGAGCAATTCGCTCACCGAGTCCCCTTAAAACACTCTTACATTGATGACATGTGGCATTGCACTGGAAGCACACAATGTCCCACATGCAAGATCTCGAAAGATGGCCTACCTCTGTGCATGTCGCACTGTACACTCACACATCTCCGCCGCCTACGCCTCGATCAACCACATGCGACCATGAACGTTCCAAAACACCCATTGCCTCCATGTCCACATCATGTACCCTCTCCTCAACATCACTGCTCTCCACCAACCATACATCGCATTCTTCTCGTTCTATTGATGGTGGCCCTCTCAATCTCTCTTGACTATCCATGCTTGTCTTCAACCCCCCCCCCCCCCCCCCGACATACACACAAATCATCATTTAGCAAAGAACATTTCAGTTTAGGATAGGCAACACCATGTTTTGCTTTGGATAACAATGACCTCCCTCGACGGAATTTTTCCCCTCAAGTTAAGCTTCAAACATTACAAGATTGATATTCATCTCAAACAATTAAGATGCATCTTTTTTACAAAGCCGTCACTATGGTCGCTATATGCACATACGAGATGATAATTAATAAACAAAATAATAATAGCAACTGCTATTGAGTTCAGCATTGAGAACATTACATCATGCCAGGTCTCGGTGATGAACTCCACGATATCATAAGAAATGTCACCCTGGACATCAATTTGTTCTTTCTCAGTAGGTCCCTGCAATACATTAGATGAATATGTAAACATATGACGAAGAAACTGAATATGTTTGAGTTTGTATTCTGTAATAATGTACCTTTACCACAGAAGCTCCTGTAGCAAACTTTTTACCTAGTTTCTTGGCAGCATCGTTTAATTTAACACCTGGAATATCCAAGATGTCATAATTTCTAAAGACCATGATGTCATGCGCATAAATTAAGTTTAGTTAATCACAGTTCACTCACCAAAGAGTTCGAGACCTTTCACGACAGTGACACACTTACGCTTATTGCGAACGATCTTTTCAATAATAACTTCTTGTTTCTCCTAAAAAAGAAGTAATAACATCAACAACCATATCATAGAAAGTCATGATGAATTCAGTAACTGTTACTCTAGAGAAGGAGTTCTGCATATGGCAGATCTATGAAATAAATACCAACTTGAAAAGAATAAATTCACAGAGAATCTTCCACATTTTTTGTTGTGTTGGGTCCCTTTCACATTCGGACAACTAGATTAAAAAATGATATACTAACGTTAAGAGAACTTCCTGCCTTTGAACAGGTTTCCTGAATTATTTTTCAAGAGAATGTAGATGAAAAGGACACCTCACACAGCCCCCCAACTTTGCACAGTTTTTTTCAGTTCGGGGACTTCTTGTGTTGTGTCTGAAGAACCTTAAATAGATAGAGGTAGAATCTTCCACATTTTGAAAAGAATAAATTCACAGAGTCTTCCACATTTTTTTGTTGGGTCCTTTCACATTCGGACAACAACAACAAAGCCTTTTCCAACATTAAGTAAGGCTCGGCTACATTTCGACAACAAGATTGAAAAAATGATATACTAATGATTTTTTTTAAAGCAATCACGGGTAAACTCCCAAGGTGGGAGCTACCGCCTTTAAACTTGAATAAAACCAAACGGTGTTGTTACGTTAACGAGAAGCCCAGAAGCTGTAGAGGGCTTTACAATGTATAAATGCATTTTCCGAGTAGAACGCCTGGTTTTCAAAAATGTTCTCATTTCTCCCTTGCCAGATCGTCCACAGCCCCGCAAAAGCGATTGAGACATCCGCTATGGAACTCAACCCCACCCTCCTAATCGACTGCCAAAACGATGACGTGTCCTCCCACCGTAGCCAAGACTGGCCCAGCTCGCGCCAAAACTCGACGAGCTTTGACATTTGAAAAAAATATGCTCCGTATCCTCCTACTGGCCATGGCAACTGTCGCAAATTACATCCTGAACACCGAAGTTTTTTGTCCGCCTCACCTTGTCGCAAATGCGATTCCTCCTTAGGCACTAAAGGAAGAACTTGACCCTCGTAGGGATCTCTGCTGCCCAAATCACACCTAAATCTTGTATAAGATCCGAGTCAGGCGGATCCGAGGAACGACTCAGATGGTCATATATCGCTTTGGTGGAGAGCTTCAGACCACTCCATTCGAAGTGATCCCCAAACACGACGTGGGAAGGCTGGAGAATGTCAGACGCCGATGGCAGGACAGGTTGCAACGCTAAAAAGTCCTCCACTCTTTTCCCGGAAGCTCATTGACGAACAGGGGCGCCCAAGTGCCGGTCCCCCCACCTGATTAAGAGTGCCAGCACGATCAACCGCCAAAGCATACAATCGCGAAAATCTAGAGCTCAGCTTTCCCTCTCTCGTCCAATCGTCCTCCCAGAAACGGAAACGCCCATCGCCTACCTTCGGAACCAAGAATCGGGCAAGAAACGGGAGAACAACCCGAACACCGGACCACAACGGAGACTCCAACCACAGCCTCCCTGCCTCCAGCTCCCCACGGACTCCATATATCTTACAGAGAAGTCTAGCAACCAACAAGGATGAGGGACCCCAGATTTGGGCCACCCATTTACCCAGCAGTGCCTTGTTCATGCAATCGACATCCCGAATGCCCAGGCCACTATCCATCTTCCTCTTCGTCGCTTCCTTAAACCCCACAAGATGGAGCCCCGCCCGCTGCTGCTTGCCATCAGACCAAAGAAAAAACTTCATCGGCGATTCAGTCTTCTTCCGCACCCCCACAGGGAGGACACAAGTAGCAAAAAAGAAAAGAGGGATCGTTGAGAGAACGTGTTTCAACAGGACTAGCTTCCCCCCTTCGACAAAGTGGACGCCTTCCAACCGTCATCTTTTGCTCCATTTTCTGTAGCACAATATCCCAATCGGATATCTTTAATACTCCATATGTTAATGGCAAACCCAAATATGTCAGCGGCAGCGACCCCAGGGAGCAGCGCATTTTAGTAGCCACCGCCTCTCTCTCACTGACAGTCATCCCGAAGGTCACCACCTTGGACTTCACGTTGTTGGCGACCAGGCTGACGGAGAGCTCACCAAAGATGTCAACCAGCAGCGTCGCATCGTTATGTGTACCTCCAACCCCCCAAGCAGGATCAGCGTGTCATCCGCATACCGAAGCACATGTATAGATATATCCTCCAGACGAAAACCAACGCACAAATCAGACTCCTCAGCCAGTAGAGAAATCAATCTTCCAAAGAGCCCCTTTCGCCTTCGACCTATTCCAGTGCAAACACATTTCAGACGCCATCACTAATCCATTCGTCATTTGTCTCCCATGGATGAAAGCACTCTGCCCATGCAAGACGACCGAATCAATAACCATCTTGAGGAGGTTTGCCAACATCTTCACGACAATCAAATATAAGGCATTAGAGAGCGCGATTGGGCGGTAGTCTTCGATATTTGCTGGAAACTCCTTCTTCGACAGCATGAATAAAAAAGCCTTGTTTATCTTATCAAACCCCCTGTTGCCTTCAGCGAACTCCTTCATCAGATCAAGGAGCTCTCCTTTCAAGGTGTCCAAGAATTCCTTATATAAAAACACCGGGAAACCATCAGGGCCCGGAGCCCCATCCGCATTCAAACTCCACACCGCACACCTGATATCCGCCTCCGAGAACAGCACCAACAGCGCCTCCACCTGCGAGCTGCTCAAAAACCTCGCCCCTCTTCCCAGCCACCCCTACCCACCACACCGCCGCCTCCTTGAAAAAGTAACATAGTGGTCCCGGATCGCGGAACCGATGTTTACCTCTCCTGTCACACGCATGTCCCCAAGTAAGAAGTATAGTCAAAAGGTTGACTGTACTTTTGTGGCTTCCACATGACATCCAAAGAGTTGGATGAATGCCAATACTGCAATAAGTTGATGTGTTGATAGTATGACTATCAAGTCTGTCTAGAATCCTTAGGGAAGGACTCGGATATAGCATCAGAATAATCTACATAAATCATTGATATTGACTTGCTTATTGAATAAGATAAAGTCTTGTAATTGTATCTCAATCTTCTGCAACACTTGCAATGGATTGCATATGTTTTAGAAGACTAGAAAATTTGATCTTAAGGCTTATAGTCATCCACATGGATATTGATGCAATTGTTGCAACAATCTCTATTGGATTGAAAGGTTTCATAATTTCAGTGGGAGAACCCTTAGTCTTAGAGAATGTCTCTATGACCTAGACATTAGAATAAACTCATTGTTTGTTTCTAAACGTTGGAAATAAACATGAATTCTGGAATGGACCTATCATAAAGAGTTATGATGGAGATATTTCATATAGTAATCTAAAATCTAGTGGACTCCACTAAATTAGAAAATTAATGAATAATTCATTAACATTTCTAAATACTGAAATTAGACCTTAAGATCAATAGGAGGATGAAGATCACAATGATCAAGCATCAAGCCTTGGACATTTGTCTATTGATTTGATCAATAGACTAGTGAGAGATGAAACTTTAGAATGTCTAAAATTTCAAAACTTACATACTTATGAATATTGTATTCAAAGTAAAATGTCCAACACACCCTTCTTTGGGAATGGTGTAAGATGTCAAGATATTCATGATCTCATACATATTGATGTATGCGGATCATCAATATTATAGTAAACATTATGGATATGTGATATCTATTGATGATTATGTATGATATGAGATTTCTTCTCTTCACCTGGAGAAACCTTCGAAATGTTCAAAGATTTCATTATTTTGGTTTACAACCAAAGTTTGAAGGAAGATAAAATGAATTTGATCTAATCTAGGTAGCGTGTACCTGTTAGATGAATTCAAAGGATACTTATAGAGATATGAATATCATTTCTATCTCAATCCTCCTAACACGCCTTAACTCAATAGAGTTATACGGAGATACAATTGGATCATGTGTGACATGATCTTATCAATGATGAATTTTAGCATAATTATCCATCAGTTTCCATGTATATATGTGTAGTAGAGACTACAATGTATATCCTTAAAAAGGTTCCATGCATGCTGGAATCTAGCACTTGAGAGTGCTGCTTCATTAGCAAAATAAAGGATGGTATTGGATACCTACTTTATGACCTTGAGATTCTTAAAATATCTCATCTCTGAGAATGTGATTCTTAGAGGTTGAGACTCTTGAGAATCAAGATGAAAATGAAGTGAACGAACTCATTTAATCTTGAAAAGATAATGAGGCTCCTAAAATTGGAAACAAAAGGACAATTAAAGATGAAACACTAATACCTCTTCAAATGAGTTTGAGGATGGATTCCATGTATCAGAGAAATCTGACAATGATCGAACTTCATGTGATGAAGCTTCTGAAGATCATAGGATGGATAGATGGATGTTAGCAATAAAAGTCTAATATAGACTTCATATACAAGAGTTGTATATGGACCCTCGAGGATCCACCTATATGGGCAAGACTTGTAAAGGTGTAAATGGATCTTCAAGAGAAATGGATCTTGATGAGAAGGTAGAGACCTTCAAAGCACGGTTCGTAGCCATGAGCTACACACCAAAAGAGAAGACATTGCTTGCAATGAGACTTGCTCTTCGGTGACCATGCTTAAAATCATCAGAATATTGCTAACCTTAGCTACACAACTTGACTATTGCAACTTCAAGATGTAAGTCAATATTGCATTCCTCTATGAATACCTCTCTAAGGATATTCACATGAAGTAGCCCCAGGGCTTCAGGGTTAAGGAAAGCAAGGTTTGCAAGCTAGGGAATCCATCTATGGACTCAAATAAGCTTCTTGAAGCTGGATCATAAGATTTGATAAAATTATAAATGTTATGATTTCAGATGGAATCTTGATGAGCCACGCGAAGCTTAGTGGAAGTGCTTTTGTGTTCATCGTGCTAAATGTAGATAATATCCTAATAAGGATGATAATAAGTATTTTATAGACTGGCTATTCCATATCTTGAAATATGATTTCAAAGATACCTCTTAGATCTTAGTTCTGAAGTTGTTCAGGAGCAAAGAGAAGAGGGTATTGGGACTGTCACATTAGTAGTACACCTTGGACATATTCCATTTTACGGAAAATTCCAAGAAATGCTTCCATCCCTTAAGATATGGTACTGACCTATCTAAAGGGACAGCACCTCAAAGAGTTGAGGTAAATGCTAGAACTACTTGCACTTGTGCATTGGTTACGAGAAGTTGAATGTATGCTAGATGTGTACAAAAACCAGATATCTGCCTTGCAGTGGGAGTAGTAAATTGTTACTAATCCTACTGTAGAAATAAAACACTTGATTGCAGTAATAACAAAATCTTCATAGATGACAAGATTTTTGAGATAGTGATCTCAAAATCTTATCTTCAAAAGCTTAGGACTTTATAGATAGAGATCTAAAAGATCTTAACTGTGGATACCTTAAGAGATAGTGATCTCAAGGAATAAAGGTATCCTGCTAAGGATTATGAAAATACTGGTTATAACAATTATTAAGCTATAGTATCAAGGACACTATAATAGCTTTAACAAGATTGAGTATTGGTTGCATGAGATGCAACATTCGCATTAGATGTGAGCATTGTTACTGGGGATATGCAAGTGCCGTAAAAGGACTTGGCGTAGTCTCGCGGGAACAGAGTGACTGATCAGCTTACCTAGCTATTTTCTAAATAGTTTATGATTGTCACATGAGTGCGGGTTTAAATGATTAGCCCATTAATGGCTCTTTGGGCTAGTGGGAGATTGTTGGACGTGCGAGCCCACGGCGAGCCATTATGCAATAAATGTTATTGCAAATATCATTCCCTGATATGAAATGAAGAATAAATAGCTTGCATAATAGGTCCCTTAGTACAATTAGGGTTATGTACCATGACCATCTTAATAATCATACAGCTGTTGATTCAACTATTGAATCATAGAGGATGGTGCTTGGATGAATATCTAAAGGGTTAGATTGAGGACTCATCAAGCACCGTCAAATGGTTGTTAAGAGATGATCTCCAGCCTGAGTAGGAGATGGCAATCCTTTCTCATTTAGGTTGATATCTGACCGACCTCTTGATGTAGGTCCTCTGTATAGGAATAGAGATTCAGAGGTGTCAGATTAGTTAGGTCAAAGAGTTGACTTAACGAGATCGAGATAACCAAAGTAATATATCGTATGCTGTCACGATACAGGCATGCATCCTCTGACTGGAGACAGATGTGTTACTATATGTTTGAGTATGTACATTTGGCAAACCAATAGGTTGATGACCTAACCAAGGTCTATACACCGGCGCGCAGGTGTGCATATAAGGGCATATGAGTAATACGATCTCTCAAAGGGATCATACAGGTTCAGTTACTGAACCAGAAGACATGAGCTCACTCATGAGATAATGGGAAGAATCAAATTTCGTGCGCACGGTCGTCTCGCTTTGGAAACTTGACTGAATTTGTACGTTTGATATATACTTTTGAAAAGTATATGATCAAGACCTAGGTATGATATATGCTTTTGGAAAGTATATGATTAATACCGACTCCCAATGATCGAATGAGAAACTTACTGATAAAACCATGAAGTAGACAGTATAGAGTTGATCCAACACTTCGAGTTTATTCTGAGTCTTCCAGTATGCAGGATGTACAGGTATTGGGAATACCTGAGGGTGATGTGATCATAAACGATTGTATAACCATGACGCTTCCATTCCTAGGGAGTGATGAAACGGGTCTCGATTTTAGTGACTCCTCTCAGTAAAGAAGTAATCTGATATTGGTCCAAATGCTAGACATTGATCTGAATGTGATTCAGATGCAATGAGAAGATTAGATTTGCGGTCTTGATTTAATCAAGCATATATGGGAGGCCCGCGATCTGGATTTGAGATATGATCTCAATATCCAAGTCACTATACGTGGAACAATACAATCGCCATGTCCTTATCTCCAAGTATTCGTGGAGAAAGCGCATTATCCTTGAAAGGGTTCAGGATAATTTCATTGTTGATATTATGTATCCAAGCATTGAGAAAGTGGATAATTAAATGTGATTTAATTATCATGAATAATATGAATTTGATTCATATTATAAGGAGATTTATCTTAGATAATTAAATGTGATTTAATTATCAAAGATGTAAATAATGTGAATGTGATTCATATTATTTGAGAACAAGAGAATAGAGATCCAAGATGATTAAATGTGATTTAATTATCATAAATATGAATAATGTGGATAGCAATATCCATATTAGTCATATATATTATAAATGTGATTTATAATATATAAGAGAAAGCTATTTATAATTTACATTTGTTAATTAAATGTTAACATGAATTGGATTTACATTGGACATTGAATTGAAAATGTAATTTATATTTATTTTTGGGTTGTGAATATGATTCACAAATTTTTCAATGGCAAGATTGCAATGTCTACAAAATAATTGTGAATTATTTTTGTAGAATAATTTGCAACAAAAGTTGTTGCATAATCTTGGAGATTACAATATAGAGATGAGAGCCACCTTCCATATATATGGAGTGGACGGCCACCACTCCTATTAGGAATGTGTGGTCGTCCCCTCCTTCCAACATGGAAGGAGGCACTCTCTCTCCTATGATCTCTAAGAGATCTTGATTTAATTTGGTGATTAAATTATATTGATTTATCAATATATATTTAATCTAAATTAAATTAATTGTTGTTGGTTTTTACCAACACAAATCTTGGCCATTAAAAGAAACACAGTCAATGAGAGCCATTGGATTTGTGTTATCCCATGGATTGAGATCCATGGATCCCAAAAAGCTATGAAAGGAGAGGCACCCCTTTGCTCTTCTTTATACAACAGTTGAGACAACAAATCTCTCTCTCTCTCTTTCTCTCTCTCTCTCCCTCTCATGGCCGTTCACCATAAAAGCCGTAGAGAGGTTCTCCATCGTCGCGGCGTCGTCGTTATGCTGCCCGATGGTTTGCTCGTGGAACTACGTCTACTTCGGCGTGCCTTGCTCGTGAAGAAGACGTCAGATCTCGTGTGTCGAGATCAGGAGATCCGCCGCTTGGATCATCAACATGGATTGCGAGAAGCACGCGGTTCATCCCCGCGCTCGCAAGCGTCTCCTCCGTCGGATCGAACTTTAGACAGGAGGTCTCTTCGTTTTGAGACTTAATCGCAATCACGCTTCAAGAGGTAACCCTAATACTTGTTTGTGGTTTAGATGAAACGATACGAGAAGTGTTCTTAGATCATGTGGTTTCGTCGCATGAAAAAAAATTTAATTTCCGCTGCATAGAACAACTAGTCCGACTAGTCGTTCTTCGTCGTATTCGATACGATGCTCACGCTTTCGTGATGCGCTTAAGGATCTAACCATATCCTTCAAGTGTATCAGAGCCTTGCGTCGGTGTTTTTGGATACAATCCATTAACCGAGGACGACTTGGATTCATTAGGGTTTGCGAAAGTTTTCTTGCATTTCATTTTCGCATCTCTGTTTTGAGATTATTTTCGGCACTGTTTAAATTGTTTAAACATGAAAATAATAATTTAATTTTGTTCCCCATTAAATAAGGAAACTGTAAGATCTGAGTTTACGTGATTTCGATTCCGTTTGCTTAAGTTATGTTCATTTTAGTGAACATGTATCCACTATTTTGGGGACTGCGGATCATGATTTAATTAAGATGTTAATTGCGGATTTGAAACACCTTGAAATGCGTGCAAATCACTTAGGTTCTGTTGTAAATCAAATTAGCAAACTTTAGGAACTTACTTTGCTTAATTGATTGAGATATGGTATTTTTAGTAAATGAGGGTCACTGCTGAAAATACTTTCCTAACCAAGAACCTAGTGATTGTCATTTAATCAATTAGTGAAATTAAATTGTTTAATTTCCTGGAATAATTGTGCATAAATATTTGTGAAATATTTGATGATAATTATTTCCTTAAATGACATTGTCTTAACCAATATTTGATTAGATGTGATCTAGATCACTAATTGATTACATGATCTACATCATCTATATTCCAACAAACTTGTTGCTTGAATAGGACTTGGGATTTGTTTAGCAAATCTCATTGTAATGTTAATCAAAATTGTTTTGATTATTATTATATGGTATAATTTCAGTTGAAGAACCGATGATCATCTCAAGTACAAAGTGATCTATTTTGCATTATCCTTTCCCGAGGTGGATATGGTGTCTAATCGGAGAGCATTGGGATAGCGGGTTGCAACGTATGTGGTCCGTCCCACTCTCGTCGGTACTGACCATGACAGCGGGTAGGGTTAGTATAATGCTTAAGAAATCATGATGTATTTCTAATTATTAAAATTCGAAATAATATGTATTTGAGATAATACCATAATTCAAGTGACAATAAAATATTTGTTGGATAATAATTGGATCATTAATTTAATATGATTAGATTAATTGGAATCTAATTAAAATTAAAACACTCTATTATGAATAGAGTTGTTATTTCCCTTGGAAGAATTAATTATGTGAATGTGATTTATGATAATTAATTAAAATTTGAATATGATATGGAGGATCACATAAGTGACATCCATGGTCTCCTGTCATGGCGGAGGGTTCCGTCGCCAGGGATTGTATGTAGGAGACGCCTGTCCGAAGTGACAGCTCCTGCATGCAAGCGCATCTGGATCGGGCTCTTTACTTCTCGAAAGAGTAAGGCCGTATGCGTAGTGACCCCAATATCGGATCCTCATATTATTGGGGCGATATTGGATTGCGCATAGCGAGTACTATTCCTGTGGACGGTTGGTTCAACTAATGACGGGTCAACATCGCCTTAGGGGTGGTGAACCCGGGTGTTAAAGACCGAATTGGGAGATGTAAGTTGGACTTGAAAGGCGGAATGTGTTCCCGCTTCTTTTTATCCGAGTTGCAGATTCTCATATTATAGGGATGTAACAAAGATAAGGAAGGAGATCCCAGATCTTGTTGAGATATGATGGTAAGAATATCTCTTACATTGAAAGTGATTAAGGGAATGAACTTTCAATGTTGACAAGGCAAGACAACTTTGATATGAAAATTCCTAAATCAAAGTAAAATATATTTATATATTTATATATTTATGCAAATTTCTTATTTCAGATAATCCTTCATTAAATCCACTCAATGTTATACTCAATAATAACCAGTAAAATATCATGGATTGGACTCATGATCCAGATATTGTACTTGCAGTTGGGCACGTAATGTATGTGGTTGCAATATGCAAGTCTCCTCATACTGATGAGGAATGACAATTAAATAGATAATAGGACTACAACCCTAGGGTTTGTGTGTCTCCATAGTCTTGATCTCTCATCGAATGTACTTTGGAAGTGATATGTCGATGATGATCGCAATTGTCAATTAATCCTTATAAAATCAATGGAGATATTATGGCAAACATATGTGCTCTCAACATTTAATCATAAATGACATGGTTCACAGCATCATATAGAATGGTGGCTCTATAAGAGATGATGTATTCAAATTGTTTGAGTACCTACCTGAACCAATGTTTTAAGAGTTTAGATGGATGTAGATACGATGAGTGTCATCATTCTACTGTCTATACTCTGGTCATTCATAATGCTTCATAAGCATGTATATATGTTGAAATACTCTTACTTTGAATTCTTATAAATTTAAAAAAATAAGAGATCCTCTGTCCTGAGCAATGGTTGCTTATAGATAAAGGGAGCGCAGTGGAAGCATGGGTTGGACCCAAGTGAGAAGTATAGTCAAAAGGTTGACTGTACTTCTGTGACTTCCACATGACATCCAAAGAGTTGGATGAATGCCAATACTGCAATAAGTTGATGTGTTGATAGTATGACTATCAAGTTTGTCTAGAATCCTTACGGAAGGACTCGGATAGAGCATCAGAATAATCTACATAAATCATTGATATTGACTTGCTTATTGAATAAGATAAAGTCTTGTAATTGTATCTCAATCTTCTGCAACACTTGCAATGGACTGCATATGTTTTAGAAGACTAGAAAATTTGATCTTAAGGCTTATAGTCATCCACATGGATATTGAGGCAATTGTTGCAACAATCTCTATTGGATTGAAAGGCTTCATAATTTCAGTGGGAGAACCCTTAGTCTTAGAGAATGTCTCTATGACATAGACATTAGAATACGCTCATTGTTTGTTTCTAAATGTTGGAAATAAACATGAATTCTGGAATGGAGCTATCATAAAGAATTATGATGGAGATATTTCAGATAGTAATCTAAAATCTAGTGGACTCCACTAAATTAGAAAATTAATGAATGATTCATTAACATTTCTAAATACTGAAATTAAACCTTATAATCAATAGGAGGATGAAGATCATTTGACAATGATCTAGCATCAAGCCTTGGACATTTGTCTATTGATTTGATCAATAGACTAGTGAGAGATGAAACTTTAGAATGTCTAAAATTTCAAAACTTACATACTTATGAATATTGTATTCAAAGTAAAATGTCCAACACACCCTTCTTTGGGAATGGTGTAAGATGTCAAGGTATTCATGATCTCATACATATTGATGTATGCGGATCATCAATATCATAGTAAACATTATGGATATGTGATATCTATTGATGATTATGTATGATATGAGATTTCTTCTCTTCACCTGGAGAAACCTTTGAAATGTTCAAAGATTTAATTATTTTAGTTTACAACCAAAGTTTGAAGGAAGATAAAATGAATTTGATTTAATCTAGGTAGCATGTACCTGTTAGATGAATTCAAAGGATACCAACTTTATGACCTTGAGATTCTTAAAATATCTCATCTCTGAGAATGTGAATCTTAGAGGTTGAGACTCTTGAGAATCAAGATGAAGATGAAGTGAAGGAACTCATTTAATCTTGAAAAGATAATGAGGCTCCTAAAATTGGAAACTAAAGGACAATTAAAGATGAAACACTAATACCTCTTCAAATGAGTTTGAGGATGGATTCCATGTGTCAGAGAAATCTGACAATGATCGAACTTCATGTGATGAAGCTTCTGAAGATCATAGCATGAATAGAAAGATGTTAGCAATAAAAGTCTAATATAGACTTCATATACAAGTGTTGTATATGGACCCTCGAGGATCCACCTATATGGGCAAGACATGTAAGGTGTAAATGGATCTTCAAGAGAAAGGGATCTTGATGAGAAGGTAGAGACCTTCAAAGCACGGTTCGTAGCCATGAGCTACACACCAGAAGAGAAGACATTGCTTGCAATGAGACTTGCTCTTCGGTGTCCATGCTTAAAATCATCAGAATATTGCTAACCTTGGCTACACAACTTGACTATTGCATCTTCAAGATGTAAGTCAATATTGCATTCCTTTATGAATACTCCTCTGAGGATATTCACATGAAGTAGCCCCAGGGCTTCATGGTTAAGGAAAGCAAGGTTTGCAAGCTAGGGAATCCATCTATGGACTCAAATAAGCTTCTTGAAGTTGGATCATAAGATTTGATGAAATTATAAATGTTATGATTTCAGATGGAATCTTGATGAGCCATGCGAAGTTTAGTCGGAGTGCCTTTATGTTCAATGTGCTAAATGTAGATAATATCCTAATCATTTGGAATGATATAAAGATGATAATAAGTATTTTATAGACTGGCTATTCCATATCTTGAAATATGATTTCAAAGATACCTCTTAGATCTTAGTTCTGAAGTTGTTCAGGAGCAAAGAGAAGAGGGTATTGGGACTGTCACATTAGTAGTACAACTTGGACATATTCCATTTTATGGAAAATTCCAAGAAATGCTCCCATCCCTTAAGATATGGTACTGACCTATCTAAAGGGGCAGCACCTCAAAGAGTTGAGGAGGTAAATGCTAGAACTACTTGCACTTGTGCATTAGATACGAGAAGCTGAGTGTATGCTAGATGTGTACAAAAACCAGATATTTGCCTTGCAGTGGGAGTAGTAAACTGTTACTAATCCTACTGTAGAAATAAAACACTTGAATGCAGTAATAACAAAATCTTCATAAATGACAAGATTTTTGAGATAGTGATCTCAAAATCTTATCTTCAAAAGCTTAAGACTTTATAGATAGAGATCTAAAAGGTCTTAACTATGGATACCTTAAGAGATAGTGATCTCAAGGAATAAAGGTATTCTGCTAAGGATTATGAAACTACCAGTTATAACAATTATTAAGCTATAGTGTCAAGGACACTATAATAGCTTTAACAAGATTGATTTTTGGTTGCATGAGATGCAACATTCGCATTAGATGTGAGCACTGTAACTGAGGATATGTAAGTGCCGTAGAAGGACTTGGCGTAGCCTCGCGGGAACAGAGTGACTGATCAGCTTACCTAGCTATTTTCTAAATAGCCTATGATTGTCACATGAGTGCGGGTCTAAATGACTAGCCCATTAATGGCTCTTTGGGCTGGTGGGAGATTATTGGACATGCGAGCCCACGGCGAGCCATTATGCAATAAATGTTATTGCAAATATCATTCCCTGATCTGAAATGAAGAATAAATAGTTCATAATAGGTACCTTAATACAATTAGGGTTATGTACCATGGCCATCTTAATAATCATACAGCTGCTGATTCAACTATTGAATCATAGAGGATGGTGCTTGGATGAATATCTAAAGGGTTAGATTGAGGACTCATCAAGCACCGTCAAATGATTGTTAAGAGATGATCTCCAGCCTGAGTAGGAGATGGCAATCCTTTCTCATTTAGGCTGATATCTGACCGACCTCTTAGTGTAGGTCGTCTGCATAGGAATAGAGATTCGGAGGTGTCAGATTAGTTAGGTCAAAGAGTTGACTTAACGAGATAGAGATAACCAAAGTCCTATATCGTATGCTGTCACGATACAGGCATGCATCCTCTGACCGGAGACAGATGTGTTATTATATGTTTGAGTATGTACATTTGGCAGACCAATAGATTGATGACCTAACCAAGGTCTATACACCAGCACGCTGGTGTGCATATAAGGGCATATGAGTAATACGATCTCTCAAAGGGATCATATAGGTTCAATTGCTGAACCGGAAGACATGATCTCACTCATGAGATATTCGGAAGAATCAAATTCCGTGCGCAAGGTCGTCTCGCTTTTTAAGCTTGACTGAATTTGTACGTTTGATATATACTTTTGGAAAGTATATGATCAAGACATAGGTATGATATATGCTTTTGGAAAGTATATGATCGATACCGACTCCCAATGATCGAATGAGAAACTTACTGATAAAACCATGAAGTAGACAGTATAAAGTTGATCCAACACTTTGGCTTTATTCTGAGTCTTCCAGTATGCAGGATGTACAGGTATTGGGAATACATGAGGGTCATGTGATCATAACGACTGTATAACCATGACGCTTCCATTCCTAGGGAGTGATGAAACGGGTCTCGATTTTAGTGACTCCTCTCAGTAGAGAAGTAATCTGATCTTGGTCCAAATGCTGGACATTGATCTGAATGTGATTCAGATGCAATGAGAAGATTAGATTTGCGGTCTTGATTTAATCAAGCATCTATGGGAGGCCCGTGATCTGGATTTGAGATACGATCTCAATATCCAAGTCACTATACGTGGAACAATACAATCGCCATGTCCTTATCTCCAAGTATTCGCGGAGAAAGCGCATTATCCTTGAAAGGGTTCAGGATAATTTCATTGTTGATATTATGTATCCAAGCATTGAGAAAGTGGATAATTAAATGTGATTTAATTATCATGAATAATATGAATTTGATTCATATTATAAGGAGATTTATCTTAGATAATTAAATGTGATTTAATTATCAAAGATGTAAATAATGTGAATGTGATTCATATTATTTGAGAACAAGAGAATAGAGATCCAAGATGATTAAATGTGATTTAATTATCATAAATATGAATAATGTGGATAGCAATATCCATATTAGTCATATATATTATAAATGTGATTCATAATATATAAGAGAGAGCTATTTATAATTTACATTTGTTAATTAAATGTTAATATGAATTGGATTTACATTGGACATTGAATTGAAAATGTAATTTATATTTATTTTTGGGTTGTGAAATTGATTCACAATTTTTTCAATGGCAAGATTGCAATGTCTACAAAATAATTGTGAATTATTTTTGTAGAATAATTTGCAACAAAAGTTGTTGCATAATCTTGGAGATTACAATATAGAGATGAGAGCCACCTTCCATATATATGGAGTGGACGGCCACCACTCCTATTAGGAATGTGTGGTCATCCCCTCCTTCCAACATGGAAGGAGGCACTCTCTCTCCTATGATCTCCAAGAGATCTTGATTTAATTTGGTGATTGAATTATATTGATTTATCAATATATATTTAATCTAAATTAAATTAATTGTTGTTGGTTTTTACCAACACAAATCTTGGTCATTAAAAGAAACACAATCAATGAGAGCCATTGGATTTGTGTTGTCCCATGGATTGAGATCCATGGATCCCAAAAAGCTATAAAAGGAGAGGCACCCCTTTGCTCTTCTTTACACAATAGTTGAGACAACAAATCTCTCTCTCTCTCCCTCTCATGGCCGTCCACCATGGATGTCCTAGAGAGGTTCTCCATCGCCGCAGCGTCGTCGTTATGTTGCCCGATGTTTGCTCGTGGAACTCCGTCTACTTCGACGTGTCTTGCTCGTGAAGAAGACGTCGGATCTCGTGTGTCGAGATCAGGAGATCCGCTGCTTGGATCATCAATATGGATTGCGAGAAGCACGCGGTTCATCCCCGCACTCGCAAGCGTCCCCTCCGTCGGATCGTACTTGAGATAGGAGGTCTCTTCGTTTTGAGACTTGATCGCAACCACGCTTCAAGAGGTAACCCTAATACTTGTTTGTGGTTTAGATGAAACGATCCGAGAAGTGTTCTTAGATCATGTGGTTTCGTCGCATGAAAAAAATTTTAATTTCCGCTGCATAGAACAACTAGTCCGACTAGTCGTTCTTCGTCGTATTCGATACGACGCTCACGCTTCCGTGATGCACTTAAGGATCTAACCATATCCTTCAATTCCACGAGAGCACCTTCATTTGGGACACCTTGCACCCATCTCCTTCGAGGGTACCACCCCCAAACGCTCCGCCACCGCCCTATCCAAGAGGCTGAATCTGTTCGCTAGCCGAGACCTCAAAAAGCCACTAGGATCAATCTCACGTGATCCGTCATCACAGAGAGCTTGCGTCCGCGATGCCGCCTGCCGGAGCTTTCGCCTCAATGGTCGCGGTAGGTCCCATCTTGAGTAGCATACTCCAAAGCGTGGCCGGGCCTCCGATCGATACTCACCTCAGCCTCGTTCGATCCCATGAGCCGCAGCGAGTCACCCACCAGGCCCCCGGGTTCCCTCACTGGGACATCACCCCCCCCCCCCCCGATCTGCACGAGCGAAGATGAGATCCCCGCGTCTATCTGCTCATCAACTCCGACCATAGCGACGACGTGATCCTCCACAGTCAAAATCCGTGGAGCCATGCTATCAGAACCCCAGGGAGTCAACCGAACCTCCTGCAGAATGGGTTGCATGGAAGCCTTAACCTGACCGGATCCGAGAAAAGGCGCACCCGCATAACCCCGGTTCACCAAAAGTTTGCCAGAAACCACAATTGGATCTACCCTTTTACCAGCAAAACCGGATCCCCCCCGTGGGATGCAAGGGACCCCTCCCTCAACGTGGAGGTCCAAGTTTCCCACCGTATCTTTCGTAACTCCCGCCCTCAGGAAAGGAGGAGCCGTTATCTCCCCGTCGTTGGCAGAAGGAAACGTCCTGAATTGAATGAATTGCGAAAGATGAGCGGTCCCAGTAGTAATCGTTCCCAACACGCCTGAAAGGTTGTTGGGCTTCCCGGATGGCCGCGCGCAGGTGGTCGGAGCACCAAGCATGGCCGTCACCGGAGAATCGCACAACGCGCCCCCCGCGCCTTGCCACCAACGCCCATGCGTGCCCTCCACTGGGCCTGATCGGAACTTCTGGGCATCTCCGCCCCCTGCCCGAGGCGAAGGAGGTCCTCCCTACGCCTTGAATAACCCAGCGAAGAGAGCTCCAAGAAACATGACCTCCCAAACATGTCGATCTTCTAGCGGCCCAACTTCGAAGGGCAGAGACTCTGAACTCGCAGAACGAGGTCAGGCGGCTCCCTAGTTTGGGTCCCGCTGGACTCTAGCTCCAGAACCTCAGTTATCCCTCTCAATGCGACGCGGAGGCCATCCAGATTACGCATCCGGTACGGCACACCCCTGACACAAATACGCTTAAGAGCTTTGCCTCCAAGAGTACCATCCCAAGAACATGGTCGACACCACCGCATCCAAGAAAGCCCCTCCCTCAACCAACGATGCAAAGCATCTTCCTCAACCTCCGTTAGCCCCCTTGCCAGCAATCTCCATGGTGTAAGTTCAACAATGTCCCCCCCCCCTCCCCCCGAAGCCACCGCCAGAAATGGCACCAACTCGGAGGAGGCGAGGAATAAGGCCTCCGATCCTCCGCCCTCTCCAACCAACAAACCCGCCGAACGAGCGAGCACATATCGCCTCGAGCAAACACGTCCTCTGTGCCCCGAACCTCCGCAGAGGAAGCACCGGATTGGTTCTCTGCAGGAACGTGCCCAATGACGCAGCGACCCACAGCGAAAGCAGCCCCTGCCGAAGGGGTTAACTCGCTGGAGAACAAGGTCTGGGGACCCCCCATGCCGCCGCGGAGGTCTCCTCCTTTGCACCTCCACCCACTCACTCATCATGCATCATCAATGATATACTAATGATAACAGAACTTCCAGCCTTTGAACAGGTTTCCTGATGCGACCTCACACAGCCCACCAACTTTGCCCAATTTTTTTTTCAGTTCGGGACTTCTTAGGTTGTGTCTGAAGAACCTTAAATAGATAACGGTAGAATCGAATAAATTCTGCTCTTGTAAGAAATTATTGTATTCTTCTTTTGACAATGAAATTAGAGCAATGTGGACATGTATTAAATGTGATCCTAAAGTCATGATAAGATGCCAGGTAATGCTAGTAGTGAAGAGAATTTTTTTAGAAATAAAAATTGCAGTTGTATAATGTTACTAGAATAGACGAGCCAGATTTTTCGAATGCAAGACTGATGTAAGATTGCATGCTACCAAAACTAGCAAGCCATTATGCAAGTCTGCCTTGATTAGAGCAAAATATAGAATGGCTGAACGCAAAAATAAAAGAAAACAATCAAACTTTAGATAATAAAATCCAGGTGAAAGAGGATGAGGTGTTGGATTGTGCACTCTGATATGCAGCATGAAAAATTTTGAAAAACAAATTGAAGTTCCGTAACAGAATACTACATAGAAAACATGAAAATGCATTCTTGTTAAATAGCCTCACCTTCTTTTTTATCTTACCACCAGGAAGGCGCTTAACTTCTTCTTGTTTGGGAGCTGATGTACTTCCTATGTAGAAAAGAAAAAAAAGAAGTCTGGTTAAACAAGAGGATTTTGGTCTACCAATAATTAGCCGAACTATAGAGAGTCTATAAAGCATGAATATGAAAATTTGCAGAAAATATCCTAATAAATGGAGAGAAGATATGTGGAGGAAAATATGGAGACACGTCTCGAAAAACAATAGTGTGATCACTCAAAAAATATAGAACAAAGAAAGCAAAAAATAAGCCATATCTACATTAATCTGACACATCAAAATGTTTTTTTTTTCAAATCATGGGCTGAACAAACATCAAGAAACGGTATACGTTTAACTTCAAAATTGAGGCACAAAAACAATTTAGCTGATGTCAATTAGAAATAGAAAAAGCATCCAAAAGCATGTGTATGAAAAAAAATGCAGATAATATGCTAATACACAAGAGAAGATAAGGGAAGTATATAATACCCAAACATGTCTCTAAAGACATGAAGTATGCAGAAAATGGTATCTACATTAATCTGACACGTCAAAAATTTGTATTCGCTTCAAACTTCTAAACGAAGGCAGAAAAACCATTTGCCTGAAATCAATTAACATAAAAAAATTCAACATTTCATTCTAATTTTCATGTTTCAAATTCTGGATCTAGTTGACGGGTTTTCATTCAAGTAATAGAGTTCCAACTATCTGCAATCTCCAGTTGCGTTACAAGACTAGTCTATAAACAAGCCATTTAAGTATAAGCTCAACACCTCCACCAGATTTACAACAAAGATCGATAAGCCACTGGCTCATTCCCCAGTGTTGATAGAAAAAAGAGAACGAGACAGAACGCATTAGCATCTCGTGGGCCACTCCTAAATATCTAGAATTCAATGTGCATTGCGACCATACGTAGGAACAGTAACCATTATACTATCACGAGAGCGAACTTGGTTTATGCAGCTCTCCATCGTTTTCACAAGCTTCTAATGCAAAAGAAATCTCATCAAATTGTTTAACAACCACAGGGCGGTCCAATCAATGCATGGACGCAAAAGAAATCTCTTCAAATTGTTTAACAACCACAGGGCGGTCCAATCAATGCATGGCCTCCATTTATGAAGGGTCTGAGCAACAATCACACAACTTCGGGCCTATATTGTGCAACCATACCTTCCATTTTTTAACAAATGCCTGTATCCGCAATTCAAACCCATGACCTCTAGATTACACTGTGATAGCATAAAACATTTTGCCAAGGATCTAGGAACTGTTTAGCATACAAACATAAAAATCATCCAACATCCAAAACAAGCTTAAATCACCTTCTAACATCAAATCCACATTTACTTAGTTACTGGTGCTACTGGCACAAAAAAGGTTGCCCATGCATGAAGCACCCGCTACCAGCGGAGCCTTGGAATCAAGCAGAATAGTTTTTCTATATACAATGAGCATTTCCCCTGCATTCTTGCAAGAGGTAGTTTCTACAACTCAATTACTGAATTGCATGACTCCAAGTTACATATAAACAACTTTACAGCAATGCCAAGGCTCCCTTTCAAAAAAAAAGGTGTGATGAATCGAATAAGTGAACTAAAGAAATTCACATTATAAATTATGTCACAATTCACACTTCTGGCTTGCAAATATTACTTCTTGCAACCCTCTCTAATCAATGAGGAGTAACTTCTGGATTCAAGAAAAGATCAAGAAGCATGATCAAAGCCAGGAACCTGAATGTCGTAGCAATAGCACTAATCGAAGAACTAAGTTTAACATGCAACAACCAGTGAAATGTAGCAAGAGAATGTGTTAACCAACACTTTAACTAATTTAAAAAAAACAACACTTCAAGTATAAAAATGCACATGGTTCGATTTTGCCAACTGCAGAAGTCTCTACAAGAGGTTATGGAGGCTAAACAATGGATTGCATTATATGCATTGGCATCATTACTCAGAATGAAGTATCATAAGAAACTCGGTGAGGACACAATGGCAACAGACAAGGTCACAAGGGTAGTCAGATCCTATGCCTGCATTCAGCAACTCGACGGATGAAGATTTCAAGGAGCAAAAGGAAAATTAAATATCTAAGTGTTCATCTCTGCAGACGTACTTGGTGGTGTGCATAATTGGAGGTAACATAACAGAATTCTTCTCCTCTGATAGCTTCTCATGAACTGTGTGCCCTACATTTTCTACAGTCAGGGTCTCATTTGATGTCACAAACTTGGAATTTTTAGCATGCATCATACAAAGAAGCCTCCATGAAAATCTAACAGTCATTGTCTACAACCAAATTCAAGTTGATCAGGACTTCACAGGCAGAACTATGTAATAATCCAAACTCCAAAGGCACGTTTATCAAACTAAGCAAAGGCAAAATTATGTTACGGTCTGAAAGGACTTCCGACAGGCTATGCAAACTTGGTCAGGACTTCAGAAACATCTTAGATGTGCATGGCTAACCTAATTTTTGGACAGTGGAAAATTAATATTTGATCATGCTTTGGAAGTTTGCTAGAAAACATATTGCAGCTGGTGAAATATCAGATAATAAGGAATTTATATTTTTCCCACATTTCGGACCTTGCTAAAAACCTTATAGCGCAAATGATGGATATACGAACATCAGCAAGAAGTGGAACTTCCAGGCTTACAACCTCAATATCTAAACACCCCAAGCCTGTAATAATAATAATAATAATTCCCTCCATCCATGAGCGTGAAAATGGTCTTTATCATTTATTCTTTATGATGGAGCGGAGTTCACATTGGCATGTGCAATGTGCCGCGGGAAAAGAAACAGAGGAATTTGTGCAACAAACTGAAACTCAAATCTAAGTTCATGAATAAAATAAGAAATATATATATTTCAACATGTTAACTATATCAACAGAAAGTACACTTCAAAGCCTAGACTGAAACACTTAAGCTGTAAGTAAAAATCAAGATCCCCAAGCCCAAGCCAGGTCTATGAGCAAGCATTTTTTTTAAATAGCACTGGTTTATTGCATATCAAAATGTCAGTTTGGCATAGCAATCAGTTCAAATGATAATTGTCCGCAATCACCGTACTGGCATTCAAATGCTACTGGAACATAGAAATCAGTTCAAGATTCTGATCAATACATGTTTAAGAATCTCAAGCATTGGTCTCAAAAAAAATGTCATGCATGTACGTTCTTGAGTGGTTACCATTATCTCCCCCCCCCCACATCAAAAGGCACCAACATGTGTTTAAACACAGGGAATCCACAGACATTAGGAAAAATACAATTACTACTAAATAAGTAATAGAGAAATGCAACAAAAGGAAAGAAACACTGTGGATTGACCCCAGTGTCTCCCCAGCCAGTAAGAATTACGAGAACACCCCAGGACGTCATCATCCAAGGACTGCTAAGTAGCCATAAACCTTTTTCAAAATTTCAGCAGGATATGGGGACATTCATTGCTGTACATGGTGGTTTCAAGATTATAAGTTTTATGCTCCATAAATTTGAACTTGCATGAACGGCAAACTGTTCAGTTGCAATCTTACAAACATATTCATATTGAATGATTTGGTGTTTTAGTGATCCCAACTTTACTGACGCAAATTACGTAATATATTATCGCCTTCTTTATAGCTACACCAGTGAATTTATGAACCTATTTTGACATCTCTACTTCATGGAGAGGTATTATTTCTGGTGTGATTTTGAACCTGCTCCTTCTGCAACTATTGGTCCATATTTTTATCCAACGTGAGAAGCAACATCTATTTGAAAACAACCATGCAATGACATTATGAGTTAGCTGGTCTACAATCTTACTTGGTGCAGTATGTTATATGGTTGGTATATCTACTGCGATAGTTGTTGCATTTTTTTGAAAGGAAAAGAGGATGTGATGTCTATAAGATGCTCACCCAAATAAACTTCTATATATTCACAGTTTAAAGCATGTAATTACAAAGATGAAACGTCCAAGAGGCTCTTGACATGCTTTAGAAATTTTCCATTTACATTCGCTCACCCCTGACAATGACCTCATTCTCTGCCAACCATAAAGCTCAAAGAATATCCATGGTCCAAAGCCGAGCCCCAATGCACCAATAGACTGCCAAAATGCATATATGTCCATTGTTCCCATCTGACCCGATACCGACCGTCATCCAAACACCCCTCGAACATCACATAAACAACAAATGATCAACGCCTTCCACCATCACAGGGCAACGCTTTCACATCCCATCCGTACAACAACAACAAATCATTTTCCCTCATTAAGTAGGGTCGGCTACATGGATTCTTTGCCTCCATTCATATCTATCTTGAGTCATTCTCGGACATAGATCTAAAAAACTAAGATCCCTTCGTATAATCTCATTCCAAAACTTCTTGAGCCTTCCTTGCCCTCTCTTAGCCGGCTCAACATCCCAAAACTTGCATCTCCTTACTGGTGCATCAACTGACCTCTTTGCAAACAACCAAACCATCTTAAGCGATTTTCTCGCATCTTATCCCAGATCGGAGCTACACAACTTTCATTCTGATTACATCATTCTGAATCCGATCTTTACGTGTGTGTGTGTCCACACATCCACCTTGGCATTTTCATTTCTGCTACTATCATTCTCTGCACATGTCTATGGTACATAGAACAACATTCAGATCCATAGAACATAACAGGTCTCACAGCTGCTTTGTTAACCTTTTCATTGATTTTAAAAGGAATTCTCTTATCATGAAGAACAGTAGAGGCTCATTTCCATTTTAGCCAACCTGCATTTATTCTATTAGTAACAACTCCATCAATTTCCCTATCATGTTGCAAAGTAGATCCCAAGTATCTAAAAAGAATCTCTCTTCTGAATGTTATCGTCATCAATCTTTACCTCGATTCCTTCACCGTTGCTTCCATCAAAAGTGTACTCCATATATTCAGTCTTAGCCCTACTTATACGAAATCTTTTAGTCTCCAATGCATGTCTTCAGACCTCAAGTTTTTCATTTACTCCATCTCTAGTCTCATCAATCAACACAATATCATCGACGAATAACATACACCAAGGTATGTCATCCTGAATGTGACTTGTCAACTCGTCCATAATCAAAGTAAAAAGGAATGGACTCAACGTTGAACCTTGATGGAGACCAATGTTGATGTCAAAATAGCCAGTCATCCCAGATTGTATCCTTACACAAGATGAAGTCATGTCATACATATCATTATTGACGTTAATGTACATGACAGGTACTTGGCTCTTTTCCAAAACTCTCCACGATATCTCCCATGGGACAGAATCATAAGCCTTCTCCAAATCAATAAAAATCATATGGAGGTGCTTCCTTTTAGCTCTATAAATCTCTATTGTTCTCCTCAACAAATGAATGGCTTCAATAGTTGAGCAACCTGGCATAAATTCAAATTGATATTCTTTTAGTTTTGGAAACTTGCCTCAACCTTCTTTCGATCACACGTTCCCAAATTTTCATAATGTGGCTCATCAACTTGATACCTATGTAATTTGAATAAATTTGAATGCCTCCCTTGTTCTTATAAAGAGGTACTACAATGCTTCTCCTCCAATCTTCAGGCATTTTCTTGCTTAGCAAATAACATTGAATAAATTTGTAAGCCATGTCAAACCACACTCACCTAAAACTCTCAAAACTTCTATAGGAATGACATCAGGTCTTACACCTTTCCCATATCCCATAGCCTTCAAAGCCTTCTCTACTTCCTTCTTTTGTATTCGTTTATAGCTTGCACGATTCAAGTAACTTTTATTACTAGCTAGATCTCCCAAAGTGATACCCCTATTTCGTTCCTCAATGAAAAGCTTATGGAAGTATTGCTTCCATCTAATCTCTATATCCTTCTGAGTAACAAGCACGTGACCTTCCTCATCCTCAATGCATCTCACTTGGGAAAGGTCTTTGGACATTCTTTCTCTTGCTTTAGCCAACCTGAATATATCCTTCCGGCACTCCTTAGAGTCGATATTTTTATACAAAACTTAATAAGCTTTTGACTTAGCTTCGCTTACAACCTTCTTTGCTTTCTTCTTCATGATTTTGTAGTTTGAGCCAGTTTCACATGTTCTAACCTTAGACATAGCTTTTAAAGCATGATCTTTTAATGTTGAGCTTCTCTTGCACCTTTTTAGCTCCTCTCTTTGACTCGCCTAGCATCTCTTAGGATACCCTTCAGATACAAGATGTCACCGTCTCCCACATCTCATTTGAACTTCCGTTACAATTACAATATAAGTCTTCTAAAACCTTCTCCCTGAAGCTCGATTGCTTCAATTGAAAATTCCACCATCTAGTTCTAGTGATATTGGAAACCCTCTTTTTCTTTATCGATCCTTTTATTTGCACATCAATGACCATGGAATGCCATATCGATATCGATATCGTTTCGATATCATATCGATACGATATTTCGATGTTATATAGGTGATATATCTTTGAAATAACGCCCATACCGACAAATTTTGTGAAGGAAATGTCTGAAAAGGAAGATATATCGCCATATCGATAACGATATCGGTCTCATCTCGATATTGATACATCGGCGATATATCATCGTTATATCGTGATATTTCCTTCCATGTTTAACAAGCGATGTTGAGTGATCAAACTCTCTCCCGGGATTACTTTGCAGTCTTTGCAACACAACTGATCTCTTCTCCTCAATGCAAAGTAATCTATCAGTGTTCTAGTCGAACCACTTTTATAAGTAATTAAATGTTCCTCCCTCTTCTTGAAGAGAGTATTTTTTATGAAAAGAGCATAAGCTGTTACAAAATCCAAAACGATTTTTACCTCTTCATTTCTATCCCCGAAGGCATGTCATCCATGAACGCTAGCATACCTTGAAGCATCCTTTCCCACATGTCTATTAAAATCTCCATCTAAGCAAATCATCTTTCTTTGTGGGATTCCTTATATAATCTTATCCAAATCCTCCCAAAAAGCGTGTTTAATACTTCTATCTAAACCGATTTGTGGTGCATAAACAGAGATGATCTTCAGAATTTCTTCTTCGAGCACTACTTTTAGCAAAATAATCCGATCCCCGAATCTTTGCACCTCAACCACATGATCCTTCAAATCGTTATGAACAACCACTCCAACACCATTTCCGCCCTTATCTTTACCTGAATACCAAAGTTTAAAGCATGCCTTCTCGATCTCCCTTGCTTTCTCTCCAACCCATTTTATCTCTTGGAGACATGGTATCTGAATCTTCTTTTTTTTCATTGTATCTATTATCTCCATTGATTTGCCAGTCAAACTGTCAATATTCCAACTACATATTCGCAAGTTCCTTTGCAACCTCTTTTGGACTAACTTCTTTGCTCACATGTGTTCATCATGCGAGAACCCATGCAAATTTGACATGCATTCGGGTGGCGATGCAGCGAAACTAGTTTATTTACTCACATGTGTTCCTCATGCGAGAACCCTTACAAATTTTGAACTACATCCGGGCAGAGATGCAGCATCCCTTACCAACTTCTCATTACATTCGGGCAATGCAACGCGTCACTAGTAGGGATCACCCCAACAAATCTAATTGTTTGCTAAAATCCATGTTGAAAAGATCCGGACTATTGAGACAAATTCCTAAATAGTGTTCTTAAAAAGAACACTATTTAGGAATTTGTCTCTCTTGCACTAGTTGTCGGCTACCTAACGCGCAACCCTCCTCAATTTACACAGGCTTGGGACTGACCACGACTTAGTTAAAATCACATCTGTGCCCACAAAAAAATCGACCTTCCGATCACTGGTCATCAACCGGTCCCTCTACAGCAACCGAATGAAAATAAAAATCATGTTTGGGACAAAAAATATGCATGTAATCACACAATCCATGGGTCAAAGATCGTAGATGCATAAAATATCATGTAAGCCTTCTTAACAGTGAAGTGTTCATCCACCCATGTTTAGCGGTCCTAACCATCCAATGGCCCTCCAACCACAGCAGTGCCTCAACACCAGAAAATCCGCAAGACATCTATCCATCAGATTTGCACAAAGTCGAGGTAACCGCCCATATGCGTCCCTACACTCCCTCACCAAAAAAAATCTCATAGGCCGCCAAAGCAAACAATCGTGAGAACAGCGCGGCAAGTGCACCTCAACTAGTCCAATCATCCATCCAAAGTCATAAACCATTGTCATCCCTAAAAACAACCTTGTGAGTAAAGTAAGTTAGTAACACGAGCCCTCATCGAAAAGATGCCCCTCCAGAAGATTGATGTCGCACCTCCTGCCCTCACTTGCACCGAGAGATCCCAGGTGATCCCATAAATGCAACAGAACATCCTACTTAACTGATTAGAACAATGAACCTAAATGCAAGTCACTCACTTGGTCAACAAAGCTCATTTCATCTCCTCCAAACTCATAACCCCACAACCTCATCCTCTTCACTAAGTATTATGGTCCCCACATGTGGGCATCCCATGCGTCTCTCCATGTGATGCCCAAAAGAACAACCTCATCAATGCATCGAAGTTCCCCCTTAACACCAACCAGGAGGAGGTACATAACCAAGAAAAAAATCAAGATAGTAGACAACCCGCCTTCAAATGCATCAGATCCACCCTCCCACACACAAGTGCATGACCCACCAACCTTTCAATTCCAACTCCATCTTTTCCACCACATGCAGCCACTCAACATGCTCCAACCTACATCCAACTTACGACAAACCCAAGTATGTAATCAAGAGTGCTCCTCGTATCCGAAGCGATGTCAAACACCCAACAACCTCCCCATTGCTCATCCTGAAGGGAACAAATGACGACTTGTCATGGTTGACTTGCAGCCTAAAGAACATCCCAAACAACTAAAGCGCCATAGTGACTACCTATGTTAACCTAGAGTTACTCTCCACAAAGAAATGGCGCCATCAACATACTACAAGTTAGGAACAAAAACATCTCTAACGCTAAAATGAAAGAAGCTACCATCTACCACCCAAGTAACCATCCTGGTAAAAGCACATGCCATCACAACAAAAAGTAGTGGTGTGCGCAAGCATCCTAACAAACACCCTTCGTAGTGGGAAAAAAAACATGCCATGTCTTCCATTGACCAGGACGGCATTGACCAAGACAGCATAAGACAATATTGGTACACATCTTTTCATCCATTTGATTCACCCATCAGGAAATCCCTTACGATGCATGGATGACAAATGGATCTTCAATTCACACAATCATATGCCTTGGAGAAATCAACCTTAACGGAAATCCCTTAATCCTCTTCAACTTCGTGTCAGCAATAATCTCATCGGTCATCACAACCCCATCCATCTTACATCTACCAGGAGTGAACGCCAACTGAATATAGTCAATAATGGAACCAAAAACCCCGTGCAGTCTGTTGGCCACCACCTTTGCCACAATGAGATAGAAGGCATTCAACAAATAATTCCTCAACATAGGAAACGGAAGGGCATCAGCCTCTCGTGCTATGGTTCTAAAGCGGTAACTCCTCAACAACACCTAAAACCTCCTGACCAATCAAATCCCAAAATTCCCTGAAGAAGAATATTAGGAAGCCATCCGAACCTGGTGAGCCTTTCATATGTATATCAAAAATTGACATCATCACCTATGCAGGTTGCAACAACTCCTAACCTTTAGATAGTAATGGCGTAGCCCTACCCTCCCATTTGCAACACCACCAACCACACACGTCGACCAAGCTTACATAAAGTGGTGTCTCACTGCATCCCTAATAATGTAGCCACTTTCCATCATCTCTCCATCTACCTCAAAAGAGTATATCATATTATGCCTCCTATATTCATTCACAACTGAGTCGAAATAGTAGGTGGCTGCAACCCCCCTCTTTCAACCACGTTTTCCTCGACCTTTGACGCCAATCAATTGCCCCCTTATGTCTTCCTCAAATAGAATGCAATGTTGCACGCATCTCGTTGCCCTCTCCTCCTCCAATATCTCTCGAGAGTCCTCAAGCTGATTAATGAATATGTGATTCATATACTTTATATTGAAATTTTCTCACCATGTTCCGAGCAAAAATACAAGAAAATATACATGAAATGGTAAAATAATAAAAAAAATACTCAAGCAATAAAATTGGTCTAATTGTATATTATAAAAAGAGAATACTCAATTGCATTATTAAAAGGCCATAGGGTTCTCTTATATAGAGAACTCTTGTTAGGCAAATTACATAATATAGATAGAAAGAAGTAAAAATACATGAAATATGAAAAGATAAAATATATCTCAACACTCCCCCACGAGATGGAGCATAGATGTCAATCATGCTCACCTTACAACAACATCTCTTAATTGACCCTCTTGCTAGAGCCTTGATGAAAACATCTGATGTTCCTTCCCCTAAGATGACGTGGGAAGTAAAGATAAAGTCACTCTAAATCATGTCATGAGTGTGGTAACAATCTACCTCATAGTGTTTGGTCCTCTTATGGAAGGCAAGGTTGTTGGAATGGAAAAGAGCAGCACGGTTATCGCAATGTAGATGCATGGGAATCGGTGTGTCAATATTCAGTCAAAACGGATCTGGCCTACATCATCTTAGTGCTTCCTTGTGTCATGGCTCTATACTCTGACTCTGGACTAAATATAGCAACCACAGTTTCTTGATGTTCCATGACACCAAGGAGCTCCCTATGACACTGCAAACCCTGAGGTAGATTTCATGTCATTGGGACATCATGCATAATTTGGATCTGCACATAATGTAATGGTGAAGGATGGTCCTCTGCTAAAGAGTAATTTTGTACCTGGAGATGTCTTCAGATATATTAGAATCATGTGAACCACATCAATATGTGCATGTCTTGGATGCTCCATAAACTGGCAATTTTTACACAAAGGAAATGATTGACCTATTAATGGTCATATGTAGGAGTTTCCTATGAGATCATTGTATCTCTTCTTATCCACATCCTTTGTATTATCATATAGCTTCATGCTAGAATCCATCGCAGTAGTGGCAGTTCTGTAATCTTTCATGTAGGGGTGTTTATTGAGCACGAGCTCGATGAGCTAAACTCAGGCTCGGCCCATTAAGAGCACGTGAGCCTGACACAAAAACTTATCGAGCCTAATCTCGAGTTGGAATTGTGGCTCGTGAGGGTTATCGAGTTGACCTCGAGTTGGGCCATGCTCAACTCGATAACTCGATAAGAGCATGAACTAAGAACAAGTTTTAGTCCCATATCTGTTGAGCAGAGAATGGGAGACAGAGCAGTTATAAAGACAGACCAGCTCCTCCCACGTTACAAAGCATACCTTTCTCTGCCTTTTGGCTAATATATGATATGTGGGCCATCGGCTTACACGATATTAAATTATTTTTTTAGGGGGAGGGTCCAGTAGTAAGTCTGTTTCATACTTAACAGGACCTCAACTCATTGAACACAGCTTGTTAAGATGCCCGTGAGCCACCTCGCACTCGATGAGTTCGAGTCCGAGCCAGCATTCCAAGGCTCAAACCATCTCGAGCCCGAGCTCGAGCCCATGTTTTCTTATCGAGTTCGAGTTGGGTTGCCTAGACGCGTTTTCTTATTGAACTCGATGAGCATAATAGACACCCTTACTTTCATGCATGTCTCAGAGAGAAGACTAGTAACGTAGTTTCTTCAGGACATCACAAGACCCTGCAGGCTCCAGGCAAACTCAAGCTCTAAGTCGTATCAAACTATTGTCCAAGGAACTCCTTAGTTGCAGTTAATACCATGCGCATCATCTACTGTAACAATGATATCATCAACATAGATCAGTATAACAAGTGTACCTCTTTGAGTCCTTTGAACAAATAGTGAATAATCTGTCGTCGATCTAGTGAAACCATGCTATTCTATCAAGTACGAGAGCTTATAGAAAGCATGCTCTGAGACTCTTCTTAAGGTCATAGATAACTTAAGAAGTCTACAAACAATTTGACACTTCCCCTTACCAGCAAACCCGGACGGTTGCTGCATGTAGACTTCCCTCATGTAGATTACCATATAAAAATGCATGATTCACATCAAGATAGGACAAAGACCAGTCCCACACAACTGCAACAAAAAGAATTATCCGAAGGGTAGAATGGCGCGGGACGGGAGAGAACGTGTCCTAATAGCGATCAATGTTGCCATATACACGATGGTTCACTGAAAAAACCCATTTGCATCCAACCACAGAAGTCCTTGAATTCGCAGTAACCAAGCTCCAAGTATCATGTGATTGTAGAGCAGCCATCGCCTCTCCTATAGCAAGAAGATGCCATTGACTATCTCACAGCCTCATGATTTGTTTGTGGGATCTCTATTGCCGATAAACCCACAACATCCTAAAATCCTTTGAAAGATGCTCCAAAGAAACCTGATTAGCAAGAGGATATGTTCCACACCTACGCCTTCGCTTCTATAGAGCAATGGCACATCAAGATCACATGTATCACCTATAACATGTAAAGTAGTATATTGTATAAACAAATCATCGGTGTTATCAGTAGAAACAAAATGCTCACAACATAGTTGCCGCATGCTAGATGATGAGGAAGGTCCATGAGCAGGGGGTACAGAAGGTGGCCTGCGAATGAAAAAATGCGGCGAAAATCTAAACCATGTATGAAGAGCTGGGTGTAGAGGAGCAACCACAGTAGGAGGTGGTGGAGGAAGAGGAACTGGTGGAAGCGGAGGCGGTGGTATCATAAGAACAAAGTTCAAGAAAGCGGTATGTGTATGCATTCGGACAGATCACCAAATACTGAATAAGCGGTATGCATGGGCATATGCATGGTATAAGCAATTCTATACAGGTTTTCTAATTTTTATTTTAAAAATAAATAAATATCTATAAATAATATTAAGAATATATGTAAGCAGAGTTAAAAAAATCTAAGAAAAAATCATCCATGTTAGATGGTTGAGTATATGTCATTAATTGTCAATCATTTAATCACAAAAAAATTAGCCATAAAACTTTACATATTATATGATTCATAATAAAAAAACTTCAACACACATACATGCATATTTACAATACATGATGACATATATTAAAATATAGGACGATACATTGCATATACTCATGAAAATGATACATAAGTAAACATTGCATATGCATAATGGCATAATGCATTAATGCATTGCATATTCCTACAGTTGAATGGGCGAAGAGGTGGAGCTATGAAGGAAAGCACCTAATGAGAAGATTGGAGAGTTGAAACTGCTGAAAGCACAGCCACCAAGCTGCTGGAGCAATATGCAGAGCATATGTGGGCCCCATATGCGCTTAGGGTGCATAATGCACCGATTTGTATAATCGATTTGGTGTGCATATCGAACAGGCATATGCAGCTGCATATGCAGTCCATGCGATTTCACGAATATTGCACAGGAGGCATGTAGACCTCCTCTCCAGAGTCAGATGGATTCAACCTATCACTTGTAGGGGAAAATACATGGTTGACTTAAAATGGTGGACATCAGCATTGATGTAGTACTTTCCGTCAAACGGGAGCAAAACATCGGTACCCCTTCTGGGATAGAGAGTAACCCACAAATACACATTTGAGAGCTCTGTGGAAGAGCTTATTGTGACCAAGAATCAGATGGTGAAAAAATGCCACAAAGCCAAAGACATGGGTGTAAGAGAAAAAAGATCCTTCTCAAGAACGCAATTGAAAAATGAATCTTCTTGCCTAACACAGAGGACAACATACGAGCATAATATGATATACTCTTTTGAGGTAGATGGAGAGATGATGGAAAGTGGCCGCACCCCCCCCCTTTCAACCACGTTTTCCTCGACCTTTGACGCCAATCAATTGCACCGTTATGTCTTCCTCAAATAGAATGCAATGTTGCACGCATCTCGTTGCCCTCTCCTCCTCCAATATCTCTCGAGAGTCCTCAAGCTGATTAATGAATATGTGATTCATATACTTTATATTGAAATTTTCTCACCATGTTCTGAGCTAAAATACAAGAAAATATACATGAAATGGTAAAATAATAAAAAAAATACTCAAGCAATAAAATTGGTCTAATTGTATATTATAAAAAGAGAATACTCGATTGCATTATTATAAGCCCATAGGGTTCTCTTATATAGAGAGAACTCTTGTTAGGCAAATTACATAATATAGATAGAAAGAAGTAAAAATACATGAAATATAAGAAGATAAAAAATATCTCAACACTCCCCCTCAAGATGGAGCATAGATGTCAATCATGCTCACCTTACAACATCTCTGAATTGACCCTCTTGCTAGAGCCTTGGTGAAAACATCTGATGTTCGTTCCCCTAATATGACGTGGGAAGTGGAGATAAAGTCACTCTAAATCATGTCATAAGTGTGGTAACAATCAACCTCATAGTGTTTGGTCCTCTCATGGAAGGCAAGGTTGTTGGAATGGAAAAGAGCAGCACGGTTATCGCACTGTAGATGCATGGGAATCGGTGTGTAAATATTCAGTCAAAACGGATCTGGCCTACATCATCTAGTGCTTCATTGTGTCATGGCTCTATACTCTGACTCTGGACTAAATATAGCAACCATTGTTTCTTGATGTTCCATGACACCAAGGAGCTCCCTATGACACTGTGAAGCATGAGGTAGATTTCATGTCATTGGGACATCATGCATAATTTGGATCTGCACATGTTATAATGGTGAAGGATGGTCCTCTGCTAAAGAGTAATTTTGTACCTGGAGATGTCTTCAGATATATCAGAATCATGTGAACCACATCCATATGTACATGTCTTGGATGCTCCATAAACTGGCAATTTTTACTCGTAATAAAGGAAATGATTGACCTATTAATGGTCATACGTAGGTTCTTCCCTATGAGATCAATGTATCTCTTCTTATCCACATCCTTTGTATTATCGTATAGCTTCATGCTTGAATCCATCGCAGTAGTGGCAGTTCTGTAATCTTTCATGCAGGGGTGTCTATTGAGCTTGAGCTCGATGAGCTCAACTCAAGCTCGGCCCATTAAGAGCACGTAAGCCTGACTCAAAAACTTATAGAGCCTAATCTCGAGTTGGAATTGTGGCTCGTGAGGGTTATCTAGTTGACCTCGATTTGGGTCATGCGCAACTCGATAACTCGATAAGAGCATGAACTAGGAACAAGTTTTAGTCCCATATCGGTTGAGCAGAGAATGGGAGACAGAGCAGTTATAAAGACAGACCAGCTCCTCCTACGTTACAAAGCATACATTTCTCTGCCTTTTGGCCAATATATGATATGTGGGCCATCGGCTTACACGATATTAATTTTTTTAGGGGGAGGGTCCACTAGTAAGTTTGTTTCATACTTAACAGGACCTCAACTCATTGAACACAACTTGTTAAGATGCCCGTGAGCCACCTCGCACGCGATGAGTTCGAGTCCGAGCCAGCATTCCAAGGCTCAAACCATCTCAAGCCCGAGCTCGAGCCCATGTTTTCTTATCGAGTTCGAGTTGGGTCGCCTAGACGCGTTTTCTTATTGAACTCGATGAGCATAATAGACACCCTTACTTTCATGCATGTCTCAGAGAGAAGACCAGTAACGTAGTTCCTCCAGGACATCACAAGACCCAGCAGGCTCCTGGCAAAATCAAGCTCTAAGTCGTATCGTAAATCATCAAGGTCCTTAGTGACAAACTATTGTCCAAGGAACTCCTTAGCTGCAGTTAATACCATGCACATCATCTACTGTAACAATGATATCATCAACATAGATCAGTATAACAAGTGTACCTCTTTGAGTCCTCTGAACAAATAGTGAATAATCTGTCGTCGATCTAGTGAAACCATGCTATTCTATCAAGTACGAGAGCTTATGGAAATCATGCTCTGAGACTCTTCTTAAGGTCATAGATAACTTATGAAGTCTACAAATATTTTGACACTTCCCCTTAGCAGCAAACCCGGACGGTTGCTGCATGTAGACTTCCCTCATGTAGATTACCATATAGAAATGCATGATTCACATCAAGATAGGACAAAGACCAGTCCCACACAACTGCAACAGAAAGAATGATCCGAAGGGTAGAATGGCGCGGCACGAGAGAGAATGTGTCCTAATAGACCACCCCATAAGTCTGGGTGAACCCACGAGCCACAAGCCTACCCTTGTAGCGATCAACGTTGCCATATACACGATGGTTCATTGAAAAAACCCATTTGCATTCAACTATAGAAGCCCTTGAATTCGCAGTAACCAAGCTCCAAGTACCATGAGATTGTAGAGCGGCCATCGCCTCTCCTATAGCAAGAAGATGACATTGACTATCTTACATAACCTCATGATTTGTTTGTGGGATCTCTATTGTCGATAAACCCACAACATACCTCCTAAAATCCTTTGAAAGATGCTCCAAAGAAACCTGATTAGCAAGAGGATACGTACCACACTTACGCCTTCGCTTCCATAGAGCAATGGCACATCAAGATCACGTGTATCACCTATAACATGTAAAGTAGTATATTGTATAAACAAATCATCGATGTTATCAGTAGAAACAAAATGCTCACAACATAGTTGCGGCATGCTAGATGATGGGGAACGTCCATGAACAGGGGGTACAGAAGGTGGCCTGCGAATGTAAAAATGCGGCGAAAATCTGAACCATGTATCAAGAGCTGGGGGTAGAGGACCAACCACAGTAGGAGGTGGTGGAGGAAGAGGAACTGGTGGAAGTGGAGGCGGTGGTATCATAAGAGCAAAGTTCAAGAAAGCGGTATGTATATGCATTCGGACAGGTCACCGAATACTGAATAAGCGATATGCATGGTATAAGCAATTCTATACAGGTTTTCTAATTTTTATTTTAAAAATAAATAAATATCTAATGCACTAATGCATATGCATAATGGCATGAGTAAACATTGCATATGCATAATGGCATAATGCACTAATGCATTGCATATTCTTAGAGTTGAATGGACGAAGAGGTGGAGCTATGAAGGAAAGCACCTAATGAGAATATTGGAGAGTTGAAACTGTTGAAAGCGAAGCCACCAAGATGCTGGAGCAATATGCAGAGCATATGTGGGCCCTATATGCGCTTAGGGTGCATAATGCACCGATTTGTATAATCGATTTGGTGTGCATATCGAACAAGCATATGCAGTCCATGAGATTTCACGAATATTGCACAAGAGGAGGCATGTAGACCTCCTCTCCAGAGTCAGATGGATTCAACCTATCACTTGTAGGGGAAAATACATGGTTGACTTAGAAAGGTGGACATCAGCATTGATGTAGTATTTTCCGTCAAATGGGAGCAAGACATCGATACCCCTGCTGGGATAGAGAGTAACCCACAAAAACACATTTGAGAGCTCTGGGGAAGAGCTTATTATGACCAAGAATCAGATGGTGAACGAATGCCACAAAGCCAAAGACATGGGTGTAAGAGAGAAAAGATCCTTCTCGAGAAACGCAATTGAAAAATGAATCTCCTCGCCTAACACAGAGGACAGCATATGATTCACTAAGTAACAACTAATGAGAACTACAACATCTTAGAAAAAATGGGAGCACGGCTCTGAATCATGAGGGTCATGATCACATTAAGTAAATGATTGTATTTACGTTCAGTAACACCATTCTGCTAGGAAGTGTACGTACATGAAGTTCGGCGGATGATGCCAAGAAACCTAATGAACGTAGAAAGCTATAAAGTGAAGAACACCAAGGAATTGTTAGAGTGAATATACTTAACCGTAGCAACAAAAATATTCTTTATTTCATTAATGAACGATTGAATAACATGTTCAACTGAAGACTTGATTTTAAGAAGCAAAACTCGTGACAATCTAAAAAAATCATCGATAGCGACAAGATAAAATATGTATCCCTTATAGTTAGGAACACGTCTGGACCCCAAATGTCAGAATGAACTAACTTAAATAAATTACTGCTACTACGACTTCTACGACCAGGAGAAGATCGGTGATGCTTCCCAAGCTAGCAAGCCTTGCACTCGAATGTTGACCGAGAGGATATGTATGGGACAATATGACACAGCTTTTGTAGAGGAAGTTGGCAAAACGTAGATGCCACATGTACGGAGAGACTGATCCAGTAGGAATAGAGGAAGCACCAACATATAGAGAATGGACCAATCTGTAGAGCCCGACTTGCTCATGGTCACATCGAATCATCCTACTTGTGAGCGTGTCCTGAAACACAATAGAAGAGGGGTCAAAATGGCATAACAATGCAAGTTCTCAATCATTTGACTAATAGATCTGCTTGGAGGAACAGATCTATATGAAGTAAACTAGGGCATGTCTCTACACAAATGGTGAGATGCACCAGAATCCATGATTCACTCGATCATATCTACCATGTGACAATTGGTAAGATCATAGGCTATACTTGAGGAGCTAGAAGTGGCTCTGGTAGCGGCTGCAACATCTGAAGAACATGTAGGTGCACTGGTTGTAGCAACAGCATGAATTATCATCTCCCTCAAACAGGAGACAATATCATCCAACTTCGGATATGTAGTAGGAGCATCTGTGGTAGTGGGCTCAACCTGCTCGGCCACACGAGAAAAAGCGGGGTCCATGCTTCAAATAGCATATCTCATCAGAATGACCAGACCGAGGACAATATGTGTACAGACTACGTTGGCGTCCAACTCCTCTGTTACAGGCACCACACCCTCTGAACTGAGAAGTACCTCCTATGTCGCGACAAGCAACCATCGTTGAGGAGGTCTGTGTGGAGTTAGTGGTTGGTATCTTGATCCTCCTCAAACAGTTGTAAACCTCCTCCATCGGAGGTATAGTTGCTCCTGTGAGAAGTTGGATGTGAGTTGCCTCGTACTCAAGAGCTAGGGCAGCAAAAAAACTCCAACTATTGTAGTGTTCCTATATGACATCTGTTGCTCAATAGATGTGGTCGCATGCATAACGTTGTGCAACGAACATGCCTCGAAGCGAAGAATAGAATATATACAAAGGACAACTATTTTGTTTGTCCATGAAGATATCATTATGTAATTGGAGAATCTTGATCTCATTCTTCACTTGACCATAGGTGGAAGCAAGTATGTCCCAAATTGCCTTAGCAATGGGCTAATGTAAAATATTATTGGCCATCTATGTGGTGAGACTCCCGCAGAGCCAGATTGGCATGTACGCATCATCCTGCTTCCATGAAACATGTGTCCCAATCTTATCTATCGCCTTTGGTTGCGTCGAATGTGCTCCTTGTTCTTGTGTTGCATCAGGGTCATAAACTGCATGGACCATAACTCATAGTTCATCCCATCCATCTTCACGATGGGTGCCGACCTTGGAAAGCATCATATGAGAAGATGTTACCCTTGATTTCTGACGTGATAGAAAAGCGATCGAGATAGAATTCGACCAGGTACCTAGAGTTGTAGACTGATCTGAAGATGCCAACATATATTATTAACTCATAATTAAATCCAAGAAATAAAATCAAATAAAAATAAAAAAATGAGAGTTGAGACATAAATATATACATTGCCATTTATTAAGTCCAAATTAAACTCCATCGAGTACATAATACTAAATTTAATAAATAAAAAATGTTAAAAATACAAACATGTAAATATTACAAATAAATTCAAATCCTAGTTTGAGAACACAGAGAAAAAAAGCTGAATTTCTCCCATATATAGTTTCTTATGGAACTCCACTCACATTTGAATTAATGTGCGATCAATTACCTACCAAAAAAGATCAAATCTAAAGAAATCAGAGCATATGTGAATATTGAGTTTTTGTTCCTAATTATATATTGCACAATTACACTAACATTAGTTCATTATTTTAGGTATATATTTTTAGCCTTTTAAATGTATTTCTTATTCCTTTTGTTTCTTTAATTTATGTACTAACTAGTTACAAAGAAATCAAAATCCAAAAAATCAGAAAACTACATAAAAAAGCTAAAACTAATCTTGTGTATATTGTTATGCTACACGTGTATATAAAACCTTTCCTGTTTTATTTTTACTTTTTCTCAATTATTAAAAATCTAAAAAAATATCAATATGTAAGTATTCACTACCTCTATAAAATTAGTTTCTGTATATGGTATTAAGAGAAATTCAAAGAAAAATATAAAACCTTAAAAATCAAGTACTCTTTATCTATAAAATGCCTAAAATTGTGTATTTTGTATGCATGATCTCTTTTGATTTTGAGGTCTTAATGAAAATTGTAGATCTCATCGAGATCTACCATTTTTATTTTGGTTAATTTTCATATGAATTCATCTTCTATTTTATTTTTATTTTCCTTATTCTCTTTGTTTTGGTCAACAATCAACACTGCTTGGCACATTTCTACTCACCTTTTTAGTGACACCTCACCCCTTACTTTGAGCTTCGAGTCAAACTAGTGATCGTTCCTTACCTATGCTCCTCCAATCCAAAGCTTTTTTTAGATCAAAAAGGGAGAAACATGCTATGGTGTTTGCCCCAAATATATTGCTAAAAGGATAGGGTTACAGAAGAACTTACAAAAGCCAGAACTCGAGAAGAGATCTCGAGTGAAAAGTTACATTTCGTAATAAAATCTTTGTGAAGGAAAAAGTGCATTGTTACGTGCTAGCCATATTGCCCAAATTGTAGCAACCATGGATTCCTAGAAAAGGTCAAGGTCAACAGAATTGAGCCAGCGTCGATCAACATCAGTCCAGATTGTGGCTGTTTTAGCACACGAAAAGAAGAGGTGATCAATTGTTTCAATATGTATATGACACAGAGGACATCTGTTGGAAATCTTCAGGAATAGTTTTGCACAACGATCCCTTGTCATGATATGTTTTCGCTGCATCGGCCACAAAAAGAAACCAATTATGCCTGGTAAACGCAGTTCCCAAATTAAGTTGTAGTCATGAACCAACAAATTTGTCCTAGGTTGTGGAGGTTTGCAATTTGCATAAGCTCTTTTTATAGAGAAAGGTTTTTCCTTCCAGACCCAATGATCTCTGCCCGCAGATGATCTGTACAAATGTCTTAAGGATTCAAGCAAAGTGAAGAATTCTTCAAGCTGTTGATCAGAAAAGTCAATAAGGAATGGGGACATCCAATTCCTATCTATCCGGCACTCCGAAACAGGCACGTCGCGATGAGTCGCTAACGCAAAAAGCTGCGGGACGTGAGAGGAAAGGGCCCCATCACCAGTCTTGTTATCCTCCCAGAACAAGAAAGAGTTACCATTACCAAGCACGTGTCTAAAGAGTTCCTGAAAGTGAGGGGGTACCATGGTGATTCCTTTCCAAAAAGCCAATGGGTGTCACAGTTGCGGGCGGTTCAACAAGACAAGAGGGCCACCAATATTGTAGATCTTGCGAATTAGTCCGCAACACAAGTCTTCATCTCTGTCCCAAAGCTTGTTAACCCACTTCAGTAAAAGTGTCTTGTTCATTGATTCCAAGCACTTGATCCCAAGGCTACCATCACTCTTAGGCATAGTAACCGACTCCAAATCTACCAGGTGACTTCCAGCTCCTTCATGTCTCAATTTGCCCCCAAAGAAATTTTCGCATTATCTTCTCTAATATGTTATTAAGGGGACAAAAAATATTGGAATAGAGGAGAGGATCGTTTGAAGTAGTACAAGTCTTCCGCCTCTGGACAAAATAGCAGCCTTCCGTCCGGATAGCTTCTTCTCCATCTTCTCAATGATCGGCAGGCAGTCGACTATCTTTAGTCTACCGCTGGTAAGGGGATCACCAAGGTAACGTATCGGAAGAGTACCACAGGTGTGCCCAGCTCCTCAGCACAATCTCTAGCCACCTCCTTAGAAAAAGAAAACGGAATGGTAATGGATATCCCAAAGTTGAGAACCAACCCAGAGATCTCATTATAGATCTCCAAAGTGTTAGCCATGCCTCTTGCCTTTGTCATGCACCCTCGATGAAAAAGATTGTATCATCTGCATATTGTAAGATAGGAAGAAATGTCATCATTTGAGTAATCAGTAAGGATTCCACTACGAACCACCTACCCTACCATGCAAGCGAGCACATCAGCTGCAATAACAAACAACATAGGGGCTAAGGGACACCTTGTCTAACACCCCTTTGAGGCTGGAAAAAGCCTCTTTCTGGATGGCCATTAACCAACACAGAGTAAGATGCAGTAGTAATGCAGTGCTTCATATAAGAAATCCAGTGGTCAAGAAAGCCTCGTTTGTTCAGTGTTGCCCAAAGAAAACGCCAATCCATCATATCACAAGCCTAAGAAAGGTCCACCTTCCATAGGATCCCATGTACCCGTCTTTGCTTCTAATATGTGATGATCTCAGTAGCCATGGCAATGTTGTCCGCGATTTGCCTATTAGGATGAAGGCCGGTTGGAAGGGGGAGATAATATGATCCATAACTCTATTCAATCTAATTGCAAGCACCTTTGCAACAATACGGTAGATTGCGTTCAAAAGAGCGATAGGCCTGAGGTCATCCACCCTCTCGAGGGCGTCTTTCTTGGGAAGCAAGGCCCTAAATATCGATTTCGGTCACCATTTCGGTATCGACCAAAACAGAATTTCGGTGGAATTTGAGTGGAATTTCGACCGGAATTTCAGTCATTTTTTGTACTAGGACCCCCATATTTTTGTCATTTCGGTCGAATTTCGATCGAATTTCGCTGAAAATTGAGGCCATGTTGGGAAGCAGAAATATGAGTGATTTGTTGAGCTTGTCGAACCCAACTCTGAGTGAATTCGAGACAACATCAAAGACCTCTTTACCCAATAATGGCCATAATTCACAGTAGAAGAAGATATGTCCGTCTCCAAGTTATGTCCTCCCGTCTTCTTGACAATTCATGAAAGTGATTAACAATAGCCATGCCCATCTCACGATCACCTTCCACTCTAGTGCCATTAACCACCACGGACCTGAATAAGTTATGTCGTCGTCTTCTGCTAGCCACGCAGTGGAAATAAACAGTATTTGCATCACCATCTTTGAACCAACATTGTCTAGAATGTTGCCTCCACTAGGCTACTTGTTTCCTATCTTCTGTTGCAATGATATTCAGGGTCGCATCTCTTTCAGCCAATTCATCAACATAGAGCTCTCTAGTATCTTTTAGGTCATCAATTCTGCAAACCACATCCTCAGCTGTCATGCGACAAGCCAACCTGGCCTCTCTAATGGCCTTCCTATAAGAACATAGATGTTTCCACAACGATGCTAGTTTTTATGCTAGGCATGATGCAGCAGACCTCGACATAGGGGTGGAAGACTAGTAGGAGTAAACTAAGTCTCTGAAAGAGTCCTCCAGTAGCCAGGCACGCTCGAATTTGAAAAATCCCCTCGACTGTGAATCAGCACCATAATCCCAAATTAGCGGCAAGTGATCTGACCTTGTACGTGTTCTTGAAGTGCAGAAAGATAAGGAGTACTCATTCATAGCCTCCTGAGAGGCCAGTACAGAACTCCTCCAAATGAATTCGTGTAGCTAGCATCAATCACTTCAAGCTCCAAATCATCAATAAGATCGACATAATCTGAGGAGCCAGGGTCAGGTCTACCACGTAAGCGTGGATGATCAGAGGAGAGTAGGGAGACATTGAAATCCCCACCTAAAAGCCAAGTGATCCCAGGAAGAGCATCCCTAGCCGAACGAATATCAGTTCAGAGTTCCTCCCTTAAAGAGTAAGTGCACAGTCCATAGACACAAGACACCGTCAATTGTGAACCAGCAGAGTTATCTTCCAAGAGTATAGTTAAGACATGCCTACCCCGGATTTCAGTGATGAAAGGAAACAACGGATCTTTCCAAGCGAAAATCAGACCACCAAAAGCATCATTTGCATCAAGAGATCGGTAGCCATTGATTGTACCAACCCCCATCGACTCCTAGATAGAGATAAGGCAAGAAGAGAATTTAGTTTCATGTAGCAAGATAACATCGCAGCACCATTCGGAGGCAATTTCTGATCGAACGCCTCTTCTCAAGGTCAATCAGACCCCTAACATTCCAAGTCAAGACCTTCATTGGGTAACTGGTAACTTGCCCTCAATATGTACTACTCCCGCAGCCAAAGCCACCACAGATTTGCTCTCGAAGATGGTCGGAACCGCTCCTTTCCCTTTCGAGTGACTTTTTCTAGGTATGTACCATTTTCTCCTCCTACTGATATTAGTTTCTGATTGCACCAAGGTGGAGGAGGTTGCTAGAGGAGTCTTATCATGGTTTTCAAGAAAATGGTTCGATTGAAATTCTCCAAAGGTTTTTTTCCAATGATTCAACTACTTGAGACAGATTCCTGATGGAGGTCGGATTTCCATCACCCACAAGAAAATTACCCAATTTCTGATCCAGTATTTCATCCTGGGGAAGTGGGTACTCGCCAACGCCAAAGGGACACTCGTTGAAGCAGGTGTTGAGGAAACTGCCATCGTTGCCAGATCTCGAGTGCCATCAGGACCCTCATGTGTTCGTTCTGATGCCACAACCGCTTGGGAGTCAAAGTGACTGACAGGAGCTGCTGGTCCCGAAAGACGATTCGGGAGAGCAAGGCTAATGGTGGAGTTGGAGTGACCAGTAGGAGGAACAAACAGATCATGGTTCCAACCATGTGGAGCTCCAATAGCGAGAACCGAGTCACTCAGTTGTTCTCGGGTTAATGGTCGAATAAAGATAATTGGATTAAGATCCAATTAGAAGGGTTCTTCCCCTAAATCAGGTCGAGTCCCCATTTCCAAGAGCTCGCCTGAATAGCAGCGGAGTGTTGCAAGTCATCATTTAGGGTTCTGGCCTCGAGTAAGGAAAGAGTGGCGTGGTTTGTCTCTGGAGGCAAATCCAGAGAAGCAGAAAGTAAATTATGTTCCTCTCTTCCCGATGCAGAGTTAATGATTGATGTATCTTTGGAATTCGAGGGGTCGCAATCCCCCCTAGACGGTAAGATATTTTTGCCTTTGATAGAATCTTCTGGGATAGAAACTGCCATTAATGTTTTCTTTCCCGTATTGGTCGAATTTGAAAATATTTGTAAAGTTTCCATATACGGCTTGGCTGGAATCCGAGAGGTTGCGATCTTCTGGGTTGTCGTTGATGAGGACGTTGAGTTAGCGATGTTTCTGACCTCCGACGGTGAGGGTGGTGTAAGAGCCTCAACAGTGAGGCAGAAAGTTGCACGGCCAATCTACAGCGAACATAGCCTTTTTGTCTCAACCATTGGTTGTCCTACTAGCATTAAATTGGTGGTTTGAAGGTCGGATCCCTGTTGCCGGCCTAAGATTTTCATGACTCACCCTAAATCCCCCAATGCATGTCTAAGGGTTGCGACATTACATGATAGAAACAAGACTCCAAGAACCCGCATGACAGTGTATCCAGCTGCTTCTTCGCCATCTACAAATCTCGGGTGTAGCCATGAGACAGGCACATGTTTTTCGAGCAGGAGCCTAGTCATTTCTGCAGACGATAGCCCCCCCCCCCCCACAACATTATTTTGAATTTACAGCCACCACATCATATGTGAACGAAGGACCCAAAACGTTTTGTACCTAGAATTGGACCGCATCAAAATCCATGACCTTATTCTGTGAATAGCCAATGAGCAATAGGGTCAGGTCATTGTTTTCTGCCGTTGTCATCCCATCTTGAACAACAATAGCATAAGATCTCCTTTCTATTTGAATACTTCCTTCGGCCAACATCTTTTTTCGCCAAGGTTTCTGTCCATGGACCTGGCAAACTGCCTGACCATGCTCGACCTCCCGCAAATGAAGCATCTTGCCAGGTGCAAGCACGATGAAGCTTGATGCTCGTAGATGGTGACGCCACAACGATAGCATCATTTTCCCCTTTTCTTATGAGTAACCATGGTCCACACTTCCTCCCTCCTCTCAATGTCATGCTTGGTAGCCCTTATCTAATCTCCCGCTTCTTTTTTGGTGGCCCTCTCCCACGTAAGTAGACCGCTCTGAACCTCCCAACGAAGTCGCACCTCTCCCCTCTCCGAACCTCCCATCCTCCCTCCACTCCTAAGCTACCATAGAGGAGTTGACCTGAGGTCAACTCCCCCTCTGGCATCTACTATGCGCAGCAAGTCTCCCTCTCACATGTCTCTACTGCATGTAGAAAGTCTACACACAACCACAATCTCCCATGATTCCATTTGTGTCATACACTCTTCCCGATTATTGGTCCTCATCCCACGATCAGAAAATGCCTGAAGATTGGAGGAGGAGTATCGTGGTACCTCTTTATAAGAATAAAGGAGACATTCAAAATTGTTCAAATTATAGAGGTATCAAGCTGATGTGTCACACTATGAAAATTTGGGAACGTGTGATCGAAAGAAGGTTGAGGCGAATTTCCAATGTAAAAGAAAACCAATTCGGATTCATGCCAGGTCGCTCAACGACTGAAGCCACCCATTTGCTGAGGAGAACAATGGAGATTTATAGAGCCAAAAGGAAGAACCTCCACATGATCTTTATTGATTTGGAGAAGGCTTATAATTCTGTCCCACGAGAGATATTGTGGAGAGTGTTGGAGAAGAGACAAATACATGTCCTATACATTAACCTCATAAAGGACATGTATGATAGGGCTTTATCTTGTGTAAGGACCCCGTCTGGGAAGACTGGATATTTTGACATCAACATTGGTTTACATCAAGGTTCTTCTTTTAGTCCATTTCTTTTTACTTTGATTATGGACGAGTTGACCAGTCACATTCAGGATGAGTTACCTTGGTGTATGTTATTTGCTGATGATATTGTGTTAATTGACGAGACTAGAGATGGAGTAAATGAGATGCTTGAGGTCTGGAGACATGAGTTGGAGACTAAAGGATTTCGTATAAGTAAGGCTAAGACGGAATATATGGAGTGCACCTTTGATGGAAGCAATGGTGAAGGAATCGAGGTGAAGATTGGTGATGATAACATTCAGAAGAGGGATTCCTTTAGATATCTGGGATCTATTCTGCAACATGATGGGGAAATTGATGGAGATGTCACTAATAGAATAAATGCAGGCTGGCTAAAGTGGAGAGGAGCCTCTGTTGTTCTCTGTGATAAGAAAATTCCTTTAAAGATTAAAGGAAAGTTTTACAAAGCAGCCGTGAGACCTGCTATGCTTTATGGATCTGAATGTTGGTCTGTGAACCATAGACATGTGCAGAGAATGAATGTAGCAGAAATGAAAATGCTAAGGTGGATGTGTGGACACACACGTAAAGATCGGATTAAGAATGATGCAATCAGAAAGAAAGTTGGTGTAGCTCCGATCGAGGATAAGATGCAAGAAAACCGCTTAAGATGGTTTGGACATTTGCAAAGAAGATCAGCTGATGCACCAGTTAGGAGATACGAGTGTTGGGATGTTGAGCCGGCTAAGAGAGGGCGAGGACGGCTCAAGAAGTGTTGGAAAGAGACCATACGAAGGGATCTTAGTTTTGTGGATATAAGCCCGGGATTGGCCCAAGATAGATCTGAATGGAGGCGAAGAATCCATGTAGCCGACCCTACTTAATTGTGGGAAAAGGCTTTGTTGTTGTTGTTGTTGTTGCATCCCACGATCAGATCCCCCAAGACTCCTCTATGTTCAACCCGCAACCACCTCGTGTAACTGCTTCTACTCAAAACCCCAATCTTGACCCTCATTCCCTTTCATCCACCATTTCCAAGAGATGAGGGCCTCCAGCTTCGTTGTTCCCCATTAGTGACAGTTGTCAACAACAGGGTCTCGAACTAAAAGGAGACAATGATCATTCTCCTCCAGTTCCAAGCAAAATCCAAGGAGCAAGGCTCCTTCTAGTAGTAACGCTTCAACCTTGCTGCTAAGCTTTTCTAGTACTCGTAGCCGACCCCGATTGAGTCGAGAATCAGACGAGCTCCTCTGAGCTCTCGACCTCCGACGACACACATTCCAAGTAACCCCCCTTAACTCCTTCCTCAACTTCTTGCTCTTTGCTTCCATCTCCTCTTCTTCTTCCTCTACAATTAAATCCTCTGCTACACAACCCCCCGCTCTTCCATCCTTCTCAATTCGATTCCAATCAAATCAAACCTCGACTGTTATTTCTTCACTTCCGATCCACCTAGCACATCATTCCAACCTCTGATAGACATGCGGTCGAAGAAGCATGGCTTTGTCCATCATCGGAGTCAAACCACAATACACCTTTGATCCATGGTATCAGCCCCTACTACACTAATTGCACTCAATAAGCATGTGTTCCCTTTGCTTCACCTTCACCCTTAGCCGAGCTTCGAGGCCCGAGCCTTATCCCTTCATTGCAGGTCTTCGAGGAAGCCTCTAGAAGCAATAACCATCAATCTCTAGTGAAATCTCAGGTACAACAAGTTGCTCCATTTTTCTTTTTGGTAGACGAAGAAGAAAGCTCATGGAAGGGGTGAACAAAAGCAACATAGTTACTCCTTGGCCCGAGCACCACCATGGACACAAAGTGCTACAATCAGAGCTCTAAGACAGTTGCTTCCTTCGCCTTAGCTCCAATGAAGCTCTACAGTATGCGTGAAGATGAAGGAGGATGGCTCAAGCATCTCAAGATACAGTAGTCGTTGATTGATCCAAGCACTAACGATCAACACCATTGGAGAACCATGCATCATGATTATTGGATCATTCACCATCAACCATACAAGAGCGTTGAATGTGGTACAATAACACCTACTCGAACCACTAAGGGTGCCCTCACAATTCTAGATTTCTCAATCGTGCCTTAGTAAAGGGACACTTACGCCTACCCCCTTCCGCCAATAGCACTTAGCATATAAATTCCTATAAGGACATTTCATTAGTTAATTTTATTTCTATTTTAAAATTTTAATCTCTAAGTCGTCATTTGAATATTTTGCAAACCAGAAACCCAAAAATTATGAAATTTATTTCATTTTTACGCTTAATGGATTCTCTTTTCATGGAGGCTATGGCTTCGGAGATAGAAAATGAAGAGGCAAAGTCATTCTGGATTTTATAACAGCTTATGTCCTTTCATAGCAAGCATTCTCTTCAAGAAGAGGGAGGAGCATTTGATTACCTATAAGAGTGGCTCGATTAAAACACGGATATATTACTTTAAGATGAGGAGAAGAGATCGATTGTGTTGCAAAGACAGATCTTGACATCTCAACATCGCTTGCTAGTCATTTATGTGCAAATAAAAGGGTTGGCAAAGAAGAGGATGGTTCCCACGATCATTAGAACTAACTGATGGAATCTTCAATTGAAGTAATCTAGCTTCAAGGAGAAGGTTTTAGAAGACGTATCTTGGGGTTGTAACGGAAATGCAAACAAGATGTGGGAGGCGGTAGCATCTTGTATCCGACGGGTAGCCAAAAAGATGCTAGGCAAGTCTACGGGAGGAGTACTAGGCCAAAAGGAGGCTTGGTAGTGGAGTGAAGGAGTGCAAGAGAATTGGTGAAGAAGGCTAACCAATTCTTTGTGGAGGACAAGAGGTGGAGGAGGAGGTTGGTGTGAATGCACGGATGATATGGAGAAGCAAGGTATCGAACCGAATCAAAATTTTTCTTTGGTTATTCAGGCTTAGCATGATTCTCACCAAAGGGCGCAGGGGGCAGGGGCAGTTATTGGGAGTAATGGATGTCGCATGCGATAAATGAGGATCGGTGGTGAAAGAGATGGAGCATTTATTTTTCTAATGTCCTTCCTCGGATCAGCGTAGAGCAAAGCGAACATTTCCTGGCTTGTCGGGCGAGATTGTTCGAGCTTCTGGAGAGATATTAGATTTGTGTGCGGATCCGATTACAAGGACAACGCGTACGCATGGTTTTAAAAAACGCGCCTCGAGGCGCCGAGGCGGTATCGAGGCGGTCGAAGCGGTGAGGCGGTCCCGAGGCGCCGCCTCGGTCTGTTGTGCATTTTCTTAGGTAAATAAATAAACAAACTATATAAAGGTGTACTTTAATAATAATATTAAAGTTATAAAACATATTTTAGTTACAAGCATACAAGTCACAATCGCGATATTGTGTTATAGTATCATGATATGTTATTCCCAAAGCATAACATTTCATAAATATACAATTATACATTTATATTACAATCACTATTGCATCAAAGAAATCATGCAAGTGTACAATGATTGTTTCTAATTAGTATGAACAAATTTTATGTCAACAATTGATATTCGATTGCTTATATCGCTACAATTAGTATAATATATGTTTAAGAAACTGTATATTTTTGTAAGAATATTAGAAATTCACATATTTACAATATTAATATTACTTAATCACAAATTAAAACTAGCATATATGGTTAATATGGTATTCTTTGTACATCTATTAAATTTAAAATAATCAAATTTAGGATCTATGATCATATATTTTGTCAATATTTGAAGTTTACGGTTTTATGATAATATAATTATGCTTAATAATAATTTTGACATGTATTTTCTATATAAATCGAGGCTTACGCCTCGACCGCCTCGAGGCTTACGCATCGCCTCAATAACGGAAAACCGCCTCGATCCGCCTCACGATTTTTAAAACCTTGCGCGTACGCTTTACGTTGGTTTGGGCTATATGGAGAGCCACGAGTGACATCATTTGGGGGGCATACTTCTTATACTGAGAAAGTAATTAAACATTGTAGGACGATGTGTATAATATGGAAAATGTAACTTGATGTAATTTATAAGTTTTAACATATATATATATGCATACCTTGTGAGGTAGGTTCGATGTCACCCCTTTCTTTTTAAAAAATAAAAGAGCTTGCTTTAGAGCTATGCATAAGGATAGAACAGAGAAAACTGTCACAAACCACAAAATAGCAAAGGAAGCAAAGAAGGTTGTAAGTAAAGCTAAGTCGAAAGATTATGAAGTTCTGTACAAAAGCTTGACTCAAAGGAGGGCCAGAATGATATATTCATATTGATCTAAGCAAGAGAACGAAATGCCAAAGATCTTTTTCAAGTGCATGCATCAAGGATGAGGATGGACATGTGCTTGTTACTCAAAAGGATACACAGACTAGATGGAAGTTGTATTTCCATAAGCGTTCCAGTGGGGAATGGAATAAAGATATTACTTCAGGATATCTTGTTGGCAGTGAATGTTACCTGAATTGTGCAAGCTACAGACGGATACAAACGAAAGAAGTAGATGAGGCTTTAAAGGTTATGAAACATGAGAAAGGGGTAGGACATGATGACATTCCTATAGAAGTTTGGAGAGTTCTAGGTGAATGGGATTTGACTTGGCTCACAAATTTATTCAATGTTATTTGATGAGGCAAGAAAATGCATGAAGAATGGAGGAGAAGCATTGTAGTGCATATGTATAAGAAATAAAAAAGACGTTCAAAATTGTTTGAATTACAGAGGTATCAAACTAATGAGTCATACTATGAAAATCTGGGAGTGTGTGATCAAACTAATGAGTCATACTATGGATGGTATGCTCTCTCTCGATGGTGGTCTGCCTTCTTTCTCTAATCGGACTTCTATGTTTGCTGGCGAAGCTGTGGCCTCCTCTTCGAATGCTCCCTCGGTTTCGCCGACCCGCTATGCTTCTTCTTGGAGTTCTTGGAATAATTTTTGTGCCTCCCCAGCAAGATATGGCATTGTATATTCTCGAAGGCTGGACTCATTCCCTGATGATCCCTTTTCGCCGGTTCGCGAGGCTATTGCAGAGGCGGCGGGGCTTCGCTGGGTAGGCCAGCGACGTCCCCATCTGTAGTGGTTTTTGGCGGTTCTCACTTTTTGGGGCCATTTTTTGTAATTTTAATTAAGCTACTATCTTGGAATGTTCGTGGTTTGGGTGACCCGAATCGTCGCCAGGCTTTGGGCTCGCGCTTGCGCGAATGGGACTGTGATGTTGTCTTTATTCAGGAAACTAAGCTAGCGGGGGTCGATGACGCCATGTGGAATTCGCTTGGGGCGGGCCCTGTCGACGCTTTTTGCTCCTTGGATGCGGTTGGCGCTTCTGGTGGTGCTATTATTGCTTGGCGCTCTTCAAGATTTTCGTTCGCATGCTCTCGTCTGGGACGTCACTCTATCACTGTCACCCTTGTTCATGTGGATTCGAATGTTTCTTTGGCTTTCTCTTGCGTTTATGCGCCATTATGTCACATCGCTCGTCGATTATTATGGGAGGATCTAAATGCGGATGCTGCGGCTTTGGGGACCATTCCTTGGATTGTGGGGGGGGGGATTTTAACGTCACTTTGCTCGCATGCGACCGCCCTCGTGGTAGGGGTGGAAGAGATCCCGGCTCGAGTGATTTTTTGGATTTCATTCATGGATTGGCTCTCGAAGATTTGGTGGCTAATGATATTTCTTACACTTGGCGCAATTCATCTTCACGATCTCGTCTTGATAGATTTTTTGCTAATAATCGCTGGATGGAGGCCTTTCCGCTATGCTCGGTTTCTTCTAGACCGAGATCTTCTTCTGATCACTCCCCCATTATTTAGGAGGCTGACGAGTCCTCCCGTCCGCGTGGTATCTTCCGATATGAGAGGAGCTGGCTGCTGGAATCAGACTTTAAGAATATCGTCCGTAATCATTGGTCTCAGACTTCTTATTCTGGTCATGCGGCTCACCGCTTTGATCGTAAGCTTTCGTCCCTTCAACGTGCCCTCGCCTCGTTCAAATTTTCCACTCGCCAGGCTAGAATTGTTGCTCGCAACAACGCGGAGGAAATTATTCTTCGGCTCGATCGTATGGAGAACGATAGGGAGCTCTCTCCTCAGGAATTATCTGAGCGATCCTCGGCTTTACATCTAGTCTCGGAGGACGACAGGAAGAAGGCGATCGAATGGAGACAGCGCTCTCGTATTCGTTGGATTAAGAGTGGGGACGCTAACACTGCCTTCTTCCACCGGGTCGCCAGTGCTCGTAAGCGCGCTAATCGTATCTCCTCCATTGAAATTGGGGGCGTCTCTGTTCAGGGTACACGCGAGTTAGGCTCGGCTTTGGTTAACCACTTCAAGAGTTTCTTCGATCGTCAGCCCTCCTCTTCGTGGCGTTGGACTGCCATCAGGATCCCTTCTCTCCCCTCCGTGGATGCGAATATTCTAACTCGGCCATTCACGCTTGACGAGCTTAAGAGGGCGGTTTGGGACCTTAACATCGACGCCTCCCCTGGACCCGATGGTTTCCCCATTTCTTTCTATAGGGACTTCTGGGATGTGATCTCCAATGATGTCTTAGAAGTCGGTCTCGAATTTTGCAATGGAAATCGGGGATTCGACAAAATTAACCGGGCCAGCATGGTTCTTATTCCTAAGTCTCATGGGGCTACCCGTATCGAGGACTTTCGCCCTATTGCTATATCTATAGGCATCTATTTGATCATTGCCAAGGCTTTGGCTATTCGGCTTGCTCCCCTGCTTGACTCTCTAATTTCTCCCGCTCAGGCAGCCTTTATCCAGGGGAGAAAAATCTCCGACTGCTACGCGCTGGCGTCTGCAATTATTGATGGATGGCATAGAGATGGCACGAAGGGGATACTATGGAAAATTGACTTTGCTAAGGCTTATGATTCTTTGGACTGGCGCTTCCTATGGGCGGTTTTAAAGGCTCGGGGTTTCCCTCCCTTGTGGATCTCCTGGGTTAGACGATGTGTTACTACTGTCTCCTTCTCCCTATCACTTAACGGACGCCCGGCTGGGGGCCTTTTTCAGTCGCGCAGGGGGGTTCGCCAGGGCTGCCCCCTCGCCCCTCTTCTTTTCGTTCTGGCGGCGGGCGTTATGCCTCGTATGATCCAGGGTGTGGCAAATGCTGGATTTACTCGCGGATGCTACTTGGGTAACTTTCATATTCCTCTTCTTCAATTTGCGGATGACACCCTTTGTTTTATTGAGGGAGGCCGGTCTCAAGTCTTGGGGATGGCCACTGCGATTCAACTTTTTTGCGACATTTCGGGGCTCCGCATCAACGCAGCCAAATCAAAAGTGGTGCCTTTTGGCTTATCGGCTTTAGAAGCTGGGGATTGCTCCGCTCTCTTGGGGGCTTCCCTTGGGGAACTTCCGCTGGAATACCTGGGTTTGCCGCTCTCATTGGGCCGTGCACGCTTGCGCGATTATCAGAGGGTGATTGAGAAGGTCGAGTCCAGATTAGCTGGTTGGCGTGCGTCGTTGCTCTCCAAAGGCGGTCGGTTAGTTCTTATCAAATCTGTCCTCTCGGCAATACCCATATATTTCTTTTCGGCTCGCCAGTTGCCCAAGGGAATCCGGCTTCGCTTGGAGAGATCTATGAGGCGTTTTCTTTGGGGAAAGAATGGTTCTGACAGAAGAGGGATGCACTTAGTTGGGTGGGACGACATCTCCCGGCCGAAACGCGACGGAGGTCTTGGCGTTAGGCGTTTGGCGGTGGTTCGTGATGCTTGGCTCCTCAAGTGGGCGATGAGGCTTTTAGGCCGGGAAGAGAATTTCTTGGTTCAATGCCTCCGCGTGGCTGCTGGGAATGCCTTTGCCTCCGCTTTTGGCGGCCATTCTCAAGGCATCCCTCATTCATTCTGGCGCGATGTCTTCTCTGTCTTCAACTCTAACAGATCGCTGGTTGCTCCTGCTATCGGCGATGGGAGATCCTTCCGCTTCTGGTCTGTGGATTGGTCCGGGAAGGGCATTCTCATGAATCTTTTTCCTCGTCTTTATGCGATGGTCGGGGATAAACTCGCTTCGGTGGCTTCTTGCTGGGGTGACGGCGTCTGGTGTCCTATTTTGTTGGGCACGCTCTCGGACCAGCGGTTCCTTGACTTCACCGCTTTGATGACTCTCCTTGCGGACGCTACCTCGCCTTCTACGGGTCGCGACCATTTTGTTTGGTTGGACGGGATTTTCTCCTCTCGGAAGGCTTATCTCTCTATTCTCCCCCCTGTATTGAATGCGGATGCATCTTTTCTTCGCCACTGCAAGTTCATTTGGGATCTCAAGGTTCCTGAAAGGATTGGCGTCTTTCTTTGGATTCTTAGACGTGGAAGATTGCTTACCCGTGACCGCTGCGCCTCCATCTTCCCGAATATCTCTTCATTATGTGGTCTTTGTGGCCTCGACGTCGAGACTTCCGGCCACCTTTTCCTGCATTGTCCCTTCGTGCGGGCCATCTGGGATAACGTGCATTGGGTAAATCGCTCCTCCATGGTTGCCTTCTGGGAGAGTCTTGCTGCAGTCTCTTCTCGCCCAAGGGCGGAAAAAATTGTCCCCATTGCGCGTATCTGGAGTATTTGGCTGGGAAGAAACAACTTGGTTTTTGCGGGGCAGCGTTTTTATAAGGAAAATATTTATATTGCTGCAAATAACTTTTGTACGGACTGGTTATCCATGTAACGTTTCTTTTTTTTCCTTTTTGGGAGGCGGATGGTATCCTCTCTTCTACCATCTACCTTGACCTATGTTGTAATCCCCGCTCCCCGCTGTAAGTATTTTCTCTTTTCATTCTTAATAAATTGGGGTGAACACCTTTGAGTGTCTCCCCCTCTTTTGAGTGTCAAAAAAAAAAGAAGGTTGAGGCAAGTTTCCAAAGTAACTGAACAATATTTCATATTCACACACAAGTCGCTCAACTATTGAATCTATCCACTTGTTGAAGAGAAGAAGAGAGATATATAGAGCCAAAAAGAAGAATCTCCATATTATTTTTATTGATTTGGAGAAGGCTTATGATTCAGTTGAACATGAGATATTGTGAAAAGTTTTAGAGAAGAGACAAGTACATGTCCTATACATTAACGTATAAAAGATACGTATGGCAATGCTTCATCATGTGTAAGGATCCAGTATGGGAAGACTAACTATTTTTACATAAGCATCGATATGTATCAAGGTTCGAGTTTCAATCCATTCCTTATACTTTGATTATGGACGAGTTGACTATTCACATTCAGGATGGCATACCTTGGTGTATGTTGTTCAACGATGATATTGTGTTCATTGATGAGACAAGAGATGGAGTAAATGAGAAGCTGGAGATTTTGAGACATGTCGTAGAGACTAAAAAAATCCATATAAGTATGGCTAATAATAAAAATATGGAGTTTACATTTGATGAAAACAACGGTGAAGAACTCCACGTGAAGATTAGAGATGATAACATTCTGAAGAAAGATTCTTTTAAATACTTACGATCTATTTTACAATGGCATGGAGAAATTGATGGAGATGTTACTCATAGAAAAAATGGTAATTGGTTAGAGTAGAGAGGAGCCTCTATCGTTCTTTATGATAAGAAAATCCAATTGAAAGTCAAAGGAAAGTATTACAAAGCACACGTAAGACATGCTATGCTCTATGGATCAGAATGTTGGCCTGTGAACCATAGACATATGCAGAGAATGATAGTAGCAGAAATGAAAATGCTAAGGTGGATGTGTGGTCATACACGAAAATATCATATTCGGAATGATGTGATCAGAAGAAAGATGATGTAGCTCTGATAAAGGATAAGATGAGAAAAAACTACTTAAGATAGTCTGTCCATTTGCAAAGGAGATCGGTTGATGAACCAATTAGAAGATGCGAGATTTGGGATGTTAAGACGGTTAAGAGGGGGTGAGGAAGGCCTAAGAAGTATTGGAACGAGACTATCTTAAGGGACCTTAGTTATTTGGATTTAAGCCCGAAAATGATCCAAAATAGATCTGAAAGGTGGCAAAGAAATCCATGTAGTTGACACTACTTAATTGTGGGAAAAGGCTACGTTGTTGTCATTGTTTTTTAATGAAACTATGTCATGATCTTGTTTAATCAATATTATTCAAGGCTATTTTTCAAAAATTATGGAAAAATACTCATTTGTAGCCTTCTAAAAAAGCAAACTTGAGGTGAATAAACTAGATAATGTATTTTTTATTTAAGGGGTATTATTGTGATATTTGCATAAAATAAAAATACCCTTACAGATGCACCACTTAATGCTATTGTTAGTGATTGATTGGGAATTTATTGATGTGATTTGAACGTATTGTATTTAAATTCATTTACCTTTGTTTTAAAAAGTCAAAAAAATCCAATAGCATGCATATTTGAATAATTGATATTGTCGTATTGTCGATCTTCATCAAAGAACTTTTTTAAAAGAAAGAAAGAACTTTTTTTACAATGTACCTTTATATGGAACTTTCAATTCTAAAATTGCATTTCAACCAAAATTTATTTATGGCAAGATACAATATCATTATGCATCTATTTCATGGGTTAGGCATAATAGACAACCACTTAATTTATGGAGACATGCAAAATAGTATGCAGATGAAATTCATTGTACATTTTAACCAATTCCAACATTTACTTGTGAATTCTTGATAGCTCTAATTCCAGGTTTTTTTTCTTCTAGAGCATTGCTCATAGATCCAATCCCAATGCTTAAGCCAGGATCACATAAGGCGGTGTATTCTTTCTTGTGCATTATATACATCGTATTTCACATCATAAGAGCGGGCCATAGTGAGGGCAATCTTCATTTCATACAAAATAAGAAAATATTGCAAGTGCACTGTGAGCATAACATGAGAATATATTTCAATAACAAAAAGGGTGTTCACTGTCGATAGATGTTCAATCATAAAATAAATACTTAATCAATGTAAAAATTGCAAGTACTTCAGAAAGACTCATCAATGATGTGCAGATGCACACTGCTATTTTCAGCATGATGTCTCTTCTCGCGAAATAATGGTGTTCCTTGCTGGCCAAATGACTCAGAAATAATAATCAGCTTGGTTCTCTCGGTTCTCAAACGGTAAGTCTCATCCCCAAAGCTTTGCTAGAACCAGTTCACATTCGAGGTATCCAACCAGTCAACACCAACCCTCCTCCATGCCTGACTAGCACTCATGAAATGGAATAACATATGGTTAAGGTCCATGTCCTCCCCAGTCCCCATCATATATATCGGATAGAAGACGCTAGTGCCTGAAATGAAGCATGCTCTAAAAGATCTTGCCATCGACCTCCTCTTCCTAACAAGATGCATAAATATCTTTGTTGTCGATGATGTCTAAACACTCCAAATAAGTTCGCTTCCCATATCCACATCACTTGAATCGTTATATGTTGACATGAAATTATAAGCTTCTTGATTTTTTTTTGAAAGAAAGAAGGGCCTCCATCATATAGACGAGTGCTCAAAAACTTCACCATTTAATCACCAAAAATGTGCAAGCTTATTACATGTAAAAAATTAAAAATTGCAAGCTCCAACTCTCTGTTAGCGCCTTAACATGCGACATAACATTTTCACCATAGAGACGATCCTGTCGAAATACCACCCCGTTTTTGGCTAACCAAAGAGCCCAAATCATTGCCATGCAACTCAATCTATCCTTCTCCATGCCATGCCAGTCCGCACCTATAGATTCTCAGAAGCCCAAAGAGCCATCAGTAGAGACTAGGGGATTCCTAAATAAAACCAAGCATCCAGGAAGCCCCTACACTTGAAGAAGAGGTGATCCGCATTCTCGGCATCCTCCTAACAGCGACAACAGGTAGTATCAGTTGCCTGTATGAATCGAGCAAATCTGTCGCCAATTAACAACAACCCCTCCTAAAAAGCCACATAAAGACATTCACCTTTACTCGCGTAAGAATTTTCCACCTCTATATCGTTTCATAATCAGTTACGTGCCCCATAGTCAAAAATCATCGGGTTATTCAAAGCCATGTAAAGCCGTCCTCACAGGAAAGGTTCCATCACACTAGCTCCAATAATCCTGCCCCTTCGTGAGCCTACTAATGTTCTCTAAGTCTTGTAGCATCACCAAAAGCTCGCTCATTCGCTGATGCAATAGCTCAGATCTGAAATGATGGAAAAAAGAATATTCACGCTAGAAGTCTGCCATAGAACTATTCGAATCAACCACCAACACCATCAACCATGGTAATCTCAATCCAAGCGCCCCGCCCTCACTCCAATCATCAGCATAAAACCTAAAACCAGTACCATGCCCAACTATGGACTCAATAAAGGGTGAATCTCTTGCACCATACTGCAAATACCCCCTCCAAAAAATATGAAGAGACATGCCCAAGTTCCCCAGGGCCTAACAAAGAAGAATCTAATCCATAAATTTTCTATCTCAGATTGCACACTGAACAGTCACAATCCCCCCATATACACATTATCCACTTACTAAACAGTGGTTTATTCATCTCCTCCAAGCTACGCAACTCAAGAATGCCATCATCCTTCAAACAATAGACCATCCCCCAATCTGCCAATGGTATCCCATTCGAATGCCCGGAACACGACCAAAAAAATCGTCTCAAGATGCTCTTAAGTTTCGTTCTCACCCCCATGGGGAGGGGTCTAGATTTACATGAAGAAAATAGGGATCATAGAGAGAATTGATTTCAGCAGCACTAACCTGTCACCAAGGAATAAACAACCAAACTTCCAACACACCAACCCCTGCTCCAGTTTCTTGTTCACTGGTAACCAATCAACCAGATGCATCCTCCGAACAACCAAAGGCACGCCAAGGTACCTCAATAGTAGATCCTACCCGAGGACATCAACCACCATATACATAAACCGACCTCCTCCCCCACCAAACCGAAGGGCACAAATTCCAACTTATACATGTTAAGTCGCAATTCCGAAACCGCACAAAAGATGTCAAGGACCACAGATAAATCTCTGCACTTCCTTCCGCAAACAGGATAGTGCCATCTGCGTATTGAAGAATGAGCATAGAAATCTCCTCCCTATTATAACCACTGCAAAACATCACACGGTCAACCATAACTGACAAAGCATCTGCAAAAACGAACAGCAAAGGTGTCAAAGGGTAGTCCCGGTGAACACCCTAATGCGACTGGAAATAACCCCCCCTCAGTTGCCACGTCATAAGGACAGCACATGGCGCGGTCGTAATGCACCACTTTATCCACATAATCCACATATCCGGAAAGCCACTTCTAAACAGATATGACCACAGGAAGCGCCAATCAACACTATCATACGCTTTTGAAATCAACCTTCCACATAACCCCCCAAACTTTCATCCTCCTCCAGTCTATCACGATCGTCGAAGCCATTACCACACTGTCCAAGAGATGTTTGTCAAGCAAGAAAACACTCTGAACCGAAGAAACGAGTGTGTTCGTGCTCAATACCCCCCTCAAACAGTTAGACAACAGTTTGGTCACAATTAAGTAGATCGCATTAAAAAGAAGGTGGTAGTCCTCCACACTAGTTGTCACATCCTTCTTAGGAACTAGAAAATCAGCGATTGATTGAGTCAATCAAAATCAAAGTTTCCCTAAGTGAACTCAAAAATTAAACCCATCACCTCAGTGACCAGGTCCAAGAACTACCAGAAGAAGAAAACTGAAAAACCATATGGCCCATGGAAATTGTTTAAATTCAAAGCAAAAATAGAATCACGAACCTCCAGCAACCCGAAAGGTCACGTCAGCACCTCCGCATCCAGGTCAACAATGAGCCTCACTCCCAGGCCTAGCCACATGGACCCACAATGCAACGTGTGCCTGCTCATGTTCTTAAAGTACCCCGTTGTCACCCTTGCAACCTCCTCGTTGCCACTAAACTCTTTACCCCCAACTTCGATTAAGTGAATCAGATTTCTCCTTCTACTGTTTGCCACCGCATGAAAAAATCAGGTGTTCGCATATCCCTCCTTCAGTCGCGGGTACATTGGGCATATTAGCGGGCCTATTCCATCTTAGTGTCCGTCCGCCGATGATCGATGATAAGGCCCATCACCAAAACCAGGTCACTCGATTTGCTTTTGACGCAACCTCTACCTCCATTCCAATTCCTGCTTCATATCCTTATCCTCAGGAATCTTTTGTATCACTCCACAACTATATAACTCCTCATCCAGATCCCTACAATCCTCCTACGAGTCCAACATTACTAATCCTTCCCAAGGTTGCAAAAAACGGTATGCGGTATACAGTCAGTAGGGTCACTCTGATTACTGATTAAACGGTACGCGGGAGTTTAAACGGAAATTAAACGGTCTATGCGATTTTACATTTTTAAATTAATAAAAAATATTACATATATATAATTAGTAAAAAATTATAAATGAACTATAAAAATATAATCATATATTCACAATATTGATCAGATATTGTCAATCTCAATGACTTCTTCATCCAAATGTGACATGTCAAAGTAGATAGCATAATCAACATAGAGTTTATGTATACCCTAATGCAAAACGCGAACGCTTAAACGACGTGTAAATGGCTTATTGCACCCGTTTAGGCGGACTGATCGTTTACATAGCCGATTAAAGGTAATCGATGCGGTCGAGGGCCAAATGAGTTTAAACGACTATTTAAACGGCCGCCTGAACCGATTTTTGCATCCTTGATCCTTCCTTGGTCTGACTCCTCTGTTCACGTAAAATATGAGAATCCTTCCTAAAAGCAATCAGTCTATGACGCAGCGCAACCATCTTCCTAACGAGCCTCACAGTGGTTGACTCCTCCACCATTAAATTGGTCTAAAAAGAGACAACTAGATCACTAAAACCCTCCTTTAACATCCAGTAACGCTCAAATCTAAAGTAAGAGGAAGATCCTCTAACATTACACGTGTCCAAGCACAGAGGTGTAATCCGACCTCAACAAGGGAGAGAAGTAACATAAGCCAAACTAAACATCTCGAAGGCATCAACTAATAGAAGAAAATGGTCAAGTAGCAATCTAGAGGAAGAACTCCAAGTATATTTGCAGTTTGTCACATCGAAAACCTCTAAACCAAGCTCTTCCACCACCTCAGCAAATAACTCGGAACAACGATCCTGTGCACCTCTCATGTCTGGCCTATCCTCTGAATATATAGTGGCGTTGAAGTTACCACCCACAATACAAGCCAGCTCCGAGAATCTAGCCATAACATCGCGCAACTCAGCCCACAACAACGTGTTCGGAGAAGCACTTGGAATGCCATAAACAGTCGTCACCAACAACCATGATTGATCCTTCATGCTGATCAAGACAACAAACAGTGTGTGCACCAAGGCAACCTTATCAGCATGGTCAAACAACCTACCATTCCATACAACAATGATCCCCCAGAGTTACCATTCGCCAACATTGCCTTTAAACAATGACATGAGGCATAGAGACCGAGTTCCATCTCACCGACTACTAAGAGCCAACCTTCATCCCATGCAAGCACGCCACATCCAGCTTACACTACAAGCATGGACCGTACCGCCATTCTCCTCTCTGGTTGGCCCATCCAATGAACATTCCACGTCATGCACTTCATTGAGACACCATGGGGGAGCCCCTCGTCAACCAAACCCCCGCTTTCTGCACAACTGCAAGCTCAAACAGCCTTTATGCCTGACCCCCTTCTACAAAAATAAACAAGTCAGAGACGGACCCCTTATCTTCAAGGAAAGCCTCAGCAACCAGCACCTACCCTTTATCCCTCCCCCCCTCCCCACTCCTGTAACAGAGCAAGCTCCTCCTCCAGCCCCCCCCCCCTCCAACACCCTTTGTACCACCAAAATCCTCCACCTTACGATTACGCTCAAGTTACCTTGACTCTCAATAAAGCGCAACTACTCGATGTTGCTTCTTAGAAAAAATCACCAACGCAAGGTGTGAATCACCAAGATGCCCTTGATAGCCAAATGCATCTTGAGGGCGCTTCGCCAAACCTTGACAATCCATCCCCCCATTACCCTCCGCATGTCGAGGACCTACTGCCGCTCTCCTCGACTTGATAGCACCCAACCCCAGTTTAAATCCCTCACCCCTAGACGCAGCTTCCTCCCTACTGTCTCCACATGCATTGCTGCCAAGAACCTCCGTCGTCGACTTCGGACAACGCAACGCGTCACCACCACCGATAGAGAGCAGAACCCCAGGTGCCTACGCTGATGCAGCCCATCCCAAGGCAACGGTCAAGGCTGATGATAACCCATGAGATGGTCCTAGAGCAAGGCCACCACCCAATGGAGGAAACCCCATCAAAACAGCAGAGAAAGCCCTCGAATTCATATTTCAAGGAAGACCCGAGCTCGAAGGGAGAATACTCGATGATGCATCAAAACAACACCAAGATAACGGGTTAAGTGAGGTATATGTAATCGTAACCATGTAAAGTGAAGGCCCCGTAATCGGGTTAGGCAAATGAACCATGTTTGTAAGCGGATCTCCTGAAACCGCCAAAGAGAAACCTACCAACAATGCAGAGCTCGAATTCCTAGTAGGGTAGGGCATATAACCTAAACCTAAAGCAACATTAGAAGATCCAAAGGGCACCACATCCATAAATGTTTTTGCAACGCATGGGTTTCCAACGCGAATCTCAAGCGGTATCCCTTCCCATTCAGTTAATTCCATAATTGCCATAACTGCACCCATCAAATCTGCTTCCCGAGGTCCCTCGTTGACAGCCATAGCCCTCGTCGTCGAGTCATCGTCTCATCCAAGACATCCGCTGCTCGCAAGCTCACCCAAAAGCACTAGCCATACGGGCACCAACCTTCGTTTAATTTTCAACTCAGCATGCAATGACGAAGGGGGCCTGCTCCCCCGCAACAACACTTCCACCTCGGAGCTCTCTCCAGACCGAGGACCCGTGCAGTAAAGCTTTTCCACCTCCCTAACATGCACCAAGGCGGCACGAATGACTTCCAGCTTCCGGCATCATAGAGGAACACCATCCACTCTCAACCTCCAGATGGGGTCGGCACTACCCGAGCAATCATCCAAGAAGCATGGCCTCGGCCAACAGACATTCCCCCTCGACTCCACCGAGAGATAGTTATCCAGCACCCCATCAAGGTTCTCCATCACCCCATTGCTCGATAATCACTGTACGCAGATAAGGCCCCCCGATAAGCAGATCAAGCCAACGCCAAAATCAGCCTCCTTCACCACCTCCAACCTCTCATGAACCCTCCTTAAATCATCTACTTTCCCTTCCCTCACGACAACCTCATCCAGCGGATGCTCCGCCCCTACCCACATTGATAGCCACTGCAACAAAGTGACCACACCCGCAATAACAACAACAAAGCCTTTTCCCACAACTAAGTAGGTCGGCTACATGGATTCTTCGTCTCCATTCAGATATATCTTGGGCCAATCTCGGGCTTACATCCACAAAACTAAGATCCCTTAGTATGGTCTCTTTCCAACACTTCTTGGGCCGTCCTCGCCTTCTCTCAGCCGCCCAACACTCGCATCTCCTAACTGGTGCATCAGCTGATCTTCTTTGCAAATGTCCAAACCATCTTAAGCGGTTTTCTCGCATCTTATCCTCGATCGAAGCTACGCCAACTTTCTTTCTGATAGCATCATTCCGAATCCGATCTTTACGTGTGTGTCCACACATCCACCTTAGCATTTTCATTTCTGCTACATTCATTCTCTGCACATGTCCATGGTTATTATGGCGGCAAGGCGACAAGGCGTTCATCCTGGGCGCCTGGGCGCCGAGGCGCGCTTAGGCGCGCCTAGGCGTCTAACAAAATGTGACCTATATCGCATTTGAGACATGCGACATCTAATTATTAAAAACAAATGGATGTCGCATGTCTCATATGCGACATCCTTTTTTATTTTTTTAAGTGTATGTCGCATTTTGGAGATGCGATATCAATTAATATATTTTTTAAGAAAAAATACAGTAAGTATTGGATTTATTTTCTGTCAAGACTTTTGTATTTATAAATACATAGTAACTAGAGTGTTAGAGTAATAAATATCATTTAACCAAACATTAGTGATTAATCACAAGAATCAAGAATCACAACACATAAAGGAATCAGAACATAGATAAATAAACAAGCTATGTTTGGCAAACAGACAAATTGTTTGGCAAAAAAAGTGGAAAATGTACTAAAAAAACAGACAAATTGTTTGGCATAACAAAACATTTCAAAGACTGAAATACAATAATCTAATACTGCAATGCTTCAATCATCATCATCACACAGGTTAGTTTCTTCTTCATGTCCATCTTGCTCTTGGCCATCATCATTAAGATCCATCCAATCATCTTCCTCGTCTTCTTCCTCCTCGTCGTCCGGAACATGAGGAGGTACATATTGTCGCCTAATCACATGTGCACCACGAGTACCACGACGACCACGGCCACGAAGACCACCACGTGCTGAAGTGCTTGGTTGTGCTTGTGGTTGACTCCTTCTTGGACGAGAACTTTCATATGCTTGAGAAGCACATAATGCTTCATCAATGACCCTCAGTGTAAGCCCCGGTACAATCTCTGGTTCCACGTAAAGACCTGTCATCCATTCACTTGACCAATCTAACTCTGAAAGAGCAATTGGATCAAAATCTTTTGCTAAATTCCCGAGCCTCCTATTTTTGAATCTCTCTTCAAGTTGCTTGTTGTATTGGATGTAAACAAGCTTGGAAAGTCTATCAACCTCCAACTTATTCCTCCTCTTTGTGTGGATCTGCACATTAATTCAAGTATTACGTAAATTTACAAGTATAAAGTTGGCATTTATATTTGTAAATTTATAAGTGTTTTTGATACATACAAAGTCAAAAGCACTCCAATTGCGTTCACATGAGGAAGATGTGCAACATAGTCCCAAAATACGCTTTGCCACCCGCTTCAAAGCGGGGGTGAGACTTCCATAAGTATCCCACCATTCCACTACACAATAAGTCAACAATGTAAACACATGTTACCATTAAATCATTCAATATAAATAATAAAATGTAACTTACATGGTGGTTTTTTTCCCTTTGTCTAATAGCAATTGCTCTGCCAAACATACCACGAGCTCCTTTGTAGACCTCCATTTCAGAGCATATCACGTCTTGTTGATCGGGATCATCAACCATCCTCTCAAGGCAAAATATGAAATCACCTTCATACCTTCCCATCAATGCCTCATTGTTGTCCTTCACTTTGTAATAATATGCAGGATTCAAGAAACATCCTGCACCATACAAAGGACGAGCCATCTGATTATCCCAGCGAGAATCAATAATTTGTAGAATAGGCATGTAATCAGTTTCCTTCCTGCCAAAGTTTTCAATAATCATTTCCTTTGCAGTGTCAAAAGCCCTAGCAATGTATCCTATGGGCGGCTTCTCGTCAGCATCCACTAAACGCAGCACAGTAACGATGGGTTGCACAGCTCTAAGATAATCTTCAATTTTTTCCCAAAAAGCATTCGCCCTCATAGTTTCATAGACATGTTTCTCATCCTGTGTTTTCGACCAAGAACTAGTGTTCCACACCTCAGAAATAAACAAAGACGCCAAAGCTTTCCTTTGCTTGAGCAAACTAGTAAGGGTCAAGTAGTTGGTAGCAAAGCGGGTAACTCCGCTTCTAGACAGCTCTTGGTGATCCTCATTGAATTGTAGAAACGCATCATGCAACCGAATATGCTGGTAAATATAGGTTGTTACTTTTCTGGCCCTCTTGATAACTCCTGCAAATTTCTGTAACTTGAAAATATCCTCAAGCATCAGATCCAAGCAGTGTGCAGCACATGGAGTCCAAAAGAGGTTTTTCCTCTTCTCCATCAGTAACTTCCCTGCTAAAACAAAATTGCTTGCATTGTCGGTGACAACTTGTACAACGTTCTCCTCACCCACCATCTCCACAGCCTCGTCTATCAATTTGAACACATACTCACCGGTGTGTACATCGGATGTTGCATTCTTTGCATAAATAAAAAAGGACCCTTCTGGAGAATTAACAAGGAAGTTAATCAGACTTCGTTGTCGTTTATCAGTCCATGCATCACACATAATCGTGCATCCATATGTCCTCCAATGGCTTTCATGCTTCACCTGCAAATCTTTGGTCCTTGCATATAATCTTTCAAGTAGGGGCTTTCGCAATTGGTGATAAGATGGAGGAACAAATCCTCTCCCAGCTTGGACAATTGCCTCCACTGCCACCTCAAAAGCTTCTCGTTGTGCAACATTAAAAGGGATGCCACCTGTATAGAATAGCTCAGCTATGGCATCATATGCCACCTGGGTAGCATCCTTTTTTAAAAGCAAACTCAATTGTAGTTTGTTGTGCTTCACCACGAGCCCTTGCTGCCCTCCTTTGTGCCACAACCTCCCATGGGCTAGCAGAACTAAACGAGTCCATAGGACCCTTTCCGTGTGGATCCTTCCGTACAGGTGGCCTATTTGCAGAACATGAACCAGAACCAGATTTAACGTTTTTACCTGTTGTAGCCGTAGGATGTGAGTCATCCAAGATGACTACATGTTCACCATGATCACCATCATCTGCATCTGGAATGTTTGAATCAGCTCCACTATATCTGTAATCAACGACTATCTTCCTCTTCTTGTTACGATTTTTGAAGTCAGCCATCTCTTTCTTAATCTCTATAGTGGCTTTTGGACACATAGATGCATCTCGATAACCACCAATCAAGTGTTCTTTCTGCCTTTTGATTCCACCATTAGTAATGTGGCCGCACAATGCACATTGCACCTTATTCTTGTCTAGTGTATTCGGCCAAAAAGAGTACTTCCAACCGGGATCCTTCGATGCTGCTTTCAAGCATGGATCATTCATCTTGTCGGTGAAGCGGGGATCAATTTCTCCAGGCCTTTGCACAGTAGATGGGGTTGGTGTAGTAGTGGGATTAGGAATGGCATCCCCATCCAAGGATTCCATTGAAGTCATTCTACAATGGGAGAGCAAGAGAACGCACGGAGGCTGTTGGAGCAGGAGGGAGGCCACTGGAGGAGGTAGGGAAGTCGCCGGAGGAGGAGGGAGGCCGTTGGAGGAGGAGGGAGGCCGCTGGAGGAGGTAGGGAGGCCGCTGGAGGAGGAAGGAGACCGCTGGAGGAAGAGGGCGTTTGTTGGAGGTGGTAGGGACTCGGGAGGATGTCGGAGGAGGATGGAGGCCGTCGGAGGAGGAGGGAGCCCGCTGGAGGAGCTAGGGAGGCGACTGCGGAGGAGACAGGGGCGATGCAAGGGGTTTCTCTGCTAAACACGTAATGAGGGTCGGGTCGAATGCGGTGGGGTAATACAGGGTCTGTTCGTATATCGCATTTCCAATATGCAACATGTATATCGCACTTTAAAAATGCGTTATGTATATCGCAATTTCTAAATGCGTTATGTATATTGCATTTTGAAAATGCGATATATGTGTAAGTACGCATAAAAAAAAGTCGCCTAGGCGGCGCCCAGGCGCGCCTTGACGCCCAGGCGACCCAAGGCGTGCGCCATTTTTAATGAAAGCAAGGCGTACTTTCTAGGCGCACGGCTTGGGGCGCCTGGGCGCCTAAGCGACCGCCTAGGCGCGCCTAGGCGCGCGCCTTAACAACAATGCACATGTCTATGTTTCACAGGCCAACATTCAGATCCATAAAGCATAGTAGGTCTCACGGCTGCTTTGTAAAACTTTCCTTTAATCTTTAAAGGAATTTTCTTATCACAGAGAACAGCAGAGGCTCCTCTCCACTTTAGCCAGCCTGCATTTATTCTATTAGTAACATCTCCATCAATTTCCCCATCATGTTGCAAATAGATCCCAGATATCTAAAGGAATCTCTCTTCTGAATGTTATTGTCACCAATCTTCACCTCGATTCCTTCACGATTGCTTCCATCAAAGGTGCACTCCATATATTCCGTCTTAGCCCTACTTATACGAAATCCTTTAGTCTCCAACTCATGTCTCCAGACCTCAAGCTTCTCATTTACATCGTCTCTAGTCTCGTCATTTAACACAATATCATCAGCAAATAACATACACCAAGGCAACTCATCCTGAATGTGACTGGTCAACTCGTCCATAATCAAAATAAAAAGAAATGGACTCAAAGCAGAACCTTGATGTAAACCAATGTTGATGTCAAAATATCCAGTCTTCCCAGACGGGGTCCTTACACAAGATAAAGCCTTATCATACATGTCCTTTATGAGGTTAATATATAGGATGGGTATTTGTCTCTTCTCCAACACTCTCCACAATATCTCTCGTGGGACAGAATCATAAGCCTTCTCCAAATCAACAAAGATCATGTGGAGGTTCTTCCTTTTAGCTCTATAAATCTCCATTGTTCTCCTCGGCAAATGAATGGCTTCAGTCGTTGAGCGACCTGGCATGAATCTGAATTGGTTTTCTTTTACATTGGAAATTTGCCTCAACCTTCTTTCGATCACACGTTCCCAAATTTTCATAGTGACACGTCAGCTTGATACCTCTATAATTTGAACAATTTTGAATGTCTCCTTTATTCTTATAAAGAGGCACCACGATACTCCTCCTCCAATCTTCAGGCATTTTCTTACTTCGCCAAATAACATTGAATAGATTCGTAAGCCAAGTCAAACCATGCTCACCTAAAACTCTCCATACTTCTACAGGGATGTCATCCGGTCCTACACCTTTTCCAGGTTTCATAACCTTCAAAGCCTCCTCTACTTCCTTTCTTTGTATCCGTCTATAGCATGCACGATTCAAGTAACTTTCACTACAAGCTAGATCACCCAAAGTGATATCTTTATTTCCTTCCCCAATGAAAAGTTTATGGAAGTACTGCTCCCATCTAGTCTTTATATCCTTCTGAGTAACAAGCACATGATCTTCCTCGTCCTTAATGCATCTCACTTGAAAAAGGTCTTTGGTTTTTCTTTCTCTTGCTTTGGCCAACCTGAATATATCCTTTTGTTCCTCCTTAGAGTCGAGATTTTTATACAAAACTTCATAAGCTTTTGACTTAGCTTCGCTTACGGCCTTCTTTACTTCCTTCTTCGCTATTTTGTAGTTTGTGACAGTTTCCTCTGTCCTATCCTTAGACATGGTTTTAAAGCAAGCTCTTTTTATTTTTAGCTTCTCTTGCACCCCTTCATTCTACCACCAAGCCTCCTTTTGACATGGAGCTCCTCCCTTTGACTCGCCTAGCATCTCTTTAGCTACCTTTCGGATACAAGATGCTACTGCCTCCCACATCTCGTTTGCACTACCGCTACAATCCCAAGATAAGTCTTCTAAAACCTTCTCCCTGAAGCTCGCTTGCTTCAGTGGAAGATTCCACCATCTAGTTCTAGTTATCTTAGAAACCCTCCTTTTCTTTACCAACCCTTTCATTTGTACATCCAAGACTAACAAGCGATGTTGAGTTGTCAAATTCTCTCCAGGGATTACTTTGCAGTCTTTACAACACAGCCTATCTCTTCTCCTCAACGCAAAGTAATCTACATGTGTTCTAGTTGGCCCACTCTTATAAGTAATTAAATGTTCCTCCCTCTTCTTGAAGAGAGTGTTTGCTATGAAAAGATCATATGCCGTTGCAAAATCCAGGATGGTTTTTCCCTCTTCATTTCTATTCCCAAAACCATGTCCTCCATGAACACTAGCATACCCTGAAGCATCTTTTCCCACATGTCCATTAAGATCTCCACCGATGCAAATCATCTCTCTTTGTGGGATTCCTTGTAGACTCGTATCCAAATCCTCCCAAAAAGCTTGTTTATAGTCCTTTCATCTAAACCAATTTGCGGTGCATAAATTGACCACACCCGCATCAGAAAGAAACTCGCTCGACACCTTCTTCTACACCCATGCACCTTTCTTCAAACATTCCCTCCTCCAATGACCAAGGCAGCCACATCAGAAGCACAGCTGCTTCGTAGCCATGCATAACTTCAAGAGATGATCTGATGTGCAACAACAAAAGCACCAAGATCCTTCCTCGCTTCGCACCTTGTAATGACAAGTCTTCCTTCGTAAAACGCTCCAAGGCCCTTCCCCACTCAACTCCTCCATTGAGATCTCATCAAGGCCATCGATATCACTTCCTCAAAGACCCTTGTCGCTCCCTCTGTTATTGGCGGACCTCTGCTCGTCAAAACCCTCCTTCATTCCTCTCCCTCCACACATGCTCTCCATCTTTTTTTCTTGTTGTATAACACCTTCTTGATTGTGAAAACCACATATCAACACCAGTGATCCCGCCCATCAAAAGGGCAATCAATCTCCTCCGTCTCATATAACAGTTGGCTAATCTTCTTTCAAAAATAACTGGCTCGACTCTATAACATATCCAAGAGGCATGTAGAAATGATATATTCCTACCATTGCTCCCAGATGGGAGATTGGCAATATGTAACAAGAACCTACATGCCCCATGCAAGATCAAAAAGATTAGGAAATCTATCACACAATGTCCCCTTTTTCGCCGAATCATCAAGCCAAAAATAGAATTCCTCACTATTACATGTCATCGATCTTTGGAATGGCACCACATCAAGAATCACAATGCAGAAGCCCTTCCAAAAGTTACAGGGTGATCTCACATTCATACTACCGCATCCAGGTCACTAGTATGGTCGCAACCCCATAAGCATCATGCACTAAGCAACAAAGCGCATCAACCTTGTCGCCTTGACTGCTTCATCAAGATTACAATAATTTGCTTTAGAGCAAAACATGATGTAAAGAAAAATATTACCAGCTATCGTTGAGTCCATTTCACAACCTTCTAAATTTTATTAACAACCGGTGTCCTTTTCGTAAGGAAAAAGCCAGATTGTGTCAGCTAAGCAGCCATACTGGCCTTTCTTAGAGCTGGTTCTTTTAGGAAAAGCATGAACTGTGGAAAGAAATAAAAAGGCGAGTTAACAAAGCAAACGAAAGGTGACGATCCGAAATGGTGGTTTATGATATATAAGGTTCATTTAGATAATACAACATATAAGAGGTTTTCCCGATTTGGGCATAAAAAGTCTACTAGAATTCCCAGTTGGTTTTGATGAGGTTTGTTTGACATATGGTGAGATGTGACTTGTCCTTTAAGAGTGGATACGGAGTAGTTAAAGGGTGTTAATTTCCTCAACAGTGGAAGGCTGACAAGACCTAGAGAACATAAATTTTACCTCGTGGTAGCAGACACTTGGACTAACACAAGCTAGGCTTGCATACCATAGACCTTAATTTGATATGATCGTTTGAAACTACGCAACGTGTTTTTATTAGGTTTCACATCTCTACATAAAGCATCCACCATGTTTGTAATAGTTAAATAACTTTTGGGGTATAGATAGAAAATTAATTCAAGAGGATAGGGGTATTGCCTTGGACTCTTGTTAGACTCAATCACGGGGCTAGTAGTGGAGAGACGGTGGATTTTTCAAAGCGTACCGAGATAAGTAGAGCCTTACTTGTGAAATGTGTAACGAGACTCTGGGGTGATGGAGAGGCTTATTGTTTAATCAGGCGTTTATGAGTTATCTGCTTCATTGGGTGTTTATTTGGAAAGCACAAGATAAATATCAACTTTCTAGAGAGACATCTGCTTGGCCATCATGGAGATGTCCTTGTACTTGCATTTAATTCAAGTCTGGGTGTATATGTCTAGATGTATATGGTGCTTAACTAGGTGGATACTCTTTAAAGTGGTTCTGAATTTCTTTGGGTGGTGCAATTTTTAGATCTCACCGAGATAGGGTGAAATCATTGGCAATTGTGTGGGTGGTGTGGCTAGCAAGGATGCATTAATTTTCTCTGAGGAATGTTTCTATGTAGAAAATGTTTAGCCCATGATAGGTCTTTTTTCGAGTCCTAGTTGTACCATTTTCGTGTGATCAACTAAAAGTATGGTAATACATCATTCCTAGGGCTAGGTGTACATCCTTTTTCTCTCAAAAGAAAGTGAGTTCAGATAAATAATTAAGCCAATTTGATAATACCCTCTTTCTGACTTACCGTTTTTTGGAAAAATATTTCTTGACTACGTTCTAGGTCCATGTCCTCTTTTTCATTCTCAGTGAACTCCAGATTTCTCTATTTCTTCCATTTTCATCAATTGTTTCCAACTTGTATCACTTTCTTTTGTAACTGTGCTAACAAAGAATGGTGCTCGGCATTCAATTGTCTTCTTGGGGATATTAAACAATGAGTGGAAACATCCCCCATTAGCCATTAGTCCATATCTTATTTCTAACATTGAAGGCATTGAGCCGGCACATATATTAGCTTGTGTCTGTTCATTTAGTTTTAGGTAAGTAGTTTTGACATTCCCTACTATTCCCTCCAAGGATCAAATTCTTGTATTATCTTGCTCTCCACTCAAACAGATAATATTATTTACATGCAAAACATGAGCTGTTTTGTGGTTTTCGTGCAAACACCCCTACGAAAAATCAGCATGCATGATGATCTTAGTATATATTTTGTATCGAATACAATTTCTTATGAGAATTATAGGTGTTAAAAATCTCTTCTCACCAAAAAATAATAAATATCAAATAATTCAAACCACGTGTAATTGAAAACTGTGAATGTTGATTTCCTGTCCAAGTACAGTAACTGTGTAAATAAACAATCCCTTCATTTGTCAAACTTTCTTTGCTCCGTATTAATAGTAATGATGTCATGCAAATATGATAGCGCCAACAGCTAAAAATGTAAACCAACACATGAGCAACCCCTCCAACCAAACACATTATATATCCTATACTTTAACCTCTGCCAAGCTCCACTTGTACATTTTGAAATCTAACCAGAAGCATCTAAAAAAAGCAATCCTTTCCTGCGCAAAAACAAAATTCAATCACAGAAACACGCACCGGAGGCTACCGCAGGAGCAGCGGCGTCACTCGCATCCGAAATCCCAACGGATTGGACCCGTTGGGCGACGTCACCTGCCTCCTTCTCGCTCGCCTCTGCAGAAAGCGACACAAAACGCATCACGTTCCTCCTCACAAAGTTTGCATTTTCAATAATCAGAGACCGATTCCGGGCCCAAATCGACAATTTCGATCCGTTTCTCGTAACCTTTGACGAGATCGGGGTAGAGGTCGGGGGCGTTCTGGAGGAGCCAGGGCTTGCACTTCTGGAAGTCGGGCCCGAACTCGCAGTACTCGGCGGGGAGCGAGCAGACTTGGCAGTAGAGCACTCGTACGGGCTGCGGCTTCTCCGCCATCGACGGCCGAACCCTAATTTAATTTAAACGGGGATGGGGGATGTCGCACCTCTCGATCTCGACTTCTGGGGTGTCGAGGTCGATGGTGTGTGCTGCGCGCTCCTCTTTGGGCTATAAATAGTCTTCGTTGCGTTGTTGCTACGACCTAAATTCAACGTTTGATCTATTTGATACTCGGAACGGAGGGAAGGAAAGGCGTGGGGCGCCGCCCGGCAGATCTATGGTGGACGACAGGACGAGGGCTGGTGAAGTAATCTGTTCATGGGAAATTGGTTCAGGAATAAGATCTTCATTTTAGTAGTCTGATTAGATATCATGTTTGCATGTGAGGATTTGTCGTTATAATTTTCAGGATTTTTTTACTTGTAACCTTCTTCACATCCCCAATATCAGTTATAATCATTTCTTTTTTGGAATATTAGTTGACCCTGTATTTTTACAAAATTAGCAGTTCTACCGTTTTGTAATATTAGTTATGCTCTTATCTTACCTAAACTGAAAAGCAAATATGTAACTTTTGTAAGAAGGTATGAACACAATTGATATTCCAAAAAAAAGAGAGACATAACTGATATTGCAGTAGTTAAGAAGGGCATAAGTGAAAAAAATCTTGATTTTTAGTGATACTTCATTATTTCTATTTTCATATTATTTTCCTTCTAAGTTGGAATATGAATGTTGCGATTTGGTTTTTACTCAACTAGGTTCGTTTGTTCGTACTATCGAAGTCATTATTTATTTATATTCACTTCTGTTGGTGTTAAATGATATGTACTATTATTTAAGAACCCGTGGAAAATAAATTCGTAATATATCAAAATTCGCATCAAATAAATCTAGAAAGAAATTACTAGCTTATGGAAATTAAATCTAAAAGAATGCAAATAAAGATATATGATTGTGTGGAAATGATTTGAGGTAAATTAAGTTTAAAATGGTCTTGTAAATTCTATGTACGAAGAAAGAAATACTACATCACATAAGCCTCAAAACAATTGCATCCTTCTAAAACTCCCACTTATTTGTTTTTCTTAGGGGTCGTCCGTAGCGAGATAGGAGATACGTAATAAGGAGGGCTTAAGATGTTGTATCCCTCATTTTTGTTTATTTGTAAGGAAATGATTATGTGGGATAAGAAAAGATAAGTGGTAGTTATTTGTTATTCCCCATTCAGATGGATAAAAAGGGATACAAGATAGTAGTCAATTATGTTAGATAAGTGGTAGTTGTTTGTACGTTAAAGGCATGAGAAGTTAATGATAGAGAGATGAAGGATGTGGAATTTATCCTCAAGCGCATCACGGAAGCGTGATCGTCGTATGGGATACAACGAAGAACGACTAGTCGTACTAGTTGTTCGGAGCAGCGGAATTTAAAATTTTTATTCGATGAAACCACATGATCCGAGAACCATTCTCAGATCGTTTCATCTATGACCACAACAAGCATAATGCAATACCTCTTGAAGCGTGGTTGATCGAGTCTCTAAGAGAAGAGACCTCCTATCTCAAGTCCGATCGTCGGCGAGACCGCTTGCGAGCGCGGGGATGAACCGCGTTGTCCTCGCAATCCAAGAAGTTGATCCAAGCGTGGTTGCTCCTGTCTCGTCGCACGAGATCGAATGTCTCCTTCGTGAGTGCAGCACTCCAAGAAGACGGAGAACCGAAGAACGTCGAAGCGGCGGCGCGGTGGCGAAGGCGACGACGATTCTCTCCTCTAGGGTTTGGTGGTCGGCCACCAATTGGAGGGAGAGAGGGTAGACGTGTACCAAGAAAGAGAGAGAGAGAGAGAGAGAGAGAGCTCCAATATCCATCTGTCAAGAGAGAGCATGGAATGCCTCTCTATTTATAGGGTTTTGGGATCCATGGATCTCAATCCATGTGACATATAAAATCAATGGATGAGATTGATTTATGTCAATCCAATGGTCAAGATTGTTGTTGGTAAAACCAACAAATTTAGGTTAAAATATATTTGACAAAATCAAATATAAATTAGTCCTAAATCAAATCAATAAATAAGGAGAGAATGTGCATGGAGATTTCATCTCCATGCACCTTCCATGTGGACGGCCACCCATTCCTATTGGGAATGGTGTGCCGCCCACTTATTTTTATGGGGAGAGCAATCTCATGATAATTCATGAGATTGCATATCTCCATGGAAATCTCTCTTTATTTATTTGTTGGGTTTTATTCTTCAAAAATAATTCACAATTATATTTGAGAATATTGCAATCTTGCCATGAAAAAATTGTGAATCATATTCACAACCCAAAACAACATATAATTTACATTGTAAATTAATTACACAATGTGTATCCAATACACATAATAATTAATCAACACATATAAATTATAATTAGCTCTCTCTAATACATTATAAATCACATTTATAATATATTATGAATAATTGAATATTTCTATCCAAATTATTCTTATCCATAATAATTAAATCACATTTAATTACATTGGATAATTTCTCCACACATCAATATGATTAAATCACATTTAATCATCATTTCTTCATTGCTTAGATCTTATGGAATTATTCTCGAACCATTCAAGAATAATGCAATCTCTCCGCAGATACTTGGAGATAAGGACAGGGCGATTGTATTGTTCCACGTATAGTGATATGGATATTGAGATCGTATCTCAAATCCAGATCGCGGGCCTCCCATAGATGCTTGATTAAATCAAGACCGTAAATCTAATCTTCTCATTGTATCTGAATCACATTCAGATCAATGTCCAACACTTGGACCAAGATCAGATCACTTCTCTACTGAGAGGAGTCAATAAAATCCAGACCCGTTTCATCACTCCCCAGGAATGGAAGCGTCATGGTTATACAACCGTTTATGATCAAATCACCCTCAGGTATTCCCAATACCTGTACATCCTGCATACTGGAAGACTCAAACTAAACCCGAAGTATCGGATCAACTTTATACTGTCTACTTCATCGTTTTATCAGTAAGTTTCTCATTCAATCATTGGGAGTCGGTATCGATCATATACTTTCCAAAAGCATATATCATACCTAGGTCTTGATGATATACTTTCCAAAAGTATATATCAAACCTACAAATTCAGTCAAGCTTCCAAAGCGAGACGACCATGCGCATGGAATTTGATTCTTCCCAATATCTCATGAGTGAGCTCATGTCTTCCGGCTCAGTAACTGAACATGTATGATCCCTTTGAGAGATCGTATTACTCATATGCCCTTATGTGCATACCAGTGCGCCGGTGTATAGACCTTGATTAGGTCATCAACCTATTGGTCTGCCAAATGTACACACTCAAACATATAGTAACACATCTGTCTCCGGTCAGAGGATGCGTGCCTATATCATGACAGCATACGATATAGGACTTTGGTTATCTCGATCTCGTTAAGTCAACTCTTTGACCTAACTAATCTGATACCTCCGAATCTCTATTCCTATGCAGAGGACCTGCATCAAGAGGTCGGTCAGATATCAGTCTTCAGAGATAGGATTGCCATCTCCTACTCAGGCTGGAGATCATCTCTTAATAATCATTTGACGGTGCTCGATGAGTCCTCTATCTAACCCTTTAGATATTCATCCAAGCACCAGCCTCTATGATTCAATAGTTGAATCAACAGCTGTATGATCATTAAGATGGCCATGGTACATAACCCTAATTGTACTAAGGGACCTATTATGCAAATTATTCATTCTTCATTTCAGATCAGGGGATGATATATGCAATAATATTTATTGCATAATGGCTCGCCGTGGGCTCGCATTTCCAACAATCTCCCACTAGCCCAAAGAGCCATTAATGGGCTAATCATTTAAACCTGCACTCATGTGACAATCATAGGCTATTTAGAAAATAGCTAGGTAAGCTGATCAGTCACTCTGTTCCCGCGAGACTATGCCAAGTCCTTTTACGACACTCGCATACCCCAGTAACAGTGCTCGCATCTAATGTGAATGTTGCATCTTATGCAACTAAGACTCAATCTTATTAGTTATAGTATCCTTGACACTACAGCTTAACAATTATCATAACCAGTATTTCCATAATCCTTATTAGAATACCCTTATTCCTGGAGATCACTATCTCTTAAGGTATCCACAATTAAGACCTTTTAGATCTCTATCTATAAAGTCTTAAGTTTTTGAAGATAAGACTTCGAGATCACTATCTCAAAAATCTTGTCATCTATGAGGATTTTGTTATTACTGCAACCAAGTGTTTTATTTCCATAGTAGGATTAGTAACAGTTTACTACTCCCACTGCATGGCAGCCATCTGACTTTTGTACACATCTAGTACACACCCGGCTTCTCAGAACTGATGCCCAAGGGCAAGTAGTTCTAGCATTCACTGCCTCAACTCTTTGAGGTGCTATCCCTTTAGATAGGTCAGTACCATATCTTAAGGGATGGAAGCCTTTCTTGGAATTTCTAAGAATAGAATATGTCCAAGGTGTACTACAAATGTGACAGTCCCATTATCCTCTGCTCTTTGCTTCTGAACAATTTTAGAATTAAGATCTAAGAGGTATCTTTGAAATTATATTTCAAGATATAGAATAGCCAGTCTATAAAACAACTATTATCATCCTTATATCATTCTAAATGATTAGGATATTATCTACATTTAGCACGATGAACACAAAGGCACTCCCACTAAGCTTCACATGGCTCATCCAGATTATATCTGAAATCATAACATTTATAATTTCATCAAATCTTATGATCCAACTTCAGAAGCTTATTTGAGTCCATAGATGGATTCCTTAGCTTTCACATCTTGCTTTTCTCAACCATGAAGCCTTGGGACTACTTCATGTGAATATCCTCAGAGAGATATTCATAGAGGAATGCAATATTGACTTACATCTTGAAGATGCAATAGTCAAGTTGTGTAGCTAAGGTTAGCAATATTCTGATGGTTTTAAGCATGGTCACCGAAGAGCAAGTCTCATCGCAAGCAATGTATTCTCTTCCGGTGTGTAGCTCATGGCTACGAACCGTGCTTTGAAGGTCTCCACCTTCTCATCAGGTTCCCTTTCTCTTGAAGATCCATTTACACCTTTACAGGTATTACTTATATAGGTGGATCCTCGAGGGTCCATATACAACACTTGTATATGAAGACTACGTTAGACTTTTATTGCTAAAATCCATCTTTCCATGTCATGATCCTTAGGAGCTTCATCACATGAAGTCAGATCATTGTCAGACTTAACTGACACATGGAATACATCCTCAAACTCATTTGAAGAGGTATTAATGTTTCATCATTAATTGTCCCTTTTAGTTTCCAATTTCAGGAGCCTCATTATCTTCTCAAGATTAAATGAGTTCCTACACTTCATTTTCATCTTGATTCTCAAGAGTCTCAACCTCTAAAAATCACATTCTCAGAGATGAGATACTTTAAGAATCTCAAGGTCATAAAGTAGGTATCCAATACCATCCTTTATTTTCCTAATGAAGTAGCACTCTCTAGTGCTTAATTCCAGCTTACTTGCAAGGAATTTTATTAAGGATATATAATGTAGTCTCTAATACATATATACCTAGAAACTAAGAGGAAATTATGCTAAAATTCATCATTAATCAAATCATGTTACACATGATTCAATTGTATCTCCCTACAACTTTATTGAGTTTAGGTTCATTAGGAGGAGTGAGATAGGAATGATATTCCTTTCTCCATATGGTATATTATGAATTCATCTAATAGGTACTGATTACCTAGATTAGACCAAATTCATTTTCATCTTCCTTCAGGCTTTGGTTCCAAACCAAAATTATGAAATCTTTGAACATTTCAAAGGTTTCTTCAGGTGAAGAGAAGAAATCTCATATCATACATAATCATCAATACATATCACATATCCATAATGTTTACTATGATATAGATGATCCGCATACATCAATATGTATGAGATCCTAAATACCTTGACATCTTACACCATTCCCAAAGAAAGGTGTATTGGACATTTTTACTTTGAATACAATATTCATAAGTATGTAAGTTTTGAAATTTTAGACATTCTAAAGTTTCATCTCTTACTAGTCTATTGATCAAATCAATAGACAAATGTCCAAGGCTTGATGCTAGATCATTGTCAAATGATCTTCATCCTCCTATTTATCTTAAGGTTCAATTTCAACATTTAGAAATGTTAATGAACCATTCATTAATTTTCTAATTTAGTGGAGTCCACTAGATTTTAGATTACTTTCTGAAATATCTTCATCATAACTCTTTATGATAGGTCCATTCCAGAATTCATGTTTATTTCCAACATTTAGAAATAAACAATGAGTGCATTCTAATGTCTAGGTCATAGAGACATTCTCTAAGACTAAGGTTTCTCCCACTGAAATTATGAAGTCTAGTGATCCAATGGAAATTATTGCAACAATTGCATCAATGTCCATCTGGATAACTATAAACCTTAAGATTAAATTTTTTCAGTCTTCTAAATCATATGCAACCCATTGCAAGTGTTGTTAGAAGATTGAGATACAATTATTAGACTTTATCTTATTCAATAAGTAAGTCAATGTCAATGATTTATGTAGATTATTCTGATGCTCTATCCGAGTCCTTCTCTAAGGATTCGAGACAGACTTGATAATAATACTATCAACACATCAATTTATTGCAGTGTTGGCATTCATCCAACTCTTTGGATGTCATATGGAAGTCACAGAAGTCCAGTCAACTCTTTGACTTTCCTTCTTTCTTGGGTCCAACCCATGCTTCCACTGCGCTCCCTTTATCTATGAGCAACCATTGCTCAAGAATAAGGATCTCTTATATTTAAATTCAAAAGAATTCAATGTAAGAGGATTTCAACATTTATACACGCTTCATTAAATTCATACAATATGAATATTATGAAGCTTCATGAATGACTAGAGTATAGATAGTAGAATGATGACACTCATCATCTACATCCATCTAAACTCTTAAAACATAGGTTCAGGTAGGTACTCAAACAATTTGAATACATCATCTCTTATAGAGCCACCATTATGCATGATGCAGTCAACCATCTCATTCATGTTAAATGTCAAGAGCACATATGTATGCCAGAATATCTTCATTAATTTTATAAGGATTATTTGACAATTGCGATCATCATCGACATGTCACTTCCAAAGTACATCCGATTAGAGATCAAGACTATAGAGACATACAAACCCTAGGGTTGTAGTCCTATTATCTATTTAATTGTCATTCCTCAATATTATGAGAAAACTTGCACATTGCAACCACATACATTATGTGTCCAATTGCAAGTACAATATCTGGATCATGAGTCCAATCCATGATATTTTACTGGTTATTATTGAGTATATAATTGAGTGGGTTTTAATGAAGGATTACCTGAAATAAGAAATTTGCATAAATATATATATATGTATATTTTACTTTGATTTAGGATTTTTATATCAAAGTTGTCTTGCCTTGTCAACATTGAAAGTTCATTCCCTTAATCACTTTCAATGTAAGAGATATACTTACCATTATATCTCAACAAGATCTGGGATCTCCTTCCTTATCTTTGTTACATCCCAATAATATGAGAATATGCTACTCGGATAAAAAGAAGCGGGAACACATTCCGCTTTGCAAGTCCAACTTGCATTTCCCAATTCGGTCTTTAACACCCGGGCCCACTACCCCTAAGGCGATGTTGACCCGTCGTTAATTGAACCAACCGTCAACAGGAATAGTACTCGTTATGCGCAATCCAATATCGCCCCAATAATATGAGGATCCGATATTGGGGTCACTACACATACGGCCTTACTCTTTCGAAAAGTAAAGAGCCTGATCCAGATGCGCTTGCATACAGGAGCTGTCACTTCGGACAGGCGTCTCCCACATACAATCCCTGGCGACGGAACCTTTCGCCTTGATGGGAGACCATGGATGTCACTTATGTGATCCTCCATATCATATTCAAATTATAATTAATCATTATGAATCATATTCATTATGTATAATTCTTCCAAGGGAAATAACATCTCTATTCATAATAGAGTGTTCTAATTTTAATTGGATTCCAATTAATCTAATTATATTAAATTAATGATTCAATTAATATCCAACAAACATTTTATTGTTACTTGAATTATGGTATTATCTCAAATACATATTATTTCGAATTTTAATAATTAGAAATACATCATGATTTCTTAAGCATTATACTAACCCTACCCGTTGTCATGGCCAGTACCGACGAGAGTGGGACGGACCACATACGTTGCAACCCGCAACCCCAATGCTCTCCGACTAGACACCATATCCACCTCAGGAAAGTATAATGCAAAATAGATCATTTTGTACTTGAGATGATCATCGGTTCTTCAACCGAAATTATACCATATAATAATAACCAAAACAATTTTGATTAACATTATAACGAGATTTGCTAAACAAATTCCAAGTCCTATTCAAGCAACATGTTTGTTGGAATGTTGATCATGTAGATCATGCAACCAATTAGTGATCTAGATCACATCTAATCAATTATTGGTTAAGGCAATGTCATTTAAGAGAATAATTATCATTAAATATTTCACAAATATTTATGTACAATTATTCTAGGAAATTAAACAATTTAATTTCACTAATTTATTAAATGACAGTCACTATACAAGCATCAAGTTTGATGATTGTGTTTCCAATTAAGATTTAGATCAAATCTAATCAATTAATTGGTTGAGGCCATGTCTATTATGTAAATAATCAACTTCCAATATTTCACAAATCTTTTTCATGATTATTTCACGAAATTAACAATTAATTTCACTAATTGACAATCACTTGGTTCTATATTAGGACTGTAATTTCAGCAGTGACCCCAACTTACTAAAATTAGCATATCTCAATCATATTAAATCCAAATTAGACAAAATCAATTTTCATAGATTGCTAATTGGATTTAGAAAAGAACCCAAGTGATGTTACATGCATTTCAAGGTAATTCTAAACAGTAATTAACATTTTAATCACGTTCAGATCTACAGTTCCCGCAACAGTGCATACATGTTCATTAAAACAACCATATCTAGAGCATACAAAATCCGATTTACGTAAACTCATATCCTATGGTTTCCTTATTTAATGGGGAACAAAATCCAAGTATTAAATTCATGTTTAAACAATTTAAACAGTGCCGAATTTATTTACTAAACAGATCTGCGAAATCAAAAGCGATAAAAACTTTCGCGACCTTAACGAACCCAAGTCGTCCTCGGTTTTTCGAATCATATTCGAAACCGTCAACCTGGCTCTGATACCACTTGAAGGATGTGGAATTTATCCTCAAGCGCATCACGGAAGCGTGATCGTCGTATCGGATACAATGAAGAACGACTAGTCGTACTAGTTGTTCGGTGCAGCGGAATTTAAAATTTTTATTCGATGAAACCACATGATCCGAGAACCATTCTCAGATCGTTTCATCTATGACCACAACAAGTATAATGCAATACCTCTTGAAGCGTGGTTGATCGAGTCTCTAAGAGAAGAGACCTCCTGTCTCAAGTCCAATCGTCGGCGAGACCGCTTGCGAGCGCGGGGATGAATCGCGTTGTCCTCGCAATCCAAGAAGTTGATCCAAGCGCGGTTGCTCCTGATCTCGTCGTACGAGATCGAATGTCTCCTTCGTGAGTGCAGCACTCCAAGAAGACGGAGAACCGAAGAACGTCGAAGCGGCGGCGCAGTGGCGAAGGCGACGACGATTCTCTCCTCTAGGGTTTGGTGGTCGGCCACCAATTGGAGGGAGAGAGGGTAGATGTGTACCAAGAAAGAGAGAGAGAGAGAGAGAGAGAGAGAGAGCTCCAATATCCATCTGTCAAGAGAGAGCATGGAATGCCTCTCTATTTATAGGGTTTTGGGATCCGTGGATCTCAATCCATGTGACATATAAAATCAATGGATGAGATTGATTTATGTCAATCCAATGGTCAAGATTGTTGTTGCTAAAACCAACAAATTTAGGTTAAAATATATTTGACAAAATCAAATATAAATTAGTCCTAAATCAAATCAATAAATAAGGAGAGAATGTGCATGGAGATTTCATCTCCATGCACCTTCCATGTGGACGGCCACACATTCCTATTGGGAATGGTGTGCCGCCTACTTATTTCCATGGGGAGAGCAATCTCATGATAATTCATGAGATTGCATATCTCCATGGAAATCTCTCTTTATTTATTTGTTGGGTTTTATTCTTCAAAAATAATTCACAATTATATTTGAGAATATTGCAATCTTGCCATGAAAAAATTGTGAATCATATTCACAACCCAAAACAACATATAATTTACATTGTTAATTAATTACACAATGTGTATCCAATACACATAATAATTAATCAACACATATAAATTATAATTAGCTCTCTCTAATACATTATAAATCACATTTATAATATATTATGAATAATTGGATATTTCTATCCACATTATTCTTATCCATAATAATTAAATCACATTTAATTACATTGGATAATTTCTTCACACATCAATATGATTAAATCACATTTAATCATCATTTCTTCATTGCTTAGATCTTATGGAATTATTCTCGAACCATTCAAGAATAATGCAATCTCTCCACAGATACTTGGAGATAAGGACAGGGCGATTGTATTGTTCCACGTATAGTGATATGGATATTGAGATCGTATCTCAAATCCAGATCGCGGGCCTCCCATAGATGGTTGATTAAATCAAGACCGTAAATCTAATCTTCTCATTGTATCTGAATCACATTCAGATCAATGTCCAACACTTGGATCAAGATCAGATCACTTCTCTACTGAGAGGAGTCACTAAAATCCAGACCCGTTTCATCACTCCCTATGAATGGAAGCGTCATGGTTATACAACCGTTTATGATCATATCACCCTCAGGTATTCCCAATACCTGTACATCCTGCATACTGGAAGACTCAGACTAAACCCGAAGTATCGGATCAACTTTATACTGTCTACTTCATGGTTTTATCAGTAAGTTTCTCATTCGATCATTGGGAGTCGATATCGATCATATACTTTCCAAAAGCATATATCATACCTATGTCTTGATCATATACTTTCCAAAAGTATATATCAAACCTACAAATTCAGTCAAGCTTCCAAAGCGAGACGACCATGCGCATGGAATTTGATTCTTCCCAATATCTCATGAGTGAGCTCATGTCTTCCGGTTCAGTAACTGAACCTGTATGATCCCTTTGAGAGATCGTATTACTCATATGCCCTTATGTGCACACCAGCGCGCCGGTGTATAGACCTTGATTAGGTCATCAACCTATTGGTCTGCCAAATGTACACACTCAGGCATATAGTAACACATCTGTCTCCGGTCAGAGGATGCGTGCCTATATCATGACTGCATACGATATAGGACTTTGGTTATCTCGATCTCGTTAAGTCAACTCTTTGACCTAACTAATCTGACACCTCCGAATCTCTATTCCTATGCAGAGGACCTGCATCAAGAGGTCGGTCAGATATCAGGCTTCAGAGATAGGATTGCCATCTCCTACTCAGACTGGAGATCATCTCTTAATAATCATTTGACGGTGCTCGATGAGTCCTCTATCTAACCCTTTAGATATTCATCCAAGCACCATCCTCTATGATTCAATAGTTGAATCAACAGCTGTATGATTATTGAGATGGCCATGGTACATAACCCTAATTGTACTAAGGGACCTATTATGCAAATTATTCATTCTTCATTTCAGATCAGGGAATGATATATGCAATAATATTTATTGCATAATGGCTCGTCGTGGGCTCGCATTTCCAACAAGAGATAGGGGATTCAACCTTATCCTTCGTGTCGACTCCAAGCTCCCAAACATTGACCATTTTCAAAGGGATAGAAATTTTGAGGGATAAGGAGGGATACATGCCTCCTATCCCTCACTCGAACGGGACCTTAATGTTATCAGCTCCCAACAAGATCGTTAAGATCTATGTGATTCTTTAGTATCATCATTGTTGTGGATCATATGCACGTAAGAGGCTCTATGGTCGTTCCTATTGTCTCACACACCCATTTCATCGATCTCATAAGCTAATGTCAGATTTCTCTTTCCTCATTTTTTTCCATCAGTCATGTTAGTTTCTATTTTTTAAAAAAGAAAGGAAATAAAACATCAAATATTTAGTTTGGCTAGAAGTGTTAACCATCTTAACTTTTACATGCACACTAACATGTTTCTTGTGTTATAGTCCACGTTATCATCAATTTCTTGGTCTCTTGACGCTTGCTTTTGAGTTAATATAATTAATATTTTTTATTGACCTTTCATATTATTTATAAGCATGCGATATTATGTCAAAATTTTGTCTTAAAAATTGATAAATCCCATATTTATCATCTTGGTTTAAGTAAACTAACAAGATTCATTAACTAATTAACATAAATTATTAATTTATGTATTGTATATAATTAATATTATTTAATATATATTAATATAACCCTAATATGATGTAGTGTTTTTTTTATTTATTTCTTATTAAAAATCAAATAACAATTAGAATAAATTTGTATATAAATAAATTAACATAAAATAAAATAAAAATACAAAAAATAAGTAAAAGAATAATCAAAGAAAATTGTTCTATATTGTTTTAATTAGTATTTATTTTTTAACTGTGTACCAACGACCTCTGATCTCTTTAACTTTTACATGAAAATTGTAGATCTTATCGAGATCTACAACTTTCATATTCATGACTTTTCTTGATTCGACCCTTAGTTATTTTTTATCTAATTTTCTTTGATTTATCCATTTATCTTAATTCTAATTAGGTCATGTGGTGCATCCTCAGTTTCCCACTTGGCCTGAGCTCTATCAAGCACCCGCCTTTCTTTTGAACCGTCTGATTACTTCTTGATCAGACAAATCATGATCGTTTGCTGGTGCCTGAAGCGCAACCGTTCGATCGCATGATCAGATAGTTAAGGTCCTTCTTCGACCTCCAGTTGTTCTCTCGCCTTGTCTGAATCGCCCTTCTTCTCTCCATTATTACGCTAACATTAACCACCTTCTCCACCAACTTCCATAGCAAAAGCCATCTTCTAACTTCCCTCCTATCCACACTAACCTCCACAACTACCGGAGGATGCCGCGACATTCATATGTGGCTATTGAAACCTCGCCCAAAAACCACATGCAACCTCCACCTTTTCCTCTTCAAATACCCCACCGCCACCTTGCGTGGCAGTTATCCACCATTACCGGAGTCACCCCTAGCCTCCCCTCCTCTTTGTGACAGGAAGGAGGAAAAGTCGATCCATGATGGTGGTATACTCCCGGTGTGACCCGTGGCTCACCGCCATGTTACAACGCTCGTGAAGTAGCTGTTCGAGCTTCTTGCAAGGTTGTGTGTGTTAAGCGACGATTGGAGGTCGATGATGGCATCATCCCAAGCCGAAGACCCTCCATCTTTCATCGTTCAGATTCAGGTCAATCTAGAATTTAATTTCTTTCTTAATTTCTTCCTATTATTCCCTGCATGTATATACATGATCTCTCACATCCAATCCTTAGGCTTACTTTCAGCCTAAGGACTCGGAGGTATTATATATTAGAAAATAAGCCTAAGTATAACTTATATACATGCAGAGATTCAGAGGTATTATATTAGTTAGGTCAAGGAGTTTACTTAACGAGATCGAGATAACCAAAGTCCTATATCATATACAGTCGCGATCCATGCATGCATCCTCCGACCGGAGACAGATGTATTACTATATGTCTTAGTATGTACATTTGGTAGACCAATAGGTTGATGGCCTAACCAAGGTCTATACACCGATGCATTGGTGTGAATGCAAGGACATATGAGTAATACGATCTCTCAAAGGGATCATACATGTTCACTTATGAACTGGAAGACATGAGCTCACTCATGAGGTATTGGGAACAAATTCCATGCATGGTCGTCATGCTTCGGAAGCATGACAAGAATTTGAAGATATGATATATGCTCTTGGAAAGCATATGATCGATACCAAATCCCAATGACCAAGAATGATAAACGTGATGATTAAACCATGAAGACGACAGTTTAAAATTGATCTATATCTTCGGGTTGATCATAGGTCGTCCAGTATGCAGGATGTACAGGTATTAGGAATACCTGAGGGTGATGTGATCTTAAACGATTGTATAACCATGACGCTTCCATTCTGAGGGAGCGATGAAACAAGTTTGGATTTTAGTGACTCCTCTCAGTTTAGAAGTAATCTAATCTTGGTCCAAATGTTGGACATTGATCTGAATGAGATTCAGATGAAATGAGACGATTAAATTTACAGCCTTGATTAAATTAAGCATCTGTGAGAGGTCTGTGGGATCTGGATTTGAGACGTGATCTCAATATCCAAGTCACTATACATAGTACAATACAATCGCCATGTCCTTATCTCCAAGCATTTGCTGAGAAAGCGCATTATTCTTAAAAGAGTTCAAGAATAATTCCAAAGTTGAATTATGTCTAAGAAATGAGAAATGGATAACTAAATGTGATTTGATTATCATGATTAATGTGAATTTGATTCACATTATCTAAATGCATGAAAATGATTATCCAATGTAATTAAATGAGATTTAATTATTGTGGATATGGATAATGTGGATAGTACTATCTGATTATACAGGTATATTGTAAATGTGATTTATACAATATCAGAGAGAGACTTTTGTAATTTATATTTGTTGATTAAATATTAATGTGGTTTGGATTCACATTAAAAAGATTAATTGAAAATACAATTACATTTTGTTTTGGGTTGTGAATGAGCTTCACATAATTTCAATGGCATGATTGATATTTCCCCAAGATAATTTGGAATTATTTTTGGTGAAAATATCATCGACAAGAGATCATGATATATCATGAGATAATGAGATCTCATGATAATTAGAAGAGATTGACCAAGTCAACCCAAGAGAAGTGGACTACTACTCTCCATGAGGAGAAGAGTAGCCATCCCCGCTTTTTAGAGGATTGGTTTAGTCTCTTCATTATCTCTTCTCTAATCAAAGATTATTTAATTTGAAATTAATTTCGTTGATTTATCCATGAAATTAAATTAAATCATTTGTTTTTGTGTTTTCTACTACAACATCTTAGCCTTTGAAAGAAACACAAATCAATCTCATCCGTTGATTGTGTGTTTTCCATGGATTGGGATCTATGGACTCCCAAAACCCTATATAAGAAGAGGCAATCCTTGCTCTTCGGGTGACATGAAATCACGCGAAGTCTGTCCCTCTCTTTCTTATTCTCACCCATACTCTCTCTCTCTCTCATCTTGAGTGGCCGTCCACTCTCATAGAGAGAAGATCGTCTTCGTCGTTGCCTTGTCATTGTGCTCCGCTTCGATGACTATTAGTTCTCCGTCTTCTTTGATGTGTGGATCTCGTGAAGAAGTGTTCGATCTCGTGAGACGAGATCAGGAGATCCATTGCCTGGATCATCAACTTGGATTGCGAGAAGCACGTGACTCGTCCCCGTGCTCGCAAGCGTCTCCTCTAACGGATCGGACTTGAGACATGAGGTCTCTTCCTTTAGAGGCTAGATCGCAACCACGCTCCAAGAGGTATTCCTATATCTTTGTTGTGTTTAGATGAAATGATCCAAGAAATGTTCTCATATCACGTGGTTTCATCCTTTAAAAATTTTAAAATTCCGCTGCACCGAGCAGCTAGTGTGACTAGTCGCTCATGATCGTATGTGATACAATCATCACGCTTCCATGATGCCCTTGAGGATCATCCCATATCCTTGGATAGCCTCTAGGGGCTTGGCCAAGGAAGGAGGGTCTCACCAGAACCCCGACTCTACGTGGCCTTACAAGGTGGAGGAGAAGAACTACATGCAGGTGCCGCTGGATCACGCCAAATTGGGCACGATCTAACGGTCTACGGGAGGCCACGTCGACGTATCCGATCCTACAACTTCATTCATTCTTAGCCAACCACCGAAGCATCACTTGGCGCCACGTGGCCCCAGCCATGAACCTACGCCCGAGCCAAGGACCGCACGCGCTTGACTCTTGTGGGTTTGGGTTAATCACAAATTCACCCTCGTTGGTTCCCATTATTGCAAAAATTCCCCTGCGTAAGGGGTATTTAATAATTTCACCATCCTATTTTCATTATTTACATTTTCATCCTGTAGGGACCTATATATAAGGAATTATTTATGTTTTAATTGTAGTTATGCCCATGGACTCAATTGCTAATAAATTGAGCATGTTTTATCCAAATATGTAATTTTAGTTTCGTTGCGATAATTTCTTCATTATCTTTAATATGGCTTTATTTAATCTTTGATTTGATGTTCATTATTTGGTTCATTAATTAGAGATATTATTGGTGCTATTAATCACATGAAATGAAACTGGACTTCTGCTCAAGTTTGAGTGATGATTCTGGGGCATATTCATGAGTGTATTTGCATATGTTAATGTTTACCAAGATGTTCATTACATCATTATTTTCTAACATGCATTTAAATGTCTCATCATCATATTTTGTTTCATCCATGCATGCATCGGTGATGTGCAATATCTTTGCATTGCATGCCTGCATTGTTATCTTTATTTTGACCAAGATGATTTATTTATCGCTTAGCCTAGATATTTAAACAGCTAAACAATCGTATTATGGCTCGTGTCCTTGTGTTTAAACTGGACTTCCTAGATTAAAAATTAAAGACAAATCCTCCTCGTAGAGATAATTCATTCGATTTTGTATGAAGAGCTGAGTGCATGTGATACAACGGATTATTCTTAATACATGCATTAAGTGATTCATCAAAAATAACTATATAAAAATTGAAACCTGACAAATTTTCATCATTGAAAACCAAAATTAAGTTTCTTAAACTTGTTTATATTCATATATTTATGCATCTTTTGCGTCATTGTAGAACTATTACTTTTCCTCTGATGTTATTTATGTAGCTTGGTTCTTAAAAAAGTTATTTTGTGCACTTCAATGACCATTACAATATTTTGAAAATTGTTAGCTGGATTAATATAAAATTATTCCATGAACTAAATTTATTAGTTTACATTAATTTAAATATATATTTATATTTATATTACATGGTAAAGTGATTGATTGCAATACTCAATTCCTTGTATTAATGAATTGCATATTTCATGACTTAGCTTGTGCTATATCCTCATATCACAAAGTGAAATGAAAGACATAGGTGGTACTAGGCATAAAGAGGAGGAACAAGATAGGGACATGAAAATTGGTCAGACCACCCTATATTTAGGGTTTAAATAGTCTAAGTGTAGGGATGAAGGACATAAAAATTGGGTACAAAAGAATAGAAATAGATAAACTAAGAAGAGCAAAGACTTGGCACCCCCCATACTTAGACTGGAAATAGCCTAAGTAAAAGTATTGAATGAAGAATAAAAGGATCGAGATGATAACCTAGAAGAATATACAAAACTAGGGCTTGGTTCCCCCATATTTAGGTTATGAATAGCCTAAGTTAGGACTAAGAAAGTAAAAAGGGAATAATCCAAATCCTAAAAGAATAGAGTAAGTGCTAGTAACATAAGAGATGCAAGATGCTGAATATGTCAAATCTAAATCTTTAAGTTGCAGCTTCATGTTTTATCTGAAATATTTGCAAGGGACTCAATCGGCATGAAGTCAATTACTTCAATCGGAACCAACCATTCTTTAGATTCTATAAAGTCCTTCAACAATTGGTTGTTGACTAGGAAAGAATGTGCACCATCTATGAGATCAACAATCTCTACACTTTCATTATTGTTCACTTCCTTTACTATATAAGAAACAATCCATTTAGACTTTAATTTCCAGTGGAAAATCTTCAACATAGCGTTAAACAACCATACCTTTTATCCCGGAACAAAGTTCTTGCATCTAATATGCATATCTTGCCACTTCTTAACTTTATCCTTATATCAAGCTATCGTCATACGCTCTGTTTCTGATTTCCACTAGCTCATTGAGGTTCAAGTCTCTGCAGAGTTTCCCTGGGTAACAACTCTAATTGATTTTCTTTATTGTTCGCTCAAACTTGTGAATCAATTTAGCAGGAAAATGGTATGACTTGTCATAAATCACTCTAAAAGGTGAAGTACCAAGTAGAGTCTTGTAGATCGTCCTATAGGCCCATAGAACTTGGTCCAATATGTGGGACCAACTCTTTCTATCAAGATGGATTAACTTTTGTAGAATACTCTTCACTACCCTATTTGAAACCTCTTCTATGTTGTTCGATTGTGGATGGTAAGGACTAGTAACTCTACGCTCAAACTTGCAGTCATTACCTAAATATTTCTTCTCTCTATTCATAAAATGTCTACCTCCATGTGAAATCAAAACCTTAGATACCCCGAACTTTGAAATAATATGATCCTTTATGAACTTACAGACAGTCCTACTATCTATAACTCGGGTTGGGATAACCTCTATCCACCATGAAAGAAAACCAACTGCTAACAATATGTACTCAAATCCGTTGTATTGGGAAATGGATTCATGAAATCTATGCCCCTTGTGTCAAAGACATCACAAAAAATCACCGACTGCATGGGTATATCATATTTATAAACAACTATCCCTTCCATCCCTTGATAAATAGGGCACGACCGTACAAAATCCATAACATCTCGAAACAAGGTCGACCGATAAGTCTACATTGAAGTACCTTGTGAACGGTTCTTTTTTTCTCGAATGGTGTCCTCCAACATTTAATCAATGACAGCATATGAGGACACTCTGGTATTCCTTTTGAGAAATACACCATCTCCAGACACAATCTAGTCCTTCAAAGAAAAGGAACATATCCTCCCAATTGTATTCCTCAAATCCTACTTCCAATCGGTCAATACTGTGAAGGTTGTGGGAAAAGCCTTTAGCGCATTACAGAAGCACGTGGATCACATCATATGCGATTGAAAGCGACTAGTCACACTAGTTGATTAGGGCAACGGAATTTAAAAAAATAATGTGATGAAACCACGTGATCCGAGAACACTCCTTGGATCATTTAATTTAAATCATATACAAGTATTAGGTTTACCTCTTGAAGCATGATTGTGATCGTGTCTCTAAACAAAGAGACCTTCTATTTCAAGTCCGACCCAACGGAGGAGACGTTTGCGGGCGCGTTGATGAAATATGTGCTCCTCGCAGTCCATGTTGATGATCCAAGAAGTGAATCACCTGATCTTGTCTCATGAGATCTGACATCTTTTTCATGAGCTAGGCGCGCCGAAGGAGACGGATATCCACGAGCAGTCGAAGCGGCAACACGGCCGCATAGTAGCGAAGATGACTCTCTCTATGGTATCAAGGTGGACGACCACCATGAGACGTGCAGAGAGAGAAAGAATTGTGTCCCATGTTGTGTATGTAAAATAAAAAGCTATGTCTACCCTTCTATTTATACTATGTTGGTTTTCCATGGATCATAATCCATGTGCTCACAAATTCAATGGTCAAGATTGATTTGTGCTTTCAATCAACGACCATGATCTTGTCATGTTTTAATTACCAACAATAAATTTGTTGGCTTTTAGTTAAATTAAATATACTGAAATCAATTAATATATTTCAATTTAAATCACACCAACAAAGATGGAATAAATTAGAAGGAGAGAGTGTCGCCTTCCTTACATAGAGTGGACGACTACAACTTGACAAATCGTGTGGTCATCCACCATCCATGTTAGGGAGATGCACTCCACATTCCAATTTCATGTGATCTCATATCTCACATTATATTCCACATATGCAACAACTTTTATTACATAATTATTCACAAAATAAATTCCAGATTATTTTGTGATAATTCAATCATGCCACTAACAAATCGTGAATCATATTCATACATCCAAAATAAATATAATTTGCATTTACACTTAATTGTCCAATGTAAATCCAATTCACATCAACTATTAGTTTGTAAATACCTATTACAATTATCTCTCTCTAAAATATTATAAATCATATTTATAATATCCATGAATAATATGGATAGTGTTATCCACATTATTCGCATCATTGATAATTAAATCACATTTAATCATCTTAGATGCCCATTCTCATGAGCCCAAATAATACGAATCAAATTCATATTGTTCATAATAACTAAATCATAATTAATTATCCATTTTATTCAATGCTCAGATACACTATCAATAATGGAATTATTCTTAAACTCTTTCAAGAATAATGCGCCTTCTATGCGGATACTTGGAGATAAGGACATGGCGATTGTACGTTTCACGTATAGTGACTTGGATATTGAGACCACATCTCAAATCCTGATCTCAGGGACCTCCCGTAGATGTTTGATTAAATCAAAACCGTAAATCTAATCTTCTCATTGAATCTGAATCACGTTCAGATCACTATCCAACATTTGGACCAAGATTAGATTACATCTCTATTGAGAGGAGTCACTAAAATCTAGACCAGTTTCATCACTCCCTCTGAATGGAAGCGTCATGGTTATACAATTGTTTTTTATCACATCATCCTCATGTATTCCTAATACTTGTACATCATGCATACTGGAAGACCTAGATTAAACTCAAAGATTTAGATAAATTTAGATTGTCTTCTTCATGGTTTTATCATTAAGTTTCTCATTTGATCATTTGGTATCGATGATATACTTTCCAAAAGCATATATCATACCCATGTATTGATCATATACTTTTCAAAAGCATATATCAAACCTACAAACCCTTTCAATCTTCCAAAGCGAGATAACCATGCATGGAATTTGATTCCCAATATCTCATGAGTTAGCTCATGTCATTCCGATTTAGTAATGAACATGTATGATCCCTTCGAGAGATCTTATTACTCATATGCCCTTACATGCACACCAACTCGCCAATGTATAGACCTTGATTAGATAATCAATCTATCGATCTGCCAAATGTACATACTCAAACATAAATAACTCATTTATCTTTGGTCAGATGTTGTTTGCCTATATCGTGACAACATACAACATAGGTCTTGGTTATCTCAATCGCGTTAAGTCAACTCTTTGACCTAACTTATCTAAACCTCCAAATCTCTATTCCTATGCAAAGGACTTGTATCAAGAGGTCAGTTAGATATTAGTCTTTAGAGAAAGGATTTCCATCTCTTTCTCAGGCTGGAGATCCTCTCTTAACAATCTCTTAATATATCATCCAAGCTCCAACCTCTATGAATCAACATTTGAATCAACAGTTGTATGATCATTAAGATGGTTATAGTACATAACCCTATTGTACTAAGGGAATTATTATGCAAATTAGTTATTCTTCATTTCAGACCAGGGAATAATTTGCGATAACATTTATTGCATAATGGCTTGTCGCAGGCTCGCATGTCCAACAATCTCCTACTCGTCCAAAGAGCCATTAATGACCTAATCTTTAAGCCCACACTCATGTGCTAATCATAAGATATTTATAAAAATAACTTGGTAAGCTGACTAGTCACTCTGTTCCCAAGAGAATACGCCAAGTCTTTTTACGGTACTAGAATATCTCCCAGTAATAGTGCCCGCATCTAATGCATTTATTGCATCTTATGCAACCAATACTCAATCTTAAAGTAGTAATAGTGTCTTTGACACTACAGATCAATAATTATTATAACATGTATTCAATTTCTATTATCCTTATCAAAATAACATTATTACCTGAGAGCTTTATATCTTATGACTAAGACAAAGTCTTAAGTCTTATAAGGCATCTACAATTAAGACCTTTTAGATCACTATCTATAAAGTCTTAAGTTTGAAGATAAGACTTTAAGATCACTATATCAAAAAGTCTTGTTATCTTTGAAGATATTATTATTACTGCAATTAAGTGTTTTATCTCTACAGTAGGATTAGTAACAATTTACTACTCCCACTACATGGCAGACATGTGGCTTTTGTACACAACTAGTATACACAAGGCTTTCCATAGCTAATGCACTAGGGCATGTAGCTTTGACATTCACATCCTCAACTCTTTGAGGTGTTATACCTTTAGATAGGTTAGTACCATATCTTAAGGGAAAGAAGCCTCCTTGGAGTTTTCCCAAAAATGGAACATATCCAAGGTGTACCACTAATATGATAGTCCCAATACCCTCTTCTCTTTGCTTCTGAACAACTTCAGAACTAAGATATAAGAGGTATCCTTGAGATCATATCTCAAGGCATGGAATAGCCAGATCTTAAAACAATTACTATCATCCTTATTTCATTCCAAATTATTAGGATTTCATCTACATTTAGCGCGATGAATACAATGGCACTCCCACTAAGCTTCACATGTTCATGAAGATTTTGTATGAAATCATAAACTTTATAATTTCATTAAATTTGATGTTCCAACTACAATAAGCTTATTTGAATCCATAGATGGAGTTCTTCAGCTTATACACCTTGTTTTCCTCAACTATGAATCCCTGGGGCTACTTCATATGAATGTCCTTGTTGAGGTATTCATAGAGGAATGCAATATTGACTTCCATCATGCAGATGTCATAATAAAGTTGTGCAGTTATAGTTAGCAAAGTTCTGATGGGTTTAAGCATGGTCACTGAAAAGCAAGTCTCATAGTAAGTTATGTCTTCTCTTCGTGTGTATCTTGTGGATATGAAGCGTGCTTTGAAGGGCTCTACCTTCTCATCAGGTCCCATCTTTCTATTGAAGATCCATTCACACATAACGGGTCATACCATTATAGGTGGATCCTCGAGGGTCCATATATAGAACTTATATATGAAGTCTACTTTAGGCTTTATTGTTAACATCCATCTTTCCATGTAATGATCCTCAGAAGCTTCATTACATGAAGTCAGATCATTGTGAAACTAAACTGACACATGGATCCATACCCTTTAGGTGGTCTTACCACCCTCAAAATAATTTGAAAAGGTATGAGTGGTTCATCTTTAATTGTCCTTGGTTTTCGATTCCAAGAGCCTCATTATCTTCTCAAGATTCAATGAGATTTTCAACTTCATTTTCATCTTGGTTCCCAAGAGAGTCATCCTCTAAGAATCATATTTGTAGAGATGAAATCTTTTAAGAATCTCAAATTCATAAAGTAGGTATCTAATACCATCCTTTATATTCCTAATAAAGTAGAACTCTATGGTGCAAGATTCCAACTTAGTTGCATCCATGACAAGGTTGTGTACCAAGAAACCCTAAATACTCAAGTGTCCAACACTAAGCTATGTTTCAAACCATAGCTTATGAGGGTTTTGGAGTTCATATATGCATGGAATCTCATTAAGGATATACATTGTATTCACTACTACATATATACATGGAAACTAAGAGGTAATTATGCTAATATTCATCATTGATAAAATCATGTCACACATGATCCAATTGCATCTCCCTTCAACTCTATTGAGTTTATGTGTATTAGGTGCAGCTTGACATCATGAATGGAGCATCGAGAACACTATTCTTCGTGGGTAAAGAAATCGAGGAAACTCATTTTCTTGAGGTATGATGTCTCATTCTCTCTTGTTGCAGATTTCACGCGATTGTGAACCTATATGTTGAATCATATAGAGCCCTAGCGATTTTGGTAGTACGGCCTTCTTGCTTCTTCCATTTTTGGGTATTCACACTATGAGTAGGTGCTTGTCGAAATCAAAATCCATAGAAAGAGCTTCTCCCCAAGACCTACAAATTTGTATATAAGAAAATGTGAATCTCCAAAGCCCTAATCTTACGCAACTTTCAATACCCAATTTCAGATTGGAGCTTTTGTCTGCCTTTTGTATCGAAGTTTATATACATTAGAAACATACACGGCTTGGCCTCACGTCTATATGAAGTTCCAGCCCTCCCAGTCACTCTTCTATCAGTAAGCAAATATCTGCATATTCAGCACTCTTCGTTTGGTCATGATCTGAATAACAAAAATGTTCAAAAGATTATGAATACATTTGAACTTCCTATTCTTTTCTAAAAGAATATCCATATGTGATGTGCGTATGCAAGTAATGCATTACTATTTTTATTTATAGTGTAATGAGTGCATTACGTCTGCTCCCTTTATTTTTTGATTTCCATCCAACTTCTTGTCTATCTTATCAAGGTCACACATACACATATATTCATTTCTATTTATGATAACATCAGAATCGATATGGCGAGTACCCAAATCCTAGGGGGACGGTCATAACATTTTGGTATTAGAGTAGTGATACTCCATTCCATTCTATGCATATCGTTCCTCATTGGTGTTTGAAATACATAATAGTGTTGAGTATCTTCTGACCCGATATGAATCAAAAGGAGAACCGCATATTTTTTTATCAATGTCCATATGTCTCTCTTAAAAAAAGGTATTGATGTTGTGGTTCTTTATGTAGAACCATGACGCCTCGTGTAGATCCAGATGTTACATAACAACTGGCCTTTCTTGTACAGGTTGTGCAGGATATCCGTCATCGCCAAGAGGCGATCGAGCAATGGCTGCAATAGTAGAATGACTCCTCCTACCATCCCTCTCATGGCGGGGAGGAGAGTGTTGACCTATCGTTCTCTACAGAGCCTGAAAATATGGAGGATACTCATGCCTTACAGAGACACCAAAGTACATATGCGGCATACCAATGAGCGATGGTACCACAGTTCTTTGGCACCACCACCCCTGATGATGCAGAGCTGTGGATGACACAGGTGGCCAAAGTTTTGAGGATGATACACACACTCGAGGACACTTGAGTATCTTTTATAGAGCACTTTCTTGTTTGGTACGTAGAGCGGTGGTGGAATGCCACCAAGGAGCACCTAACCAATCCCATCACTTGAGAAGTATTCTTTGACGAGTTCTATGTAGAGTTTTACCCGAACTATTGGGTAGATAATCATAGGAGAGAGTTCGCTGAGCTGACATAGGACTCGGGTCAATGACAACCCAAGAGTACTTGATCTGATATATAGAGTTGCCTCACCATTCCTCTACTACGACAACTTACCCATACAAGAACTTGCAGAAGTTCATCTGCAGGATGCGCGAGGAGGTTCAGGACAGACTCTCTACTTTGTACCTTACCTCCATCAAGGAGGTTACTACAAAGAAGATGAAGTGGGAGGCTACACAACACATGTTATAGGGAGATTGGTCACATTTGCCCCCACCCCAACCTAGCAGAGTTGCACATTGGGACTTCTCTCAGTTCCGTAGAGACCGCCACCACCACCCGACAGCGACAACACCATCAACTAGCAGGTTCGCACCATCCTCTACCTTGGGGCATGCATTGACACGTCGAAGTCCAGTCTTTTCCCACCCCCTACTCAGACACAGAGCCGTATGCCTGGTGCTGGCATTTTGGCTTCTAGAGGGAGTTTGTCACAGACAGACAGTTGTACTTTTCACCTATGTAGACATCCAGACCATTTCAAGGCCCAATTCCCTTTGCATGCTAGCAACTCAAGTGCATAGCATTAGCAGAATGGAAGACTAGCTGGGTCTTCTGGTCAGTTTCAAGGATTAGGATCCTGCCGAGGAGGCCATGACTTTTAGCGAGCACCACAGTAGATAATCAGTGCTATGAGATCTAATGTACCACCACGAGGACAAATAGATGCAATAATGTAGGAGCAGGCCCATGCTTCTGGATCAATCATCAAAGGTATGATTTCAGCCCATGGGATTTCCTTACATGCATTATTTGATTCACGGGTTACACATTCCTTCCTTACACATTGTGTGGTTCCCATATTGGGCAAGTCTGTGATGGAGATCCCTTCGCATACTACGTCAAGGGCCTAGGGGGCCAAATGTTTTTCATCTGTCAAGCAGTGGAGGATGTGGCCATGCAGATAGGTGGGCATTAGATGCATGCTTTCCTCTCATTGATCCAATTAGAGGACTCTGATATCATCTTAGGCATCGACTAGCTGGAGAGGCATCACACATGCTTGGATTTTTTTGGGAAGACAATGGTCTTCTACTTACCTAGAATGTTGCCATTTCAATTTGACAGACGTACTCCAGAGGGTGGGATCGAGTGCATCTCTGCCTTGTGGGCACACTAGTTTCTCAACAAGGGTTGTGTAGGCTACCTTTCCTACGTGGTAGACTACAGATAGCTGAACAAGAGAACGACCAAGAACCGTTGGCCACTTCCATGGATTGATGATCTCTTCGATCAGTTACAAGGAGCAACAATATTCTCCAAGATTGACCCGCGACCAGGATACCACCAGTTGAGGATAGAGGATGCATAAGTGATGAAGTTGGCATTTCATATTAGGTATGGTCATTATGAGTTCCTACTGATGCCTTTTGGACTCATGAATGCACCTGCCACATGATAGGTTCGTGATCGTATTCGTCGATGATGTTCTAGTCTACTCCCATGATGAGTACGAGCATGAGCCCCATCTTCGCACTGTGCTAGAAACACTTCGAGAGCACCTGTATGCCAAATATAAAAAGTGTGAGTTTTGGCTTTTTGAGGTGGCATTTCTAGGCCACGTAGTTTCTGGAGCGGGGGTGACAATTGACCCCACCAAGATAGAGGTAGTGGTGTCTTGGGCACAATCGAAGATGGTTACAGAGATCCGCAATTTCCCTATCCTCGCCGGGTACTACATGAGATTTGTTACCCCTCACTCGACTGACATAGAAGGGCATGCTATTTGTATGGAGTGATAAATGTCAGTCGAGCTTTTGTACGCTCAAGGAGCAGTTGACTTCTGCACCCATCTTCACCATTACTTCCGGTACCTTGGACCTCAAGGTTTACACTGATGCTTCTAAGGGTTGGGTGTTGTATTGATGCAACAAGGATAGGTTGTGGCTTACACATCACGATAGTTGAAGAACCACGAGCGCAACTACCCCACTTACAACTTGGAGTTGGCGGTCGTAGTCTTTGAACTGAAGATATGGCACCGCTATTTGTATGGGGTGACATTTGAGATCCTTATCGACCACAAGAGCCTCAAATACATCTTTGATCAGAAGGAGCTGAATAGGAGGTAAAGGTGATGGATGGAGCTGCTGAAGGGCTACGATTGTACCATCTTCTACCACCCTGGTAAGGGGAATTTAGTGGCATACGACTTGAGCAGGCGGTCACACATTCAAGGTGCAACAGCTTGGTTGCAAACTTTAGATGTGCTCACTACACCTAGTGAGTGACATCCATTTGAGAGTGCATTTGATGTTGTAACTGTTCCAACAAAGTATAGTAGCTTGTGGGACAGGACTGGCCAAGCGTAACAGATAGATAGAGGATCCAGGACTTGTAACATAGATGATTGAAAGATGAGATTGACGGATTCCAAGTCTGTGAATCCATCCTATGGACGTGGGACCATGTATGTGTCCCGGATGATGAGGATCTAAGGAGAGATATATTGTATGAGGTGGACAATTCAAGACTTTCAATACATCCAAGAGGCACTAAGATGACCGAGACCTCCGCCAGCACTTTTTGTGGGAGGGAATGAAGAAGGACATAACTGAGAACGCCAGTCGATGCCTTACCTGTCAAATGGTGAAGGTAGAACACTAGAGGACCCCCGGTTTGCTACATCCTCTTTCCATCCATGTGTGGAAGTGGGAGAACATTTCCATGGATTTCGTCACATCATTGCCGTGCACCCCCAACGAGCATGATGCGATATGGGTAATCATTGATTGGTTGACCAAAGTTCTAGTGGAGCTAGTGGGACTATACATTCAACATGTCGTTCGGTTGCACGTGATACCCAATGAGGTAGTCTTAGATAAAGATTCACACTTCACTTCACACTATGGGGAGAATTCATGAGAGCCTTGGGGACCGAGCTACGTATGAGTTCGGCTTATCATCCATAGATAGATGGGAAGTCCGAGAGGACAATCCATGCATTGGAGGATTTGTTATGGGCTTTGCACGATTGAGTGGAAGGGATCCTAGAGGGATCACCTCCCACAATTTGAGTTTACATACAACAATAGTTACCACGTCAGCATAGACATGGCATCGTTTGAGGCCTTGTATGGGAGGTGATGCACTACTCCCTTATGTTGGCAGCAGGTGGGTGACAACACCCTACTCACCCCGCAAATCATTTAAGAGACCTTTAGAGTCGTGGAGATTGCTAGGAAGAGATTGCTGACCGCACAAAGTCGTCAGAAGATCTACGTCGAAAACGACATCAAGAACTCAAGTTTTAGGTATTGTATTATACAATCACGCTTTAAATGATAGGATTCTTAACTGAACCTATGCATCTAAAGTATTCCTCATAATCACAAGCTGGGGACTTAGTGTTCCTACAAGTATCCCCGGTGAGTGGCGTTCATCGTTTTGGTATCAAAGGAAAGTTAGAACCACATTTTTTGGGACCGTTCGAGATCTTGGCCCAAGTTGAGAAGGTGTCTTATAGGGTGGCTCTTCCCCCTCACTTGAGTGCATCCACGATGTGTTCCATGTATCGAATCTTTAGAAGTACATCCAAGATCCCAAACATGTGATCATCTATGAGGACTTGACGATGGAGCTGAATCTCTCATTCCTTGAGGAGCCAGTGCATATACTGGACCATGCGGCCAAGAAACTGAGGCCGAAGGAGATACCTTTAGTCAAAGTCTTGTGGTGAAGTCAAGATGTCGAGGAGGCGGTGTGGGAACCTAAGGCAGACATGAGGGAGAACTACCCTCATTTGTTCACATGTATGGAATTGAAACCATAATCAAACTCCATTTGAGGTTTTTATGGGTTTTGCTCTCTTTGAGATTTTTATGAGCCCATTCCTCTGCGATACTTTGATACGATGAGGTCGAGTGTAGAAATTAACCAGAATCACATTAAGTCTCGGGGATGAAACTTCCTTTGAGACTTTTATTATGTAAAACCCCTCGTAGTGGGACCCGAACTTATGCAAAATATGCTTTTATTCAGTGTTCAAAAAATTATATTGAGCATTCCATCACATAAAGCATGTCGAGACCTTTCCAACGAGTTCAATAATTAAAAATCCGAGTTTGGGAGCCCAATTTACGACTACTTTGGTGAGGAGGGGTCCAGGTCATATTCAGATCCGAACCCATATCTGAATTTGGGTTAAAACCAATATAACCCAACCCATTTTCCCCTAAATGCTCAAATCGAGTCCCATCCTTTCCTCCTCCCCTCCCCTTGTCAGAGTATCGCTGGAGCTCATCGGAGCACTGATAACTGAATTCTGCCTGCGGTTAAAATAGAGATGTCGATGTAGAGAACCACAAAGACAACATTCGATTAATCAAACAAAAATCAATAAAGTATGAGAGAGATAAAAGTGAATGAAGCGGCTCTCTCCTATTTTATCTACACTAATTATTAACCAGGTAAGTGTCCATGGGTCGAACTCAAGGAAGCAGAATAACTACACTCCAATTTTTGAGTAGAAGGGATATTTTTGTGATTTAATTTCTTCTCAAGGAAAGTAAGAAAATCTTTTATCAGTTTTGATTTTTGAATTTTTAATTGATTTTTTATCTTTTCCTATTTTTATTTAATTTTCAAAGTGATATTTTTCAAAATAATAGAGATCTACAATATAGTTTAAAGTGATAAAAATATGTAGAATGATACTATATAGTCGATCCACGAAGAGCTCGAGCAATGAGCTCGAAGAGAAAACTCATACAAAACTCAAAATAGATGCGAAGTTCGAAAAATCAAAAGAAGTCAAATACGCGGTGAAAAATCTTGAGAATTAACAAAACCTCGCTAGGGTAGTTTTGTAACTACCATAGAAAAATCGATAAAAAAAAAGATAAAAAAGGTGTCCAAATGGTCTACAGAGTACGTGGGTAGAATTGTAAAGAAAATAAAACAAAATGGTTGCAGTTTGATCCCTAACAGGGACTAAAAAGTAATGAAACCAAATTCTTTTACGTTTAGGTCCCTATGCAGGGATCTAAAAGTAATACATGAAAACCCCTGAGGTGCTTGTGAATTTCATGAACCAAATGGGACTCTTTTGATATTGCTCCTTCATTTGGAATTAAACGACTGAGATTAAAAGGTGGAGTTGCGATCTGGAGTGTCCACAACTGCTACGCATTGACGACCTGAGCGCCTGGGCGATAAAAATTGTTCTTCCCCAAATCTTGAACAACAGTGGAATTGGCTGGAATCGGCGATCAATTCGGTGGTCTCTGGTCGGAGACAAGGCCAGGGAGGGGTCTCCTATCACTCTCAAGCACTCCTGCTGAGAGAGTTGAGCTAAAATGGCCTGAAGAAGAGGGAATTTGGGTTGCGAGTTTTCAGTCGAAACCCTCCGCCATGAACGATCTTTGAAGATCTGATTTTGTAGATATGAAGCTTGGATTGGATCCAGGAAGATGTTTGTTCGATTTTGGCACACCTATATGAAATAAGTCTCGATTCGAGGATGGAATTGGTCTAAATGTGATGAAAATTTCACGGCTCACAATGTTCAGAAGAAATGAAAGAAAATTTGGATTTTTTTTGAATTCAAGATGAATTGAAGGGGTTTTGATTAGACTCAAGTCTAAGGATTAAGATGGTAATCAACGATGCTAATCAGGTGCTAATTTCAAAAAGAAAAGGTAGGTGAATGTGGTAACCTAGGGACTCGAGGGTTGATGGCCCTCTAGTCTTAGCTCAAGGGCCGGTGATGCCCGAACTATATGCCACGGATGGGGGTGATTCAAGGCGAAGCTACGCATTGGAACTCCTCTTTCGACATCACTCCTCCACGCGGATCTCCTCCCAATGTGCTGTCACCACCACGAGTGGCGAAGATCGAAGCTACGCATTGGAACTCCTCTTTCGACATCACTCCTCCATGCGGATCTCCTCCCAATGTGCTGTCACCACCACGAGTGGCGAAGATCGACGAGGAAGTTGGGTGCGACAACCAAGTAATTCTGTAGTACAGAAAGTTAGTTGGCTGGAGCCAACTTTGGATGGATTTATAGGGCAATCAAGAAGGGATTTAGACCGAATTTAGGTGGTGAAGTGATACGGGAAGAAATAGGTAAAGAGAGGTGGTTGGAGCAAAACTTCAACAACTTGTTCTTGAGGAAGAAGAACTAGGTGTTGACACATGTCAGCACTCGGTAAGCCAGGTAAATAAATCGAGTATAAAATAGTTAATAAATAATAAATGATGTTATTTAAATTAGGCATAAAAGGAAAAATATAAATAATGACTTTATCTTAATTATAGAATAATTAATTTTATAACTGATAAATAGTTTACATTATATAAATATAATATTACTAAATATATATAGTATACTTATTAAATAAGTATTATATTTTTAATTTCATAATTTAATAAATAATATGTCATTTATATATTTTTTAATTATTTAATACCAAATAGAGTATATGTGAATTTTTATGGATTTTAATAAATTAATTTAAGTATATTAATAAATACAGGTAAATAGTCCGCAGTTCAAATTCATCTATAAATAAGTATTTTTGATTTATTTAAAATAGAAAATAATGTTAGCATATTATGAAATAAATCATTGTTAAAAAATCATGAAAATAATTAAAAATTATAAAATTAGTGAAATAATAAATAATATGTTCTAGATAAATAAATAGCCCAGAAACCCAGTTGTCATTATATCCCAAAACTAACTTTTTGCAAACAGAATTTGATTTTAGTGAAACCTCCTTTATTAATTAGAGACTATTATTTTATGAATTTTAAAATTGAGTAGAACAAAATTGGATTTCGTATGAGGAAGTTATGATGTTTAGAAGTTGAGAATTTGACAATTTAAAAGTTAGATTTCTGGCCATATGTATATGATAATATTTTTAACTTATTTTTATATTTTTCTTTATATTTTTGGAAATAATTAGGAATAGATTTTAAGGAAAAAATATACATATGAATTAATTAAAAATCTTTGAAGTTTTGATAACTATTAGATAAACAATGAATAATGTGTAGAGTGTATAATTAATTCTCTTTATTGTTTTCTTTCCTTGTCCCCCTACTCATTTGTTTGTCGACCAATCCATGCTGACTTGATCTTGAGGTTAGGTTATATAAATATATATTGCAGCTATATTTATATTGTATAAGTCCTATTGTACATATATACATATCTACAATCTGCCCCCTTTTTATTTTATTTATTTTTATTCTTTTATTTATTTTGCATATTTTTGATACATAAAATGCATTTTTATTCATGAATGTAGTTTTGATAAAAGAAGGAAATTAATGGATATTTACATGTATCTATTAATAGTTTTAATATAAAATGTAGAAACAATGATAATGAATCATGAATTCATTAACCCCTATAGTTCGTCCCTTAGAAAACACTTATTTGAAAAAAATAAGAGAAAAAAAGAAAGTTAAAATGAATTTGTTTTCCCAAACTAATTCATGAGAATAAATAAAGGACGGAGCTGGTCGGGCTTAAAATAAGCATTTTGTCAGAGCCTTAACTAGGATTAGGATTTTAATCTCAACAACCCTCAAGTTCCACACATCCTTATTTAGGCTCACCTCAATAGCCAACTCAGATCAACTCTTCCATATCGCTAACTCTATCAATCCTTGAATTCAATTTGTACTGTGTATGAATTGTGTTAGCTCTACCTGCTTAAAAAAGCGAAAAAACTGCCAATTCCAATAATACATTCTCATTGGTTTCTCATCCAACTACTCTTTCCTCGAGGACGGGGGCATTCCCTTCTATGGTCAGGTCATGTTGTGTCCACAAGCGAATAGAGAGATAATGTAGAATAATGAGAAGAGAATTGGAGTGTGACCAGTGTAGTCACATCTCCTTGTGAAGTCCAACTAGTGTACCTAAGTCTCCACTAAGATGTGTAGGTTTTTTGGTGGAAGCTTGGACCATTGTGGTCATATTTGATATTTGGTGTCTTCTCTTTGGATTGTCTTTGTATTGTTGATTGCACTGCATCAATCTTTTTGTGCCTCGACGGATATAGCATCTTTTCATTATGTCCATTTTTAAAGGTCTTGGAAAAATTGTGCCAGCAGATCCTTCCCTCATACGAAGCATTATTTCGACCACACAACTCCCTCCTTTAGACATCCGTACCACTAGACAAGGATAAAAATACACATGTAAAATGATTGCCCTTCATAATCCCATGCAAGTCGAGCTAAGTGCAAAGTGCATGTGTTCAAAATTGGTTCACTGATGAAGAGTTAAGCGGATGACACCAAATATCTACTTAGGCATGTTTAAGTTGATTTACCAAACATGGTCTTATGGAACCCAAAGATTTAAGTCAAGACCAGAATAGTCAAAATTCCAGTTCCTAACTAGGCTCCTCACAATGAAAGTTAAAGGCCGTAATCAAGCTCCATCCTTTAGACTATTCCTAATCTATAGTTCTAGAAATCAAACTTCATCTGAAAAATGCTAATGTAAATGCAACCATGTTTTTGTGAAGTATATTTTCTGAATTTTACTCATTTTTATGGATTTTGTAATTTTTATGAATTTTAGGACTTTATATTTTTATCGATTTTCAATTTTTATAAACAAGCTTATCTATAAGAGTTTTACAAAATAAATTACCCATATTTTATTTGGATTAAACAACTAATGTATTTTACAAATTTTATATGCAAAGAGCATTATAAGGATTAACTGATTTTTACATATATTTTAATAAATAGGATTTGAAATAAGTATTATACATATTAGATACATATTTTAAATACATATTTTATATTAAGAATTTTAAATAAGGATTTTACATATATTTTACTTATTTACAAAGATTTTATAAATAATAAATAAATACATAAATGGATTTTAAATTAACCCTAACCCACTTTTTATGTATTTTATAAATATATAAAATACATAAAGTTATGAGTTATGTACGAAAGTACATACAAAATATATATGCACCCCCTATCCTCAAAGTGTCGAAAGAGAAAAAGGAGGACATAACTCATGCCATGTAAAAGCAGGTGAAAAGGAATAAAAGAATAGAAGTCAATTGACCCCCATATACTTACGATCAGGTTATCATAAGTATAGTGGAAAACAAAAATGAGGTGACTGAGGAAAAGGAATATACAAACAAAGGAACAAAAGGAAGAATGGAAAATGAAATTGACGAAATCACTTAGTCCCCCTATATTAAGGATAAGGTATCATAAGTATAGAAAAGAATGTGGCCAAAAATTAGGGACCAATGATTAATGTAAAATAAAGGAAAACAAAAGAAAAGTAAAAAGAACAAGATCGAAAAGAGCAAAATAATAGGCAATCGGTCCCCCTATACTCAGGATCTGGTATCCTAAGCATATACGACGGGCAAAAAATGGGGACGATTGTGGACTACAAAGAATATACATGTGGTGTACTCTAGAAAATTGAAAGGCTCACATGTCTCTGTACAGGATGAAATGAAGCAGAAAAGTAGTTATGCATCCTGTACAAAGTAGATCACCTCAATATGGTCCAAATGATCAGTAGTCTCCATGAAGTGCTTCGACATCTAGCCATTCACCACGAATGGCTCTGTTCCAGGTGATACATTTGATATAGTAATACTTCCATTGTCGTGCACCATTCTGACTATGTACGGTCCCACCTATTTGTTCTTTAATTTGTTAGGAAAAATTCTCAATCGTTCACTAAACAACCATACTTTTGAAGGATATGGACGAATCCTCAAGCGCATCATGGAAGTGTGTAGATCACATCATATACGATTGAGAGCGACTAATCGCACTAATTGCTCGATGCAACGAAATTTAAAGTTTTTTTATGCGATGAAACGACATGATCCCAGAATGCTTCTCGGACCGTTTCATATAAACCAAATAATAGATAAAAGAATACCTCTTGTAGCGTGGTTGCGATCGAGCCTATAAGAAAAGAGATCTCCTGTCTCAAGTCCGATCTATCGGAGGAGACATTTGTGAGCACAGAGATGATTTGTGTGCTTCTCACAATCCAAGTCGATGATCCAAGTAATGGATCTCCTGATCTCGAATCATGAGATCGAACACCTTCTTCACAAGAGAGATGCATCAAAGAAGACAGAGACCCAGGAGTCGTTGAAGCAACAACACAATGGTGAAGCAACGATGAAGGCAACCTTCTCTCTGTGAGAAAAGAGGATGACTACTCAAGATGGGAGAGAAGAGTTGGCGTGAGAATGAGAGAGAGACATTGTCGAAGTTGTAATCCGAAGGGCAAGGGGTGTCTCTTCCTATAAAGGGTTTAGGAGTTCATGGATCTCAATCCATGGACAACACAAAATAAATGGATGAGATTGATTTGTACTAATTCAATGGCCATGATGTTGTGTAATAACACAACAACAATTAGTTTAATTTAAATTAGTATATAATGATAAATCAATATATATCAATTCAAATTAAATCAATTTGACCTTGGAGATAAGAGATGAGTGGATTTGACCTAATCCCTAAAAGGGGGGGGGGACGACCACCCTCTTCTAATGGAAGTTGGTGGCCATCCACCCTCTTAGATGGATTGGGCCAATCTCCTCAATATCTCATGAGATCTCATTATCTTATGATATCTCCAAGTTTTACAACAACACTTGTTGTAAATTATTTCACAAAAATAATTCATAACTATCTTGTAAACATTGCAATCATGCCATTAGAATTATGTGAATTACATTCACAACCCAAAATAAAATGTAATTATATTTTCAATTAATCATTCAATGTGAATCTAATTCACATTAATAATTAATCAACAACTATAAATCACAATTGCTCTTCTCTGCAGATACTTGGAGATAAGGATAGGGAGATTGTACGTTCCATGTATAGTGACTTTGGATATTGAGATCACATCTCAAATCCATATCTCACGGACCTCTCATAGATGCTTGATTTAATCAAGTCCATAAATCTAATCTTCTCATTGCATTTGAATCTCATTCAGATCAATGTCCAACACTTGGACCAAGATCAAATTACTTCTCTACCGAGAGGAGTCGTTAAGGACCATACCTGTTTCATCACTCCCTCGAAATGGAAGCGTCATGGTTATACAATCGTTTATGATCACATCACTCAGTCATAATACATGTACATCCTGCATATTGGAAGACATATGATCAACCCAAAGATGTAGATCAATTTTACACTATCATCTTTAGGGTTTCATCATCAACTTTCTCAATCTTGGTTATTGGGAGTCAGTATCGATCATATGCTTTCCAAAAGTATATATCACGCCTACAAATTCTTGTCATGCTTCCAAAGCACGATGACCATGCATGGAATTTGATCAGTCCCAATACCTCATGAGTGAGCTCATGTCTTCTGGTTCACAAGTGAATCCGTATGATTTCTTTGAGAGATTGTGTTACTCATATGCCCTCATATGCACACCAGCTCGTCAGTGTATAGACCTTGGTTAGGTCATCAACCTATTGGTTTGTCAAATGTACTCGCTCAGACATATAGCAACACATCTGTCTCCGGTCAGAGGAAGTGTGTCTATATCGTGACAATATATGACATACGACTTTTGTTATCTCGATCTTGTTAAGTCAACTCTTTGATCTAACTAATCTGACACCTCTGAATCTCTATTACCATGCAGAGGACCTACATCAAGAGGTTGGTCAGATATCTGCCTAATGAGAAAGGAGTGCCATCTCCTGCTCAGGCTGGAGATCAACCCTTAATAATCATTTGACGGTGCTTGATGAGTTCTCAATCTAACTCCTTAGATATACATCCAAGCATCAACCTCTATGATTCAATTATTGAATTAATTGTTGTATGATCATTAAAATAGCCATGCTACATAACCCTAATTATACAGAGGGACCTTATAGTGCATTCATTCATTTTATCTCAGAAAGGGAGCGAAAGAATCAATAACTTTTATTGATTAATGAAATATTACAGTAACATTTATTGTATGGGTGGTTTGCCTTGGGCTCACATAGCTAAAAATCTCCCACTAGCCTTCAGAACCATTCAGGTACAATCCTTAAACTCATACTCATTACATGCTGGCCGAAAACCTTCTGTATCAAAGGTTTGGTAAGAGGATCAGCAACGTTGTTGGCAGAATCCCCCTTAGTGATAATGGTGTCACTAGACTTTTGAATCTCCCGAATGATGTGGTATTTCCTTTCCACGTGCTTGTTCTTTTGATGCCATCTAGGTTCCTTCGCCCAAGCAATGGATTCTGTGTTATCGCAGAGTAACGGGATGGGAGTATCAGAGGAAACTTCGCCAAGTACCATGATGAACTTGGGCAACCACACCTTCTCCTTTGCAACATTCGATGGGGTAATATATTCAGCTTATGTTGTTGAATCTGTTGCAGTGTCCTGATTCTTGCTTCTCCAGCTCACAACACCACCATTCAATTGGAACACAAACTCTGATGTCGACTTTTGATCATCAATATCCGACTAGAAGTTTGAATATGTGTATCCCAAGACTTGGATATCACCATCTCCATAGACCACGACGTAATCTTGCGTCTGTCTTAGATACTTGAAAATGTTCTTTACTGCATTCTTGTGTTGTTCTCCATAGCAGAACTGGTAGCGACTTACCACTTCCACTGTATGGTCGATATTTGGCCTAGTACACATCATGGCGTACATCAAGCTTCCTACAACTGATGCATAGGGGGATCCAACCATGGCCTTCTTTTCCTCAACAATTTGAGGAGCCATCCCTTTATACAACTGGATACCATGTCTTAAGGGGAGGAAACCTTTCTTGGAACTATCATACGAAATGTTCAAGATTTTTCTTAATATACCCATGTTGTGATAATCCCAATATCTTCTTTTCTCGATTTTTGAACAGCTTCAGACCCAAGATATAAGAGGCTTCTCCAAGATCTTTCATCTCGAAGGTATGGGACATCCAAATCTTAACACTGGTCATCATCCCTATATCATTCCCAATGATAAGTATGTCATCTACGTAAAACACGGTGAACACAATGGCGCTCCCACTAATCTTCTTGTACACAAGGTTCATCAGAATTCTGCACAAAATCATAACTCTTTATATTTTTGTCAAATCTGATGTTCTGGCTACGAGAAGCTTGTTTGATCCCATAGATGGATTTCTTCAACTTGCATATTTTACCTTCCTCAGTTATGAAGCCCTGGGGCTGCTCCATATAGATATCCTACTCGAGGTATCCATTGAGGAAAGCTGTCTTGACATCCGTCTGCTAGATGCCTTAGTCAAGAGATGCTGCTATAGCTAGCACTGTCGTCATGGACTTAAACATAGACACAAGAGAGAATGTCTCATCGTAGTCGATGCCTTCTCTCTGTATGTAGCCTTTGGCTATGAGCAGTGCCTTGAAAGTCTCTGCTTTCCCATTAGGTCTCCTTTTTCTCTTGAAGATCCATTTACACCCTATGGGTTTTATTTCTTCGGGTGGATCCTTTAGGGTCCACACATCATTCTTATGCATGGAGTCAATTTTTTACTTCATTGCTAACATCCATCTATCCATTTCATGGTCTGCAAGTGCTTCATCAAATGAAGTAGATCATTGTCAGTTTCACCTAACACATGGAATCCATACCTTTCAGATGGTGCAACCACCTTTGAACTCATTTGAAGAGGTATGGGTGTTTCATCTTTATTTATCTCTTCAGTTTCTAGTTTAGGAAGCTCATAATCCTTAGAGGATTCAATGAATTCATCGAATTCAATATTGTCTTGACCTTTAAGGAAGTCTTCCTCCAGAAATCTTACTTCTCTAGAGATGAAAAATATTCTAGGTCTCAGGGTCATAAAGTTGATATCCAGTACCATCCTTAACATACCCTATGAAGTAGCACTCTCGGATTCTAGCTTACTTACATCCATGTTCTTCACATGGACTAAGCAACCCCAAACCCTCAAGTGTTTAACATTAGGTTTGGTTCCATACCAGAGCTCATGCGGATTCTTAGGTACAAAATTGCTAGGAATCTTGTTCAGGATATATATTGCAGTCTCTACTGCATATCCAAAGAAACTAAGTGGCAAATGTGCTTTGCTCATCATTGAGCATACCATATTCATGATGGTCATGTTGCATCTTTCAGCAACACCATTATGTTTGGGGGTTCCAAGAGGAGTGAGATTGGAGACAATTCCATTCTCTTTAAGGTATTCCTTGAATTCATCTTAGAGGTACTCGCCACCTCAGTCGGATCAAATCCGTTTAATCTTCATATCAGTTTGGTTCTCAACCAAAGCCTTGAACTCTTTGAACTTTTCAAAGGTTTCAGATTTATGATGCAGTAGAAAGATAAACCCATATCATGAATGGTCATAAATAAATGTCAAATAATGTCGATATCCATTTCGGGTCACGGTACTGAAGGGACGACATACATCAGTATGTATTAGGTCAAGAATACCTGCGCATCGTGTGACCTTGTTAGTAAAAGACACCCTACTCATTTTATGTCAAATACAATGTTCGCAGGTAGGCAAAGATTGAAACCGTAGAAAACCTAAGGGCCCATCCTTTATCAATCTATTGATCCTATCAACAGATAAATGATCAAGCCTTTGATGCCAAATCATGTTCTAATGATTTCCATTCTCCCTGGGTCTTTTAGAGTTTTTCTTAGTGGTAGTAACATTCGTGAATGTTCATTAATGCATAATTCATAGAGTCCACCGGAAGTCAAAACACCATCCACAATATGTTTATCATAATGACTTATGACTAATTTGTTACAGAAAATGAATGAATATCCACTTATAACAAGCTTATATACATATATTAAATTTATTCTGACTTCAAGTACATAAAACACTCTTTAAGTATTAGGACTCTTCTACTAGATAAAGATAGTCGGCATGTCCCAACGGTGACTGCTGCGACACTTGCATCAGATCCCATCTGGATGACTATCTCCCCTTCATCGAGATTCTTAGTTTCCTAAAATTGATGCAAAAAATTGCATACATGAACATAAGTAATAGAATTAACAACCCAACTTCCTTCTCGTCCTACGAGAAAGTTAGTTTCAATGAGGAAAGTAGATTTCTTACCTACAGGGGCTTTATCTTTGTCTGCAAACTTCAGGTTTTGTAGGCAGTTACACCTCCAGTGCCTCAGCTTCTTGCAGTGGTGGCAGGCATCGGTTTTCTTCTATGTCATCAGAGTGGATGCATCGGAAGATGAGCCAACTCCTTGACTCTTCTTCTTTCTCTTCTGGGTCAGGTTCTTTTGAGAACCATGCTTCCGACCACTGTTGGGCAAGATATTTCGAGGGGTGATTATTATTTTAATAAATTTATCATTGCTATCCCCAAAATTCCTTGCTCAAACAAAAATTTATTTATTTTATTATTCTCAAGATGAAATAATTATAAAGATTGTGCAACAAGAGATATATCTTTGCTATTTAGTTAACATGTATAGTGAACATGATCAAACTCAGGGAGGCAAGAAATCCCAAGGGTTATTCAAACAATCGAAAAAATAAATCAAAGAAAAGGGGATCTCAAATGCAAACTATCCTTGGTTTTTGTGGATTTTTGTCTTTTTATTTTTTATATTTCATTTTTTTTAATTTTCTAATTTTAAATTTTAAGTGTTTTAGTATTACAATTTTTTCTGAATTTTTAAGAAAATAATCAATTTCAAACAAGCTAGATACAAAAATCAAGAATGACTATTTTTTTTGATTTTTCAAATATATCAAAAATGCTCAAAAAATGTCCAAATATTTTTTTGTGTTTTTATGATTTTTTTAAAATGTCTTTGTTATATTTTTGGAACTTTAGATTTTTTATAATTTTTAAAATGAATAAGAATAGGGGAAATTGAAAATAGTGAACCAACAAAACTATTTTACAGATTAAAAATACTAATTGAAATAAAAAATTATGAAAATTATTTTTCCTAAAAAAATTTATCTACGAAAAGAAGTCGAAATCACTATTTTTGGATTTTTCTAGAATTTTTTTATGATTTTTTATATTTTGAGTTTGTTGCATTTTTTTGGTTTTGTAAATATTTAATGCACGAAAATTGGGAAGGAAATTAAACATACAAAAAATAAAAGTACTCTATTTTTTTTAGAATTTTTAAAGCAATATTCGAATCTTTATGATTTTGCAAAGTGCAAACAGTAAAATAAAATATATTTTTGATTTTTTAATAATAAAAAATGAGGATAAAATGCAACAAAAAAAAATATCGCAGATGGAACACCTAAGCAGGAGATAACACTAATTTTTGCAGAATTTATTGAGCACAAATGCTATTTATTTCATTGAGAAAAGCATGTAAACAGGAGTATGGATAACAAGACTAAAATGGAAATGTTTAATGTTTTCGCATAAAAAAGTAATAAAAATATTTTGTAGGAGGAATTTAGAAAATTACCCAATAAACGTGCAAAGCACATGCTATATGGATCTGGTTGGGGCTACTACGTAATTTGAGAAATTTCTGGGGATATAGTTGCTATTTGCCCATTTTTTAAACCTAAGGTTCCTGGGTCTTGTCCTTCGTTCCTTTTTCATGCCCAAGGGAAAATGGGCACTGGGGCGCCATCCCCTTTTCTTCTCACGCAATCAAGAACGACCGTCGAGGTTGGAGAATGACAATCAGAGATCAACGGACGGCGGACTGAAGTTAATGGGGCTCAGTGGAGATGGTGAAGGGCGGAAAAGGTGGAGGGCTGCGGTCGGTGATGGAGATCTCAATGATGGAAATTTGAGCGTCTCATGCGGACGAGGGAGGTGGCTTCGTTCAGAGAACGTCGGCGGGGACGATGGGCGGCTGCGTTGTTGGCTTGGTCAGTGGAGGATATGCTCTCCTCCAAAGCAGGAAGTGCGGGATTCAGAGGTTGGAGAGGGGCAACTGATGTAAGTCACGTTGGAGGAAGGTCTGTGCGGAGGTGAGTGATGATCAGGGCGGTGACGACGTCGACGACCCTGCAGTAGATGGCGGTTCCAGGAGGCGCGGGCGACATGCACCCTCGGTTCTTGTGTGCAAGGCCAACACATGGGGAGGCCGGGAGGGGGCTCCAGTGGCGGTGCAACTTTAAGTAGAGGTGTTCCCCCTTGGCGGTGATTAGGATCGCAGGTCGATGATGGATGAAGCTCCGCCCCAAGCGGAGGAGGGACGTCGATGGCACGGGTGGAGGACGTCGGTAGTGCGGGCGCGACCACTGCCGCCCAGACCCCTTTTTTATTTTTTATTTTTTTTATATTTTTTGTTGTTTTTTAGATGAAAATATAAACTTTTAAAAAAATATTTTTATTAATTTTAGTTTTTGATTTTTTTGAAAAGACAAACTGTATATTTTTTGTAATTAAGTTTTTATTCTAGAAAATAAAATATAGATAAAAAATGATATCCGACTCGAGCATGATGGCTCGGTTCAAAATCAAGTGCGAAAAATGTGAGTGGGTGCAGATCCAATGAAGTGGAAGATCGAATCAGTGTCTCTGACCACCGTACGTTATCGGAGTTGAATGTTTGCGTGAGGTAGAACGTGAACATGGAGAGATCGAGAATATGAGATGAAAAATCGGATTGAATTTGGATCAAATCATGGTGATGGATTATAAGAGCTAGAAAAAATTGACAATGAAATTAAAATGCGAAAAATAAACTATGATTAACCTAGGTTAAGAGCAAGAAAATTTGATCTCACCGTGGGAGCGGAAATACCGCGATAACCTCGACGAGGACCGACTCATTGTCACCGAAAGGCTCGCAGACTAGGCACCTTTCTACAACAAGAAAACATTCAGAGAATAGGCTCCTCTCAATAAATATCGCTCAAATTGAAATGATGGAGGAGGAGCCATATTAATAGATAAAAGAATAGAGTTTGAATTTCAAAAATTTAAATGAAGATAAGAGATAAGAAAAATTTGAAATGAGATAAAGATAAAAAAGAAAATTATGTTAACACAATTTACATAATTATTTTTTCGTCACTTTATTAAATTAAATAATAAATGTTATTTTTTTATTTTTTTGGTGTGGTTATTTAAGGGAATTGATTATATACATATACTATATACATATGGTATAATATATACATAGTTAAATAAAAAAATTTGTTTTTTGTTTTAAAATTATTTATTTATTTATTTATTTTATTTTTATTTTTAAATAGTTATTATAAACTAGTTCAATTATGTACAAATACAATATGTACAAATAAATGGTAAAACTGCACAAACCTCCCCAGAAAATCGTTTTTCAAACCGTAACTTCAAAAATTATAAAACCACAACCATTTTAAAGATAATTTAGTTTAGAATACAATGAAAATGAGTTTGGTTCAATTTTAGTTCATATGGAGCTGCAATTGGTTTTTCAATTATCGCTTTATGGCCTTTTCCAGATGTGGTTACTTTTATTTGTACATGATTTTATTTTGCAAACATTTTTATTATTTAGAAAACATTTTTTATTCACAACTTTGGTTTTGAAAATTATTTAGTTTGTGGTCAATTTATATACAAATAAAATAAAGTAAGTATACAAATATTTACAACACATTTTTTGGACTTTCTGATTATGGACCCTATCTCCCCCTACTTTATTTCTGGTCAGTCAGATCAAGTATAAACCTTTTCTCGGGGTTCAGGTCAGCCTGTATCTATTACATATATATAATATTCTTTTTAAAATTTCCTTTATTTATTTATTTATATATTTTAGGTTAAAATAGTAATAAATGTACAATATTTAGAGAGAATCAATGGGAGTAGTGGTGCGACTCAGAAAAGGCATTTCCTGACGCCCACTTCTCGACAACCAAACTGGATAAATCTTGATAACAACAAGTACCATCTAAGATGATGAAAGGCATGATTGCATTGCCTAAAACAACCTCTTTATTCGCTTTCCTCTCCTCTCTCATACTATTTCTCAGGTGGTTCGGGAATGTGGTTGATTTATGAAGGGGCTATCAAAATATGGCTCTCATGGGCGGTTTAACAAGATGTGTTCCAATTACAAAAATGACTTTTTTCTTTTTTCCAAGGTATATAAAAAAATAGAATATCAAATAAAAAACCAAAATGATAAATTTCTAATATTGGTATATGTATATATTAATATATAATGTAAATAAAATCGATTTTAAATTTCAATAGAATTCAATATTAATATAAAAATAGAATACGATATAAATAAAGTCTGTGACCTTTCTTTCTCCGCGACCGCTCACGCTTCGCTGACCTATCGCGTGGTAAAGAGAAGAGTTTCCAGGGGGTTCTTTAACTCGACGACCGAAGGGCAAAAGACAGAGGCTGGCCTATAATTAGACCTCCCATGAATCCACCCACTCCCTGATCACTCAGTTTACACAACAGCCGCTGATCCACGGATAAAGCACACATCCCTTATGTGAAATAGTGCCCCCTTTTCCGGCGGCTCCCTAGACAGAATGGAATGCCCTCTGAGATCTATACATATACATACTGGGAGAGGGAAGATTAAGCGCAGAAGGGAAATTTACCTAGTCCTCAGTCACCCGGCCTGACAGACGCATGACAAAATCCACCTACCCCGTCTCCCATGACGAGAACCACAATTACCGACTATCTATAAACTTGAGAACTTCGGGGAAGGGTTTTTCACTAGTCGCTTTGCGAGAGTAGTTCATCTTGAGGGAGAGTAAGGGAGTAGAAAAGGTAGGTCCATCATCCACCCTCACGTCGAGTTTCATTTATACTAAATAGAAAGTATATAGTCTTTTTTAAGTACTAACATTAATCAATTCATTTCTCACTAGACTGATTAAATAACCAGAAATTGGAGCAGGTATTTCTCTCTGAAATCTTCATAGGTATTCTCTTGATTTCACGGGGCCCTAGTTTCTTTCGTCATATATATTCCCTCAAAAGTTCAAATAAATACCTACTAATATATTATTCTAAGCTAGAATTTCATTTATATATCTACTAATATATTCAAGCCATATAATAGTAATATCAACAAATATCTAACAAAGAAGCCTTCTAAAAAAATGCCGCATTGTCGAGCGAGGAGGCTGAGGGTCTGTCTTCCCTCGTCCGTGTCCTCGATAGGTGTCTTTGTTCATCTCCCCCGGGCAAGGACAGGAGGGGAAGAGGTGCTCGATGGTGTCCTAATTGACCTCAAACCTATGTCCTTTCTAAATTGCTTGACTTTCTCACTTTTTCAAATAAGGAAGTTGGGGGTCTTAGGGGCTAACTAGTTGCTGTCTCCCTGGACTCACTCCCCTTTTTTCCTTCTCACTTCCATACCTCTTTCTTCGCCTACCCTCACCTACATAGGGTTCCTATGGATGAAGAGAGGGAATAGAACTCATTTTTCCTAACAGATCACTTTTTCTAGAGGATGATCAGCCACACTGGGACTGAGACAGGGCCCAGACTCCTAGCTTATCTTCTCTCATCTTAGCCCAGGCTACTGAAACAACCATTTCCGAGTTATATCTTCCAAGCAAGATACTAGTATATAGCTTGGGAATAGGTCCCCCGCTTGGTCTCTCTCTTTGTTCAGGTTGGTTCTCGATGAAAGGTAGTGCCTACTACGAGAAAAGGTCATCATTAGAATATGCCTGTTGCAACTCTTCGTCTTCTTCTGCTTTCTGGTGGTTTCAGGTATTTCTTGTTCGGTCAATTATTATACACAAAGATTTTTGATGTTCGGAGTTGGAATAAGGTTCTAGAAGTCAGCCATCCCTGGTTTCGTAGTTTTATCATGAAAAGCAGCAGAGTGTAATTAAGCTGAGTAGGTAGTATGACCTGGATATAATAGTAATAGCGGCTTTGCTAATCTTGTCGCACACTTTCCTTCTCTTCTCGTTTAGGAAGCGTGCAAGCATCTTTTTGTGCCTCAGCTCGAGTGAGAGAGTCCATGGCGAATAATCTACATGCGTTATTCTGTTCCAGCGGGATACAAGCGCTGTTTTAGTGAAGGTTCGAGGCCCACGGACCCTGGTATGGGGAAGGTGAGTGAGGTACCAAAGCCACACAGATGCAAGTTAGTAAGAACGTGGTATTAGTATTATATACATGTGTTTAATACGAGATTTTAAGCTAAAATAAATGAATAAAGATGATGAAATTTAGATTCATCAACCTCGCTTTACTTTGACCTGCGCAACCATTACACTACCAAAGGGACCATCCTTCTTTATTACATTTTCATCATACTTTAATGCATCCAATAGCCCAATGTTAGTATAATCAAAATTTTCATGTAGTACGTGACCACAAAGTCGTTGAAAGACTTAGGGAGCGACAACATAAATGAAGTCAGCTTGCATGTCTGCTCCCAAGGTTTCCAATTCAGAAAGGTACCCAAACATTTTGAGTACATGTTCTTTGACAGAGGGCACGGAAGCTAAGCAGGCGGGAAGATTCCCCTCCTGCATCTTGTAGTGGATAAGTTCTCTCATTATATTATAACGCTATGTGTGGTTTATATCATCGAACATTTCCCTCAGATTCACCATAATATCATGGCAAGTGTTCATCTCCACATGTTGCTTCTGCAGCACATTAGACAATGAACCCAGAATGTAACATCTTGCCAGATTATGATATTCATCATATTGCTCATTAAAAGAAATTCTTCCAGAGTTTTTGGGTATGTGTACTTGTCCTTTGACAGTACATAGGAGATGCGCTCAACATAGTGGACAAGATCCAAATTTCAGATCCTATCCGAATAATTTAGTTCAGTCAATTGATTGACCTCTAGGAGCCTGTTAAGTGAGTTCATGGACTTCATTTTCTAAATTAACAATGCACTATATTAGAACATATAATAATATATATTCAAGCAAATTTCTTTGATTAAGGAATTTTAATCAAATTAGTCTTGCCTTTTCAACTTTGAAAGTTGATTCCCTTAATCACTTTCAAAGTAAGAGATATCCTTATCGCTATATCTCTAGCAAGAATTGGGATCTCCTCTTTACTTGTGTCACATCCTAATAATATGAGAACATGTAACTTGGATAAAAAAAAGCGGGAACACATTCCGCCTTGCAAGTCCAACTTGCATTTCCCAATTCGGTCTTTAACACATGGGCCCACCACCCCTAAGGTGAGTTGACCTGTCGTTAATTGAACCAACCTTCAACATGCTTAAAACTCGTATACACAATCCAATATCACCCCAATAATATGAGGACTTGATATTGGGGTCACTACGTATAAGGCCTTACTCTTTCGAGAAGCAAAGACCCCGACCCAAATGCGCTTGTATGCAGGAGCTATCACTTCGGACACGCATCTCCTACGTACAATCTTTGGCAACGGAACCCCTTGCCTTTACGAGAGACCATGGATGTCACTTATGTGATCCTCCACCTCATATTCATATTTTAATTAATTATAATGAATCACATTCATATAATTAATTCTTTCAAAGAAAATACACATATATTCATAATAGAGTATTTTAATTGGATATAATTAATTAAATCACATTAAATCAATTATCAATCCAATTCAATCAACAAACTTGATTGTTGCTTGAAAGAATTGTATTATCTCAAAGTACATATTATTTGAATTTTAATAATTAAAAAAATACATAATGATCCCTCTTGCATTATCCCATCTCTACCCATTGTCATGGTCAGTACAGACGAGGGTGGGATAGACCGCTCACGGAGCAACATGCTACCTCAATGCTCCCCGACTAGACAACATATCCACCTCAGGCAAGGATAATGTCAAATTGACCACTTTGTACTTGAGATGATAATTGGTTTTTCAATCAAAGTTATACTATATAATAATAATGAAAACCATTTTGATTATAAGGAAATTTACTAAACAAATTTCCAATCCTATTCAAACAAGTTTATTTGTTGGAGAGTAGATTGAGTAACCAATTGTGATATAGATCATATCTAATCAATAATTGGTTAAGGAAATGTCATTTAAGGAAATAATTATCATGAAATATTTTTCAAATATTTATCCATAAGTATTCCAGGAAATTAACCATTAATTTCTTAAATGAAAATCACAAGGTTCTTGATTAGGAATGTAATTTCTAGCAGTGACCGTCACTCACCAAAATTATCATATCTCAATTAATATAAATCCAAATCATGCAAAGTAAGTTTCCAAAGTTTACTAACTTGATTTATAACATAATCCAAGTGATTAATACACATTTCTAGACTTTAAAAAAAGTAAATAACTCCGTAATTACATCATGATTCACCCCGAAATAATGGATATATGTTCATTTAAAAGATCATATCCTGAGCAATCGAATCTCAAATCACACAAACTCAAATCCCACAATTTTCTTAATTAATGGGGAACATTATACAAGTGATAATTTAATGTTTAAATATTATAAATAGGGACAAAAATAATCACAAAATAAGGCCACGAGAATGATATGTGATAAATTTTTTGCAGACCATAATGAACCCAAGTCTTCCTAGGTTTATGGATCGTATGTAAAACCTCCGATCTGAGGATCTAATACCACTTGAAGGATACGGAAGAATCATCAAGCGCAGATCAGATGCGTGTGGATCACATCATATACGATCAAGAGCGACTAGTCGCACTAGTTGCTCGATGCAGCGAAATTTAAATTTTTTTTCATGCGATGAAACCACATGATCCAAGAATGCCTTTCGGACCATTTCATATAAACCAAATAATAGATAAAGGAATACCTCTTGTAGTGTGGTTGCGATCGAGCCACTAAGAAAGGAGACCTCCTGTCTCAAGTCTGATCTGTCAGAGGAGACACTTGCAAGCCTGGAGATAAATTACGTGCTTATCGCAATCCAAGTCGATGATCCAAGCAGTGGATCTCCAGATCTCATCTCACGAGATCGAACTCCTTCTTCACAAGTGATATGCCCCAAAGAAGATGGAGACCCAATAGTCATCGAAGCAGCAACACAACTGTGAAGCAACGATGAAGGCAACCTTCTCTCTATGAGAAGAGTGGACCAACTCAAGGACAAAGAGAAGAGTTGGCATGAGAATGAGAGAGAGAGAGAGAGAAACGTTGTCGAATTTGTAATCCAAAGAGCAAGGGGTGCCTCTTCTTATATAGGGTTTTAGGAGTCCATGGATTTCAGTCCGTGGACACCACAAAATCAATGGATGAGATTGATTTGTGTTAATTTCAATGGCCATGATGTTGTAGGAACACAACAATAATTAATTTAATTTAAACTAATATATATCGATAAATCAATATAAATCAATTAAAATTAAATCACTTTAACCTTGTAGATAAGAGATGAGAGGATTTGACCTAATCCCTAAATGGGGGGACAACCACCCTCTTCCAATGGAAGTTGGTGGTTGTCCATCCTCTTAGGTGGATTGGGCCATTCTCCTCAATATCTCATGAGATCTCATTTTCTCATGAGATCTCACTATCTCATGATTTATCCAAATTTTACAACAATGCTTGTTGTAAATTATTTTACAAAAAATAATTCATAATTATCTTATGAACATTGCAATCATGCCATTGGAATTATGTGACTCACATTCACAACCCAAAACAAAATGTAATTATATTTTCAATTAATCATTCAATGTGAATCCAATTCACATTAATAGTTAATCAAAAAAATATAAATTTCAATTGATCTCTCTAATATATTATAATCACATTTATAATATATATGAATAGTTGGATAGTGCTATTCATATTATTCATATCCATAATAATTAAGTCACATTTAATTATATTGGATTATCATTCTCATATATTCAAATAATATGAATCAAATTCACATTATTCATGATAATTAAATCATATTTAATTATCTATTTCTCAATTCTTAGGTATATCAACAATGGAATTATTCTTGAACTCTTTCAAGAATAATGTGCCTTCTCCGCAGATACTTGGAGATAAGGACATGATGATTGTACGGTCCATGTATAGTGACTTTGGATATTGAGATCACATCTCAAATCCAGATCTCATGGACCTCTCATAGATGCTTGATTTAATCAAGTCCGTAAATCTTATCTTCTCATTGCATTTGAATCTCATTCAGATCAATGTCCAACACTTGGACCAATATCAAATTACTTCTCTACTGAGAGGAGTCACTAAAATCAGATCTGTTTCATCACTCGTCATTGTTATACAATCGTTTATGATCACATCACCCTCATGTATTCCTAATACCTGTACATCCTGCATACTAGAAAACCTTTGATCAACCCAAAGATATAAATCAATTTTACACTGTCATCTTTAGGGTTTCATTATTAAGTTTCTTAATCTTGGTTATTTGGAGTCGGTATCGATCATATGCTTTCCAAAAGCATATATCACACTTACAAATTATTGTCATTCTTCTAAAGCACGATGACCATGCATGGAATTTGATCGGCCCCAATACCTCATGAGTGAGCTCATGTCTTTGGTTCACAAGTGAACTTGTATGATCTCTTTGAGATATTGTGTTACTCATATGCCCTCATATGCACACCAGCTGACCAGTATATAGACCTTGGTTAGGTCATCAACATACTGGTATGCCAAATGTACACACCCAGACATATAACAATGCATCTATCTCCGATCAGAGGATGTGTACTTATATCATGACATTATACGACATAGGACTTTGGTTATCTCGATCTCATTAAGTCAACTTTTTGACCTAGCTAATCTGACACCTCCGAATCTCTATTCCCATGTAGAGGACTTGCTTCAAGAGATCGTCCAGATATCATCCTAATGAGAAAGGATTGCCATCTCCTACTCAGGCTGGAGATCAACTCTTAATAATCTTTTTATGGTGCTTGATGAGTCCTCAATCTAACACCTTAGATATTCATCCAAGAACCATCCTCCATGATTCAATTATTGAATCAATAGCTGTATGATTATTAAGATGGTCGTGGTACAAAACCCTAATTGTAAGAGGGGTCTTATAGTGCATTCATTCATTTAATCTCAGAAAGGGAGTGAAAAAATCAATAACTTTTATTGATAAATAAAATATTATAATAACATTTATTATAGGAATGGTTCGCCTCGAGCTCACATGGCTAACAACTTTGTGACCAGGTACAAAGATCTTGTGTCGAATGTGTCTATCATGCCATCTCTTCACTTTGTCCTTGTAAATGAAAGGGGTTCTCGTATGCCTGATTTAGAATCTCTACTAGATCTTTCATATCCATCTTCTTCTAGGCTCATGCTTTCTGCATATCTAATGAAATCTCTCTAATAGCCCATTCATATTTGTGCTTGATCTCTACGGGCAAATGGCATGGCTTCCCATAAACCAGTCTGAAGGGTGAAGTACCTAAGGGAGTCTTATATGTAGTATGATATGCCTAAAGAACATGATCTAGAAGCTATGACCAGTTCTTCCTATCTGATTGTATTAATTTCTAAAGAATGGATTTCACCTCCCTATTTGGAACTTCATCCATGCTGTTCATCTGCGGGTGGTACGAAGAAGCTACTCTGTGATCAATGTCATAATTCTTCACTAGCTTTTTCACATCCTTATTAATGAATAGGCTAACCACATCTGACATAAGAATACAAGTAATACCGAACCAGGAAATAATATGTTCCCTCAAGAACCTACACATTGTCCTGCTATCAAGGGTTCATGTGGGTATAGCCTCCACCCATCTACTAACATAATACACAGCGAGAAAATGTACTCAAAGCCACTGCTTGAAAGAAAAGGTCCCATAAAATCTATGTCCCATGTGTCGAAGATATCGCAAATGATAACATGTCGCTTAGGCATCACATCTCTAACATTGACTGTCCCTACTGCTCTCTGACAATCTGTGTAACTCTTCACAAATGTGCAAGCATCCTAGTAAGAGTCAGCCACCAAAATCCACTCTGAAGTACCTTCTGCGTTGTCCTCTTCCCTGAATGATGTCCCCTTGCCTCTAAGGAATGACATAGAGTGAGGATACTATTGTATCCCTCCTGAGCAATACATCTCTTGTAGATACAATACAATTCCTCACGAAAAAGCATCGAATCCTCCCAATGGTAGTATTGTGCCTCGAAAACTAGCCTATCAACTCAGTTCTTCGGACAACCTTGTGGACTCTTATGTAAAACCATGAAGTTCACTATATCTGCATATCATGGAGGCTCTGGAACTGCGAAGATACTCTCATCTGGAAATCTCTCTACAATCTCTAGCATGTACTCATCAGAAGGGTGCTCTATCTGCAATCAGGAGAGGTGATCAACTACTATGTTTTTTTACCCTAGGTTTATCCCTAATGTCCAAATTAAACTCCCTGAGTAAGAGAATCCATCTAAGAGGGCGTGCCTCGGCATCCATCTTCTCCATCAAAATCTAATAGCTGAATGATCTATGTAAACTGTAATATTTGAACCAAGAAGATATGATCTAAATTTGTCCAATGAAAATACCATTGCCAACATCTCTTTCTCTGTCACTGTATAGTTACGCCGAGCATCATATAAAGTCCGACTGGCATAGTCGTTGGAAATAGGAAGTACATTCCTCAGCTGTCCTAATACAGTCCCGACCGTAAAATCTGAAGCATCCGTCATGATCTCAAAGGGAAGAGACCAATCAAGTGGCTGTAGGATGGGAGCACTGATAATCATTCCCTTCAATGTAAGGAAGGCACTAAGAAATTTGTCATCTAACAAGAAATCGATGTCTTTGCCTAATAATTCAATTAATGGTTAGGCAATCTTAGAAAAATACTGAATGAACCGTCGATAGAAATCTACGTGCCCTAGAAAAGACCATAACTGCTTGATGTTGGATGGTGGCTCGATACGTTTGATGACATACACCCTGGTAGAGTTAACCTTCATGCCTCACTTGGAGCTGACATTCCCCAACACGATCTCATTTGTAACCATAAAATGGCTCTTTTCCCACGACAAAACGATATCTACCTCACAACATTTCTGAAGAACCTGATCTAGGTGCTCTAAACAATCATCAAAGGACTCATCATAGACCAAACAATTATCCATAAAGACCTCGAGAAAATCACCAACCATGTCTGCAAGGATGGCAAGCATGCACCTCTGGAATGTAGCAAGGAAATTTCACAATCCAAAGGGCATCCATCTAAAAGCATACGTGCCAAAGGGACATGTGAAAGTGGACTTCTCCTGATCTTCAAGAGCAATGGTAACTTGATTGTAGCCGGAGTAACCATCAAGGAAATAGAAGTACTCCTTCCCAGCCAACCTCTCTAGGACTTGGTCTATAAAACCAAAGGGATGTAGTCCGTCTTCATCACGATGTTCAATTTCATTTAATCAATGCATACCCACCACGACGTGGTTAATCTCTTTGGAATCTCCTCTCCACTCTCATTCTTGACCATCTGAATTCCCAACTTCTTCGGGACAACATGCAATGGGCTAACCCATTCATAGTTGGAGATGGGATAAATAAACCCTTAGTCGTACCACTTCGTAATCTCTTTCTTACAATATCTCGTATGACCAGATTCAACATGCGCTAAAACTCTCTTGAGGGTATGATGTCATGATGAAGATAGATATGGTGAGAGCATAAAGACATATTTATCTCAGATACAACCCAATAGCCTTGAGGTTTCTTTCAATAATCTCCATCAGACTATATTCTTTCTCTTTGATCAAATATGAGCTGATAATGATTAGAAGTTGTCGATGTGGACCCACAAGGAAATCATATTTCATATTGGTTGATAAAGTCTTCAATTCTGGCAAGGTAGAATCTGGCTCTGCCTTATCCTCATCTGTATGTGTGTTGGGATATGTACTGGTGGTAGCTGTGTCTGTATTATGGTTATCCACCATCTCAATATACTCCAGAGTCAGACTACAGAAGATGTCTAAAATACCATTCGACTCGCTACTGTGCTCATCCTCAGAATGAGTAGGGGAAAATAATGTTGCTAAGTGAAAATCAGTATCTATCACATCTGAAGTGGAGGAATCATGTAATCTCTTAGAATCTGAAATGTCTGCAATAAAATCATCAAGTGTCTAATCCATCTGCTCATTATTATCCATGCTGACATATAATTTACCATCAGAAGAACTGCTAACTATAGTCTTGGACCCATCCTCTGCTAGGATATCACGAGACTCTACTCGATACCTTTCAAGGTCGTCAAGGCAAACCTCATCCATGTAATCACTGGTGGCTAAAGAACTTAAGCCATCTGAATTAGATGTAGACGTGACACTAGATGTGTGTGATTCTCTTGCCATCTCTATATGTACTTTCTCTCCCTCAGCGTAAAAAGATACCTTCCCTGTATCATAATCAAAGAGGGCCTTTGCGGTCTCCAAGAAAGACCTCTCAAGAATGATCGAGGTAAGGTGTAACTATGTAGGGCAATCCATGTCCAGGACAGTAAAAAACCTACTAGGAACTGCAGGCCTTGCACGAACATGATAACATTCCTCAAAATGCCCCTAGATCTCCTTAAAGATCTATCAAGAAACATAACAATCGCACATGATTTGTAAAGAGGGCCTAGCTCGAGCTTGTCGATCAAACAAGATGGTAACAAATTAATCGAGTATTCATTATCTGATAGAGTGCGATCAAATGCTGCATGGGAAATCTCACATTTGACATAATGTGATCCTAAATCCTTCTTCTTCTTGGGTAATCTGTTCAGCATAGCGCATGATATGTCCTTGGTCAAAACATGCCTTTTGTACGTGATCTCTTCTTCCTAAGCATAGTACATCTATTCTTCAACTGCTGCTTAAGCATAGGGAAATGATCCAAGGCTTCATGGAGCGAAATCTTCAAAGAAAATGTGATCTTTCAATAGCCTTTCTATCTCATGAGTGACATCATTATTTTTGGTATTTTTTCCCTTTTCAATACAAGGCATCAGGAAAATGAACAAACATAGGGACAACAAATCAACATTTTTATTCATCTCAGAATTGGAATCAACATGTACATTGAGAGTCTCAGAAGTATGTACAAAAATCTCTAAAATAGGGGAAGAAAAATTTGTATCAGGGGTATTTGCACGGTCTGGCATGGTATTATCATCTAACTTACCCGTGTCTATGTCTACTGTCTCTGGATCGCTCATCTCTCTCTGATCATCAAACTGGACATCGTGTTGGTCCTCATTATCATGGTTGTCCTCCTCATCATCAAGATGTGTATGATCATCGTGGATCGGCTCTCGCTCCTCATTATGTGCCCTCTTGTCCTCTCGGTCAAGTACTCGTGGTGATCTACCACTCCCGAGATGAATGAAGTTAGATAAAAATTCAGGAAAAGAGATCGTACATGTAGTGGTGTCTACCTGATATGATGCCTCCTTTTGTTGTTCGGATTCATTTGAGGCTGGGTTGGGAGAGTGTTCTTGGGCATAGTTAACTCATCAAAATGATGGTTAACTCGCTCCTTTTTTTCTATGTGTTGTCTAGAGTGGGCTCAACATATCCATCTCGGTGTGGTGACCTTGGCTATCTACTCTATCCTGCCTAGGAGTGTGCTGCTGTGGTGTGTAAGGCTGAGGAGATCTCTATGGTGTGAAGGAAGACTGCTGGTACTGATATGGTTGTGAATGTGTAGCATGAAGCTGATGTGAATGTAGTCTCTGATATGCACGTTGGTGAGACTGCTGCTAAGTGTAGAGTTGTTGGTGTTGAAAATACGTACGTTCATGATGTGTATGACTCTACAACTGCTGTTGCTACTGGTGATGTACGCTCTAAGGAGTAAAGTGTGGTGACGGTTGAATAAGAGTGTACCATATCCTGTTGATCTCAAGAGTAGCATGAGAATCAACATCAACATCTCTAGGGCTAGTGATATGACTCGGATTAGCATTGGACGGATCCTCATGCCACTCAATCTATGGTGTCTCGATAAGTTGAACCAACTCACTCTGAACAAACTATATCCCTGGCAACGGCGCCATTTGATGACTGAGGAAAATCGAGGGTCTAGATATCTCACAAGGCTAGACATCCAGTCGATGCGGTGATCGCTCAATAAATCCCAAATCATTCAACAATTAACCCACAATGAAATATATGCAACTAAATAAAAAATGTAGAGTTAAAATTTATTATAACTCTACATGTAAATGTGTATAGGTGTAAGCACAAGTAGAGGTCGAACACTGGGAGGCGAATGGTTGTATTGTGAAATTGGTTGTGCAATTATTCAATTCTTGGTTCATGTCCAATTTTTTATTGTTTTTGTGGATTTTTATTTATATATATTTTTATTTTTATTTTTGTTTTTATGATTTTTATTTTATTTTTACATTTTAGATTTTTTTATATTATTTTTCTGGAATTTTGCTAATTTTTATGTATTTTTAATTCTAAAAATGTCCCTAATATGGGACTAATTAAATAGGCCGAAATTAATTTGGGTTTTAAAATTATACAATAAGTGTCAAAATTACCCAAATTACTTTTAATACATTAATAATAATATATAGATAATTATAAAATAGGAAAACATATTATTTTTTTCGTATTTTTAAAGGGTTTTTCTCTTTTTTTAGGATTTTGGAGCTGCTTGAAATTTTTATATTTTCTTTTTTCTATTTTAAGGTTTTTTCATTTTCTGGACTCAATATATATACATATACTATATATAATTTTTTTGTAATTTTTCAAAAACATTTTATATTTTATTTTTTTATTTTCTAATTTAAACAGTACAAAAAGGGCTCTCTTTTCATTTTTAATAATTAAGAAAAATGCAAAAAAATGCAGAATAAAATATGGGCGTCAAAGAACATTGCATGAAACATCTTTCCTAATTTTTCTACATTTTTCGGAGCACCATTGGTATTTTTAATAAATAGATAAAAGACATAAAAATTAAACAGCCTGGCAGGGGCATTTTTGCAAATAAAATAACTACAGGGGGCTCTGTGCAAAAATACCTACATAAATAAACATTTATTTAAACTTTTGGGGCAATTTTAGAATTTACAAAAACTGCCAGGGTGTACATGCAAATTTCACGCGCCTCACGTGGGACTGCACGTGAGGCGCGGAGGGACCAAAATGCAATTATATTAACTTCAGGGTCCTTTCAGCAAAAATTACATTTTATTTACAACGTGATATTTAATTTACAATATTAAAAATTAAATACAAAAAGTGCGGGGTTGTATATGCAATTTACCCCCAAAGGCGCTTCATCCGACGGCTGATCTTCATCCACTAATCCACGTGGCGCCTCCACGTGGGCCGATGACGGTTCGCGATCCACGGATAGGATTAGATCTCCAAAGGGATCTGACGGTTTGAGCACTGGGGGATCGGACGGTTGTGATTCAACCTGGGCCTTCGTCTTCATCCAACGGCGGGGAGCTGACGTGCAAGAACAGGGAAGAAAGCTCGCCGGGGCGAGCTTCTTCCGCCTAGATCTCGCTCCTCTGCTGGTCATCGCTGCACCTGAAGGTCCCAACAACTTCCTGGAGGGTTGCTCTATCTTCTGGAGGGTCTGGATCGGCCGAAGGCATGCTGGAGTGCCGCCACGAGCTCGGGGAAGAAACGGAGCTCCAGGTACCTCCGCCAGCTTGGGAATCGTCTCCTGGTGCTTGGTGGCGCACCTAACCTGCACAGGAAGGTAGATGGGCTCGAGGTCTCTCTCCTCGACCTGTGGTTTGAAGCTGCTAGCGCTAAAATGGGCGAAGTGGCGAAGCCTCCGGCGAGCGGCGGAGTTGAGGTTTCGATTCGCGGATCCAGGTGGGAATCCGGTTGGACAGGGTGGCTGGGAGGTGGAGAATGCGTTTGGGATCAAAATGAAGGTGAAAGGGAGTCGGGAAACGGTCGGAAACACGGTGGCGAAGTCGCCGGAGCAGCGCTCCGGTGAACTTCGATTTACCCAATCTACGCTACTGGAATAATCTAAATGCAAAATAAAATACGGGAATAAAATGCAGGAACGAAAACCTACCTAAAAATCATAAATGCGCAGTCTCGACTTGGCCGGAGGGCCAAGGAGTAGGACGGCTGCCGGAGCGCCGCCGTGGGTGCAACCACCACCATCTCCAGCCGATTCAAGGTGCCGGCGGCATCCTCCTGTCAGGAGGAGCACACCTGGGACTGAATGCAAGGAAGAAAATGGGGAGAGGCTGACCAAACTTGGAGAGATGGCGATGGTTCCTTATTTATGCACAAAGAAGCACCCTTATTTGACCGGGCCATAGTGGCTGATCGACGATATGTACAAGAGCCCCAGGATCACGGCGAGAATCTTGGATGATCAGAAAATATTTTTCGTGAAGGATTCGAGGGTGATGGGTGAAAGGGACGCCCATGAAAAAGGGAGGAAAACGGGGGACAAGATGGCTCTGACGGGAATCAGAAGCGCTGGGGGAGTTGACCGGAGGTCAACAGTCCCTGGCTTCTGATTGGTCCACGTCAGAGCTATCTTGACCTATTTATTTAACATAATAAATGAATTTATTAGATTTTACTTATAAAATAAAAAATGTTTATAAATTAATGTAGTATTTATTTATGATTTTTATTTATTTTTTTGAAGTATTTTATTATGGTTTTATCAAAATAATGTATTTTTAAGTATATTTATATGTATTTATTTTTATTTTGTTTTTTTATTTTTTTATTTTAGTTTCTTATTTTATAAATTTATAACTTATTTTTGTGAGTATAAATATATTTTTATTTAGTTTTTATGAATTTATTTACATTTTTAAATAAATAAGTATATGTATATGTAGGTATACTTATATGTATTTTACCTATATATTAGATACATTTTAATTTTTTAATGAATTTTATTTGTTTTTATTTTGGATTTGTATTTTTAATAAGTTATATATAATATGTACATTACCATAAAAATATAGATGAATAAAGAATAAAAGAAGAAAATCTCTTTTTATTTATATACATATAGGTAGCATAGGTATTTTGTCTATGAATTTTATAGACTTATTTTATTTTACAAATTCTTTTTGGTTTTCTTGTAATTTCAACATGTACATGTATTATATACATTATTCACAAAATTCTAAAAATATAAATTTATAGAAATAATAAATATGGAATAAAATGAATATTTTAATTATTACTATATACAAGGGGAGCCAAAAACCTGAGTTCTACAGATGAACTCCCAAAATAATGAAACCAAATTATTAAATAGTTCATGGAAGGCTATATTCAATTAAAGGTGAGTTTGGGTGATTTGGAGTTTTTATTTGCAAGATATGGGTCTGTGAAGTTGAGATTTTGGCTTTTTATTCTGAGTATAAAATGTACACTGAGTATTATTTTTATACAAACTCAATTTTGTAATTTTATTCACATTATTATCTACAACTTTCATGTACAAAGTTTATGTATTTGATGAATAAATAATTTAGTGCAAAATATGTGTCACAAATGCATAAATGAATGAATAAATAAATGAGGTATTTATTGAATTATTGGCCCTTATCTCCCCCTACTTTATTCCTTGTCGACCAATTCCATGCTGGCCTTGGTCTCGGGGTTAGGGTCATAAAATATTTGCAATATTTTATTCCTTTTTCTTTTCTTCTCTTTATTCTATCATATTGGCATTAAAAATCTTATTCTATGTACAATGAATCATGAATACTATTATATACACATTAATGCTATTTACATGCATTTGCTGGGGTTTTTAAGGCCAAAATGATAGAATAAAGGTGATGAAATGGAGATTCATCACCCCCCTATACTTGCCTTTGCTAGTCCCTAGCATATACTTATGCAATAAGTATAAAAAGAACAAAGAATAAGACGAAAAGAAAAAGCAAAAATAAAGAATTTAAAGAATAAATTGAATTGATCATGATTATTAAACTCATCTATACAAAATCAAAGTTTGGGGCTTGGATTAGACCTTGGTGTGAAAATGTGTGCGGAACCTGACCGGGAACCAAATTTAAAACACAACAACCTTCAAGAGTCACAGAACTTGGTTCAAATCACCTCATTAGCCAGGTCAGAACTAGCCTACATCATATGCAAACCCTTATGACTATGAAGCTGACTTGTACAGTGTAAGTGATAGTGGCTCTCCCCGGCAACGGCACCATTTGACGACTGAGGAAAATCGAGGGTCTAGATATCTCACAAGGTGAGACATCCAGTCGATGCGGTGACCGCTCAATAAATCCCAAATCATTTAACAATTAACCCACAATGAAATATATGCAATTAAATCAAAAATTTGGAGTTAAAATTTATTATAACTATACATGTAAATGTGTATAGGTGTAAGCACAAGTAGAGGTTGAACACTGGGAGGCGAATGATTGTGTTGTGAAATTGGTTGTGCAATTATTCGATTCTTGGTTCATGTCCAATTTTTTATTATTTTTGTGGGTTTTTATTTATATATATATATTTTTATTTTTATTTTTGTTTTTATGATTTTTATTTTGTTTTTACATTTTAGATTTTTTTATATTATTTTTCTGGAATTTTGCTAATTTTTATGTATTTTTAATTCCAAAAATGTCCCTAATATGGGACTAATTAAATAGGCCGAAACTAATTTGGGTATTAAAATTATACAATAAGTGTCAAAATTACCCAAATTACTTTTAATACATTAATAATAATATATAATTATAAAATAAGAAAACATATTATTTTTTTGGTATTTTTAAAGGGTTTTTCTCTTTTTTTTTTAGGATTTTGGAGTTTCTTGAAATTTTTATATTTTCTTTTTTTTTCTATTTTTAGGGTTTTTCATTTTTTGGACTCAATATATATATATACATATATTGCATATAATTTTTTTTGTAATTTTTCAAAAACATTTTATATTTTATTTTTTTATTTTCTAATTTAAACAGTACAAAAAGGGCTCTCTTTTCATTTTTAATAATTTGGAAAAATGCAAAAAAAATGTAGAATAAAATATGGGCATCAAAGAACACTGCATGAAACATCTTTCCTAATTTTTATACATTTTTCAGAGCACCATAGGTATTTTTAATAAATAGACAAAAGACATAAAAATTAAACTGCCTAGCAGGGGCATTTTTGCAAATAAAATTACTACAGGGGGCTCTGTGCAAAAATACCTACAGAAATAAACATTTATTTAAACTTTTGGGGCAATTTTATAATTTACAAAAACCGCCAGGTGTACATGCAAATTTCACGCGCCTCACGTGGGACTGCACGTGAGGCGCGGAGGGACCAAAATGCAATTATATTAACTTCAGGGTCCTTTCAGCAAAAATTACATTTTATTTACAACGTGATATTTATTTTACAATATTCAAAATTAAATACAAAAAGTACGGGGGTTGTATATGCAATTTACCCCCAAAGGTGCTTCATCCGACGACTGATCTTCATCCACTAATCCCCGTGGTGCCTCCACGTGGGCCGATGACGGTTCGCGATCCACGACTAGGATTAGATCTCCAAAGGGATCTGACGGTCTGAGCATTGGGGGATCGGACGGTTGTGATTCAACCTGGGCCTTCGTCTTCATCCAACGACGGGGAGCTGGCGTGCAAGAACAGAGAAGAAAGCTCGCCGGGGCGAGCTTCTTCTGCCTAGATCTCGCTCCTCTGCCGGTCATCGCTGCACCTGAAGGTCCCAACATCTCCTGGCGGGTTGCTCTATCTTCTGGAGGGTCTGGATCGGCCGGAGGCACGCTAGAGTGCCGCCACGAGCTCGGGGAAGAAACGGAGCTCCAGGTACCTCCGCCAGCTTGGGAATTGTCTCCTGGTGCTTGGTGGCGCACCTAACTTGCACAGGAAGGTAGATGGGCTCGAGGTCTTTCTCCTCGACCCGGGGTTTGAAGCTGCTAGCGTTAAAATGGGCGAAGTGGCGAAGCCTCCGGCAAGCGGCGGAGTTGAGGTTTCGATTCGCGGATCCAGGTGGGAATCTGGTTGGACAGGGTGGCTGGGAGGTGGAGGATGCGTAGGGGATCAAAATGAAGGCGAAAGGGAGTCGGGAAACGGTCGGAAACACGGTGGCGAAGTCGCCGGAGCATCGCTCCGGCGAACTTTGATTTACCTAATCTACGCTACTGGAATAATCTAAATGCAAAATAAAAGACGGGAATAAAATGCAGGAACGAAAACCTACCTAAAAATTATAAATGCGCAGTCTCGACTTGGCCGGAGGGCCAAGGAGCAGGACGGCTGCCGGAGCACCGCCGTAGGTGCAACCACCACCATCTCCAGCCGATTCAAGGTGCCGGCGGCATCCTCCTGTCACGAGAAGCACACCTAGGACTGAATGCAAGGAAGAAAATGGGGAGAGGCTGACCAAACTTGGAGAGATGGCGATGGTTCCTTATTTATGCACAAAGAAGCACCCTTATTTGACCGGGCCATAGCGGCTGATCGACGATATGTACAAGTGCCCCAAGATCACGGCGAGAATCTCGGATGATCAGAAAATATTTTTCGTGAAGGATTCGAGGGCGATGGGTGAAAGGGATGCCCATGAAAAAGGGAGGAAAACGGGGGACAAGATGGCTCTGACGGGAATCAGAAGCGCTGGGGGAGTTGACCGGAGGTCAACAGTCCCTAGCTTCTGATTGGTCCACGTCAGAGCTATCTTGACCTATTTATTTCACATAATAAATGAATTAATTAGATTTTAATTATAAAATAAAAAATGTTTATAAATTAATGTAGTATTTATTTATGATTTTTATTTATTTTTTGAAGTATTTTATTACAGTTTTATTAAAATAATGTATTTTTAAGTATATTTATATGTATTTATTTTTATTTTGTTTATTTTTATTTTATTATTTTAGTTTCTTATTTTATAAATTTATAACTTATTTTTGTGAGTATAAATATATTTTTATTTAATTTTTATGAGTTTATTTACATTTTTAAATAAATAAGTATATGTATATGCAGGTATACTTATAGGTATTTTACCTATATATTAGATACATTTTAATTTTTTAATGAATTTTATTTGTTTTTACTTTGGATTTGTATTTTTAATAAGTTATATATAATATGTACATTACCATAAAAATATAGATGAATAAAGAATAAAAGAAGAAAATCTCTTTTTATTTATATACATATAGGTAGCATAGGTATTTTGTATATGAATTTTATAGACTTATTTTATTTTACAAGTTCTTTTTGGTTTTCTTGTAATTTCAACATGTACATGTATTATATACATTATTTTCAAAATTCTAAAAATATAAATTTATAAAAATAATAAATATGGAATAAAATGAATATTTTAATTATTACTATATACAAGGGGAGCCAAAAACCTGAATTCTACAGATGAACTCCCAAAATTATGAAACTAATTTTATTAAATAGTTCATGGAAGGCTATATACAATTAAAGTGAGTTTGGGTGATTTGAAGTTTTTATTTGCAAGATATGGGTCTGTGAAGTTGAGATTTTGTCTTTTTAGTCTGGGTATAAAATGTACACTGAGTATTATTTTTATACAAACTCAATTTTGTAATTTTATTCACATTATTATCTACAACTTTCATGTACAAAGTTTCTGTATTTGATGAATAAATAATTAAGTGCAAAATATGTGTCACAAATGCATAAATGAATGAATAAATAAATGAGGTATTTATTGAATTTTTGGCCCTTATCTCCCCCTACTTTTTTCCTTGTCGACCAATTCCATGCTGGCCTTGGTCTCGGGGTTAGGGTCATAAAACATTTGCAATATTTTATTCCTTTTTCTTTTCTTCTCTTTATTCTATCATATTGGCATTAAAAATCTTATTCTATGTACAATGAATCATGAATACTATTATATACACATTAATGCTATTTACATGCATTTGCTGGGGTTTTTAAGGCCAAAATGATAGAATAAAGGTAATGAAATGGAGATTCATCAGTGGGAGGATCAGTTAAAGATCTCCGAACAAGCTGAGAAGTGGAAGAAGAAGTACGGGACTTCTGGTACTGAAGTTACAACTCGATCACCTTCTTCGTCAAATCACTCAATTGCTGGGGAAGTGATGAGAGTTTCTCCAACTCTCGTAGCAACTGCAAATCCTTAACTTTATTTTGAATCACATTGACTAATGCCACCTTCTCACTAATAAATCCCATGTTGGATCCTGACTCAGAATCTGAAACATGCACCACCTTCCGATGCTCTCTCTGGTGTGGTGGTTGTGGTCCCTTCTAGAATTCCCGATTAGAATCAATAACACGAATTCTCTTCCATCCCCTCAAAGATGGACCAAATTGACCCGTCATCCCTATTCAAATGACTGTCACCACATGCGACGCTCACTAGGCCTTGGATATTCGGCTGGAGTCCTTCAAAATAATTCCGCACAAGCTCCTTCAGTGGTATCTCATGATGTAGACATCTCTCTATCATGTCCTTGAATCGATCCCATGCCTCATGGAATGATTCATATGGTAACTATGTAAAATGGGAGATCTGACTCCTCATCATGTTCGTCCAACCCAGAGAAAAATATTTACATAGGAATGTGGACTTCAAATTGCCCCATGTAGAAATCTCCCTTCCTAAATGACTTTGCAAGTAAAGCGCCTTATCTACTATGGAGAAGGGGAAGGCCTTGAGGCGCATGGCCTCCTACGTAACTCCTGTATAGCTCTTCGTATCCCAAATCATCTCGGATTGCTGCAAGAAGGTAAATGGATCCTTTGTAATATCCCCATAATACTTGGGAAGCAAGAAATGAAGGTTGGTGTCAACTCGTATGACCCTTGATTCCGTGGTAACCGAATCCATTGGTGTAACATCCTGGCTCCTAGGTCATACTCATCTTTTAAAGTAATGGGAAACACGACAGGCGGTGGTGGGTTCCTGGCTCCTTATCTCAGTGCAGTGATCTCAACTATATGCTCATCCTGAACTATACACTGATCTCTGATCTATAAACTCATCTATTGTAGTGTGTCTAGAATCTCCTCAATAATATCCGAAGATGGATCTAGTCTACCATTTGGATGTCTCTCATCAGTCTCTCTATCCTCACAACTCTATTCTCAACTGGTCCCTTCCCTTTAGCCATGATCATCAAATCCTCTAGGAAGGAAAAAAGTCTCACAATAACTCTATTAAAAACATACAGGAGAAATAGATGAAAAATTGAGGCAGGGGTCTGCCTCCACTAAAGGGCTGGGAGGTGAGGGAGTCTGTGTCTGACTCTCCTCGTGACTAAGTGGGACCGACTCGAGAAGAGGGTCATCCTGAGTCTATGAAGATATACAAAGGATGGTGGATCATCGAAAGCTCACAGTTTCTGAGTGCAAAATTTGTCGAGTTATCATCTTTGATGTCAAAAGGAGGTACGAGAAAGGGAACGAAGTCAAGTCAATAACATGAATGTAAAGGCGCATAAGACACGGAATAATGGACAACTCGCATACAAACACAATGCAAACCCTAGATTCACCAACTACACACGATTGAGACTGTAAGAGTTCGATCTTTTCTCTTTTCATTTTTATTTTGGTGATCAATCAATTGTATTAAGCAAACTCACAGAGGGTACTGCTGCCCAACTTACACACTCACAACCCCCCCCAACAGTGGTACCATCTGCCCTGGTTGGCAGGTTATATCAGGCCCAAAGTTGACTGTGAAGTATGAGTACACCAAAACGACTTTCTATGGTTGGAGGCAAGTGCTTACAGTTGCAACCATGCACTGAAAAGTGATGCACATGTACTTAAGGCACAACTTTTAGGGATTTTTGGCTCTAATCCTTAAGGCTACGTCCTCGCCTATTCTGTATGGAGTTGTACCTGAATACATTGGGGGGTTTACCTTCCCAATACAAATTTAGTCCATGCATTATTATTTTTTTATTTTTGTCAAGTTTTTTTATTTTTGAGTCTTTTCGTTTTTGGATATTTTCAAACATATCTAACGGAATTTGGGTTCTTTTTTTAAAATTTAAGATGTGCCTCACGAAGGGAGAATCATGGAATGCAGCGGGAAACAATGATGCATGCAGAGATAGAGATCATACCTTGCACCAACAATCTACATACAAGTGATTCATGCAGAAATTGTAAACCTAAGCTAATGCATGTAAAAGCGATAAAAATCGAATCCTAAACCAACAACTCTAGCATAAGAATGAATTAATATTTAAAATCCATGAATTACACGTAAGTCTGGATTAGGGAGATAAGTTTTACTTTTAGTCATCTAGTCAAACAAACATGCACCTCTAGGCTCCACGAAATCATGTAAAACAAAGAACAATAAGTAAAAACCAAATATGTGGTGAGGTCCCCCATGTCCACTAGCACTCGACGAAACATACCTCGAAGAAAAATCTAAAGTCTGGTCTACAAGTCGGGATGTCCTAGTGTACCCCTTTCTACAAAAGTCAAAACGGGCAAGCGCCCCTTCCTCTCTCACAAAAACAAAGAAATGGGAAAGTACCCTCACTAAGAAGAAAACAAAAATGTGAATAAAACGTGTTGTGATTACTTTCTCTCTCTACCTCTCCATCGACTCGTACAGAAGAATCCGATATCTACGCTCTTAGTTGAGTCTGTTTCCTAAGAAACTGGCTAGTCCTGTAGTCCCTGCAAAAATCTTCAGCAACCATAACCAAAAATTGAGAAAACCATAAAAATCGAGAACATCGATGAAGAAACAGGAAAACCAATAAGACTCGAGAAAACCATAAAAACCGTAGAAAGGAAAATCACAAAAATCGAATCTCAAAAACCTAAGTATGGCTAATGCTTCCCCGACAACGATGCCATTTTGATTACTGAATTTTACCTGTGGTTTAAAATAGATATCGACGAAGAGAACCATAAAGACAAAATATGATTATTCAAAGAAAAATCAATAAAATAAGAGAAAGAGAAAAATGATTGAAGCAACTCTCTCCTATTTTATCTACACTAATTACTAACAAGGTAAGTGTCCCTGGGTCGAACTCGAGGAAACAGAATAACTACACTCTGATTTTTGAGTAGAATGGATATTTTCATGGTTTTTAATTTATTCTCAAAGAAAGCAAGAAATCTTTTTATCAGTTTTGATTTTTGATTTTTATCTTTTCCAATTTTTATTTAATTTTCAAAGTGATATTTTTCAAAGCAATAGAGATCTACAAGATAATATAAAGTGATAAAAATATGTAGAATGATATTATATAGTAGATCCACGAAGAGCTTGAGCAACGAGCTCAAAGAGAAAACTCAAACAAAACTCAAAACGGATGCAAAGTTTGAAAAATCAAAACAAGTCAAATGCACGATGAAAAATCTTGAAAATGTAACAAAACCTTGCTAGGGTAGTTGTGTAACTAACATAGAAAAACCGATTAAAAAATAAGATAAAAAAGGAGTCCAAATGGTCTACACAGTATATGTGTAGAATTGTAAAGAAAACAAAAGAAAATGGTTGCAGTTTGGTCCCTGACATGAACTAAAAAGTAATGAAAACAAATTCTTTTACATTTAGGTTCCTGCGTAGTGACCTAAAAGTAATATTAGGAAAACTTCCGAGGTGCTTATCACGAGTTGGCAGAGGCTCTTTCTATATTTCTCCACCATTTGGAATTAAATGGTTGAGATTAGAAGATGGAGATGCGATCTGGAGCATCCACAACTACCACACTTCGACAACCTATAGCATCTAGGCGATAGAGATTGTTCTTCCCCAAATCTCGAACAATGACAGAATTGGCTGGAACGGTTGATTCAACGGTCTTTGGTTGGGGACATGGCCAGATAGGGGTCGTCTACCCCTCTCGAGAACTCTTGCTGAGAGAGTTGATCTAAAACGACCTGAAGAAGAGGGAATTTGGGTTACAAGTTTTCACTCGAAACCCTCCGCCATGAATGATCTTTGAAGATCTGATTCTGCAGCTATGAAGCTTGGATTGGATCTTGGAAGATATTAGTTTGATTTCGGCACACCTGCATATGAATAGGACTCGATTCGAGGATGGAGTCAGTCTAAATGTGATGCAAATTTCATGCCTCATAGAGTTCAGAAGAAATGAAAGAAATTTTGGAATTTGTTTGAATTAGAGATGAATTGAAGGGGTTTTTGATTAGACTCAAATCTAAGGATTAAGATGGTAATCAACGATGCTAATCAGGTACTAATTTCAAGAAGAAAATGTGGGTGAATGTGGTCACCTGGGGAATCGAGGGTTTATGACCCTCGGTTCTTATCTCAAGGGCCGACGATGCCCAAACTGTACACCACAGTTGGGGGATATTCAAGGTGAAGCTACGCCTTGGAACTCCTCTTCCAATGTCACTCCTTCGCGCGGATCTCCTCCTAGGGTGTTGTCACCGCTGCATGCGGCAAAGATCGACGAGGAAGTTGGGTGCGTCAGCCAAGTAATTCTGGAGCAGAGAAAGTTAGTTGGCTCGAACCAACTTTGGATGGATTTATAAGAAAATCGAGAAGGGGTTAGATTATAATCAAGGGTTGGCGTGGATGTAGGATGTAATGGATGGTTTAGATTGACTTTAGGTGGTGAAGTACTACATGAAGAAATAGGTGAAGAGAGGTGGTTGGAGCAAAACTTCAACAACCTGTTAAGGAGGAAGAACTAGGTGCTGACACGTGTCAGCACCTGGTAGGTTAGGGAAATAAATAGAGTATAAAATAGTTAATAATTAATAAATGATGTTTTTAAATTAGGTATAAAAAGTAAATTTTAAATAATGACTTTATCTAAATTATGGAATAATTATTTTTACACCTAATAAATAATTTATGTTATATAAATATAATATTACTAAATATGTATATAGTATACTTAGTAAATAGGTATTGTATTTTTAATTTCATAATTTAATAAATAATATATCATTTTTTATATTTTCTTAATTATTAGGATAATAAATAGAGTATATGTTATTTTTTTATGGATTTTTATAAATTGATTTAAGTGTATTAATAAATACGTGTAAATAGCCTGCAATTTAAATTCATCTATAAACAAGTGTTTTTGATTAATCTAAAATAGAAAATAGTTTTAGAAAATTCTGAAATAAATCAAGGTTAAAGTACACGATTATAAAAATAATTAAAATTATAAAATTAATGAAATTATAAACAATATGTTATAGAAACCCTGGTGTCATTAGATCCCAAAATTGACTTTTTGCAAACGGACTCCGATTTTAGTGAAACCCCCCACTCATTAATTAGAGAATATTATTTTATGAACTTTAAATGTGAATAGAGTGAAAATGGAGTTTGTATGAGGAAGTTATGATGCTCGGAAGTTGAGAATTTGACAATTTAAAAGTTGGATTTCTTGGCATATGATAATATTTTTAACTTATTTTTACATTTTTCTTTATATTTTTAGAAATAATTAGGAATATATTTTGGTGAAAAAATATATGGATTAATTAATAATCTTTGAAGTTTTGATAAATATTGGATAAATAGCGATTAATGAGTAAATTGTATAATTAATTCTTTTTATTGTTTTCTTTCCTTTGCTCCCCCTACTTATTTATATATCGACCAATCCATGCTGACTTGGTCTCGGTGTTAGGTTATATAAATTTATGTTGCAGCTATATTTGTATTGTATAAGTCATATTGCATATATATTCGTATCTACAATCTATCCCTTTTTTATTTTCTTTATTTTTATTCTTTTATTTATTTACATATTTTTGATGTATAAAAGTGCATTTTTATTCACGAATGTAGTTTTGATAAAAATGGAAATGAATGGATATTTACATGTATTTTTAAGGGTTTTAAGACGAAATACAGAAAGAATGATAATGAATCATGGATTCATCAAGAACCTCAGATCCACGTGGAGAAGGATGAGGTCCTTCTTGTGTGCGGCTTCACATTGTGAATGGGGCACCGAGAGCACCGTTCTTCACAGGTAAAGAAAATGAGGAAACTCGTTTTCTTAAGGTATGATGTCCCATTCTTTCTTGTTGTGGATTTTACGTGATTTTGAACCTATATGTTGAATCATCTAGATCCATAGCGATTTTAGCAGTACAACTTTCTTCATCCTTCAGGTTTTTTGGGTATCAACACTATGAGTAGGTGCTTGTCGGAATCGAAACCCATAGCAAGAGGTTCTCTCTAAGACCTGCAGATTTGTATATAGATAGACGTGAATCTCCAAAGCCCTAATCTTGAGCGCAACTTTCCATACCCAATTTCAGATAGGGGCTTTTGTTTGCCTTCTGTATCAAAATTTACATACATTAGAAACATACACGGCTTGAACTCATGTCTATATGAAGTTCAGCCCTCCCAGCCACTCTTCTGTCAGTAAGAAAACTCTGCATATTCGGCACTCTTCATTTGGTCATGATCTGAATAACACAAATGTTCAAAAGATTATGAATCTATTTGAACTTCCTATTCTTTTCTAAAGAAATATCTTTATGTATGTGCGTATGCAAACAATGCATCACTATTTTTATTTATAGTGTAATAATGAGTGCATTACTTTGCTCCCTTTTGTTTTTTTATTTATATCTTATCAAGGTAACATACACATATTCATTTTTATTTATGATAACATCAGAATTGTTTGGCTGCACATAATTACTTCGAAGAGTCAAGTGTTTGAATAATTCAAGCAATCAATGCTTAAATTAAACCATACTTTCATACTTTAATTAAAACTTTTTACTTGGATGGTGGGGTGAAAACCATCAAGTTCGTTCATTGGGTCTATTAAAAAATTGTTTAGATTTTAAACTTAAACTTACTGCTACTTTATGCATATATTCTCATCATATTTTGCAAGGCAAGTGGAAATCTGACTTTTATTGTAGAATTCAGATTCACTGTTGTGGGAAGGTTCTGATAAATGAAACTACACGGGGATACAGAACCATCAATAAAATCCTAGAAGAATTAATATTTCCCATTGGGGTACCATCTCGCAATCTCTTTTTGGGGATTATAAATTGTTTCTAATATTCTACTACTCATTCTCTAGTAGAATGTGCATGTCAACTTGACATGCACATTCTAACTTGTGGGTTTATATAATTCCCCTAGTAGTCAGTGGGATATATGTATGCATCCACTTATTGTTTCACATACAGGTGCTTTTTTATCAAGTCGTATGCTATCCAATACTAACTTTGCATCATGTAATATAAATATTAGAAGTGGCCAGAGCATTCTAACAATATATTTATCTGAAAAATCACAAATTGCATCGTTGTAAATATGCTGACAAGTTGCTTGTGTATATTGAAAGTTGGGATCTATATTGTGTTGGTTAATATTGAATATCCAATAGAAGATATGAATATATATCAAGATTGTGGCATAATAGACTAACGATAGAATTCATGATCAATGGATTTTGTGCTCAGCGGACGCTCTTCCCACTAGGTTCTTATCAGTGCCACGGTGATGTGGTCTTGAGTGGCATGTCGGTAGTGGAGTAGATGCCATCAAGGGAGGGACATAACCCCTAGGACCCTGGGTAGAAGCCTAGAGAGCCGCGATCCCAACCGCCACCATGTAGCTGCGACAATTGAAGGACATGTTGCTTGGAACATTGAGGAGTCACCACGCAGTGTTCAGCCTCAGCACTTGCGTGCCTTTAGTCTGGTGCTTCGAGTGCATGCCAAGTAGTCATGGTTGGTGGTCTAGTGTTTCACTTGTTCACTTAGAGTTAACACTCGTATACTGGCTGATGTAGGCCACATTGGTTAGTATTTCGAGTGGGAGCGCTACGAGGGGAGCTTCAAGAAAATATGGTTAAATAAGGTTGGGAATAAAATAAAAATCTCCTATGCATAAGGAGGATTGAATTATTCGTGGTGATTTGGACTACAGTAATGGAATAGATCTTGGAAATCTATTCTATTACTCATGCCCTACACCACGTTGGACTCTCAGACATGCGTTGTGGACTTGGGTAGTTCGTGAGGATTTGCGTGTTGGAAATCTCTTTAGGAATCAGAATTTTAATCTTCTAAGTGAAGCCAAGTGGACGTGTTGGGAACTTAGTTACGATGCATTGTATTTTACATCATGCCTACGGAGGCACTCCAGCCATAAGGTATTCTTCTTGCCTTAGAGACAGTGAGAGGTCTCACGTAGGCCAAGACCACAGTCTATCCGTGAAGCTTGATTGTTCTAAAAAAACGATTACAATTTATCTTTCTGGTGAGGACGGTTTACCCAACTATTTTCTTTTACACACTTTTTATTATATCTTGTCTGTTCTATATTTTTTATATCATATTGAGCAGCTTTACTCATAACATATACATATTCATTTTTATTTATGATAACATCAGAATTGTTTGGCTGCACATAATTACTTTGAAGAGTCAAGTGTTTGAATATTTCAAGCAATCAATGCTTAAATTAAACCATACTTTCATACTTTAATTAAAACTTATTACTTGGATGGTGGGGTGAAAACCAAGTTCCTTCATTGGGTCTATTAAAAATTTGTTTAGATAATGTGTTAAACTTAAACTCTAGGATTTTATTGGAAAGGACATCAATCTAAAGGAACTCACTGCTGCTTTATGCATATATTCTCATCATATTTTGCATGGTATGTGGAAATCTGATTTTTATTGTAATATTCAGATTTACTGTTGTGGGAAGGTTCTGATAAATGAAACTACACATGGATACAGAACCATCTATAAAATCCCAGAAGAATTCATATTTCCAATTGGGGTACCATCTCGAAATTTTTTTTGGGGATTATAAATTGTTTCTAATATTCTACTACTCATTCTCTAGTAAAATGTGCATGTCAACTTGGCATGCCCATTCTAACTTGCTGGTTTATATAATTCCCCTAGTAGTCAGTGGTATATATGTATGCATCCACTTATTGTTTCACATACAGATGCTTTTTTGATCAAGTTGTATGCTATCCAATACTAACTTTTCATCATGCAATACAAATGTTAGAAATGGCTAGAGCATTTCTAACAATATATTTATCTAAAAAATCACAAATTGCATCGTTGTACATATGCTGACAAGTTGCTTGTGTATCTTGAAAATTGGGATCTATATTGTGTTGGTTAATGTCAAATATCCAATAGAAGGTATGAATATATATCAAGATTGTGGCATAATAGACTAACGTTATAATTCATGATTAATGGATTTTGTGCTCAGCGAACACTCTTCCCTCTAGGTTCTTATCAGTGCCACAATGATGTGGTCTTGAGTGGCATGTGGGTAGTGGAGTGGATGCCATCAAGGGAGGGACATCACCCCTAGGGCCCTGGGTAGAACCTAGAGAGCCGTGATCGTAACCGCTACCATGTAGCTGCGATAGTTGAAGGACCTGTTGCTGGGAACATTGAGGAGTCACCACGTAATGTTTAGCCTCAACACTTGCGTGCCTTTAGTCTGGTGCTTCGAGTGTGTGCCAAGTAGTCATGGTTGGTGGTCTAGTGTTTCACTTGTTTACTTAGAGTTAACACTCGTATACTGGCTGATGTAGGCCACATTGGTTAGTATTCCGAGTGGGAGCGCTAAGAGGGGAGTTTCAAGAAAATATGGTTAAATAAAGTTGGGAATAAAATATAAATCTCCTATGCATAAGGAGGATTGGATTATTCGTGGTGATTTGGACTACGATAAGAATGATCTTGGAAATCTATTCCCTTACTCGAGCCCTACACCATGTTGAACTCTCACACATGGGTAGTGGACTTGGGTAGTTCGTGAGGATTTACGTGTTGGAAATCGCTTTAGGAATCAAAATTATAATCTTCTAAGTGAAGCCAAGTGGACGTGTTGGGAACTTAGTTAGGATGCATTGTATTTTACATCACGCCTACGGAGGCACCCAACCCTAAGGTATTCTTCTTGCCTTAGAGTCATAGTGTGAGGTCTCACCCGGGCCAAGATCACAGTTTATCCGCAAAGCTTGATTATTCCAAAAAAATGATTAGAATTTATCTTTCTGGTGAGGATGGTTTACCCAGCTATTTTCTTTTACACACTTTTAATTATTTCTTGTATGTTGTATATTTTTTATACCATATTGAGCAGCTTTACTCATAACGTACCTATGCGCGGATATGCAGATTCTCAACAAAAGCTGTAGAAGTGAGCGGTACTTGTTTAGCTGGAGCTACTTCTCTTTTGTGTAGCTACATGACTTCTTTTGGTACAGTTACTTGTAGCTCTTACTACTTACCCTATTTGTAGTTTTGTTGAGAGAAATTCGAGATGTACCATGCATGTATGGACATTTTTTGGAAGCATACATGTAATATATTTTTGTGGACATGGATGTGATTGTAATGATTTGGAATGATGGGGATGTTATGAACGGATAGAAAACTTTTAATTCTGGTATTTCGTGCTATTTTCTCATGCTTTATATTATTGTGTATTTCAAATGTGGAATTGTACTTGCGTGGAATCGGTTTGCCGAATACCCGAATCCTAGGGGGCACATCTCATATCACAAATAATCATCAACTGATATCACATACCATTAATGTTTATTATGATATCGATGATCCACATACATTAGTATGTATGAGATCTTGAATACCTTGACATATTACACCATTATCAGAGAAGTGTGCATTTGACATTTTCACTTTCAATACAATATTCACAAGTATGTAAGTTTTGAACCTTTAGACAATCTAAAGTTAAATATCTTACCAGTCTATAGATCACATCAATATACATATATTCAAGACTCGATGCCAGATCATTGTCAAATGATCTTCATCCTCCCATTGATCTTTTAAGGTTTAATTTTCAGTATTTAGAAATGTTAATGAACTATTCATTAATATTCTAATTTAGTAGAGTCCACTAGGTGTTAGATTACTATCTGAAATATATCCATCATAACTCTTTATGATAGGTCTATTCCAGAATACATGTTCATTTCCAACATTTAGAAATAAACAATGAATGTATTCTAATATCTAGGTCATGGAAACATTCTCTAAGATTAATGGCTCCCAAACTAAAAATACAAAGTCCATCTATCCAACAGAGATTGTTGTAACAATTAGATCAACTCTCATATAGATGGCTATTAAACCTTAAGATCAAACTTTCTAATATTCTAAAACATATGCAACCAATTACAAGTGTTATTAGAAGAGTGATATACAATTATTAGACTTTGATCTTATCTAATAAGCAACTCAATTTCAATGATAATATGTAGACATAGATTATTTCGATGCATTATCAGAGTTCTTCTCTAAAGATCCTGGAAGTGTAGATAAGAATACTATCAGTACATCGACTTATTGCAAAATTGGCATTCATCCAACTCCTTGGATGTCATATGTGTGCAAATTACAGAAGTATACTCAACTCTTTGACTTTTCTTCTTACTTGGGTCAGATCCATTCTTCCACTATGCTTCCTTCATCTATAAACAACCATTGCTTAAGACAAAGGTTCTCTTATGTTGAACTCAAAGATTTCATTATAGGAGCATTTCAACATTTATACATGCTTCATTTAATTCATGTAATATGAATTTTATGAGGCTTCATGAATGACTTGAGTATAGATAGTAGAATGATGACACTCATCATAACTACATCCATCTAGACTCTTAAAGACTTTGGTTTTGGTAGGTATTCAAATATTTTGAGTACATCATCCCTTATTGAGCCACCATTATGCATAATATCGTGAACAATGTCATTCATGATTAAATATTGAGAGCACATATGTTTTCCAAAACATCTTCTCACGTTTTATAAGGATTTTTGATAATTACAACCATCATTGACATGATACTTCCAAAACACACTCGATGAGAGATCAATACCACAGAGACATACAAAGCCAAGGTTGTTGTTTTATTGTCTATTTAATTGTCATTCCTCATTGCAACCACATAGATCAGGTGTCCAATTGAAAGTACAATATCTTGATCATGGATCCAATCCATGATGTATTACTGGTTATTATTGAGTATAATATTGGGTGGATTTAATGTATGTTACTTGAAATAGGATAATTTGCATAAATACATATTTTACCTTTTGCCTTATCAACACTGAAAGTTCATTCCCTTAATCATTTTAAATGTAAGAGATAAACTTACTATTATATCTCAAACAAAATATGGGATCTCCTTCTTACCTTTATTACATCCCAATAATATGAGAACTTGCAACTCATATAAAAAGAAGCGGGAACTCATTCCGCCTTACAAGTTCAACTTGCATTTCTCGATTCAATTTTTAACACCCGAACCCACCACCCCTAAGGTGAAGTTGACCTATTGTTAATTGAACCAACCATCAACAGGAATAGCACTCGCTATGTGCAATCCAGCATCGACCGAATAATATGAGGATGGGCTCACTACACATTCGAACTTACTCTTTCGAGAAGCAAAGAGCCCGATCCATGTGCGCTTATATGCAGGAGCTGTCACTTCAGACATGCGTCTCCTACATACAATCCATTATGACGGAACCCTTCATCTTGACGAGAGACCATGGATGTCACTTATTTGATACTCCATATTATGTTCATACTCTAACTAATTATTATGAATCACATTCACACAATTAATTCTTTCAAGGGAACTACTACTCTATTCATAATATACTATTTATTTGGATATAATTTATTTAATCATATTCAATCGACTGTCAATCCAATTGGAACAACCAACAACCAATCTTAATTGTTACTTGAAGGATGGTATAATATCAACATATGTATTATTAAAATTTTAATAATTAGAAAACTACCTCATGATAATTTCAAGCATTATCCTTTCATTACACGTTGTCATGGACAATACGCAAAGGATGTGGGATTGATTGCTCACGGAGCAACCTGTTACTCCAAGGATCTCCGACTAGACACCATATCCGCCTTAGGTCAGGATTATGTGATTTGATCATATCGTATATGAGATGATATCCGATCTTTTAATTGAAGTTATACCATATACTATTTATCAAAATCATTTTGATTAATATTATAAGGAGATTTTCTAACAAATCCCCAATCCTATTCACCTATCAATGTTTGTTGGAAAGTTCGTTATAATCAAATTGATCAAGACCAATTATCTTATCATGTTGGTTATGGCCATTTAAAAAACATTTATCATTATTAAATATTTCATAAATATTTAAAAACTAATTATTTCAGGAGATTAACCATTAGTTTTCATGAATTAATTGAATGAGAATCATAAGATTCTTGTATAAATTTGTTAAGTTTATAACAATGACACAAGTTTACTAAAACTAACAAATCTTGAGCAAATAAATTCCAAATCAAGCAAACGAAATTTCTTCGATTGTCCAATTTGATTTGAAACAAAATCCAAGTGATATGCATTTCTAGGCATTTTAATACCATGGTTATCTTTTGATTACGTTCTAAAAAACCATTCCCGTAATAGTAGACACGTGTCTACTAAAACTATCATAACTTGAGCAAACATATTCCAAATCATGCAAAATCAATTATTGTGATTTTCTAATAATATGAGGAACATAATCCAATGATAAAATCACATTTTAAGGCATTTAAGTAGAGTGAACAAATTTCACAAAATAGGGTTGCGTTAACAAAATACGATGAAAATTCGCACACCCAAAAATGCCCATGTCATCTTAGGTTTATGGATCATATCCACAACCTCAACCTATGGATTTTATACCACTTGAAGGTTATGAAAAAAACCTTAAGCGCATCATGGAGTCATGTAGATCACATCATATGTGATTGAGAGCATCTAGTCACACTAGTTTCTTAGAGCAATATAATTAAAAAATAAAGCGATGAAACCACATGACCCGAGAACACCTCTCGGATCATTTTATCTTAACCACATACATGGTATTAGGTTTAACTCTTGATGCGTGGTTCTAATCGTGTCTCTAAACGAACAGATCTCTTGTCTCAAGTCCGATCCAATGAAGGATATGATTGCGAGCGCATTGATGAAACACATGCTCCTCGCAGTCCATGTTGATGATTCAAGTGGTGAATCTCCTAATCTCGTCTCACAAGATCTGACATCTTTTTCACAAGAGAGGCGTACCGAAGGAGACAGAGATCCATGAGCAGTCGAAGCAGCAACACGATGGTGTAGCGGCGCCAACGACTCTCTCGGGCACCAAGGTGGATAACCACCATGAGAGAGAGAATAGACGTGTGGAGAGAGAGAGAGAAAGAGAGAGAAGATAGTCGTGTCTCATGTTGTGTATGTAAAATAAAAGGCATGGGTTATCCTTCTATTTATGTTATTTTGTATGTCCATGTATCACAATCCATGTGCTCACAAATTCAATGGTTGAGATTGGTTTGTGCATTCAATCAGTGGCCATGATCTTGTTGTGTTTTAATTACCAACAACAAATTTCTTGTTTAATTAAATTAAATATATTGAAATCAATCAATATATTTCAATTTAAATCACATCAACAAAGATGGGATAAATTAGAAGGAGAGAGTGCTTCCTTCTTTACATAGAGTAGACGACCATAACTTGAAAAATCAAGTGTGACTGTCCAACATCCATGTTAGGAAGGTGTACTCCACATTCCAATTTCATGTGATCTAATATTTCACATTATATTCCACATATGCAATAACTTTTGTTGCACAATTATTCACAAATAATTCCAAATTATTTTGTGATAATTTCAATAATACCATTAACTAATTGTGGATCATATTCACACATCCAAAATAAAATGTAATTTGCATTTACAATTAATTGTCAATGTAAATTCAATTCACATCAACTATTAATTCATAAATGCAAATTATAATTATCTCTCTTTAACATATTATAAATAACATTTATATTATCCATGAATAATATGGATAATGCTATCAATATTATTCACATCTTTGTTAATTAAATAATATTTAATCATCTTGGATGTCCATTCTCATGAACCCAAATAGCATCAATCAAATTCATACTATTCATAATAATTAAAGCATATTTAATTATCTATTTTTCTCAATGCTCATATACAATATTAATATTGGAATTATTCTTGAACTCTTTCAAGAATAATGCGCTTTCTATGCAGATACTTGGAAATAAGGACATGAATATTGTACGTTCCACGTATAGTGACTTGGATATTGAGATCACATCTCAAATCTATATCCTGGGGACCTCCTATAGATGTTTAATTAAATCAAACTTGTAAGTCTAATATTCTCATTGTATAATCTTCTCATTGTAACTGAATCACATTCAAATCACTGCCCAACATTTGGACCAAGTTTAGATTACTTCTTTAATGAGAGGAGTCACTAATATCCTGACCTGTTTCATCACTCCATTGGAATTGAAGCGTCATAGTTATACTATCATTTATGATCACATTACCCTCAGGTGTTCCTAATACATGTACATCCTGCATACTAGAAGACCAAGAATAAATACGAAGATTTAGATCAAATTAGATTGACTTCTTTAGGATTTTGTCATTAGGTTTCTCATTTGATCATTGGGAGTTGGTATCGATCATATACTTTCCAAAAGTATATATCATACCCAGGTATTGATCATATACTTTCTAAAAGCATATATCAAACCTAAAAATTCTGTCAAGCTTCCAAAGCGAGATGACCATACATGGAATTTGATTCCCAATATCTCATGAGTGAGCTCATGTCTTCTGGTTCAGTAATGAATATGTATGATCCCTTTGAGAGATTGTATTACTCATATGCCCTTGTATGCACACCATCTTGCCGGTGTATATACCTTGATTATATCATCAAACTATCGGTCTGCCAAATGTACACACTCAAACATATAGTAACACATTTATCTCTAGTCAGAGGATGCTTTCCTATATCATTAGTGTACGACATAGGTCTTGTTTATCTCGATCTCGTTACATCATCTCTTTGACCTAACTTATCTAATATCTATGAATTCTTATGTAGAGGACCTGCTGATGACAAGGGAATTGTCAAGCGGGTATAAAAGTATGCTCGCTAGAATAATAACAAAGACAATTTGTCGCTGAGGCGACCCACAATAATTCCTTTGACAATCAAAAAAGTACCCACAATGTAAAAATAAGCAATGAATAGATAAAAATGCGAGGCTATTTATTATACTCTACAAATAAAATGTATAACATGTAAGCATGTAGAGGTCGAACCACTGGGAGCAAGCAAGGTAGCCTACGATTATTGCTAATCGATGTGAAATATGTACATACTCCTCTTTTAAGTCTTTCTATGTGGGGTTTTGGTTTTAAATTTTTTATTAAATTAATAGTGAATATATGTGTATAGGTAAACTTAATAATAATAAGATAAATATATATTAATATATATAAATACATACATATATGTAGGGATATAAGAGAGAAAGAGACAATTAAATACAAATAGGCTATATATATTTCTTTTTTCTTGGTTTCTAATTTTTGCAAACTTTTAATTTCTTTTTGTTTTTTTTGTAAATAGACTAAAAATATATTTATATAGAATATATTAGCACATGATATACGTATACAGGTAATATATATTTATGTATATATAGATAATATATGGTATATATGTATTTATAAATAATCTAAAAGTCCAAGAAAATATTTTTTAGGCTTTTTTTATATTTTTCTAATGTTTGCAATTTTTTTTGAAATTTTTACATATTTTTAGGTACTTTAAAAATGAAAAACATCCCAAACAAGGGATTAAATAAGTATCCTGAATTCATTTGAAGATTAAAAATCACAAAAAGTGTCAAAATTCTTCAAATAAGTTTTACTACGTAAATAATAGTATGTAGAAAATTTAGGAATAAAATTAAATAATTTCAAAATTTTGAGTGATTTTTCCAATTTTTACTAGATTTTTGGGTTTTTTTTTAAATTTTAGTATTTTCTTTCTTTGTTTTAGTGATTTTTGGTCTAGAGTCAATATTGGTAATAATAAACATCGTATATATATATATATTATTTTTTAATGGCATTTTAGTATTTTTTGGATTTTTTATCACTAATTAGGGAATTAATGATCATTGTTTGAATTTTCATAAATAGACATCTTTTCAAAATGCAAGTTAAAAATTAGAGCATGAAAATATGTCAATTGTGCATTTTTCCAAAACTAAATACAAACAATAGGCATTTTTAACAAAAATAAAGAAGTAATAACATTTGATATGTTGGCAGGGACCTATTTGCAATTAAAATAAATATTTCATGCATTCCAAAACCCTTTGACAATATCCCAGGGCGTACATGTAATTGTTATGCAAAATAAATAAATTTAAAATGCCATAGAAGAGCCCATGCAAATATATAAAATTTCAGGTCCCATATACATATTTTCCAAAAAGTGAACGTTGAATATACAATTTTGTGTATTAAAAATAAATATACAAAATTATAAGTTATGCCTGCAAAATAACCAACTCATGTGGCAAGCCACATGAGCTGAGATGGCATTAACACATGGGCATATACATGAAATCATGGGGGGCTATACGTAATTTTTACAAAACTATTTACACTCCAGATAAAAATTCAAATACTAAAGAGATAAGAAAATGAGGAGGGGGCTAGTACAAATTACCCCTATTTTATGCATGATCCAACAACTGCACCACGCGTGATACCCCATTCAACGATCAACGCATGAGATCTGGTCATGAAGCTTCATCAATAGCCGAGGGTTGCAGATATTGGATGGCCGAGATCAGAATTGGAGCGCCACCTCCTTCCGACGGCTATTGCTTTGCTTGAAGAACATGGAAGAATGTCCCCGTCTCTGAGCTTCATTCGTCAAATCTCTCCTCCCCAAGCTCCTTCTTTGATGTCGAGATGCTCCACATGCTTGGGGAGGTCTTCTGCAGCTATCCAAGGCTTCAAAAATGACTGAACCTGTATATGGGCTAGAAGGCACGACGAGACGAGGGAGGCAATATCTGGGTTTTTATTTGATGAAATCGATACGAGATGGAGTGGGATGATGATGCTCAGGCGAAGGGTAGTGGAGGAGCATTGAAATCTTCGATCCAGAAGGAGTCGAAGTTGATGAGATGATCCGGGATGCAGATAAATGATAGGGCTAGATGATGAAATGATCGTGGACATCAGAGAGTGTGAAATGATGAATCACAGTGACTGAAGCTCTAGAGTTCCAGCGAAATCTAATACCTATTCTAAGCTAACACATTAATTAGAACATGAAATAAAGGGTGTGAAAGGAAAACTACACAAAAATCTACCTAAAAAAAAGATAAAATGTGCCTCTAACCTAGCCGGGAAGCCAAGGAGCGGGATGCCGCCGAAGCATCGCCTGGACCTCCTCTCCTCCTCTTGCGATGCTCCAAGCCTCTGGAAGGTACTTCTGTCACCAGCTGATGAATCCCTCTTGGATCATCATTATTCACTATTTTTATCCTCGATTAATAAGAACTACCTGACAAATCTTTATTAATTCTGCATCTTTAAGAATAAACCAACCTGTATATAATTAAAACTATTTTTATTGTATTTAATTACTAACCTTTTTCTTTATTTTTATATTTTATTGAAAACCCATAAAAATTATATTATATAATTATATTTACATTTAAAAGAAATAAAAAATACAAAAAATCTCAAAACCACAAAAGCAGTGTTTTTATCTCTTAAATATACTCCCAAAAATACACTTTTGTACAAATGACCTCCTTTGGCTTTTTGTTCAACATGAAACTTATAGATCTCATTGAGATCTACAACTTTTGTATTTCGACTTTTTTTTAATTTGGCTCCTTTTATTTCTTTTTAATTTTTCTTTATTTTTTGTATTTATTGGATTTTCTAGTGCAACCACGTGGCTCTCTCTGGAGCTGCCATGCTGCTGCTTCCTTTTCTGTGACCCGACCCCTATCCTAGCCGTTAGATCTCCCTGGACCACCTCAATCTCCGCCGTCCACTCTTGCTTTGCGTCCAGCCATCGGATCTCTCTTGAGATCCGATGTCATCCACTCACACCCACCTACCCCTCAGCTGCACGATCTCATTCCATCCTATGGCTCTGCCCTCGCCACGCCACCTCTTCATCCTTAACCCTAAGATTGCTCAACCATCTCCATCTAGACCATTCACTCTCTCTCGACCAAGCACTACTGGATCAGATCTAATGATCTGATCTTATTCCTCCATTCACACCCTCACCATAACTGTTGGATCCCCTGATCCAACGGCTAGGAACTCGTCTTCCACCCCAGTCGCCTCCCCATCCTTGTCCGTTACATCTCACGACGCCACCTCCCCCTTCCATTTTTGGAAGTCACCTCAGTCGTCGTCTCAATAACCTAAACCGCTCACTATGTAGCCATCATTCTCCTCTTCCTTGCCAAGCCATTAAACCATCAGATCCGACCTTCTCGCACCATCAATCGATCGTTACAAAATGCCTCTCCTCCACCTGAAACGGACGAGCCCTTCCTACAAATACCACCCCTCCGCCTCCTTCTACTCTCGTGCACCAATGCCAGGGCATGGGCCCAACTACCCTAGTCCTCTTTGTGAAAGAGAGAAGTCAGAGTTTGGAGGCGAAGACGACCTCATCCCTTGGTGTTGACACATGGTCTTTTGACCATGTTGCGACTACCGTAGGTACCGTTGAGCCCCATGCTCAGGCCGAGCATGTTGAGCAACGACCAGAGGACCTTAGGGACCTCATCCCATGCCACTACCTCTGCCGTGACCCTCTTCGATCTCCAGGTATCTCTATATATCTCATTCCTCTTCTATTTCCTAGAATTAATCCCACTACCACAACACATATCACCCTCTCCTAACCACCCACTTAGCTTCGCCAATCAACCAACGTCCACGTCAACCCCTCCAATCATCGTTCCCCTTCTCCGGAACCTCCTCCCATCCATCCCCTGCTTCTTCCCCTCGCCGGAGCTCCAATTATGCTGCCTCTCCCCCGGTAAAGGAAGAAGCGCAGGTGTCGTTGGATGGCACCTCTCGATGGCCATTCAACGACCCTGATGGAGCCACGTTGCCCACACCAAGGCAAGGAGGCTCGGACTACCTAGCCATTCTTCAAGCCACCAAAAGCTTCCATGTGTCCCTAGCCTAGTCCGCCACTCTGAGCCTAGCCTCTCGCATGTATCGCATGTGAGGGGCTGGGAATTTTACAGGGACACCCTCAGCCTTCTCCAAGTATGCAATAAAGTTCCCAGGCACATGCCTCACGTGCGTACCTGGGAAATTTACATAAAGGCCCTACCAGATTTTGATATTTGCGAAGATGCCCACACAAAAGGAAAAATTTCATAGGGTCCCCTTTGGATTTATAAAATTGCAAATATGTCCCTCTAGGGACCTATTTGCAATATTTATCTTTTATTTCTCATGCATTTTTATTATATTTATGCCCCTAAATTGCTTCTTTCATATCTTGAGCATAAAATTGAGTGATTTTAATTTCATTTTGATGCTATTTTCATTATCTTTCTAATGGCATTATTAATTTCTGAATTTGACACTTGTTCTTGATTTTGACACTCGATCTGACTCTGAAATTAAATTATAAATTGTGCTCATATTCTGTAGGCCATATTTGTAGTTAAGATTTTGCATGCATATCCTTTGCATTTAATCATGCATTATGTTCATGCATTATCATATAATTACAATGAAAAATCAATTAAAAATTACATCTCTTTTATGCATCATCCTGCTATTATTTTGTCTGCACATTTCATTTGCATCATATCTGCATGAAGAACTAAACGAGAAGATACCCACACATTAATCTATCAATAATTCTCTATAAATAGATGAGGAGTCTCATGTCCATGTGTTTGACCTTGGTATGCTTGCCAAGTAAAATAACTTCCAATATTTGAAAATGTGGTCTTTGCATGACCAAAATCTACCTCATGTACTATGACAATTCCTTATTATTAAAGAGGCATGTTTCACATTCATCAAATGGCTTCGTTGCTGGGGGCATGTCGCACATTTATTTATTTGTCGAATTTTGTTGAAATATTTTTGATGTGAATATTTTCAACGTTTCCAGGTCTTCTCACCATGATGTTTTTGCATCATTTTTGTGGATTATTTTTATTGATATTTTTACTAACATTGTTCTTTCGTGGCAAGGTCAATGGAGATCTAGGATGATTGATCTACATGGAGGCATGGAGTTTGGAACTCCTGCTGCAAGGAGACAAAGAAGAAAATAAAGGAAGATTAAAGGAATTTTTAGTCAACATTTCATTCATTCTGTTGTAAAAAGCTGTAGCATGTGCATTATTAGTAGTCCTCACTTGAGGGCTCATACATGTTACAAAAAAAGAGAGATAAAGTAGATTACTAGATGATCTGCCCCCCCCCCCACACACACACATACACACTCACGCACACATCTCAACTCACCCCTCACCTTCTCTGTATATTTCACATAATGTACACCTCCCCTCTCCTACATCTTCGTTTGAAAAAAATTCACCACACTCATCCCCATTTTCTATGAACCTTATATATGTATAAATTCACCTTCTAACCCTTAAAGCCACGGGTCCCTCAACCCAAATTTCAGATCCAATACTTAGGCTATTTTCAGCCTAAGTATAGGGGGCCCTGACTCGATCAACCTTCCCTCTATCTGTCTTCTTATACTTAGATCATTTTTTACCTGAGTATAGGGGGACCATCCGATCAGTTTCGTTGTATCACTTTGTATTTCACCAAAGCTATAGCTTCATATCACTTGTGTTATAAAGACATAACAAAAGTTAAGTATAGAGGGGTATACTGTATATTACTGTACTTATACTTTAGCCATAACTCATGTTTTAAAAGTTTCGAAAACCGTTTTGGGCTTGGTTTAAGTTGACATGTGAACTGATTTTTATAAAATGTCTTGTAAAAGTTATTTTTAAAATTGATGGATTAAATTTTTGTAAATAAAATTAAACTTTTCAAAATTCCATAAAAATATGAAAAATTTAAAATTTTCTTTTGTAGAGACTCTGACTACTAGGCTTAAAAATGAGTAGACACTCTTCAGTGACAGAACTTTGATCTCCCTTAATAGAGTGGATGGTCTAGAGGACATTGTATATGGCTACACCCTCAAGTAACACGGGTATGTCTAACAGTATGTACTTACACCCATACTGGCTGGAAGTAGATGCAACTATTCATATGAGCACGGGCCAGTCATTATCTCTATGAAGAAATTAAAAAAATGAAAAATTAAAATTCATAAAAAATTGCAAAAGATAAAAATAAAAAAATTCACTAACTTTGGAGTTGGTTTATTCTTGACACATTCACTTTCACTCAAGGCTTGAGGATTTGAGGACGCTTGATTTCTGAGATCTTGAGAGTCTGATTAGCCAGCCTTAGTTAGAGTTTTCGAAACTTAATAATCCACACTTCCCTAGTTTGAAAAATTTCAGCGCTATATTGTGTTCTTCATCTCTACCCTTTAAAGAATATGATCATCACAACACATTCACAATTGCATGATTGATGAGATGAGTTATCACTTGAGGAACTAGGACTTGTGATTTGAGTCTAGACTCGATCTAATGATACTCGGGGATGAGATAAAGTTAATGAAGGCTTCAAGAAACCTAAGTGTTAGCAAAACCCTAGCCAGTATATGAACAAGTTCGCATGCTATCACTTGATATCTACCTATGTGTCAGGGTGTGATGAAACATAAATAATTGTGGATCAGTGTGCGCCAAATTTTGGTAAAAGCAGTGGAGATAGCCAAAAAGAAAAGAAAAGAAAGAAATATATCAAGAAAAATCTCTATCCTTCAAAGTCAAATTCAAAAGAGCTTCCACCAAAGGCGAGACCTCCCAACCATTTTCAAAGTGTCCAGTGGATCAAATGCTATTAGGATCAAGGAGTTGGGATAACACCAAAAAAGGGCTTTGCATCGTATAGTGATACAAGTCTGGGCATCGAAGGTATCTTAGATACTTAAAAAATTACACACCCTGGTGTACTCCCAGAGAAACAAGTGTAGGCGACTCCAAATTCTCTTGATGGATACATTGATCAACAAACTAAAATATACATGTGTTGAGTAATAAGGCACCCTAGAGGCCCCTTGTTCCAATGTGAGGGACAGAAAAATCGGCACAATCCTATGCCCTCCATCATCTAGCCATTCATCTATACTTTTAAGTCTGACAAACTAATGAGACGGTTGACTGAAACAAGAATAGACTTATTCCTTAGTGTTAAGGGTTAGGTCTAGAGGAAAGTCTCATGGACTGAAACTTTGGGTGATGTCTCAACTCGACTCTCATGATTGCAGTACACTAAAATTCATATCCTAATATTTTACATACAAATAGAGAGTTTGATAATTAGAGAAGTTGGATTACTTTTGTCTATAGCATGGTTGAGCCCAGAATTTTAGGATCACTTAAATTAAGGGTCTTCGATGAATTAAACCTTGAAATTTTCACATGCACTGTCAGAAATTAATCCGACTCCTCCATTCTTTAGATGCTCAAGGATGAGCATAGTTTAAATGTAGGGGTATGATAAATCCCTCCTGTATCATCATTATTTGCTATTTTTTCCTCGATTAATAAGAACTACCTAAAAATCTTCATTAATTTCACATCTTTAAAAATAAATCAACATGTGTTAACACTATTTTATTGTATTTAATTGCTAACATTTTTATTTATTTTTATATTTTATTAAAAACCATAAAAAATAGATTAATTATTGTCTATAATTGTCTTGACCTTTAAAAGAAATAAAAATACAAAAAATTCAAAACTACAAAAGCAATGTTTTCATCTCTTAAATATACTCCCCAAAAAATATACTTTTGTACAAATGACCTCTTTTGGCTTTTTGCTCAACATGAAACTTGCAGATCTCAGTGAGATTTTCAATTTCATGTTTTCATTATTTTCTAATTCGACCTTCTTTTATTTCTTTTTAAATTTTCTTTATTTTTGTATTAACTGAATTTTTTGGAGTGACCATGTTCTCTCTCTGGAGCCGCCATGCGTCCGCTTCCTTTTTTGCCACTCGACCCTCATCCTAGTTGTTAGATCTCCCCAACCTGCCTCAATCTTTGTCATCTACTCTTGCTTCACGTCTAGCAATCAGATCTCCTCCGAGATCTGATCTCATCCACTCACACTCACCTACCCCTCATTCGCGCGATCTCATTCCATCCTTTGGCTCTGTCCTTGCCACGTTGCCTCTTCATCCTTAACCATCAGATCGCCCCATCTCCATCTTGACCGTTCACTCCCACACTACCAACCACCGCTGGATCAGATCTAATGATTTGATCTCAACCCTCCATTTGCACCCTTACCATAGCTGTTGGATCCCCTGATCCATTGGTTAGGAACTTATCTTCTACCTCAGTCGCCTCCCCCCGTTCGTTACATCTCACGACTCCACCACCCCCTTCTATTTTTGGAAGTCACCTCATCCATCCTATCCATAACCCAAATCGCTCCCTACGTAGCCATCACTCCCCTCACCCTCTCCCAACCATTAAACTATCATATCCTACCTTCTCACACCATCAATCGATCATTACAAAATGCCTCTCCCTCTACCTGAAATGGTCGAGCTCCTCCTATAAATACCCCCTCTGTCTCCTACTCTCGTCCACTAATCATAGGGCATACACCCAGCTACCCTTGACCTCTCTGTGAGAGAGAGGTCGGAGCTTGGAGGTGAAGACGACCTCATCCCTTGGTGTTAACCCGTGGTCTTTTGACCATATCGCGGCTGCCCTAGGAACCGTTGAGACCCATGCTCAGGTCGAGCATGTTGAGCGATGAACAGAGGACCTTAGGGACCTCAGCCTAGGCCAATACCTCCACCAGTGACCCTCTTCGATCCCCAGGTATCTCTCTATCTCTCATTCCTCTTCGATTTCCTATAATTAACCCCACTACCACAACACATGTCACCCTCTCCTGACCAACCACTTAGCTCTGCCACTCAACCAACATCCATGCCAGCCCATCCGTTCACCTTTCCCTCTTCTCCAGAACCTCCCCCGTGTCTGTCCTCTGCTTCTTCCCCTCGCTGGAGAAGCACCCCTCCAGGACCTCACCTCCATCCCTCCACGATCCTTCATTTTATACACTTCAATCGCTCGCACTTCACGAGCACGCTTCATCTAGGATTAACACTTGAAGGAATCTTCAATGGTCGGAGTCTTCACCACATCTCTGATCTCAAGCACCTCCTTTGGCAGTGCGACATCGATAGCCATCTCCTGCTACCCTCACGCCTTCGCCTCCGGTCAGCCACCTTCGCCAAGTGTCCACGGTCCTTCGACACGGATCAGGGAGCACGGGGGAGCCCAACGGAGCTCTGACAGTCTTGCCAGAGCTCCAATTACGTCGCCTCTCCCCTAGTAGAGGAAGAAGCGCATGCGATGTTGGATGGTGCCTCTCGGTGACCATCCAACGACCCTGACAGAGCCACGTCGCTCGCACCGAGGCAAGGAGGCTTCGACTGCCTAGCCATTCCCCAAGACACCAAAAGTTGTTGTGTGCCTCGAGCTAGGTCTGCCATTCCGATTCTAGCCTCTCGTGTGTCCCTGATGAATCTCGGATTCATCACTCTAAATCTCATTTATTAAGCTCAATTCCCTCAAAATCAACAACATATCTGCATCTATTCTGCATAATTAGCATTCATGCATGTTTTCATAAGAATGACATTTTATCCATAATTTCTGCACAGAATAAGAAGCCAAAAATCCAAGCCAATATTGACCTGTAAATAACCTAACTTCCCGGATTTTTAACTCATTCATGCTAACTCTAAATAACACAAAACTACCTCCACTGTATACATATCACAAGCAAGAATAAATGAAAAATACAAAAAATCACTAACTCAAATGTGTGGACCAAAAACTCAAACCCTAGTTTCAGGATTTTCGGATTAAAAGCCACATATCTCCCCCATCCAGTGTCCGATTTGATCTTACTCACTTTTGAACTAATGTACATTCAATTACCTTTAAAACAAGACCAAGTTCAAATGAATCGGAGCTCATATGTGAAAGTTGGGTTTTGGGCCTCTTTTGTACATTGTGTATTTTAGCGGTTTTTGACCTGATATATTATGTATATATTTCTTAATTAATAAAAATTCAAAAAAAAATAGATTTAGGTGTCTTTACTTATCTTTAATTTCTCCATATTTTTTTCCGGATTTTTTATCTGATTTAAAAATGACAAAAAAATTATAAAACCCAAAAATCAAGGTGTTCTTTGTACATAGAATACCCCAAAAGTTTACTCTATGCATTTAATCGATTTTGGCTTTGATGTCTTCATGAAAGTTGTAGATCTCTTCGAGACGAGCATTTTTCATGAAAAACTTTTTCGATCCGAGTTCGTTTACTATTTCATTTTGATTTTACAAAATCTTTTTCTTTCAATTTTTTTGGTGTTGACACGTGGCAACCCCAGAGGCCGCCACATGTCAGCATTTTTTCGCCCTCTTTTATTCGTTTTTCTTTAAAAAATAAAAAAAATCAAAAAATTATTATTAGACGCACGTGTGTGGCACGTGCCACCCAGGCACGTGCGTCGCACGTGCCCCGCACTTCCTCCCAGTTCACCGCCACGTGGCACATGCGTGGCTGTTCGAACTCGCTTGATCGAACGGCCCAAGTCCTTTGTCCTACTCTAGCGCTGTCCTCCCCAATCTCTGCAACCACCTTCACCATCTTCGCAATAGCCCTCCGCAACCGCCGTCCCCGCTATTCTCGCCAGCCGCCAACCGCCTCCGTAACGCCCTCCGTCAACCTCGCAACAACCTTCCTTCGCTCGCCCCTCCCCTATTTAAGAAGCCATTGACGCCCTCGAAGCGGATCATCCATCGATTGCACCCGGAGACTCTTCGCAGCGGTGACAACACCGCGTCGCCTCCCCGACGAGATCCGAGCTCTCCAAAGCTCGTCGTAGTGCGCCCGCCGTCACTGCTACGCTCCGGCCCTTCGCGCCATCGAGCCAACGTCGGTCTTCAACAACTTTCACCTTCTTCTCCGATGCACTTCAACTCACCACTGACTACGATTTCGTCGCGCCACCCTTTTCTCCAACTACGCCACCGCCATCAACGATCGTTTTCTCCGACCTTCTTCAACATCAGCAGCCACCTCAGACGACGTTCACCTCCATCGTATGCACAGTCGCGACTCCTCCGCCTCTAGCGCCCCGACATCGACAGCAGCTGGGCCACCCCCCTCCGCCCGTACGCCTTTGGCCAAGCAACTCTGGGCCACCGATGACTGCATTCAAGCCCCGCGTCGCCAACCATCGAAGCCACCGTCGCAAGCTTCTCCTCTCTCCACCGATCGGGACCGGGCACAGGCTCGAGACCCCCCGCACGTGCGAGGCACGTGCGTGGGGGGACGTCAGCAAACGTCAGCCCAGGGGTTATGTGCTGCGTACGTGATCCGTGGGCAATTTGCAGAAACGGCCCCAACCTCTTTCCATATTCGCGCCACAGTCCAGACATCCAAGGGTCAGGTGCCTGGCACGTGACCACTTGGGAAATTTGCAATCACACCCCCCAAAATCCTGGTAATTTCAAATAGGTCCCCCTTGCATTATCTTCACTTATTTATTTATTGCATCTGTACCCCTGCATTTCTCCTTCATTTTAGACCTCTGTTTTCCATCATTTTGTTTATCTAAAAATAGCATGATGTTCCTCACTTAATCCTATACATCTGGACATATTATGAATATTTTTGTGATTTATGGTTAATTATTAATTAATTATTTTGGGAAATTTGCTAATTTTACTCATTTCTTGCTCTTAAATTTTGCGATTGATTAACCGGTGCTCTAAAAATCCCTGAAAAATCATATCTTGTAGAGTTAATTGTGATTGACATCATTCCCAAAAAAATTTGCATTTGCATGCATCGTTTGCCCTGTAAAAATCATTTTGCACATTTCACTATTTAATTTTTAATCGGTATTAGAACTCACATTTTTGAAGTTTAGGATTTTTCTGAGATCAATCATCTAGTGATAGATCTTAGATAATTTTGGTCCTTAAAAAAGTAGGTTTAATATTTATTATAATTAAATATTGAAAATCATTTTGTTTGCATTTAAAAATTCATAAAAAATTCATTATACATCCAAAAATTCCAAAAAAATTTTACAGTGCATTCATTTCATCATAATCTACATTGTGGACAAGTTTTGTATTTTTCGGACATCGTTTGAACATAGCTGATATTTTAGTCCCTAAAATAGGCCAAAATTGCATTTTGCATCCCTTATTTGCATTGAAAATTCCAAAAAAAAGACCGCCTTGAAAATCGTGCAAGACTCTTGATAAACACAAGTCTAGGTTATTCCTTTGCCTCCTTGTGATTGACCTTGGGACTTGCCCAAGTAAAATAAACATAAAACCACTTGATTAAAAACTGAATAATTATTTGTGGTTATTTCTTGACTGATTCCGATCGCCGCCTACAACGAACGACAAATTATTCTTTTAGCACGAACATTATAAAAATAATTTTTAAAGCCACATTTTCGGAACCGTCAGATGACGTCGTTGCCGGGGAGGCAAACAACTTAGTTTTGTGTTTTGAAAATTTTCTTGTTCGGTTTTCCGCATTCGGGTAGTCTGACCCCCGAATTTTTCATTGTAAATCTCATTTATTTTCCTGCATTTATTTTTCTTGTGTTTTTTATTATTTTTTGAGTCACTCTCTTACAATATCTCTCTTATTTTTCTTGCGAGGTACCCGGCATACGTGGAGCGGTATTTCAAGAAACCGACACATCTTCACTGACATCCGAAAAATCCGCAATTAAACTATGATCGAGTCAAGTCGTGAGAGAGCGTAGAGTCTAGGTTTTTTATTTCTGCAATTTTATTTACTTGCTCATTTACAGCGGTGTCCGTTTGGATGCTCGCGAATGTAAAAAGACCTTAAACTTTTCTGTGGTGTGTCGTGGCCTGTTTCACTCTCCGGTGAGGGAGGGGTCCGACTTGAGTGGCGATTAAGATAGACCTGCACATACAGCTCTTAGAGCATTTATATTTTTGCTTGTGCTCGTAGGATCTAAGGCCACACTGCACTTTAACTGAGACGCACATATATCGTTAAATTTAGCCAAAATTTAAATCAATTCTGCCCGCTAATAGAACTTTCTGCTTAGGTGCGGTATTCATCGGCTTGCACTCATTTTAGAATAATTTTCAATTCTGTATTGCATCCCACATATAGATTGCGAGGAGGCACTGTAAGTCTTCTAACTGAGCATACATCATTATTTTTGCGTGCATCGGCTTTTCCCAAACTCCTCCCTCTTGTTTTATCACATAGTTTTAAAGGAAATTGGGACTGGATGGTAGACGTGTATTTGTGCTCATCTAATTTTTCAGTGATCACCTCATTAAAATTGGGACTGCTAAATATAGCCGATCTTAAGAACCCATAAAATCAAAATTTTTTGCGGGAGAGCGACCCCGACCTTGGATGATTTTATTTTTCTGAGTGAGCGAGAGACGACACTTAAGGTTAGAGGCAAGCTCCGACACCTAACAGCTCGCTAAATTTTTGCCAAGATTGATTTATCACCAACTAAAATTGAAAATATAATAGATGAACTCTTACGGCTTCATTGTGTGAGTTGGTGAATCTGGGGTTTAATTTGTGTTTGCATTGATGTGCGTGAACCGATACCAAAGATCAAAAGCCGCACATTTGATAAAAATTCTCTTCCCGTACGATCATCTCTCTTCTCTCTTGATTTGAACCTCATTATGGAACTCTTGTACAAAAACTCTTACAGACCCAACCTCTGACTCCCTTCAAATCTTTCAGAAATGACCGAGAATCCATCAGAACTGTACTATGAAAACGAATTTGTATCGGTTAGACCCAAAACACCTCCTCCAACTTTAACAAGAGACTCTCAAACACAAACATTCTCTACAAATCCGATTTGCTTCATGACTGACAATCCTTTGTTTTCGGACCTAACAAACCCACAATCACATGAGGTCTCCACTTCTCCGTATATCAATCCTCTCTACACCGATCATACAATTGATCCTTCTTATTCGGTGAATGTCAATCCATCATTCATGGGAGATGATAACCACATGATTGAACTCAACACTTTTTCATATCTCTCGTCGTACCCGCCAGTGAACATACATGAACAATCATCATCTTGGATTGACCATCACAACCCACTTTTCAGACATGACAATCATATAGAGGACTGGACTGAATACATAAAAACACAAGAACCCTGTATGCTGACTACACCATAGCAAGATCCGACCACTCATGATCAAAGAAATAAATTCTACTCGGACCAACTTCACATGCCTGAACCATATGAGCAACCGCCTTCCATAATTATCGAGGAGATATTTTCAGAAAATAAGGATCATACATTGGACATTCCAAGATACTCCTCTTCTATTACATATAGGAAAATGGAAGATGACATTATTGAACCGCAAGAATACACATCTATTGCTCCCATAAGTGACCATGAATAAATTTTTGAGGATGATATCTTGAGGATAAATAAAAGATTCGAATCAATGGAGGATAGATGGCAAAAAGTAACCGACCGAATAATCTCATTCTATGGTGGCTCGGACATAAAAATGGATGAGGAAATGATTGGATCTGAGATCGAAAATTTTGAGACTATTCAGGAACCTAGGGCGATTATGACAATATCAATCCTACAGATTATTCCCCTAGAAATGACTATGCCACTGACTATCACTCTGAACATCAGAACCCCTGCTCATCTAAGGAACACACCACACCCACACACCACACAGAAAATACCAAAAAAATGGAATTTTTTGAAAACCACAAAAAATTGAAAATCCAGAAAATTCCATAAAAATTGAGATTGAAGACGATCTGAGGAATTTGGATCCGACTGTACGGGAGCAATGGAAAGACGCTTGATGTTTGAACTCCCCTTTATACAGGCCATTGAACACTTCCCCGACCTTAAAAGATTTTTAATGGACAAATTAATGATCAAAAAGTCAGGCAGGATTAGAACAAAGATCGAGAGACATATCTTGTCAATGGCCTCCTCCCTGGTGTTGAGGAGAAAAACCAAGAGCCGCATAGTGAAGCGGTTACCCAGATTTGGCTGTGAAATCAAAGACACAATTTTCACCCATGCTCGTATTGATGACGATTCACCGATCAATATCCTCCCGACCTCTGTATTTCACAAACTCAAACTCGGACCGATTCAGAAAATACGAGAGATTATTCAATTAGCGGACCGATCGATAAAGCAGTCGAGAGGAATCATTTCTGTCATCATAAAATTCAAGGTGCTCCGCTCAAAGTAGAATTCATGATCATTGATATTGAGCATCAAGGAGAATTCACCCAGTCTCCAATCATTCTCGGAAAGCCGTTCTTAGCATTGGCTAAGGCAATTATTGATTGTTTGACTCGGGAAATCAATTTTAAAGCATTGGAAGCACTTAGATCAGACCAAGTCTTTGAGGAACCACGATCTTTTGAGCAAACCCACGAAGTCCCCGACAGCCGCAACCATGAAGAGGTAGAAGAGCCCTACCCCACTGCTACACCTGAGATTGCGGTTGTTGATGAGACTATTGGTTTAGAAACTCTCCCCCGTATTTCAATTCCTGAGGATCTCAAAATAAACAAATCCTTCTTCTATGATCGTGAGACTTATGCATGGTCACACCCTGGAGCAACATTCTCTGACTATCTTGACCAAATCATCCCAAATCGAGAGTGCTCAAACATTCAGAAGATTAAGAACAGACACACAAACCCAACACCGACCAAGGAGAATTCCAATGGCTATTCATCTGGATACTCAAGTGAACCGACACCTTCACGAAGAAATAAAAAGAGAGTCACCTTTGACCTTCCGGAAGAGGCATCAGTTGATGATCCCTCATCAGTTCCGGAAAAGGTAGTCTATATGAGTGAAGTCTGTTCGACATCTCTAAAGCCAAATCTTCGCAAGGATCCAAAATTCAATTCTCGTTGGACAACTCCCGTTCCTAACTACTACTCATCCAAAGCTGATGCTCCTGCCCTCTTCAAGTACACTGGAATTATTTCATATGAGATGACTGAGACCGGTGCTTTTGAGTATTCATCCGAGGACAAATCAATTAACATCAAGAAGGAACGAATTCTGAGGAAACAACTGAAGAAACAAAAAGACATGAATACTTGGAGTATGCCCACTTTCAAATACTACTCCTTTGAGGATAATTCCGATGATGGATATCTTTCATCTGACTCAAACACTTCATCCACTATCCATCATGATTTTTCTGAGGATGACACTGACAATAGTTGGGAATCATATGCTTCATCTCCATCTCATCATTACGATCTCCCACCGCATGCTCACAAGAAGATCAGCCGAAAACCGCCTTAATCATCGGCTACCCACCCTCCCTCCCGACCACATCGGCCTCCTTGTACAGCTTCTTCCTCTACTAAGGCCAAGGCCTAAGTATAGGGGGGGGGACCGATGCCATTTGCATATACTATTCTCCTGCATCACACTCCTATCTTCCGATCACCTCTTTTCCACACTTCTTCTACACTTAGGCTGACCAGAGCCTAAGTATAGGGGGAACCGACACCCACCTGTATATACTCTCTTCATCCACATATCCCGACCGCTTCATTTTTCCACTCTTCTTCTATACTTAGACTGTTCACAGTCTAAGTATAGGGGGACGTACCGTTGTATATTAATTTTCCACTCTCTTACGCTTAGCCCGAGCTATGTCTTCATTACGCATCTTGTGCTATGAGGACACAACACTCGCTAAGTATAGAGGGGTCTGTATATATACTTTGTTTATATTTTACCCATATCTCGTACTTCGTGTAAGTCTATATGTATTTACGGGGTGGGTAACCAAAAACAAACAAACAAAACAAAAAAAAGTTTTGCTACTAATACTGACTTTGCCTAAAAAAATTGAAAATAGCTTCTTATTCATTTCTGCATTGAAAAAAATCCCTTGCATAAAAAAATGTGTATGCATTTCACACATGTACTTCATCCAGCATCACATTCATCTGCATCTGTGAAAAGTCATTGGGTTCTGAACCGAGTTATGAGCAGAAACCGAGAGTGGTCTGGACTTGACCTTAATCCACCTAATTTTCAGAGGAACTTCACCGAGAAATAGGATTTTAAGAGCTTCAGGTCTTTTGACTTAATTCTTTAAGTTCCACATGACAATGTGCAACGTTTGACTCTTAGTGTCTAACCTGGTCTCTTCATTGTGGGTACAACTCTGGACTAGGGAATTTATTTGTACTCTCGCACTATGCACTTAGCTCAACTCAGATGGGATGTTGGAAGACTGCGTGAGTCTCTTTTCTGATAGCGTGGAAATCTAAAGACTGGAGTACGGGTTGAAATAAAGCTTTGTAAAAGGGATGGATGGCTGGGCACAATTTTTCTAAGACCCCAAAAAATATACGGAATAAAAAGATTCTATATCCGTAGGAGCACAACAATATCCAAGCAGAACCACCAAAAATTCCAAATACAAAGAAGCATTCTACCAAATAAAATCTGACCAAAAAGGTCCAAGCTTCAAGAAACCTGCAGATCTTGGTGGAGACTCAGCTACACTGGCCATCTTCACAAGGAGAGGTGACTACACTGGCCACCCTCCAATTCTTTTCCCTTTCTTCTAACTTCTCCCCCATTCGATTGTGAACACAACACGACAGACCTTAGAAGGAAATACCTGACTCCCCGAGAACGAGTTACTGGAGAGGAGAGGAGCATGGTAGTCCGACATTCTAGATGGGAAGAGCTAGAATCTTTCACACACATGAGTCGGTTATTCAATGTTCATAGGGTATACTTTGGGAAGAGGATTGATCTAAGATGACTTCTGAGCCGAAACTGTGACAATGATATGTAGAACTTGAGGACTGTTGATTTTAAAATTCTAAGTCTCACAGAAGTTCCGACACACAAATAATCCAAAGGTCGAGTTTAGTTTCACTTTCACCTTCAGTTCATGGTCTTGGTATGGAACCCAATCTCATTTCACTTCATGGCATGTCTTTTTGATGCTCAGGGACGAGCATGGTTTAAGTATAGGGGGATGATGAATCTCGGATTCATCACTCTAAATCTCATTTATTAAGCTCAATTCCCTCAAAATCAACAGCATATCTGCATCTATTCTGCATAATTAGCATTCATGCATGTTTTCATAAGAATGACATTTTATCAATAATTTCTGCACATAATAAGAAGCCAAAAATCCAAGCCAATATTGACCTGTAAATAACCTAACTTCCCGGATTTTTATCTCATTCATGCTAACTCCGAATAACACAAAACCACCTCCACTGTGTACATACCACTAGCAAGAATAAATGAAAAATACAAAAAAAATCACTAACTCAAATATGTGGACCAAAAACCCAAACCCTAGTTTCAGGATTTTCAGATTAAAAGCCACATATCTCCCCCATCCAGTGTCTGATTTGATCCTACTCACTTTTGAACTAATGTACATTCAATTACCTTCAAAACAAGACCAAGTTCAAGTGAATAGGAGCTCATATGTGAAAGTTGGGTTTTGGGCCTCTTTTGTACACTGTGTATTTTAGCGGTTTTTGACCTGATATTTTAAGTACATATTTCATTAATTAATAAAAATACAAAACATTAGATTTAGGTGTCTTTACTTATCTTTGATTTCTCAATATTTTTTCCGGATTTTTTATCTGGTTTAAAAATGACAAAAAATTATAAAACCCAAAAATCAAGGTGTTCTATGTACATATAATACCCCAAAAATTTACTTTATGATTTGATCGATTTTGGCTTTGATATCTTCATGAAAGTTGTAGATCTCTTTGATGTGAGCATTTTTCATGAAGAAACATTTTCGATCCGAGTTCGTTTACTATTTCTTTTTGATTTTACAAAATCTTTTTCTTTCGATTTTTTGGTGCTGACACGTGGCAACCCCAGAGGCCGCCCCATGTCAGCATTTTTTCACCCTCTTTTATTCATTTTTCTTTAAAAATAAAAAATAAAAAAAATAATTACACGCACGTGCGTGGCATGTGCCCGCACTTCCTTCCAGTTCACCGCCACGTGGCACATGCGTGGCCGTTCGATCTCGCTTGATCGAACGACCCAAGTCCTTCGTCCTTCTCTAGCTCCATCCTCCCCAATCTCTGTAACCACCTTCCCCATCTTCGCAACAGCCCTCCGCAAACGTCGTCCCCTCCGTTCTCGCCAGCCGCCAACCACCTCCGCAACACCCTCCGTCAACCTAGCAACAACCTTCCTTCGCTCGCCCCTCCCCTATTTAAGAAGCCATCGACGCCCTCGAAGCGGATCATCCGCTGATTGCACCCGGAGACTCTTCACGGCGGTGACAGCACCGCGTCGCCTCCCCGGCAAGATCCGAGCTCTCCAAAGCTCGTCGCAGCACCGCCCCACCGTCACTGCTACGCTCCGGCCCTTCGCGCCGTCGAGCCAACGCCGATCTTCAACAAATTTCACCTTCTTCTCCGACGCACTTCGACGCACTACTGACTACGATTCCGCCGCGCCACCCTCTTCTCCGACTATGCCACCGCCATCAATGATCGTCTTCTCCGACCTTCTTCAACATCAGCAACCACCTCAGACGACGTGCACCTCCACCATGCGCAAAACCGTGACTCCTCCGCCTCTAGCGCCCCGACATCAACAGCAGCTGGGCCACCACCTTCCTTCGTACGCCTTCGGCCAAGAAACTCTGGGCCACCGACGACTGCATTCAAGCCCTGCGTCGCCAGCCATCGAAGCCACCGCCGCAAGCTTCGCCTCCCTCCGTCGTCTGGGACCGGGCACAGGCTCGTGACCCCCTGCATGTGCGAGGCACGTGCGCGGGGGGACGTCAGCAAACGTCATCCCAGGGGTCACGTGCTGCGCATGTGACCCGTGGGTAATTTGCAGAAACAGCCCCATCCTCTTTCCATATTCATGCCACAGTCCAGACATCCAAGGGTCACGTGCCTAGCACGTGACCACTTGGGAAATTTGCAATTATGCCCCCCAAACTCCTGGTAATTTCAAATAGGTCTCCCTTGCATTATCTTCACTTATTTATTTATTGCATCTGTACCCCTGCATTTCTCCTTCATTTTAGACCTCTGTTTTCCATCATTTTATTTATCTAAAAATAGCATGATGTTCCTCACTTAATCCTATACATCTGGACATATTGTGAATATTTTTGTGATTGATGGTTAATTATTAATTAATTATTTTGTGGAAATTTGCTAATTTTACTCATTTCTTGCTCTTAAATTTGCGATTGATTAACCAGTGCTCTAAAAATCCCTGAAAAAATCATGTCTTGTAGAGTTAATTGTGATTAACATCGTGCCCAAAAAAATTTGCATTTGCCTACATCATTTGACCTCTAAAAATCATTTTGCACATTTCACTATTTAATTTTTAATAGGTATTAGAACTCACATTTTTGAGGTTTAGGATTTTTCTGAGATCAATCATCTAGTGATAGATCTTAGATAATTTTGATCCTCGAAAATAAGTAGGTTTAATATTTATTATAATTAAATATTGAAAATCATTTTGTTTGCATTTAAAAATTCATAAAAAATTCATTTTACATCCAAAAATTCAAAAAAAATTACAGTGCATTCATTTCATCATAATCTACATTGTGGCCCAGTTTTGTATTTTTCGGACATCGTTTGAACATAGCTGATATTTTAGTCCCTAAAATAGGCCAAAATAGCATTTTGCATCCCTTATTTGCATTGAAAATTCCAAAAAAAAGACCGCCTTGAAAATCGTGCAAGACTCTTGATAAACACAACTCTAGGTTGTTCCTTTGCCTCCTTGTGATCGACCTTGGGACTTGCCCAAGTAAAATAAACATAAAACCACTTGATTAAAATTGAATAATTATTGTGGTTATTTCTTGACTGATTCCGATCGCCGCTACAACGAACGACAAATTATTCTTTTAGCACGAATATTATAAAAAAATTTTGAAGTCACTTTTTCGGAACCTTCAGTTCCGCATGTGAGGGGCTAGGTATTTTAGAGGGACACCCCCAGCCTTTTCCAGATTTGCAATAAAGTCCCCAGGCACATGCCTCACGTGTGTGCTTGGGAAATTTGCATAAAGTACCTATCGGATTTCGATATTTACAAAGATGCCTTCGTGTACAAGGACAAATTTCACAGGGGCCCCTCCAGCTTTCTGAAATTGTAAATAAGTCCCTCCAAGGACATATTTGCAACATTTATATTTTGTTTCTCATGCATTTCTATTACATTTATGCCCTTGCGTTGCTTCTTTCATATCTTGAGCATATTAAGTCCATGAGTGATTTTAGTTTCATTACGATGCTATTTTAATTATCTTTATAATGGCATTATTAATTTCTTAATTTGACACTAATTTAAATGTGATGAATTTTAATGACCTATAGTGTCTATTTCTTGATAAGTCCTTTCCATTATTAAATACTCGTTCTTTTGACACTCGATTTGACTTTGAAATTAAATTATAAAATGTGCTCATATTCTGTAGGCCATATTTGTAGTTAATCTTTTGCATGCCTATCCTTTACATTTAATCATGCATATGTTCATGCATTATCATATAATTACACTGAAAAATCAATTAAAAATTGCATCTCTTTCATGCATCATTTTGCTATTATTTTGTCTGCATATTTCATTTGCAACATATCTGCATAAAGAACTAAAACGAGAAGATACTCACATTAATCTATCAATAATTCTCGATATAGACGAAGAGACTCGTGTCCATGTGTTCGACCTTGGTATGCTTGCCAAGTAAAATAACTTGCACATATTCGAAAATGTGGTTTTTTCATGACCAAAATATGCCTCCCGTACTACTATAATTCCTTATTATTAATTATTAAAGAGGTAGATTTCTCATTCATCACCGAGAAACTCTCACACACACGGCTAAAATACTACATATCTCTTCGAGGGATCAAGGATCAAAGAATGGTGGAGGGTTTTATTTATAGACAAGGTGAATAAGGCTCCAAGAACTAGTGATTTTGGTTAACTCGAAGCATATTGATCAACATTTTTCATGTGGACGAAAATTACAGGGATCAGATCAACGTTTTTCATTCAGGGAGCTACGCCATATCATGAGTAGATTCGACGCAAAAAAATGGAAGAAAAACCGAACCTGACATGTCTGCAGTCAAGGAAGATAGAGGAGGGTCAGTTGACCCAAGGTCAACAAAAGCTGAGTTATGGTTGGTCCACATGGACAAAAAAAATGTAAGGCAAAAATGCCTTGTTAAATAAATAATAAATTGTAAATGAATTTATTAATTTTAGGTCTTAAAGTAAAGAATATTAAGTATTTTCTGTAGTATTTAATAATGATTTTTAGTTTTTTTATGGGTTTATTTATTATAGGTTGATTTTTTAGGGTTTATTTATATGTATATTTACCTATATTATGTATATTATATTTTTATTTTCCATATTTGATTTTATTATTTTATTCTCATAATTTATATATTTATAACTTATTTTTATATATAGATAACTATATTTTTGTTGTATTTTTCTGATGTTATTAGTATATTTATATAAATAGAGTTATTAATTATATAGGTATAAGTATTATATATTCATTTATGTATTTATATAAGCTATTTTATTTTTGTTTCTTATTCATAATTTGCTTATATTCTACATATGTACATATATTATGAATAATATTTACAAAACTATAAAAATCTAAAATTATAAAATGATAAAGAATAAATAAAATGAATAATTTATTTAGGTAAACTATACAATAGGGGTCCAAAAACCTAACTTTCAGACCTTTACTCCAAATTAAGTGGAGCACCATTATTAAATAGCTAATTAAAAGTTATATACAATTAAAGGTGATTTTCATGTATTTTAAGTTTTTATTGAGAAGATATGGGTCTAGAAAATTTGGGTTTAGGCTTTTTATTCAGAGTATAAAATGTACAATGTCTATTATTTCTATGTGAAGTAAATTTTGTATTTTTCTATATATCTTTTTATACAACTTTTATGTACAAAGTTTATTGATTTGGTGAATAAGTAAAATAGAATAAAGTGGGTCATAGAAATGATTCATTGATGAAAAAAAGAATGGGATTTTTATTGTCTTTTTGGCCCTTATCTCCCCCTACTTTATTTCTTGTCGACCAAATCAATTCTTGACTTGGTATCGGGGTTTAGGATCATAAAATACCTTTGGCAATTTTTTTTCTTTTTTCTTTATTCTTTTATTTTGGCTTTAAATAATATGATTTTATACAATAATTATACAATAAATAATGAATGTTAATTTGTACCAAATACTGATATTTACATGCATTTATCTCGGGTTTAAAGGCAAAAATTAAAGAAAATGGAGACTCATCACCCCCTATACTTGCCATTGCTAGTCCCTAGAAAACACTTATGTAACGAGGACAGAAAAGAGAATAAAGAAAAGAAAAAGAAATAACTTGAAACAATTGTCGACTTGTAAACATGTCTTAATAAAGTCAAAGTTGGAGCTCGGAGAAGGCCTTTGGATTTACGGTGTGTTCAGAACCACATGGAAGTCGAGAAGTGTGATATAACAATCCTTTGGTTCCATACTCACAATCCAATTCCCAGCCAGGTCAGAACCATCCTCTCAGCCGCGTACTCTTGCTACTTTGAAATGATAGAACCATGTGTGCAAATGTGTTCAGCTCTTCCCAGACAAAATCGTTGAAACATTAAGGTATTCGCTCTTCTGGTAACTCGTCCTTGTGGAGACATATATTCCCTTCTAAGGTCAGGTACTCCTGGTCTTTGCAACTGAATGGGGAAGAAGTTAGAAGAATGGGAAAACAAGTTAGAATGGACAAGAGCAGTCTTCATTCCCTTGTAAAGTCGGGCAGTGTAACCGATTATTCACTAAGAAGCAGGCTTTTTCTAAAGCTAAATTTTTTGTCGAATTTTTGGTATAGGTTCTTTGGATATTTTCTTTGACTTTGTATAATTTTTGCATTCTTTCTTGTGCCATGGTGGATATAACATCTTTTTGTTCGGTCCATTTTTTGGCGTCATGTAAACATTATGCCGGTAGACCATTCCTCATCCGAAGCATTGTCTCAATCCATCTCCAATCTTTAAATATCATTGTTACCAAAAGAAGTGGGTTAGAGTACCGGTGTCGACAATCCCCAAGAATGGCTCCTGAGACACCCTTTGCAAAGTGGCTTTGAATCATCTTGATTTAGACTCCAAGATTTTTCAACAATCCATCTGAGTTGAGATAAGTGCTACGTGCGATGTTTCCGATCAAGTCACTGTCTTAATAGTCTTACAGATGATATGCAAGGTTTTATTTAAGTACATTGAATTGACTCGTAAACATAGTCTTATGGAACCTAAATAATTAAGTCAAGGCGACGTGAAACATCTCCATTTCCAATCATCAATAGGTTCCTCTGAAATTAAGGGTATTAAGGTCTATTCCGAGCTCCAATCTTCAGACTTTATTTGGACTTATTCAATTGTCTATACTATTCCGAAAAATGCAGATGCTATGTACAATGTAAGAAAAATATTTTTGTGATGTAATTTTCTAGTTTTTGGACTTTTTATGGATTTTTGGAAAAAGTTTTGCAAATTTTTATGCAATTTTTGAAAAGGTATTTGCTAATGTTTTTGGGATTTTGATTTTTGCAATTTTTTAGGGATTTTTTAAAAACAATTTTTTTTTGGAACAAAGAGGTAATATATGCAACTATTTACAAAGTTGTGCATCCTTTTATTTACAAGGGTTGGTTTATGGGAATTTACAAGATTGTATATACAAGGTTTACAAAGAATCTTTATTTTTTCGATTTATTCTCAAAATAATTTAAAAAGATTTCCGCAAATATTTTGAAAAGTTTATCTTGCAAACTAATTTAACACATAATTTTTACAAACATTTATAAATTTTGAAAATCATTCTGTAAAGATTTTTCAAACAGTATATATAGATCTTTCAAAATATTTTTGCAACCATTTTCCAAACCTTTGCAAATAGATTTTCAAGACATTTTATTTTATACAAAGAAAAGAAATGTTTACAAACAAAATATTTTTACAAAGGTTGAAAATATTTTTACGAAATATTTTCCAAACAGTTTTCAGTTGATTTTTCAAAGAATTCTCCAAACTATTTTTCAAACATTTTGCAAAATATTTTTTCCCAATTTATTAGTCGATATATAAAAAGATTTTTAATGAATTTTATACAAGTGTGTTATTTATACTTAATGTATTTTAGTCATCATTATTGAAAATATGAAAGTACGAGTTATGCCTAAAGTATATACACAATATATACAACCACCTATACTTAGCTTGAGCTATGTCCTCATAGATCGAAGAGAGAAGAAAAAACAACTCGTACTAAGTATAAAACTAGAACAACTAAATAATAATGAACGAAAGAATGAGAAGTCGACTGTACCCCATATACTTAGGATCAAATAATCCTAAGTATAGCAGATTGTACACAAGGTGGGGGGGGGGGGGGTCGAGGGTGGGAATAAACAAATCACAACTCGATTTGTCTTCCCTTATACTTAGGGTAAGATATCCCTAAGAATAGAGAGAAAATATCAACATGAGAGAAGACAAGTGAGGGGATTAAAGAATGAACATAGAAGATCGCTCATCCCCACTATACTTTGGATGAAGTATATCCTAAGTATAAAAGCGATGAGTGAGGAAAACAAAGTAGAAAATAGAAAATACAACAAAAAATAATAAAAGAAGATAACTAAAGAAAATGATTTTAAGGAACATTTTCTAAATCTTTCGATGCTGCTGAGGTTTTGGAGGCTTCTTCGTTGCATGACTTGAATTGAATCGACAACGTCTAAAAAAGTGTTATGCTTAAGGTACGACTTTAGTAATTGACCATTGGCGACGAATGGTTGTGATCGGTTGAAAAATCTGATATCATGATGCTTCCATTTCCATGCACTTCTTTCACTCTGAATGGCCCTATCCATTTACTATTTAATTTGCTTGGGAATATCTTCAACTTTGTGTAAAATAGCCACACTTTCTATCGGTCTTGAAGGTCTTTCTTCTGATGTGACGATCATGACAACATTTAATCTTCTCCTTGTACATCAATGTGTTATAATTAGCATAGTCTCGGAGTTCCAGAAGCTTGTTCAGATCCTCTTTTCTTTCCTGATCAACTTTACATGAGTCCAAGTTGTAGATATTGATTGCTCATAATGATTTATGGATCAATTCCATGGGCAGATGGCACGTCTTTCTATATACAAGACGATAGGGCACCATGCCTAAGGGAGACTTGTAAGAAGTTCTGTATGCCCAAAGGACGGAGTCTAAGAGTTGGGACCAATTCATTCTGTCTGGCTTCACAAGCTTCTGCTAATTTCTTTGTTTGATAATTTTGCCATGCCATTGGTATGGGGATGATAAGGAGGCGTGACTCGATGCTCTATGTTGTACTCCTTTGTTAATTTTATGACCTCTCTGTTATTGAAGTAACTACCCTCATCTTATATGAGGATCTTTGGTATCCCAAACTATGAAATGATGTTCTCTCTCAAAAACCGACAAACATTATTACTATCTACGGCTCGGGCAAGGATAGATTCAACCCAAGGACTCATGTTGTCAATGACAAGAAGGATGTGCTCGTATCCCTGACTATTGGGAAAGGGTCCCATGAAATCAATTTCCCAAGTATCGAATATTTTTGAAATCTGAATGAACTTCAGGGGCATGGAATTTTTAGCTGTAAGGGTGCCTCCCAATCTCTGACAGTCAATACAACGCTTGACGTATGATGTGGCATCCTTAAATAGTGCATGCCACAAGAGGCCACATTGTGATACTTTTGTTGCCGTTCTGTCTCCAGAGTGGTGTCCAATAGATTTGAGCGAGTGACAATGCTCGAGGACACTATGATGCTCCTCCCGAGGGATACACTATTACCAAATGCAATATGCTCCTTTCTTGAATAAAAGTGGGTCTTCCCATTGGTAGAAATGGATTTGGGAAAAAAATTTGTCCTTGATCTTCGTCCCATCTTATGGGACTACACCGGGAATGAGGTAGTTCACAATATCAGCATACCAAGGGAGTGAATCCATGAACGAAATCAACTCGTTAGGAAAGGTGTCTGTGATGGGTGACTGCTCAATATAGGCTCTTGTTGTTCAATTGTAGAGAGGTGATATGCTATCACATTCTGAACCCATGCTTGTCTTTGATCTCTAAATCAAACTCTTAGAGGAGAAGGATCCACCTGATCAATCTAGGCTTGGCGTCCTTCTTCTGCTGTAAGTACCGGATAGAAAGTGGTAAGTATAGATGGTAACTTTAGATCCAAGGAGATGGGGTCTGAACTTCTCAAGGGTGAATACCACAACTAACAATTCTCTCTATGATAGTGTAATTTCTCTGAGCTTCATCTAATGTTTTGCTGACATAGTGAATGACATAGGGCGCTTTGTCTTTCCTTTGTCATAGAACAACCCTAACTACGGATTTTGACACATCTATCATGATCTCAAAAGGGAGAGACCAATCCAATGTGGTAGGACTAGAGCTTAAGTGATTATCTCCTTCAATTTATTGAACGAAAGGAGAACCTATTCATCAACATTAAACTCATTCTCCTTGCACAACAACTCTGCGAAAAGTCAGGTGATGCGGTTGAAATATCTGATGAATCTCATGTAGAAACCCACATGCTTCAGGAATGACCTCACATTTCTAATAGTATGTGGTGGTTCTAGATTGGCAATGACATCTACCTTTTACCAGGTCGACTTCCATGCCACGTTTGGAAATGACGTAATCTAGCACAATCCTTTTTGTGACCATGAAGTGTCTTTTTCCCAAGATAGCACGAGGTTAATATCATGACATTTATAAAGCACTCTATCGATTTGCTCAAAACAAGCACAGAAACTATCATCGTAGACGGAGAAGTCATCCATAAACACCTCAAGAAATCCACCAACCATTTTAACAAAGTCTGCAAGCATGCATCTTTGGAATGTAGCAGGGGCATTGTACAAACCAAAGGGCATTCTCTTGAAGGTGCAGGTGGTGAATGGGCAAGTGATGGTAGTTTTATCTTGCTCTTCTGGGGCAATTGCCACTTGGTTGTACTTGGAATACCCATCCCGAAAGCAGAAGAGCTCCTTGCCGGCCAATCTTTCCTGTACTTGATCTATATTCGACAAGTGGAAGTGGTCCTTCTTTGTTGTTGTATTGAGGAAACGGTAGTCAACACATACACGCAAGGATGTCGGTACCTGAGTAGAATTTTCCTCTCCTCTTTAATTTGTAACCACGGTGAGCCCTGATTTCTTTGGAACTACATGCATGGGGCTCACCCATTTCGAATCGGAGATGGGATATATGAAGCCCACATCACACCATTTTATGATTTCCTTCATTACTATGTCCCGCAGGTTTGGGTTTAGTCTTCTTTAAAACTCTCGAGATGGTTTGGCATCTTCTTCCAAGTAAATATGGTGCGAGCACATAACAATATTTATCCCGTAGAGGTCTGATATGTACCAACCAAGTGCCTTGCAGTTTGTTTCTAGAACCACTAGAAGTCGAGATTCTTGATCCGGAGTCAGCCTGCTGATGATGATAACTGGATACATATTCTCTGCACCTGCAAGGAAGGCGTACTTAAGGCCTATCGGAAGTGGTTTCAATTCTGGTTATCATCTGACTTGCTTCTTAATCACTTCGGAAACTGTGCTAGTGGGTGGATGATCTGCAGGAATTTTGGAGGTACTGCTCACCTAAGTGACTTGTTGTTCAATTGATAATATGCTCAATAAATCTGCAATGAAGTCATCATGTTCGAACTGGCATGAATATCCCGAATCAATGAGATGCATCAGAAAATTGGATTCTCCCTCCCAAGTTATATTAGATCTTGTTCGTTTGTGCTTTCTTGGTCCTCTGCGGGAGAGAGGATTTGGAGGGTCCATGTATCATTCAAAGAGAGTTCCGTGTCTCTAATTTCTGCAATAAAGTCATAATTTACTTCACGCGATGCTGCATGACTTTCATTAGCTATGATTTTCGGTTCACTGACCATGTCTATGGTAACTCTGTGATTGCTCGAGCTGAACGTAATCTTCCCAAACCCATAGTCAACCACGACTTCTATAGTGCGCAAGAATGGCCATCCAAGGATAATTGGGATCTGAAGAAATGGTGCAGTGGAGTCCATATCAAGGACTACAAAATCAACATGAAACTTCATGTCCTGCACTTTACGACAACGTCTTCCAATAGACATCGGGGTCGCTTGATGGGTCGATCAGCAAACAGAAGGATCATGCATGTCTGCTTGAGTGGACCCAACCTAAATTCATGCGGTAATGATGAGGGCAGGAGGTTGATGGAAGATCTGCTGTCAAGCAAGATTCGCTCGAAGACTTGATAAAAACCTCACATCTGATCAAATGTGCTCATTTTTCTTATTTGTTCTAAGGGAGATTGCTTATGGATGAACTATAGCCATGTTGAGGATGTGCTTCTCAACTTGTTAGTGTCTATTGTTGCGGTTCGAACGACGCTTGTTTGTACACACTTTCTTTAATCCCTTCTTCACAATGTGCATGTATTTTATGGCTTGCATCAACATCAATTCAAAATTCAAAATTTTCAAAATATCCACAACACATGGATAAGATAATGCACTTTTTCTTTTTATTTTTTTCGGATTTTTTATTGCATCAGGAAAAGGAATATTTGAAATCAAAAGCATTGTTCCTATTTATAATAGAATTCTTATCCACAATATTCTCTACATCTGGACTGCAAAAAGGTGTACATTCTAGAAATGATGGTGGTGCTGCTAGTGGACATACAAAAGCGACGATCTCCGCTTCGTCGGTTGGTGCTGGATCGGCTGCTGGTGCTAGATCCTTCATGGCTGACACGACTTCACTTTGACTACGATCTTCTTTTTGTTCTTTTTATTTTTCTGATTTTTTTATTCTTTTTGATAATGTCTCCTCCTCCTTCACTCGAACTTGTAGTTGTCACGACTAATGCAGAAGATGACGATTCACCAAATGAAGCTTTATTCTTTCCCTTGATTATGGCAAATGGAGGCAAGGTCCTACCGCTCCTGGGAGTAACAACATTAGATAAAGAACAATCACAATCATCCGAATCTACATGCACAGATAGGACATCACAGTCTACCTGCTCCTTTCTCTTAAAACTATTGGGATTATCTTCGACCTGGGCCGGGATAGGAGTTTTAGTGGCTATCATGCTATCTAGCTTCCTTGTAATATCTGCTAGACCAATTATGAGTTGGGCTAAGCAATCAAAGATCAAATTCACCGGAACTGCCTTAAAAGGTTCAGCGTGCTGACCACGTTGTGGTTGTTGGTTGGGGATGCTGAGGCTGGGACTGCTGATATTATATTTGAGGAGGAAGATTATACTGTTGGTATGGAGGAGGAGAATATTACAGGTGAGGAGTAGCCACATATTGGTGGTACTGTTGGTGCGGACGATACTACAACTACGGGTACTGCTGTGACTATCTCCAATTATGGTGATACTGTGGAGACTGGTGATGTTGATACTGAGATTGAGACTGGGAGGACTATACAAAGTGACCACCCTGAGGTTGGTGGTAAGGACGATTGGCTGGTGGCTGGTCCTGGGTTTGTCCAGCAGAACGGGCCAACTGTGCATCATTGCTCCAGACACCGTTGACTTCTTAGATCAGGGGTGGTGGAGGAAATGATGGATCAGAAGATGGTAGGTAGTCTGGCTGGTAGACCACCATCTGTTGCTATGGTGGGCCATGCTTGGGTGCCTGCACATAGTACACGTGGTGGATCATCGACTGCTATGGACGTGGCTGAGGATACTGTGGAGGTGCTGGTTCAACTTTCTTCTCAATAGGAGTCTCTGATGATGGTGTCGCCGACTGGCATGAGATGACGGTGCTCACTAGAAGCTCCAACTGCTTGGTGATTTAATATAGTTTATCCAAAATTGCATCCTCTGCTTGATCATAGTGAGCTTCTCTAGATCATGTGACTGCTTATTGATAATGTCAACCTTAGATAGATGGCCCCCAACGATGTTAAGGTTGGAACTCTCATCTATTTCTATCTCACAAGACACTTTCATGTGGATTGGCTTGTGGAGGACCTAAGGTTGTGTCTGATAAGCACATGATGAAGAGAGGGCAACATCTCCTTCGGCCATTTCTTCGAAGATCTGCCAGTCTACATCTTCATCTTTGTTGAAGTGGGATCCCTCAAAATCAGCGTCAACTAATCTTTGACTCTCTACATTCAGGCCCCAGAAGAAGTATTGGACCAAGATGGTCCTTAGTATGTCATGGTGGGGGCACTTTTCCTGCAGATTAGTGAATCATTCTCAAGCTTCATGTATGGATTCATGGGCTACCTGAGAAAAGTTGCTAATCCTATCTAGCATCTGGTTGAGCTGAGCGAGAGAGTAGAACTTGTGAAAGAATGCAGATTTAAGTTCCTCCCAGTTCGTCACGACCTTTCCCAAATGATTGACCCAATACATGGCCTTGTTCTGTATGCTGAAGGGAAACACAATCATCTTCACTCCACCTAACAGAATCTTAGCGTAGTGGGTAGTTCTACAGATGCGAGAAAATTGCTGCAGGTGAATGTATGGTTCCTCATTGGTATTCTCATGAAACGAGTTTAAAAGAGCGAACTGAGGCTTTAGATCGATATAAGTGTGTACTGGTGGGATGTGAATCCACTCGGTCATATGGTTGTCCCTAGGATTATATGTTTCTTTCAACGTTGGTTTGGGGTTCTCATTCCTTGACTCTTCTTCTTCTTGATTTGGATCATCACGGGGTGGATTCTCATTTCCTCTCTTCTAGGTCTGCTCTTTAAGTCATTCAACATATCTTGAAATGCAGTCTGCACAAGGGCTTGTTTCGACAGTTGCTGCTGGATGGTTTGGATGGAAGCCAACAACTGAGCGTTCACCTGGTTTTGGTCGGGCACTTGGCCCTGCTCTGGTAGGGCAGTTACCGCCCTTTACCCTTTCCCTAAGGAGCCATCTCTAGGTCTGATTCTGAAGAGATGAATTATGGATGGGGACTCATGACTGGGACTAGCTTCTATATGCAATGTAAGAAAATCCCAATCATACCACTTGAAATTGAATGCCAACTGCATGATGAATCTGATATTAGGGTCAGTCCTAGATGGTTGTGAATGAAGTAAAGATGTAGACTGAAATTGACCTCTAATTGCAATGGGTGGAAGTAGACAAGAGTGGTCCCGATTTATTAGAAGATAAAGGAAGGAAGGAAGAAGACGAGGAGTCTGGAGATTGGTTCGCAAGATCCAAACCAATTTCTTGAGAATCGCCTCGAGTTATTGATGATGTTGAGTCCATGGAATGGATGTAGGTGTTGGCAGAGTCCCGAACAACTATACATGGATCAACATCGTGAAGCCAAAGAGGATCAATGTAGGAAGAAGGATACAACGGTCAATAAGGGATTAAAAGGAGTGTAAAATAGTACAAATGCTCTGAACGAGCAGGGCCAAAGAGGAGATACATATAACAAAATTTACTCAAGTGAGCGGGACTTGATCTTTGAACCTTAATCTAGATCCATACAAACACAATACAAAATTGGGTTCACCAACTCAACACAATGTGAAGCCGTAAAGGATCGGTTATTTCTATCTTTTCATTTTTAAAGTTGTTGTTTCAGGCATATCTTTTAGCAAGTTCTTAGCATGCTAACCCTATAGGGGTGAGAGTACTACCGGAAAAGTATCCCGTACTTGTCCTCCTCCTTTTTAACATGTAGTTTGCACTTTTTAAGGTCCTTGTAACCCTTCATGGATCTCTACTTAGCCAAAGAATAAAAGGGAATGTGCCGATAGGTGAAATCACTACTTCGGACCTCGCTCGCAATGAAATCACCCGCGAGCATGCAAGGACCTACTCAGATACAAATCGATGAGACAGATACACCCGTAAGGGTGTGGCCTAAGCTCAGTACTTTGGACCAAGTCAATGTTCCACATAGGGTAGGAATACCATCGATGTCAGGGTCCTACTCAATCACATATGATAGAAGCGTCAATACTTCGAAAATCCAAGCGATACATAAAGCAGTTACAGACTGAGTTTCGGGCTCTAATCCTCAACGGGTCGTGGGAGGGGTTTTGGTCCCTTCCTAAAGTACTTGAAGACAGTGAAGGCTTTATGAACCCAAAGAAATGAAGACCGCTACCAATTTTAATTAAGGTTGAAGTTTATTTAGCAGTTCCCTTGTTTCAGATTTTCGAATTTTCATCTTTTTTTTTGGATATTTTGCATACAAGCACCTATCGATTTTGTAGATTTTCATTTGATTCCTAGGTGCTCAAAATCAGATGGAGATAGAGAAAAAGCCAGGCAAGTTAATTCGATGATGGAAATCTCATCATTAACCCTAACGATGCATGTAGAGTTAGAGGACTTACTGTACTCCCCAGCTCTCTCCACGTGGTATACAAAATAGATATTTTAAACTTATATACATTGTGGTGTGAAATCGACAAAATCACCATAAATAATAGCTACTATTAGTCATGAAGAACCACATGTTAATTATTCAGAAATGAAGCCTAGAGTCTGATCTTCGAGACATCTTGGTGCTTGCCACAACGGTCTTGCCAACATTGTATGATGGCTCTCCCGATGCATGGTTTCAAGTCTAAATAATTAACAATTATTAATTTGACTAGATCCAAATGTAAGAGACTATAGACATGTAATTCTTATCAGGACTTGGACCTAATTACTGATATAAGCACACCTAAAGTCTAGGGGCTCCATGCACACAAAACAAAAGAAAGGCAAAAAAACTTAAAACATCGAGAAGCAAATAAAACAAAGCGATGAAAATGCAAGAAAACCATGACGAGGCCCCCAGGTGACCAATCACCGGGGTAATGGACCTCCCTCTGACCACGATAAAAGAAAATTCCCTCCAAGTCCATAATTATTCCCTCCAAGTCCGGGGTAATGGACCTCCCTCTGACCTCCCTACAAGTCCATAATTACTACAATTAATAATGAATAAATAAATGAATCACTTCCTCTGACCACGATAAAAGAAAATTCTAAACAAGAATCTAGGCCAATTAGTCTCATTGCTATGCTTGCTACCTCTCCAATTGGTCATGTGAAGAAGACCCATCTCCACTTTCCTCGGCTGCATTTTCCTCCTAAGAGGATGTCCCCACATAGCGGACCCTCGCAACAAACATAACAAAAGAGGTGTATTAGCACAATTAATCAAATGATATTTAAATAAGATAAGAAATGAAGTATATACAAGTAAGAAAGATATATAAAAATAAGTACAAAGCAATGAATGAATGAATGAATGAATGAATAAAAGACACATATGTACAAATTAGGCTACACTCGCTACTCCCCGATAACAATGCCATTTGATGACAAGGGAATTGTCAAGCGAGTCTAAAAGTATCCTCACTAGAATAATAGCGAAGATAATTTGTTGCTGAGGTGACCCACAAGAATTCCTTAGTCAATCAACAAGTACCAACATTGTAAAAACAATCAACAAATAGCCAAAAATGTGAGGCACAATTTATTATACTCTACAAACAAAATGTCTAACATGTAAGCATGTAGAGGTCGAACCACATAGAGAAAACTAGGTAGCTAATGATTATTGCTAATCAATGTGAAATACGTACATACTCATATTTCAAGTCTTTCTATCAGGGTTTTTTGTTTTTAATTTTTTTAATAAATTAGTAGTGAATATATGTGTTTAGGTAATCTTAATAATAATAATAATAATAATAAGATAGATATATATTAATTTATATATAAAAATATAAATACATACATATAGGTAGGGATATAAGAGAGAAAGAGACAATTAAATACAAACAAGATGAATATGTTTCTTTTTTTTGTTTTTAATTTTGCAAAATTTTCATTTCTTTTTGATTTTTGAAAATATGCTAAAATTATATTTATATAGAATATATCAGCAAATGATATAAGTATATAGATAGTATATATATATATATGCACACATAGATAATATATGGTATATATCTATCGATAACAAATCCAAAAGTCCATGAAAATATTTTTTAGGATTTTTATGTTTTTATAATATTTTTGTGATTTTTATAGAATTTTTTGTATTATTTAGTTATTTTTAAAATAAAAACATCCCAAATCAGGGATTAGAAAAGTATCCCAAATTGATTTGACGATTAAAAATGGCAAAAAGTGTCAAAAATTCATCAAATCAATTGTAATACATAAATAATAGTATAGACAAAATTTATGGATAAAAATAAATATTTTTGGATTTTTTGTGATTTTTCTATATTTTACTAGATATTGTAGTATTTAAATTTTTAGTCCTTTTCTTTTTCTATTTTAGGGATTTTTGGTCTAGAGTCAATATAGGTAATAATAAATATTATATATATTTTTGGTAATTTTTAAAGCCATTTATGGCATTTTTATTGCTAAATAGGGAATTAATGCTCATTATTTGAATTTTCATATATATATATATATGCTTAAAAATGCATATTAAAAATCATAGCCTGAAAATATGCATCCAAGGCATTTACACACATTTTCCAAAATTGAATACAAATCCTACGCATTTTTAACAAAATAAATAAGTAATAACATTTATTGTTTTGGAAGGGACCTATTTGAAATTAAAATAAATATTCCATTCATTCCATAAACCTTTTACAAAATCCTGGGGCAAACATGCAATTATTCTGTAAAATAAATAAATTAAAGATTCCTTGGAAGGGCTTTTATGAAAATATATAAATTTCAGGCCCCATATACAAAATCTCCAAAAAACGTTAACATGAACATACAATTTTATGTATTAAAAATAAATATACAAAAACAAGGGGTTATACTTGCAAAATACTCAACTTACTTGGAAAGCCACATGAGCTGAGATGGCGTGGACACATGGGAAAATACATGAAAGCATGGGATCTACAAGCAATTTTTACAAAACTATCTACACTTTAGACAAGAATTAAAATACTAAAGATAAATAAGAAAAGGCAAATGGGGCTTAGTACACATTACCCCAATTTTGCATGCGAACCAACAACTACAGTAGACTCACTTGAACACATGGATGTCGTACCACACACGATACCCCTTCGTCGATCAACGCACGAGATCTGATTTGAAGCTTCATCAACAATTGAGGATTGCAGAGATTGGACAACCGAGATCAGACCTAGAGCACCTCCTCCATTCGATGGCTACTGCTTCCTCAAAGAATAGGGAAGAATGTCCCCATCTTAGAGCTTCGTTCATCGAATCCTCTCCTCCACAAGCTCCATCTTCGATGTTGAGATACTCCACAAGATCGGGGAGGTCTTCCACAACGAATCAAGGCTTCAAAAATGTTCAGGAGACATCGGAGGGGGCCTGGAGCCTTGGACTTTCTAGAGGGGCTCTCGAACCTCAACACCCCTCAGACGGGGTCCTCCAGACATGCATATGGGCTAGAAAGCATTGTGAGACAAGGGCGACAGTATCTGAGCTTTTATTTGATGGAACCAATGCGAGATGGAGCGGGTTGATGATGCTCAGGAAAAGGGAGGCGGAGGAGCCTCAGAGTATTCGATCCAGAAGGAGTCGAAGTTGACAGGATGGTCAGGGATGAGGAGTAATGATGGGGCTAGATGATGGAATGATCATGGACGTCAGAGACAACAGGAAATGATGAATCACAATGGCCAGAGCTTTAGATCTTCGACGAAGTCTAATCCCTAATCTAAGCTAATAAGTTAATTAAAACATGAAATAAAATGCATGAAACGAAACCTACACCTAAATCTACCTAGAAAAAAGATAAATTACGCAGCTCTTACATGGATGGGAAGCCAACGAGTAGGACATCGCAGGAGATCCGCCTAGACATCCTCTCCTCCTACGATGCTCCTAGCCTCGAGAAGGTACCTCTGTCACCGGTGAACACTCACACACATGATCGGAGACACTACAGAGTCCGGAGATGGATCAAGGATCAAAGATCGGTGGAGGGTCTTATTTATAGACAAGGCAAAGGAGGCTCAAAGATCTAGTGATTTTGGTTAGCTCGAAACAGATTGATCAAATCCAAGATGTGGGTGGAAATTATGGGGATCAGGTCAAAATTTTTCATTCAAGAAGCTAAGCCAGATCATGAGTGGATTCGACGCGAAAATGGAAGAAAAATCAGGTCTAACATATTTGAGGTTGAGGACGAGAGAGGAGGGTCAGTTGACCCATGGTTAAAGAAAGCTGAGTTCTGGTTAGTCTAAGTGGACCAACCAGAAAAATGCAAGGCATAAATGCCTTGTTAAATAAAGAATAAATAACAAATAAAAATTTTGAGTATTTTATATGGTATTTAGTTATGATTTTTAGTTAGTTTTATGGGTTTATTAATTATAGGTTACTTTTTAGGGGTTTATTTATAAGTATATTTGTCTATATTATCTCTATTTTGTTTTTATTTTGTATTTTTTATTTTAGTATTTTTCTCATAATTTATATATTTATAACTTATTTTTATATGCATAAATATATTTTTTGTATTTTTTATGTTATTTGTATATTTAAGTAAATAAAGGTATTAGTTGTATATGTATAAGTATTGTATAGTCATCTATGTATTTATATAAGATATTTTATTTTTGTGTTTTCTTTATGGGTTTTTATCCTATCATATGTAAATATATTATGGATAATATTTACAAAATTATACAAATATAAAATTGTAAAAATAATAGAGAATAAATAAGTGGATATTTTATGCAAGTAAACTATACAATATGGGTCCAAAACCTAACTTTCAGGCCTATATTCCAAATCAAGTGAAACTACCTTCATTACGTATCTAATTAAAAGTTATATGCAATTAAAGTGATTTTGATGTATTTTGAGTTTTTATTCAGAAGATATGGGTCTGGGAAGTTTGGGTTTTGGTTTTTATTCTAAAATGTACATTGTGTAAAATGTACACTGTGTATTTTTTGTATGAAGTAAATTTTGTATTTTTCTATATATTTTTGTCTACAATTTTCATGTACAAAGTTTATTAATTTGATGAACAAATAGTAGAGAATAATACATGAGACTACCGCGAGCATTTCCTTTACAAGGGCCCAAAATATAAGACCTAAACTTTTCAAGGGCCCAAACTATCGTGAGCATTTCCTTTTCAGTCACTGTATAATTTTTATATGCTTGATCTAACACTTTTCTCACATTGTGAATAGCCAATGGAATCTCTTTTCACCATTGACCTAATACATCTCATATAGCATACTCCGAATTATCAGTCATGATCTTAATGTGAAGAGACCAATTAGGAGCTTGCAAAATTGATGAGTCAAAATTTTTTCTTTAAGAGCTCGAAGGCCTCAAGACAACTGTGAACTACAACAAACCATGTGTTTTTCCTAAGAGCTCAGCCAGTGGTTGGGCACTCTTAGAAATGGCCTAACTGAATAAATCTTCTATAAAATCCAACATGCCCCAGAAATGGCCTAACTGACTTGATGATGGTTAGTGGATCAAGATTTTTTATTACATCCACCTTGGTAGGATCAACCTCTATTTCCTTCTTGGAGATGACGTGCCTCAACACGATATGCTCCTTCACTATAAAATGACTCTCTTTCAAGAGAGTACCGGATTCACTTGCCTACACCATTGAAGTACTCCATTCAAGTGCGCAAAACATGAATCGAATGAATCACCATGGACTAAGAAATCGTTCATGAAGACCTCCAAGAAATCCTTCAACATTTCAACAAATACGACAATCATGCACCACTGAAAAGTGCCCGGGGCATTGTAAAGTCCAAATGGCATGTGCTTGAACGCACATGTGCTAAAAGGACAAGTAAAGTGGTCTTTTCCTGATCTTCAAGGGCGATGACTACCTTATTGCAGTCTGAGTACCCATCAAGAAAATAAAAGAACACTTTCCACGTTGGTATCTCCAATATTTGATAGGTAAAAGGTAAGGGAAAGTGATCGTTCTTGTTCATGGCATTCAAATGTCTGTAATTGACACAAATGCACCACAACCTAGGTACTCATGTTATGATCTCAACACCTTCCTCGTTAGTGACCACTTGAAATCCTGACTTCTTTGGGACGACATGTAAGGGGGGCACCCACTTGATATTTGAGATGGGACAAATAAAATCCGCTCCACAACATTTCTCAATCTCTTTCTTCATCACTTCCCACAGATTAGGGTTTAGTCTTCGTTGAAACTCATGGAAATGTATGACATTATCCTCAACATAAATGTGGTGTGAACAAAGTGCATGATTTATACCCACGAGATCTGACACCACCCACTCTATAGTATTGCAGTTCTTCTTTATGACTTATAACAACCTAAACTCCTATTCTATAATCAGCTTAGAACGAATGATGACATGAAATTTATCTTTGGGTCATGCAAGAAATGTGTACTTAAGTCTAGGAGGTAACGGTTTCAGCTCTGGCAAAGTAGAATCATCAATCAAATCTGGTTGAATTGTCCCTAAATCTGGTTCTGTGATGCATAAAGGTGGAACTAAGTTAGTTCTACTTACCACAAACTTTGATGTGTGAGGAGTCAGATCACCAAAGAAATGCGGTAATTCAAACAAAACCATTACCCGACTCAAGATCTAAATCCCTTGAGTGTTACATAGAAGAAGGAAATTACATATGTGAAAGGATATCTGAGTCATCATGGGACTATATAGATAATCTGAAACTAAAGAACTCTGACAACATCTTGCAAACTGCATCGTGTACACTGACCTCTCTAGATGAGAGGGTCTCGCTTAATCTTGTCGGTTTTTGTTTCCATTCCCCAACTATGCTAACAACTCTGTAATATGCCTCTGATGACATAGAGAACTCGGTGCCAGAATCCGAGTCAGGTCGCTACCATTTCTTTTGTTTCATCTTATGTTCCACCTCTCCGCCTGGAGAATAAAACTTCATCATCCATGTCTGGTAATAAAAGTAAGCTCCAACGGTCCTAAGGAAAGGCTGACCAAGGATGATATATGAATCTCTCCAATGATTGAGGATATCCATATCATGGATAGTAAAGTCCACTCTGTATTCTTATCCCTCAATCTTGATGATATCATTTTGACTTCACCCATAGCTTTCTTCATAGATTTATCAAAAAACTGGAGTAATGATTGTGATTTGCATAGTGATCTAACTCCAGTTTCTCATATAAAGTTAAGGGTGAAAGATTGATTGATGAACCATTATCTAGGAGAGTGCATGTAAACATTTTGTCATCAATGTGACTCCCTACACAATGTGCACCCATGTCTCTCTTCTTTCGTGGTAACTGCTGGTTCTTGAAGTAATATGTTGTGGGAATCGATAATATATGTGTCTTTACATAATTGTTTGACTTCTTCCGGCTAACACTAGTATGTGTGCAATGCACCTTCAAATATTTTTGGAAAGCAGTATTGCTAGCCATATACTCATCAGAAGACACTGTATCCATAATATTATCTTTGCAAAATCATGTCATTTCTGGATCACCTTTTTGAATCTTTTTAACAATGCACTTTCTTTCTGTTAGAGCACAAGGGAAAGGAATTTAACAATCAGAAGAAAAACTTGAATCATAAACTGAAATATGTTTCTTTTTTTCTGTGAATCAATGTTCTTCATACATGAATCTCTTACAACATACTTGGAAATTAAAATATTATTGCCTACTAAAGGTTGGGGAACTCCTGCCGGTGGTACATCCTCCATAACCGAAGGTGCAAGGTCCTCCATAGACTCTGAATATGCTCCATGCTGCTGAGGCGTTCTCATACTTCTCCTCCTCTCTTTGCCCTTGATAGATGTTTTCATCTTATGAATGGACTATTGATGCCTCTCCTCCTCATCTTCTAAAGGTTCCTCAGGTAAAACTTCAAAAATTGCACCGTCCATGTCCCTCTCCCTATTAGGTACGACCGTGGTCCTACCACTCTAGAGTGATATATTATTACAATCAAATGAAATGATCTCATTCTCAGCCTTAGATGAGTCTGAGTAATATACCCGACCATACTGCTGCTACTGCATCTTGTTTAGGCTAATGGGGTTAGCCTTAACTTGGGTAGGAATGGATTTCGAAGGTACAGACTGCCTGTTCTACCAACAGGATAAATGATTGATGTCACACCACATATCATGTATTTTGTTCATGCAGGAATGAAGATCCTTGAGTATCTGCTTCTGAAAATCTATGGCTCCAGATGAAGATGATTTCTATTGATGGGAAGAAAAAAGAAAACATGAAGACTGGCCACGATGGCCTTGTTACTGCTATTGTAGGGGATGTTGCTGAAAAGAAGGACCTTAATGGCCCGAATGGTAGTCCACTGTCGGACGTACGACTATTGTTGCCTCGACTATTGGGAGTGGTAGGCTCCAAGGCTCTGTTGTCAGAAAGAAGTGCACGAGTGAACGTGGTGTTGTAAGAAGTAGGGGGACGTTGGTAAGGTGGACTATCCCCCATACTTCCCTTCCTGGAAAGGTTTTGTGTGCACCATACACCATTCACCCCCCCCCCCCCCCCATCGTCAGAAGGCTCCTCTGTAGCTTTCTCAACTAATGGAGGTTGCTATTGATAAGAACGGGTAAGATATTGGTCTTCTACCCATGGATGGGGTGGCCCTGACATATGTTGCTCCTATACATGATGTACGTGATAAACATGAGTAGAAGACGCAGTTGTGGAAGGTACCTTTATCATAGATACATTCTCTGTCAGCTCTGCCATCTGCTTTGGAAGTTGTGATAACTAGATATCCAGCTCATTCATTTTCTTGTCAATCCTCTCTGATGGTGAACTTATCTACGACAATTCCCATGCTGGGAATCAGGTCCTCTGAAATATCAACTGTAGCTTATTTCCCTTTTTTTGATGTGAATGATATGGGGGAATCGATATACATCCTGCTATTGATTTGTGCACGACCTGTCTCAGCCATTTTCTCGAATACATTCCAGACGGTATCTGTAACACATGACCCATAACTACCTCTACAGGAAACACTTACCAGAATCTGTGCTTCAGGGTTTAAATCACTGTAAATTGACAAAACTAGAAATGGTAGGCTCAAGTCCATGATAAGGAGATTCATACAATAATTCCTTGAACCTCTCCCAAGTATCACGAAATGGATCATTCGGTAGTTGGAAGAAACTCGTGATGCGACATCGCATAAGGTTAGTCCTACTCAAAGGGTAGAACTTCTTTAGAAAGAGGTCCTTGAAGTGGTTATAAGTAGTTACAACTACTACAAGTTCTTCATCCAATAATCCACCTTATCTTCCAAGGTAAAAGGTAGGTTGTTTGAGGTTGCCATAGACTAACTCAAAGTTCCTAAGGAATGCATAGGGTTCCTTGTGTGCATTCCTGTTAAAGTGAGGCAAAAGATTCAGAAACTTTGACTTTAATTCCTCTTCAATCTCAGGGTCAACTAGGCACAAACAATTTCTCATTCCATACTGCCCGAGGTTGGATGCCACATCAGTTGGTGCATCCCCAGATTAAGCTACCCTATTTGTTCTCTCAACAAAGCTACATTCAGCTTAGAGGCTGCTAACCTAGCCCTGACCATCTGCATCAAGTATTCACGCTCTTCCTCATCCCATTCCTTCTCTTCATAGGCATCATGAAATCTTCGATACCTTCATAAAAAAAGGGTTCAAGTGAGACTGTAATGAGGTAGTTGAAATCATGTCAATCTCACCAAGGCAATAGTCTTCCTCAATGAGAGTTGAAGAGAGAAAGGGATCGATAAGGATGCAACTGCTCCCTAAGAGGGTATCATGAAATCTTGAGTCAGGTTATTTGGGATCTAGGAAGGTCCAGAAGAAGAAGGTGGTTGGACCTTGGAAGATGTGATGTTTGGATGGTTCAATGATAAGTTTGCAAAATCCAAACAAATTTCCAGCCAACTATCCATCTTTGATTTCAAGAGAATACAAGAAATTGAGCACAATAGATTCTAAAAGAATTAGGACTATTGTACACATGAAGGTACATAACCAATTCATATAATTCAAATACGAAGTAAATCCCTTTGGTAATTTAACCAACACAACTCGTGAAGGCCATAAGAGTTCAGTCAAATTATCTCATCGGTTTGAAGTTAGTGATTCAAACAATATTTTACAACCATTACACACAAGAGTCTCCTACTACACCCAGTTGAAGTCTTGTAAGATCTCAATCAATGGAGTGATCTACCCGGGTTGCAGTGTTCAATATCACACCCAAAAGAAACTTACAAGCACAGACAACCAAACATATTTCTAAGGTTTAGTGCAACTACTTGTAGCTCCCAAAATCCACAAGAGCCAGACCTGAAGATTTAGGATGGAAGTCCAGAGATTTGAGCTCTAACCTTAGGGATCCATCCTCACCCACTCTGTATGGGGGTAAGTATCTGTGCCCAATGAGGGTGTTACTGCCCGTAATACAAGATTAATCTTATTCCAAGTTCATTTGAATCAACATGCATAATCCAATCTCGATTTTTAATGCTGATTATCACCTGACTTAATGTGACCACAGTAAATATTGCCTAACATTTAGTCCCTTTTTATTTAGATCTTAAGTTGTAAAATAGAGGAAGGAGATGGAAAATGAAATGCATGCAGAATCAATGATGCATGTAGTCATTTAGAGATACTCACAGTAATTCCTAACACTCTCCATGTGGATGCTTCACTAAATATTTAAATCTACTTATATGATGCAAGTCGAAAAGCCATACCTAAACAGAATTTCTATTAGTTTTTAATAATATCAATTAATTTTGACTAAGTATAACATATTTATGGTGCGTCTATTAATGAATCTATAAGAAATAAGTCAATCTTATGAGATCAAAATAGTGTGGCATAATTACGAGGAAGGCACAAGTCAACGTGGCCTAATTTTGACTATTTGAATCTAAGTGTATATTCCTAATTCACGCCACTTAAGTCGAGAATCACTCTTGACACAACCACACATATAAAAGAATAATAGAGGCCTTATTTACAAACACAAGATCTTAATGAGAACAGATGTAAATGTGGCAAATTACTTAATTATTAAAGATAATACAAAAATATTAATTAAGCTAAAATTTCTCCTAATTCAATTGTGATGTGGACTCATCAGCAAGAGCTCCAAGCTCGTTGCCTACAAGTTCTTTCGGTCTTCGTTGGATGCACGGGACCAACCACAAAATAATAATACGTTTAGAATATTCTTAAGAGAAATATGAATTTAATTAAATATATGATCACGCATAAAACAAAATAGTCAATGAAAACAACAGTACAAATTAACCATGAATACACTAAAAATCACTAAAAATAGATATCTAAACCTAAAATAAATCAACCAAAATGTCATGTACTCGACAATAATGCCAACTGATGAAACACTAACCGGTAGAGTTAATCAATTACCATTGTAGTATGTCCAATTAGCAATTAATTAGAACTGGATCGAATGTCTCTGTGAAGAGGACTCGGTTTTAATTTACACCCGTGCAAGTTGATGAATCCTCATTTCATTACCTTTATTCTTTTATTTTGGCCTTCAAAACCCTACCTAAATGCATGTATATAACATTAATTAGACAAAATAAGTACTCTATAATTGGTATAAAATACTGTAGAAATACTGCATTTATTTCCAAAATAAAATAATAAAGAAAAGAAAAGAAAAAGAAATAAACACCATATGTGTTGAGTGACCACAGACCTTGAGACTCATCACCATGATGACTTAGTCGACAAGAAATAAATTAGTGGGAGAATGGGTAATTAATTGTACAGAAAACATAGTCTAAAAACCCTACAAAAATCAGCCAACAAATACATTTTGGGACATATTTTATTCTTTATTATTTATTTATCAAATCAATAAACTTTGTACATGAAAGTTATAGACAAAAATACAAATAAAAATAAAAAATTAATTTCATAGAAAAATAATATATAGTGTACTCTTTATACTCAAAATAAAAGGCCAAAACCCAAACTTCCCAGACCCATATATTCTCAATAAAAACTCAAAATGTATAAAAATCACTTAACTTGTATAGGACTTTTAATAAGCTATTTAATGAATTTGGTTCATTAATTTGGAGTTAAAATGCAAAAGTTAGGTTTTAGACCCTTATTGTACAATATACCTGAATAAAATATTCATTTTATTTATTCTTTATAATTTTTATAATTTCATATTTTTATAATTCAGTAAATATTATTAATATATGTACATACTTTGAATAGAATGAAACCATAAAGAAAACATAAAAATAAAATAGTCTATATAAATACATAGATGAAATACCTATACGTATACATGTATAATAAATATACATATTTATTTAAATACATAAATAACATAAAAAATATAATATATATATATATGAAAATAAGTTATAAATGTACAAATTAAGAAAATAAAATAATAAAATCAAAAATACAATATAAAATAAAAAAACTTAAAATATAGATGAATATATCTATAGATATTCTTGTAAATATAGACTCCTAATAAATAACCTCATAAAAACAAATAAAAATAGTTAATAAATAATACATAAAATTAGAAATATTTTTTATGGTTTAATAAAAAATAACTAAATCGTATGTTATTTTATATTAATTTTCCAAGGCATTTTTGCCTTGGAATTTCCGAGTTGGTCCACATGGACCAACCAGGTACGAGTATTCGTTGATCGGTGGGTCAACTGCCTGCCCTAGGCTCGAACTTCTATCAGATGCTCACAGGGTGCCCGACTTCGTCGAAATATCACACAAACTCCATGTCTCCTTCCTTCTCGAGCCTTCCACTACATTGTAGCCTGCTCATCCACGAACCTCTCCCATCCTCGAATCTCCACCTACCACCGCCTCCGATCATGCTATCCATCCTTGAAGTCATCATCCTATTAGCCTATAAATATCCCATCTCCACCCCTTTTGATGTTTTGATCCCTCTTCAATCACTTCTAACCCCTCAGATGACCCCCATAGCTTCGTGGAGGTGACAACTTCATGTAGTTGTTGATTTGTAGAGTGGAACAGCGAAGGCGGAGCAGATCCAGCACCTCCGGTGAGTTGCCGTCAAGGTTTAGCCACTTGAGTCCCTAGCTTAGTTGAGTCCCCTTTCATCCTATTTTTGGTATTATCCTTAGCTTATTTTCAATTCAAGTCCTTAGTTTTAGGTTTTAATTCATACTGTTAGGTAAACATCGAATCCCTTCTTTGACATGGAGCTCGAGCTCCAGGTTAGATTCATCGTGATTTACCCCATTTTCCGACCCATTTTTCATCCCCCCTTCATTCCTCAATGTTTTTCCGTAAGCACACCCCATTTCCCCCTTGATTTGTGCTTTGAATCAAGCCAACAGAGCTCCTCTTAAACCACCTCGCTAGAGCTCTTCTCCTTTCATCTCTTCTTGCAGACGGAGCATCAAAATTTGGCAGAGGGAGTACTCCTCATGCCTTCCAACTTCTTGGCACGGGATAAAACACTCGAGGGCCCTTTCGATCCCTTCTGGAGCACATGGAGCTGCTTTAGGCGGTTAGGAGCTGCCAGAGCATTCAAGCCACCTCGACAACATTTGAAGGCCCCTGCATCTAAGGAGGTGTACCAGCAACCTTTCCAACTCACCAGCGAGGAGAATGGAGCCCAGAGGCAATAGGATTAGTCGATCGAAGCAATCTCCAGGCAATGTTCTTGGGTGTTCTTCCGATACCCTCGAATGTCGTTGGATCAAGAACCCTCGCCATGTTTAATCGCAACCCCTGGATCAGACAAAGCATCCCCCGACCAGAGCCATCAGATCTGTCACGTGTCACAAAAGGGATGATACGATCTAGGCATTTAAGTGGATATATTTCAAAGAACCCCTCCACAATTTTCGTATTTAATATTTAGTTCTATAAATATTAAGTAACGTTTAAAAAGTAAAGGACAATTTGCATGTAAGACCTCACATATTTTACATATTACACTTTAGTTCTCCACTGTGTCACCACACGTGGCGGCCCATGTGTTGGGGAAAATTGCATGTATACCCCTATGCCATTTGTAATTAACTTTTACTATAAAAAATTCGGATATTAGTTACAAAATTTTAGGTTGTTTGAATTGTGCCCCTTGTTTTTATTTTTAATTGCAAATACACCCATGTTAGTTCAAGTATTTTTATGTATATTTCTCTCATTTTTATAAATATTATCTATGCTCTAAAAATTCTCAAAAAAATAGGATAAATAATGTAACGTACTTTCATGCAATAATTTTTATTTTGCATTTCACCATATTTCCTATTTATTAAAAATCAAATAGTACAAGGATATCCCTTGTTTGCTTTAGAAATACAAAAAATTATAAAATCATGTTTAAAAATTCACAAAAAAATAAATTATGTCTATTATAGTATGCAGTACCCCTAGACTAAAAATCCTTAAAACTAGAAAAACAAAAAGAGAAAAAATTAAAAAGCTCTAAAATCCTATAAAAATATAAATGAAAAATCCAAAAATATTTCTTCCAGTTATGTACTTATATTTTTATATATTGGTATGTGTTAAAAATTATTTAGAAAAATTCTGAGGCTTTTTGCAAATTTAAACCCCAAATCAATTCGGCTTATTTATTTAATCCATGTTTTGGGATATTGTTGGCTTTAAAAATACCTAAAAAATAGCAAAATTACTTGAAAAACAACAAAACATTAAAATTTCATAAAAAATAATTTATTTTACTATTTTTGACTATTTAACCTATATTTATAAGTATATTATCCGATAGTGTATTATATCTCTATAAATAAAAAATATAAGTGATAATATTATCTATTATTATAAATATGTTATAATTATTTTAAATATAAATATAAATTTAAATATACATAAAAAAATAATTAAATAATATAGTTTATTCAAAACCCACATTATTTGATTAATATCATGCATAATTATATACCTATATTATTTATTCATTATTTATTTATAAATAATATTGAATGCTACACCGTGTTGCTTCTTGTGTTCGACACCCTACTTTGCTTGTCACTATACACATTTATTTGTAGGGTTTATAATAGATTTTTATTCATACCTTCTTATTCATTGATTGATATACATTGTGCGGGTTGACTATTGATTTATCGCTTGGATTGAGAGAGCCATTCCCGCATCGACTTTGCACCCTCCTTGAGTGGAGCATAGACCCTCCTCCCTTGATCTTTGTGTTATTTCAAATGGTGCAGTTGCTGCTGAGAAAAAATAATAGCATATTTTTGTATATATAGTTGTATATTATTCTCCCTTTATTCTCTGTTTATTTTATTTTGATAATTATTTATTTGTTCTAATCCTTGTTTCTAGTTGATCTTTCTTGCGAGGAATCGCTTGACGACGAATATCTCTTAGGAGGTGGATGCACCCAAGGCGAGCGGAGGTTGGCCTTCTCTTGTGAGCCAACCATGAGAGAGCAGGAAAGAGGAGCAAGGAGAGGAGAAGAGCAGCCCACCTTAGCTTTTATTCTCATTTTTATTAGAGAGTTTGCCATTTTATTTTTAAATTAATTTGCAATAATTTAGAAACTGCCACACTTATCTAGATCTAGTGCCTCGTGTTCATTCAACTAGGGGCCTTGCCACGGTTTTTGTGTTTCATTGCCTTTATTTATTTTGTTTCTCGTGATTTGAGCTTTCTGTCTCTATTTTTATTTGTTTTCTGTGAGCGACCCTTAAACATTAGGTCGCTTGACTCGATGGCTAGGTCCAAAGTCCTAATTATATTGCATGCACCTATAGTGATACACGCTTGGATTTAGTCAAATAATTAATTGCTAGTTGCTCGAATATGGAACCACGTGCCGTCAGAGACATCATACAACACTTGGTTAGGGGTCTTCGTGATCAGACACTTAGGATCTAGTTTTGAGTAGTTAGCATTTGGTTCTTCATGATAATAACAACTACTATTTAGGACATTTTGTTTCTATTGCATATATCTATATAGTGTAAATATTTCAATTATGCCTTGCATCTGCATGGAGAGAGCTGGGAAGCACCGTATGTAATTCTATCCTTGCATGCATCATTAGTCACAAAGGCGATATTTCCACCTTAGTGACAACTTGCATGGATTTTCTACTTTATCATCTTGTATTTATATCACATTTAGGACAAAAAGAAAATACAAAAAATCGTTGGGCAACTTGCTTTGAAAAATACTCAAAAAATTGAAAATCAAAAATTAAAAAAGGAACTGCTAAATAAACTTGAACTTAATTAAAATTCGTAACGAACCATTCATTGTTTAGGGTTCATAAAGTGCACATTGTTTTTAGGTACCTTCCAGACCGAGTGAGTTGCGACCCACTATGGATTAGAGCCAAAAATCCAGTCTGTAACTGCCTTGCTTATCTCCTAGATTACCGAAGTATTGACGCTTCTATTGTATGTGACCGAGTAAGGCCTCGTCGAGCATGATGTTCCTACCTTGTGTAGAGCATCTGACTTGTTATGAAGTATATGCTTAGGTCATGCCCTCAAGAGTGTGTCTATATCATCGATTTGTGTCCGAGTAGGTCCTTGCACGCTTATGGGTTATTCCGTTACAAGCAAGGTCCAAAGTATTGGTTTTGCCTATTGGATTCCTCTCTTATTCTGTGGCCGAGTAGGGATCCACGAAGGATTACAAGTACCTAAAAAAGTACGGACTACATGTTACAAAGGAGGAGGACAAGTACGTGATACTTTTCTAGAAGTACTCTCGCTCCCAGAGGGTTAGTGTACTTAAGGACTTGTTATAAGGTTGCTTGAAAAAAACAATGAAATTGAAAAGATAAAAATAACCGAACTATTACAGCTTCACATGTGTTGAGTGGGTTAATCCATCCTTGTCTTGCGTTTGTTTGAATTAGATTAAGGTTCAAAGACCAATCCTGCACATTCTGTGCCTTTTTCACATTCTTCTATTTTATTCCTCGTTTGACCCTCCTCTCACTTTGAGATTTCTACTATTTTGCATTCCTTTTGTTCTTAATGTGCTTCTGTTTCATTCCTCCATATCAATATTCCTCTTAACCTTCAAGATGGTCAGACATGGATGGCTTAGTTGAGACTCCATCGATGGCCACATCGATTCCATGCACTCGCCTTCTTCTATAATTCAGGGCGATTCTCGAGACCCTGGTTCAGACTCCACGAACCAATCTCAAGAGTCCCTACTTTCTTCAATAATCCGAGATCAATCTTGTCCCAAACTCTGCCCATTTTGGATGAAAATCGATTTCACTCCTTATACATCGCCATCCTTAACGAAGTTCTGTGTCTACCTTTACACATGACAATTCTCTACATATGGGGCAACAATTCAGATTGATCCAGGCATTCTTTCATGTGCATACCAAGAACCTGATCTGGAGCCAAAGATTCTCTCAGAGAGTCAGAAACATATACAGAGGTGGCTCCCGAAAGAAAGGAAGGAACCGCAGCACCCATGCAGCCTCAGCCAGAGCAGGGTCAGCCAGATGAAAACGACATGAATGCCCAACTCCTCTCCTCCATTCAGGATATACAACATCAATTCATTGACCATGCATTGTCCCAGGTTACCTTCCAGGACATTCTTAATTACTTGAGTATAGTATGAGAAAATCCCCAAGGAGGAGGAGGAGGAGAAGATGGAAAAGAAGGTGAGGGTTGTGGAGGCCCACTAGATGAGCCCAAAGGAGAGCGACCCAAGCTAACTCTCAAAGAGACATGCAACCCCGGATCCGGTCAAGTCACCGAGTGGATCCATATTACAATGATCTACACACATTTTGAGTTGAAGCGTCAACTCTTGGCGCTTCTACCTAGCTTCCATGATAATGCGAATGAGGAACTCTATATCCACCTGCAACAGTTCGGGCTCATATGACAACATACTACCGTAACATACCGTTAGGAGTAGTCAAGATGATGGTATTCCCATTCAACCGTTAGGATACGATGCTTCGTTGGATCAACCACTTGGGGAAAGTCATCATTACATGGGAAGAACTTAAGTCTGCTTTCCTTCATAAATATTATCCTCTTGGGTGACTTAATCATATGCATCCTCGCATAGGAAATTCCACCCAAGCCACAAATGAATCCATCCATGAGTATTGGGAGAGATTTACGGAGTTATAAGAGAAATGTCCTTGTCATGACATTTCTAGGACTAGCCTCATCCAACATTTCTTTATGGGACTTACAGTTAAAAGTCAAAAGCTCGTAGATGTCGTGTATGGCAGCTCACATTTTAGCAAATACGAGGACATCGTCTGACAGATCTTCGAGGAGATGGACATAGGAGAGGCCGTCTTGTCATTATCCTGTGCCTATCAGTGCTAGCCTCACACTCTCTATAAGCTAGTTCACATGGGATCTTCTCATAAGCCAGATAGGGATGAGAGCTCCAACTTGAGCATCATAGGGAGCCACCTGCCCAAGGTGGATATTATAGAGAAATGATCACAGGACCTCAAGAAGCTCTATCTGACCGAACAGATGACACAACATCTGGACAAGTTGAACCATATTACCAAGTAGACGGAGTTGCTGGTCAACACGATCAACTCTTACAATTCCGTGTCTGCATCGGCTACCACTCCCACTGAGACGAAAGAATAAGCATCACCGCAATCTCCTCAACTGAGTCAATCACAACCAATGGTCCAACATGTCTATTACATGCAGGCCCCGGAACCAACATCTCTGCAACAATCACAACAACTGGCCATCTACCAGTCTGAGCTCCAACCCATTCAAGATCCATGTTTCCCTCATCCACCTCTCATTCAAGAGGTTGATGGTGTATGGGAGAACGAAGCAGAACCGACCCATCCAAGAGGATCCCTGTAGGGCCAACAGTCAGGAAACTGCTAGTTACCTTAGCAACAAGGAGGGAGATTTTTCTAGAATCATCCTCAGTACCACCAACAATCTATAGAGAACTATGGTAATTAGAGATAGAATCAGTACCAACAACCGCGGTACCATTAGTACCACTAGAATCATATCAGAATCCTCCTCAGCACCAGCAACAATACCATCCTTCTCCTCAGTACCACAATCGTTACTTCCTTCAACAGCCTCCACACCAATCCCCAAATCAGTGTGGACAACACGTTGAATCATCTGAGACAGACCTGTGATCCCCACCTTGGATTGCCTAGCTCAACTAGTGAAAAGCCTAGTAGAAATGAGACAGAAACTTGATGATCTAATCGCCGCGAAGACCTCCATTCCAGCACAAGTGGAGGCTAACCCCAACAAGAAAGAAATAACCGGTAGTTTGTAATGTTCCAGCCGGTCTAATCGAGTCAGATATGCTTGATTTGTTTTTATCCAATGTTGTCACTCTTAGGAACGGTAGGATCTCACAGCCATCCACAACGTGCAAGGGGAAGAATGAAGCTTTGCTAAGAAAATCATCATCTTCTACAGCAGTCGATCTAGCATGCGGGCCAGGTGAGGAAGAAGAAGGAGAATCATAACAAAAAGCTGAAAAATCAGAAAAATAAAAAAATGCCCAAAAGATGGCAACATCAGCAGTAGCCTGAGCACTAGCTAGCCAACCTTGGAGGAGACCGCACCTGCAATTGATCTAGTGATGGCTGATGGAGCCCCACCTGTAGATTTTGTATGCCCACCATCCCTGGATGCCCCTGCTCATTTTAGTCACACATAAGTACATCCAAATGTGGGTATAAATTTTGATGTAAACAAGAACAATATTTCTACAACTGCTTTCGAGTCTGTAAATATTCCTCTTCCATACGCATTAAGAAATTCCCAAAAAATTAAAAATTTGGAATCAACCTTGTATGATCCCGATGTTGTTGAGACTATTCAGAATCTTGTGCTTGACATGCCCCTGCTCAAAGCCATCAAGTACAACCCTAACATCAAGAAAGCTCTGAAAGAAGCATGTACTTCAAAGAGACGACTACACAGAGACATCGAAAGAAATGTGAAACATATTTTGACTATGACTACAATAAATGCAATCATCAATCTCTTGACCAAAAAGAAGGATATGGGAGCTCCACTAGTCAGATGTAGGATGTTCGATCAGGAGTTCGACTGAACTCAGATCGATAGTGGATCCTCAATCAACATGATGCCCACTTCACTACTTAAAGAATTTGGGTTGGGACTGCTCAAGTCTATGAATATGATTCTGCAGTTTGCAGACACATCCATTAAGCAACCCAGAAGAATTTTGGAGGACGACATTGTGACCATTCATGGAATGCAGTTCCTTACAGACTTCATCGTGCTAGACATAGTCACCTCAGATCCTCTTGTGCATACCCCGATAATCCTTGGACAACCTTTCCTTCAAACAACCGAAGTAGTGGTGAATTATAGCAACAGGCAGATCACTTTCCGCTCGAACAGTGACACGGTGCCCATTGAGATGATCTAATTGCAGAAATAGTCAGAGCATGCATCAAAAGAGAGCGAGTAGACAAAACAACGAACATAATATTGTGACTTTCTCGCTGGAATTTGTGTAAAAATCTATTTATGGATGATATTGAAACCCACGAGTTCCTCTCTACAAAAGAACTAGTGGATGGCACAATCCAGTTCCCAAATATCCTCGATGATGAGATTTTCACTGAGCTTCCTGATGAACACATCTATTCCCACCTATCCTTGGTAGAGCAAGAGGCAATTATTAACAATTTTTGTGAACAAGATTCTGTAATAGAAGAATTCTGTGCAGTATTGAATGTAGAGCTCACAATGCCAATAGTGGACACATTACAGTTGAAAGATCCGACACCTTCAACCTACACAATTGCTGAAGTTGCCACCAAGCTGAATCAGAACCCGCTTGAGCTCAAGACACTTCCAGTAAATATGAAGTACACCTTCCTCGTGTATATGTATGACATGTTCCCAGTGATTATCAATTCACAGCTGACTGAGGAACAAGAATCTCGTCTGCTCGAGGTTATAGAAAGAATCCACAAGGCCATAGGATGGAAAATTTTAGATCTCCAAGGGATCAACCCCTCAACATACTCGAATCACATATATCTTGAGGAAGATAGCAAGTGGTCCCGAGAGCTCTAGCGAAGATTGAATCCAAATATCTGATAGGTTGTTATGAACGAAATGAAGTGGTGTGATGCTGGATTCATATGTCCCATCTCCGACTCGAAATGGGTGAGTCCCTTGCATGTTTTACCAAAGAAGTCAGGCATCATCATGATCAAGAATGAAAAAGGAGAGGAGATTGCAACCAGAGTGCCAACATCTTAGCGTTCATGTGTGGACTATAGATGTCTGAGTCTAGCGACCAAATAGGACCAATTCCTGCTCCCCTCCATCAACCAGATTGTTGAGTGATTGGCCACGAAGGATTTTTTTATTTCTTGGATGGATATTGTGGTTACAATCAAGTTGCTATAGCTCCTGAGTATCAAGAGAAAATAACCTTCACCTGTCCATTTGGGACTTACGCTTCCACGGAATGTTGTTTAGATTGTGTAATACTCCGACGACATTTCAGCGATGCATGTTGGTCGTATTCGCAAGTATGATTGGGAGTTTTCTTGGGGATTTCATGGATCATTTCCTAATCTATGGAGGCAACTTCAATTAGTGCTTATCTTATCTAGATCGAGTCTTGAAGAGATGTTGTTAGGTGAACCTTGTGCTCTCGTGGGAGAAGAGTCATTTTATGGTGACCAAGGGTATTGTGCTAGGCCATGTCATCTCAAAACGTGGCATGGAGGTAGACTCTACGAAGGTGGATGTCATTTTCAAACTTGAGCCACCTATAAATCTGAAGCAAGTCATATCATTTCTAGGGCATGTCGGTTCTTATCGACGATTCATATGAGATTTCAGTAAAATTTCCCGACCACTGACAAAGATCTAGACAAGGAGGCAGACTTTATCATTGATGAAAGAGTCCTCCAAGCATTCAATCATCTGAAAGAACTGATTACCCATGCCCATGTCCTTCAACTTCCAAATTGGTTTCTCCCATTTGAGATCATGATAGTTGCATCAGACTATGTCATTGGAGTAGTTCTAGGACAATGAAGAGACAATTTACCATTTGCAATTTACTATGCTAAACGAACTCTAGTTGAAGCTCAGAAAAACGACTCTGTCACTAAAAAGGAGCAGCTAACAATCATCTTCACCATTGAGAAACTCTGATCCCACCTACTTGGATCCAAAGTGATCATTTTTACAGACCATTCTGCCATCAAGTAGTTGCAAGCCAAGAAGGACGCCAAACCGGGAGTTATTAAATGTAACCTTCTCTCCAAGAGTTTGTCTTAGAAGTTTGTGATAAACCTGGAGTTAAAAATACGGTGGCAGACCACTTGTTAAGATTACCAGAGCTGGATACTCCTGAGAAGAGCTTATTGCCGATTATGGAAACTTTCCCAGATGAAACTATTCTGTCAGTCACCTCACTCCCCTGGTTCATCAGCCAATATTGTGAATCATCTTGTGTCCAAGAGAACTCCACAACATTGGCCGAAGCTAAAAGTCAACAAATTTTTGTCAGATAATCATTTCTATCAGTGGGAGGATCCTTATCTCTTTCGTGAAGGGCAGATTGCATCTGGAGAAGATGCATTCCTCAGAAGGAAGTCCAAAGTGTCCTCGAGCATTGTCATGTCAGAGAATTATTAGTACACCACTTTGGAAGAAGAACATCAACAAAAATTATACAATGTGGCCTTTGGTGGCCGACTCTATTCAAAGATGCAGAAGGCTTCATTGAACATTACACTCACTGTTAGGGACTGGGCAACACTATTGGAATGAGAGACACCATGCCCCTAAAGTACATTCAGATTTCAAATGTTTTTGATGCATGGGGCATTGGCTTCATGAGCCCATTCCCTAAAAGTCAGGGTTTGAGTATGGTTTGCTAGTCGTTGACTTACGTAAGCTATTGGACGGAGGCTATCCCAACCCGAGCCGCTGACAGTTGCACCATCTGTCGGTTCCTAAGGGAAAACATCATTGCACGGTTCAAGATCCCCAAAATTCTAATATCAAATGGGGGTAGCCATTTCATTAATAGAGATGTGAAAAAGCTGACTCAAGAATTCTGCATTGAACATCGTGATGCTTCTACATACTAACCACAGTCCAATTCCTGGCCGAATGTTCAAATAGGGATATAAGGACAATTCTGCAGAATTTATGTGCCTCGATAGGAAGAATAGGTCACAGTTGTTGGATTCTATACTTTAGGCCTATCGAACTGCATACAAATCATAATTAGTAATGTCTCTCTACTGCTTGGTATATAAAAAGCCATGACATCTGCTCATATACTCATGCGCACTTTTTTATGGGCAATTAATGTATGTAATTTGGATTCCAACAAGGCCGGAAAGAATAGAAAGTTGGATCTGAATAAATTCCTCGAATTCCATGAGTACACTGACAATCCACAAAATCACCCTCTTAAAAGTGTCGAATTAACATTCGAGTCTCGTTGCAGTCATGAAAAATTCAGATCCATCAAAAACTGGTAAACAATTTTTTAATTAAACATAAGCGGTCAAATTTATTTACTTGGCATGCCCAAGGTCAAACTCAAGGACACGAGCCTCTTAAGTGGTTATTCATATTCTCATTAATCAGATTATGTGATGAATAAAGAACTCATTGGTCAACATACAAGGAGAAATGATGCACATGAGGTAGACACTTTTTATTTGATTTTTATAATATAATGAGATACAAGTGTAAAACTATGAAAATATGCCCTTCTTAAATAAGATCATTGAGCCATACAAATGAAGTCAATTTCAAGTTCAATTGATGACGCAAATTTACTTGATGAACTAATAAGAGGCACGAGAAATCATTAAGCAATGGCATTATATTACTACAAGTAATCATCAAAATTTCAAGTGTCAAATGAAAAATAAATCATGCCACAAGATAGACAATGAAATAAGCTTCAAAATGAGACTAAAATCAACCAAAACGGAGATCGTTTCTCAAGACATTCATAAGAGAGCCCAAGGGCATAAATGTAAAGAAAACTTCAAAATAAATAGAGAAAACATTACAATCAGGTCCCTGGAAGAGCATAAATGCAATTACGAAAAGTCACGAGGCCTTCCCTGTAATTTTTCCATACGTACGGTGGCTATATTGCAATTTTTAAAATCCAGAGGGGGTTGGATGCAAATAACCCAAGCGTGCATGTTATGCACATGCTTGGAGGACTTGTTTCTAATTTGGAGAAGGCGGTGGGCACCCCTGCAATTTTCTCAGCCCTCACGTGATCAAAGCACATGAGGCTAGGCTCGTAAGATGACTCATGTTAGGGGCAAGGCTCGAGAGGCCTGGCAAAGGCTTGGGTGGCCCGAGCCTGAAGGCTCGAAGTGGAGGCTCAAAGGGGACGTGTGGCTTCGCTTGGGCCATCTGATTGTGAGGATCGGATGACAATTGTACGTCGAGTTCCTCATCTCCACCGCCTCCTGCGACGGACTTGGTGGGGCTCCGATGAGTGGCTAAGAGCTCCGCCCATCCGTGGTTGGACATCAGAAGCTCGGGAACAACTCCAGACTTGTTGGTGGTGAAGCTCAGATGCAGGAGAATGGTTGGGCAGTCGGGTTCATCGTGACGGCAAGAGTTGATCGAAGATGAAGACTTTGAAGACAGCTTCTGCGAAGGCTCTGATGATTGAAAGAAGTACTTGCAATCGTTAGCTCTAGTCGAAGCGTGCAAGTGTGAACTGAGTGTGGGTGAAGCAGGGTCCCATGCAAGTGGAGGAATGGGAGACCGGAGCTCCATCTCCAGTGAACTGGAAAGGAGGTGGGAGCGAGGGTATTCAGGTTATGGAGAAGAAGAGGGGGCGAGAGAAGGTGTGCGCGAGGATGAGTGAAGTGTGGGAAAACTCATGCGATGGTGGATTGATGGTGAAAGTGCGTACCCGAATCTAATTAAATAGGATAAACACAACGAAAAAGAGAAAGGAGTTCACCTGGAGATCGAGGCGCGGGAAGGTGGTCTATGATAAGCTCCATTAGGAACTTCAGTCATCTCTAGACTCTGGAGACCATCTGGAGCAGCTCGATGATGCGCTAAGGCACCAGGACATGGCTCATCATGGACATGAGTCTTCACCAGGCTGACGATCATCGTCGCATCACAGTTCATTCCTTCTCTGTCATAAAGGGAAGGAGGGGTGTTGGGTCATGGCCCGTGTAAAGGTGGACAAGGTGGTTCTTGAGCGGAGGTGACGTATTTGAAGGATGAAGGGCCAAGGTGTAGATGGTGGAAGGTGTGGGTGGCGGTTGAGGTATGGAGCGAGAGAAAGCGGAGCATGGTTAGCCAAGTGGTCCGTGGGGTTGTCGGACGTTAGGGCTAGATCATGGCATGTTCAGTGAGTAGAGGAGGTGACTGTTGAGGTCGGATAAAAAGGAAGGGGGCGACGTACGCGAAGAGATGATCGTCGGAGAGCGGGTGGCTGGAGGAAGGAGACAAGGTGTCAACCGTTGGATCTTGCAATCCAACGACCAAGAGGAGGGCACGAAGGCATGACCCTGATCTAATCGATCAGGCTGCATCCATGGGTTGTGGGCGAGGCACGTGAGCCCGTTGGATCTAATGATGCAACGGTTGAGGAATGGGCAGAAGCGGATGCTCCAGATATGATCTGGGGGAGATCGGAGGGCAGTGATTGAAACACATACGTGCGACAGAGACTAGAGATGCCTAAGAAGATTGGACGGTGCGAAAACGAGGTGGGTGGCACGAGGGGCACGAGCCATGACCGATCAGAAGGAGCCACATGGCCCAATGAGAATTATTCAGAAGAGAAAATCCGAAAAGAAAGAGAAGGAGGTTGAATTTGGAAAAACTCAAAACATGAAAGTTGTATATCTCGATGAGATCTACAAGTTTCATGTTGACCAAAAATGCAAAAGAAGTCAAACAAAGAGATAAATATTTTCACGAGCATTTTTGAAGGTGTAAAAACACTACGATTTTTGATTTTGTATTTTTATTTATTTTAAGACCAAGATATATACCACATTTATTCTAGTTTTATTGACACAATTTTAAGCAAGGAGGTTAATATATGAAAATTAACATGATGAAACCGAGGTTCATCATACGCATACGACAATAGCCTAATGTATAAGAAGAAGGTTAAGAAGTGGCACGACAAGCACATACGCCACAAGACTTTCAAACCAATTCAGAAGGTCTGATTGTTTGATGCAAAGCTCAAACTTTCCCAGGGGAGTTGAAGAGCAAGTGGACCGGGCCTTTTATGTTGAATCATGTACGTGGCAACAGGAGCATTGTTATATCAGGATTGTCAGTTGACGCACATCCATATGTGATCAATGGGCAATTACTTAAGCCTTATCTTAAACATGCTACGTTTCTATCCGTAGTTGATTCATTACAAGTGGTCTTTGATGAGGAAATTCATGCCGCAACACTAGCATAATCTGACAAGGACATCAAAAATATTCTTAATTAGTTAATCTTTTTCTTATTTTCTTATTTTCTTCTTTTCATTTTCAGTCTTCAAATTCTTTCTTTCATGATGTCCTCACCCCTCTCATCTATGATATACTTAGGATATGCTTCATCCTAAGTATTGGGGGGTGAGCGCCTTTAGGTTATTCATTCCTTGATCCCTCTCTTGTATCCTCAACTCTCAATAATATGTTTTTACTTAGGGATAATTTACCCTAAGAATAGGGGGAGACAGGCTGAGCCGGTCAGTCATTTATTCATTCCCACCCTCGACACTCTATGCATGTAGAATACAATCTGCTATACTTAGAATTGATTGGTCCTAAGTATAGTGGGGACAATTGACCTCCTATTCTTTATTGAGTCATTGTAGTATAGACTTTTCCATAGTACGAATTATGCCTTCTTTTTATCTTCGATCTATGAGGACATAGCTCAAGCTAAGTATAGGGGGGTTAATATATACAATGTATATATTTTAGCCATAACTCGTACTTTCATATTTTCAATAATAATTTCTAAAATATGTTTAAATAAGTATAAAGAAAATACTTGTATAAAATTCATTAAAATTCTTTGTATATATTGATTAATAAATCAAGCAAAATATTATGCAAAATGGTTTGATTTTTTTGAAAAAGCTTTTGAAAATCATTTGAATTTTTTATAAACTATTTTCAACCTTTGTAAAAATGTTTTATTTGTAAAACTTTCCTTTCTTTGTGTGAAATTAAATGTTTTAAAAATCTATTTGCAAATAGTTTGAAGAATGGTTGAAAAAATAGTTTGAAAAATCTGTATATACTATCTGAAAAATCTTTGTGAAATGATTTTCAAATTTTGTAAAATGTTTGCAAAAATTATTTGTCAAATTAATTTGCAAAACAAAAATTTCAACATATTGGCAAATTCAAATTCTTTTGAAAACTATGTACACAATCCAAGCAAATAAAAATCTTTCACAAACCTAACAAGTTAACATGTAAACAGTAACTAAATACTTGTAAATTCCTAAATCCAAATCTGAGTAATTAAAGAGATGCATTCTCGTGTAAATATTTGTACCTGTTTCTTTTCCCAAAAATTTTGTTTTAAAAAATCCCTAAAAATTTGCAAATTAAAAAAACCCAAAAATATTTACAAAACCTTTTTAAAATGTTTTTCAAAATCCATAAAAAGTTCAATATTAGAAAATTGCTTCAGAAAAAATTTTCTTGCATTGTACATAACATTCACATTTTTCGGAATAACAAAGACAATTGAACAAATCGAAATAAAGTCTGAAGATTGGAGCTTGGAATATATCTTAATACTCTTAATTTTAGAGGAACCCATTAAGGATGGGAAATGGAGATATTTCAGGTCACCTTGAGTTAATTCTTTAGATTCTATAATACTATATTCATAAGTCAATTCAATGCTTCTAAATAGAACCCTTATCTTTCATAAGACTCTTGAGATAGTGACTTGACTGGAAGCGTCACACTTAGTACTTAGCTCAGCTCATACGGATTGTTGAAAAATCTTGGAATCTAAGTCGAGACAATACAAGACCGCTTCATAAAGGGTGGCTTAGGAACCATTCTTGAAGATTGTCGACACCGGTACTCTAACCCACATCTTTTGGTAAAAGTTATATCTAAATATTGGAGATGGATTAAAACAATGCTTCGGATGAGGAATGGTTTACCATCGGAACTTTCTTTAAGACCATAAAAAATGGGTGGAACAAAAGATGCTATATCCATGGGGGCACAAACAAGAATGCAGAAGCTATACAAAGTCAAAGAAAATATCCAAAGAAGCTTATACTAAAAATTCCACAAAAAATTGAGCTTCAGAAAAAGCATGCTTCTTGGTTAAGAATCAGTTACACTGACCAACTTCAAAAGGGAATGGAGACTACACTGGTCCATTCCCACTTCTCTTTCCATTCTTCTAACTTTTTACCCCATTCAGTTTTAAAGATCGGGAGCACCTGAGCTTATAAGGGAATATCTGTTTCCATGAGGACGAGTTACCAGAAGAGGAGACACCTTGGTAGTTCAATGATTTTTTTCTGGGGAGAGATGAACAATTTCACACACATGGTTCTATCACTTCAAGGTAGAAGAAGTATGTGACTAAGAGGATGATTTTGACCTGGTTGTGAATTGGACTAGATAATAGGACTATGGAACCTAAGGGATGTTATGTCACACTTCCTGAATTCTATGTGGTTCTGAACACACCATTAATCCAAAGACCTTCTCTAAGCTCCAAACTTTGATTTTATTAAGACAAGTTAAAAGTAAAAAAATATTCCAAGTTATTTCTTTTTCTTTTCTTTCTTTTCTTTTCTACACTTATAGACATAAGTATTTGCTAGGGACTAGCAAAGGCAAGTATAGGGGGTGATGAATCCTCATTTCATCACCTTTATTATTTGATTTTAGCCTTCAAAACCCTAGATAAATGTAACTATATAACATTAACTTCCCAAATAAATACTCTGTAATTGTTACAAAATACTGTAGAAAATACTTTATAAATACTACATTTATTGCTAAAATAAAATAATAAAGAAGCAAAAAGAAAAGAAAACGAAATGATACACAATAGGTGTTGAGTGACCCTAGCCCCCAAGACTTAGTCATCATGATAACTTAGTCGACAAGGAATAAAGTAGGGGGAGATAGATCGACTAATTGAGGCCAATAACTACCTTTGAGATCTATTTTATTCTTTATTATTTATTCATCAAATCAATAAACTTTGTACATGAAAGTTGCACATAAAAATACAAATAAAAATATAAAATTGATTTCATAGAAAAATAAAATACATTGTAGTTTTTATACTTAAAATAAAAGACCAAAACCCAAAATTCCTAAACCCATATATTCTCAATAAAAACTCAAAATGTATTAAATCACCTTAATTGTATATAACTTTTAATAACCTATTTAATGAAGGTGGATTCAATTAATTTTGACTTAAAATGTAAAAGTTAGGTTTCGGACCCCTATTGTACAATATACCTGAATAAATATTCATTTTATTTATTATTTATATTTTTTATAATTTTGTAAATTTTATTTATAAAATATATACATATTTAGAATATAATGAAACCATAAAGAAAAAATAAAAATAAAATAGCCTATATAAATACATTGATGAAATACATATACGTATGCTTATATAATGAGTATACAGATTTATTTAAGTGTGTAAATTACATCAGAAAGATATAATAAAAATATAGTTATGTATATGAAAATAAGTTATAAATGCACAAATTAAGAGAATAAAATAATAAAGTCAAAAATACAAAAATAAAATAAAATACATAAAATATAGATGAATATACATATACTTATACTTGTAAAATATAAACTCCTAATAAATACCCACAAAAAAATAAAATAGGTCGTAAATAATACATGGTATTATAAATATTGTTTACATTTTAATAAAAAATTAATTAAGTCGTATACTATTTTACATTCATTTTTCAAGGCATTTTGCCTTGGAATTTCCTGGTTGGTCCACATGAAACAATGAGGTGCGAGTATTCTTTGACTGGCGTGTCAACTGTCTGCCTTAGGCTCTGACTTCTGTCAGAACCACATGGGGCGTCTGACTATGCTGAATTATCACACAACCTCCATGACTCCTTCCACATCGAGCCTTTCACTACAATGTTGCCTACTCATCCACAACCCTCGCCCATCGTCGAATCTCCACCTACCGCTGCCTCCGATCACACTATCCATCCTTGAAGTCATCATATTCTTTGCCTATAAATAAGCCACCTCCACCCATTTTGATGTGTTCATCCTTATTTAATCACTTTAACCCCTTAGATTGGCCCCCGTAACTTTGTGGAGGTGACAACTTTGTGTAGTTGTCGATTTGCAACGTGAAGGAGTGAAGGTGAAGCAGATCCAACACCGTCGGCGAGTCGCCATTGTGGTTCATCCACCTGAGCCCCTAGCTTAGTCGAGGCCCCCTTTATGCTATTTTAGGTATTTATCCTAGCGTATTTTCAATTTTGGTCCTTAGTTTTAGGTTTTAATTTCGCTTTTAGGTAAAATTGAATCCCTCCGTTGACTTGGAGCTCGAGCTCCAGGTCTGATTCATTGTGATCTACCCTATTATCCGACCCATTTTTCATCCCCTATTTGTTCATAAATGTTTCTTTGCAAGCACACCCCACTTCCCCTTGATTCATGCTTCACATCAAGCCAACAGAGCTCCTCTCTGACCACCTTGATGGAGCTCTTCGTCTTTCATCTCCCCTTGCTACCGCAACTTCAAAACTTGGTCGAGGGAGTAGTCCTCGTTCCCACCAACATTTTGGTACAGGATACTGTTGGACATGCGAGCTCACGGCGAGCCATTATGCAATAAATGTTATTGCGAATATCATTCCCTGATCTGAAATGAAGAATAAATAATTTGCATAATAGGTCGGTTAGTACAATTAGGGTTATTACCATGGCCATCTTAATAATCATACAGCTGTTGATTCAATAATTGAATCATAGAGGCTGGTGCTTGGATGAATATCTAAAGGGTTAGATTGAGGACTCATCAAGCACCGTCAAATGATTATTATGAGATGATCTCCAGCCTGAGTAGGAGATGGCAATCCTTTCTCAATTAGGCTGATATTTGACCGACCTCTTGATGCAGGTCCTATGCATAGGAATAGAGATTCGGAGGTGTCAGATTAGTTAGGTCAAAGAGTTGACTTAACAAGATTGAGATAACCAAAGTCCTATATCGTATGTTGTCACGATATAGGCACGCATCCTCTGACTGGAGACAAATGTATAACTATATGTCTGAGTATGTACATTTGGCAGACCAATAGGTTGATGACCTAACCAAGGTCTATACACCGGCGCACTGGTGTGCATATAAGGGCATATAAGTAATACAATCTCTCAAAGGGATCATACAGGTTCACTACTGAACCGGAAGATATGAGCTCACTCATGAGATATTGGGAAGAATCAAATTTTGTGCGCGGTCGTCTCACTTTGGAAGCTTGACTGAATTTGTAAGGTTTGATATATAGTTTTGGAAAGTATATGATCAAGATCTAGGTATGATATATGCTTTTGGAAAGTGTATGATCGATACTGACTCCCAATGATCAAATGAGAAATTTACTGATAAAACCATGAAGTAGACAGTATAAAGTTGATCTAATACTTCGGGTTTATTCTGAATCTCCAGTATGCAGGATGCACTGGTATTGGGAATACCTGAGGGTGATGTGATCATAAACGATTGTATCGCCATGACGCTTCCATTCTTAGGGAGTGATGAAACGGGTCTGGATTTTAGTGACTCCTCTCAGTAGAGAAGTAATATGATCTTGGTCCAAATGTTGGACATTGATCTGAATGTGATTCAGATGCAATGAGAAGATTAGATTTGCGGTCTTTATTTAATCAAGCATCCATAGGAGGCCTGAGATATGGATTTGAAATGTGATCTTAATATCCAAGTCACTATACGTGGAACAATACAATCGCCCTGTCTTTATCTCCAAGTATCTACAGAGAAAGCGCATTATCCTTAAAAGAGTTCATGGATAATTTCATTGTTGATATATGTATCCAAGCATCGAGAAAATTGATAATTAAATGTGATTTAATTATCATGGATAATATGAATTTGATTCATATTATAAGGTGAGTTATCTAATATGATTAAATGTGATTTAATTATCAAAGATGTGAATAATGTGAATATGATTCATATTATTTTGGCACATGAGAATAGAGATCCAAGATGATTAAATACGGTTAAATTATCATGGATATAAATAATATGGATAGAACTATCCATATTAATCATATATATGTATTATAAATGTGATTTATAATATATAATAGAGATATTTGTTATTTATATTTGTTGATTAATTATTGATGTGACTTGGATTCACATTGGATGATTGATTAAAATATAATTTACAATTTGTTTTGGGATGTGAATGTGATTCACATTTTTCCAATGGCATGATTGCAATATTTCACAAGATAATTATGAATAATTTTCATGAAATAATTTACAACAATTGTTATTGTAAATCCTGGAGATATCATGAGATAATTTATCTCATGAGACAATGAGATCTCATGAGATGTTGGTAGTCGTCCCCCCTTTTTAGGGGATATGGTTTATCTCCTCATTATCTCCAAGGATAATTAATTGATTTGAATTGAATTTAAATATATTGATTTATCAATATATATTAAATTAAATTAAATTAATTGTTGTTATGTTTTTTACAACAAGATCATAGCCATTGAAAGAAACACAAATCAATCTCAACCATTGATTGTGTGTTGTCCATGGATTGAGATCCATGGATTCCCAAAACCCTACATAAGAAGAGGCATCCATTGCTCTTCATGACACACATGATAAATGAATGCTCTCTGTCTCTTCTCTCTACACGCCCATTTTCTCTATCTCTCATGTGGTCGTCCACCAAGGATGCCCTAAAGAGATCCTCCATCGCCGCAACGTCGTCGTTATGTTGCCCGATCGTTTGCTCGTAGATCCCCTTCTACCTCGGTGTGCCTCGCTCGTGAAGAAGATGTCACATCTCATTTTTCGAGATCAGGAGATCCGTGGCTTGGATCTTCAACATAAATTGCGAGAAGGACGTGTCTCATCAACGCGCTCGTAAGCGTCTCTTCCGACGGATCGGACTTGAGACAGGAGGTCTCTTCGTTTAGATACTCGATCACAACCACGCTTCAAGAGGTAATCCTATTACTTGTTTAGATGAAATGATCCGAGAAATGTTCTTGGATCATGTGGTTTCATCACATAAAAAATTTTAGTTTCCGCTGCCCGGAGCGACTAGTGCGACGAGTCACTCCCGATCCCATTCGATGCGATCATCACGCTTCCGTGATGCGCTTGAAGATTTTCCCATATCCTTCAAGTGGTATCAGAGCCATGCTGTCTAAGTTTTTGGATTATATCCTTGAACCTATGAAGATTTGGGCTTGTTTGGGTTCGTGAATATTTTAGCATTTCAGTTTTCGCAGCCCTGTCTTGTGATAAAATTTCGACCCTGTTTAAAATGTTTAAACACAAAATTTTAAAGTGGATAATGTTACACATTAAATAAGGAAATCTTAGGATTTGAGTTTGTGTGATTTGGAATCTGATAACTCAGGTTATGATGTTTTTAATAACCATATGTCCACTGTTTCGGGAATGGTGATTAGTGACGTAATTAAAGAGTTAATTACGGGTCTTAAACACCTGAAAATGTATAATTATCACTCGAGTTATGTTTGAAATCAAATTGGTGAACAAAATAAATTTATTTTGCATTAATTGGATTTAAATTGGCAGAGTTATGTTGATTTTAGTGAGTAGGGGTCACTGCTGGAAATTAACAAACTTGATCATGAACCTTGTGATTGTCATTCAAATAAATTAACGGAAATTAATCATTAATTTTATAAAATAATTATTGATAAATATTTGTGAAATATTTAAAAATGATAATTATTTCCTTAAATGACATTGCATTAACCAAAATGGTAAGATAGTTGATCTTGATCACAATTGGTTAATATGAAATTTCCAACAAACATTGTTTTCACGAAAAACTCTAGTTTATCCTACAATAGTTGTGGGACAACTTTTACATGAAAAACCTTGTTGTTTGAATAGGATTGGGGATTTGTTTAGCAAATCTCCTTATAATATTATCAAAATGGCTTTGATGAATATTATATGGCATAATTTCGGTTGAAAAACCGATGATCATCTCAAGTACAAAGTGATCTATTTTGCATTATCCTTTCCCGAGGCAGATATGGTGCCTAGTCGGGGAGCGTTGGGGTAGCAGGTTGCACCGTATGTGGTCTGTCCCACTCCTGTCGATACTGGACATGATAACGAGTAGGGTTGGTATAATGCTTAAGAAATCATGATGTATTTCTAATTAGTAAAATTCGAAATAATATGTATTTGAGATAATGCCATAATTCAAGTAACAACTAAGAATGTTTGTTGGATATTAATTGGATCATTAATTTAATATGATTAGATTAATTGGAATCCAATTAAAATTAAGACACTCTATTATAAATGTGATATGGAGGAATTGATCATAATGAATGTGATTCATGATGATTAATTAGAAGTTGAATATGATATGGAGGATCACATAAGTGACATCCATGGTCTCCCATCAAGGCGAAGGGTTCCATCGCCAAATATTGTATTTAGGAGACGTTTGTCCGAAGTGACAGCTCATGTATACAATCCATTCGGATCGAGCTCTTGGCTTCTCGAAAGAGTAAGGCTGTATACGTAGTGACCCCAATATCGAGTCCTCATATTATTGGGGTGATATTGGATTGCGTATAGCGAGTATTAAGCTTGTTGATGGTTAGTTCAATTAATGACGGGTCAACATCGCCTTAGGGATGGTGGGCCCGGATATTAAAGACCGAATTGGGAGATGCAAGTTGGACTTGCAAGGCGGAATGTGTTCCCGCTTCTTTTTATTGGAGACAAAAGTTCTCATATTATTGGGATGTGACAAAGATAAGGAAGGAGATCCCATATCTTGCTTGAGACATAATGGTAAGTATATCTCTTACATTGAAAGTGATTAAGGGAATCAACTTTCAGTGTTGACAAGGCAAGACAACTTTGGTATAAAAACTCTTAAATCAAAGTAAAATATGTATATATATATATATATAAATATATATACTTATGCAAATTTCTTATTTCAGATAATCCTTCATTAAACCCACTCAATGTTATACTCAATAATAACCAGTAAAATATCATGGATTGGACTCATGATCCAGATATTGTACTTGCAGTTGGACGCATAATGTATGTGGTTGCAATGTGCAAGTTTCCTCGTAATAATGAGGAATGACAATTAAATAGACAATAGATCTACAACCCTAGGGTTTGTATGTCTCTATAGTCTTGATATCATCAAATGTACTTTGGAAGTGACATGTCGATGATGATCATAATTGTCAATTAATCCTTATAAAAATCTAAGAAGATATTCTGGCATATATATGTGCTCTTGACATTTATTATGAATGACATGGTTCACTGCATCATGCAAAATGGTAGCTCTATAAGAGATGATCTATTCAAAATGTCGGAATACCTACCTGAACCAATGTTTTAAGAGTTTAGATGGATGTAGACATGATGAGTGTCATCATTCTACTATCTATACTCTAGTCATTCATGAAGCTTCATAATATTCATATTGCATGAATTTAATGAAGTATGTATAAATGTTGAAATGCTCTTACATTGAATTCTTTTGAATTTAACATAAGAGATCCTTAGTCTTAAACAATGGTTATTTATAGATAAAGGGAGCGCAGTGAAAGCATAAGTCAGACCCAAGTAAGAAGGAAAGTCAAATAGTTGACCTACTTCTATGACTTCCATATGACATCCTAAGAGTTGGATGAATGCCAATACTACAATAAATTGGTGTGTTGATAGTATGACTATCAAGTCTGTCTAGAATCCTTAGAGAAGGACTCGGATAGAGCATCGAAATAATCTACATTTAATCATTGAAATTGACTTTCTTATAAGATAAGATTAAAGTCTAATAATTGTATCTCATTCTTCTAATGACACTTGAAATTGTTGCATATGTTTTAGAAGAATGGAAAATTTGATCTTAAGGTTTATAGTTATCCACATGGATATTGATGCAATTGTTGCAACAATCTCTGTTGGATTGATAGACTTCTAAGTTTCAGTGGGAGAGCCTTAGTCTTAGATAATGTCTCTATAATCTAGATATTAGAATACACTCATCGTTTATTTCTAAATGTTGGAAATAAACATGAATTCTGAGATAGAATTATCATAAAAGGTTATAATGGATATATTTTAGATATCTAACATCTAGTGGACTCCACAAAATTAGAAAATTAATGAATGGTTCATTAAGATTTCTAAAACTGAAAATTAAACCTTTAAAAGATCAATAGGAGGATGAAGATCATTTGACAATGATCTGGCATCAAGTTTTGGATATATGTCTGTTGATGAGATCAATGGACTAGTAAGATATGAAAATTTAGAATGTCTGAAATTTCAAATCTTACATACTTGTGAATATAGTATTCAAAGTAAAATGTCCAATACACCCTTCTCTGAGAATGGTGTAAGATGTCAAGGTATTTGGGATCTCATACATATTGATGTATGTGGATCATCTATATCATAGTGAACATTATGGATATGTGATATCTATTGATGATTATGTATGATATGAAATTTCTTCTCTTCACCTGAGAAACCTTTGAAATGTTCAAAGATTTCACAATTTTAGTTTAGAACCAAAGTTTGAAGGAAGATTAAATGAATTTGATCTAACCAAGGTAGCAAGTACCTATTAGAAATTCATGGAATACCTTATGGAGATATGAATAACATTTCTATCACAATCCTCCTGATAAACCTAAACTCAATAGAGTTGTAGGAAGATACAATTGGATCATGTGTGACATGATTTGATCAATGATGTTTTTTAGCATAATTACCTCTTAGTTTCCAAGGTATATATGTAGTAGAGACTACAGTATATATCCTTAATAAGATTCCATGCAAGTAAGATAAAACTGAGCACTAGAGAGTGCTACTTCATTAGGAAAATAAAGGATAGTATTGGATACCTACTTTATAACCCTGAGATTCTTAAAAGATCTCATCTCTGAGAATGTGATTCTTAGAGGATGACTCTCTTGAGAATCAAGATGAAAATAAAGTGTAGGAACCCATTTAATCTTGAGAATATAATGAGGCTCCTGAAATCGAGAACTAAAAGGACAATTAAAGATGAAATACTAATACCTCTTCAAATGAGTTTGAGGATGTACTCCATGTGTCAGTTAAGTCTGACAATGATCGGACTTCATGTGATGAAACTCCTGAGGACCATGACATGGAAAGATGGATGTTAGCAATAAAGTCTAAAGTAGACTTCATATACAAGTGTTCTATATGGACCCTCGAGGATCCATCTATATGGGTAAGACCCATAAAGGTGTAAATGAATCTTCAAGAGAAAGGGAACATGATGAGAAGGTAGATACCTTCAAAGCACGACTGGTAGCCACAAGCTACACACCAAAGAGAAGACATCGCTTGCGATGAGACTTGCTACTTAGTGACCATGCTTATACCCATCTGAATATTGCTAACTATAGCTACACAACTTGGCTTTGACATCTTCAAGATGGAAGTCAAGATTGCATTCCTCTATGAATGCCTCTCTGAATATTCAAATGAAGTAGCCACAGGGCTTCATGATTGGGGAAAGTAAGGTGTGAAAGCTAAAGAAATCCATCTATGGACTCAACCAAGCTTCTTGTTGTTGGAACATAAGATTTGATGAAATTATAAATGTTATGATTTCAGATAGAATCTTGATGAACCACATGAAGCTTAGTGGGAGTGCCTTTGTGTTCATCATGCTAAATGTCAATAATATCCTAATCATTTGGAATGATATAAGGATGATAATAAGTGTTTTATGATCTGGCTATTCCATACCTTGAGAAATGATCTCAAAAGATGCCTCTTGGATCTTAGTTATGAAGGTGTTCAGAAGCAAATAAAAGAAGCTATTGGGACCGTCACATTTGTAGTACACCTTGGACATGTTCCATTCTTGGAAAATCCCAAGGAAGGCTTCCTTCCCTTAAGATATGGTACAGACCTATCTAAAGGGATAGCACCTCAAAGAGTTGAGGAAGTGAATGCTAGAACTTCTTGCACTTGTGCATCAGTTACAAGAAGCCGAGAGTATGGTAGATGTGTACAAAAGCCAGATATCTACCATGCAGTGGGAGTAGTAAAATGTTGCTAATCCTACTATGGAGATAAAACACTTGATTGCAGTAATAACAAAATCTTAAAAAGTGACGAGACTTAGAGATAGTAATCTCAAAGTCTTGTCTTCAAAAGTTTAAGACCTTGTAGATAGTGATCTATAAGGGTCTTAACTATAGATGCCTTAGGAGATAGAGATCTCCAGGAATAAAGGTATTCTGATAAGGATAATGGAAATATTGGTTATAATAATTACTGAGCAATAGTGTCAAGGACACTATAATTGCTTTATCAAGATTGAGTATTGGTTGCATAAGATGCAACATTCGCATTGGATGTGAGCACTATTACTAGGAGATATGCAAGTGTCGTAAAAGGACTTGGCGTAGTCTCCCGGAAACAGAGTGACCGATCAACTTACCTAGCTATTTTCTAAATAACCTACGATTGTCACATGAGTGTGGGTTTAAATGATTAGCCCATTAATGGCTCTTTGGGCTAGTGGGAGATTGTTGGACATGCAAACCCACGGTGAGCCACTATGCAATAAATGTTATTGCGAATATCATTCCCTGATCTGAAATGAAGAATAAATAATTTGCATAATAGGTCCCTTAGTACAATTAGGGTTATGTACCATGGCCATCTTAATAATCATACAGCTGTTGATTCAATAATTGAATCATAGAGGTTGGTGCTTGGACGAATATCTAAAGGGTTAGATTGAGGATTCATCAAGCACCGTCAAATGATTGCTAAGAGATGATCTCCAGCCTAAATAGGAGATGGCAATCTTTTCTCAATTAGGCTGATATCTTACTGACCTCTTGATGTAGGTCCTTTGCATAGGAATAGAGATTCGGATGTGTTAGATTAGTTAGGTCAAAGAGTTGACTTAACGAGATCGATATAACCAAAGTCCTATATCGTATGCTGTCATGATATAGGCACGCATCCTCTGATCGGAGACAAAAGTGTTACTATATGTCTGAGTATGTACATTTGGCAGACAATTAGGTTGATGACCTAACCAAGGTCTATACACCGGCGCGCTGGTGTGCATATAAGGGCATATGAGTAATATGATCTCTCAAACGGATCATACAGGTTCACTACTAAATCGGAATACATGAGCTCACTCTTCGGATATTGGGAAGAATCAAATTCCGTGTACGGTCGTCTCGCTTTAGAAGCTTGACTGAATTTGTAAGGTTTGATATATACTTTTGGAAAGTATATGATCAAGATCTAGGTATGATATATGCTTTTGGAAAGTGTATGATCGATACTGACTCCCAATGATCAAATGAGAAACTTACTAATAAAACCATGAAGTAGACAGTATAAAGTTGATCTAATACTCCGGGTTTATTCTGAGTCTTCCAGTATGCAGGATGTACAGGTATTGGGAATACCTGAGGGTGATGTGATCATAAACGATTATATAACCATGACGCTTCCATTGTTAGGGAGTGATGAAACGGGTGGATTTTAGTGACTACTCTCAGTAGAGAAGCAATCTGATCTTTGTCCAAATGTTGGACATTGATCTGAATGTGATTCAGATGCAATGAGAAGATTAGATTTGCGGTCTTGATTTAATCAAGCATACATGGGAGGCCCGAGATCTGGATTTGAGATGTGATCTCAATATCCAAGTCACTATACGTAGAACAATACAATCGCCCTATCCTTATCTCCAAGTATCTGCGGAGAAAGCGCATTATCCTTGAAAGAGTTCATGGATAATTTCATTGTTGATATATGTATCCAAGCATCGAGAAAATTGATAATTAAATGTGATTTAATTATCATAGATAATATGAATTTGATTCATATTATAAGGAGAGTTATCTGAGATAATTAAATGTGATTTAATTATCAAAGATGTGAATAATGTGAATGCGATTTATATTATTTTGGCACAAGAGAATAGAGATCCAAGATGATTAAATATGATTTAATTATCATGGATATGAATAATATGGATAGAACTATCCATATTAATCATATATATTATAAATGTGATTTATAATATATATAAGAGAGAGATATTTGTGATTTATATTTGTTGATTAATTATTGATGTGAATTGGATTCACATTTGTTGATTGATTAAAATATAATTTACATTTTGTTTTGGGACGTGAATGTGATTTACAATTTTCCAATGGCATGATTGCAATATTTCACAAGATAATTATGAATTATTTTTGTGAAATAATTTACTTTGTTGTTGTAAATCCTGAAGATATCATGACATAATGTATCTCATGATATAATGATGGTAGCCATCCCCCCTTTTTAGGGGATATGGTTTATCTCTTCATTATCTCCAAGGATAGTTAATTAATTTGATTTGAATTTAGAAATATTGATTTATCAATATATATTAAATTAAATTAATTAATTGTTGTTGTGTTTTTACAACAAGATCATAGCCATTGAAAGAAACACAAATCAATCTCAACCATTGATTGTGTGTTGTCCACGGATTGGGATCCATGGATCTCAAAACCCTATATAAGTAGAAGCATCCATTGCACTTCATGATATACATGATAAATGAATGCTCTCTCTCTCTCTCTCTCTTTTCTCTCTACACGCCCATTCTCTCTATCTCTCATGCGGTCGTCCACCATGGATGCTCTAGAGAGATCCTCCATCGTCGCAGCGTCGTCGTTATGCAATCCCGATCATTTGCTCGTGGATCTCCATCTACTTCGACGTGCCTTGTTCTTGGGTCTTCTTCCAACACCCTCGAATTTCGTGGGATCAAGAACCCCCACCATATTTAATCACAGCCCTGAGATCAGATAAATTGTCGCCCGACCCGAGCCATCAGATCTGTCACGCGTCACATAGGGGACGATCCGATCCTAGCGTTTAAGTGGGTATATTTGAAGAACCCCTTTGTTTTTTTGTATTTAATAGTAAGTTCTTAAATATTAAGTGATGTTTAAAAGTAAAGGACGATTTGCATGTAAGCCCTCAGATATTTCACATATTACACTTTAGTCCTCCACCACGTCACCACACATGGCGGCCCACGTGCTGGAGAAAATTGCATATATACCCATGCATCTTTTGTATTTAACTTTTAATATAAAAAATTAATATATTAGTTATAAACTTTTGGGTTATTTTGCACTGTGCCCCGTCTATTTATTTTTAATTGCAAATACATCTCTATTAGTTCAAGTACTTTTGTGTATGTTTATCTCATTTTTATGAGTATTATCCGTGCTCCAAAAATTCTCAAAAAATAGGATAATGTTCCTGATGCAGTGTACTTTCACATCATAATTTTCATTTTGCCTTTCACACATATTTTCTATTTATAAAAAATCAAATAGTGTATAGATATTCCCTGTTTTCTTTAGAACATCCAAAAAGTTATAAAAGTGTGTTTAAAAATTATCAAAAAATAGTGGAGGTCTATTACAGTATACTAGACCAAAAATCCCTAAATAGAAAAAACTAATTATAAAAAAAATAAAAATATCCAAAATCCTATAAAAAATATTAAAAAATCATCAAAAATACCAAAATTATTTCTCCATATTCCATAATTATATATATATATATATATATTTGTATGTATTAAAATTGATTTGGAAAAATTTTAAGGATTTTTGCTATTTTTATACCCCAAATCAATTCGGCTTATTTATTTAATCCTTGTTTTGGGATATGTTTGACTCTAAAAATACCAAAAAATTAGCAAAAGTACTAGAAAACCACCAAAATAGTAAAAAAAATATAAAAACAAAAACATTTTATTTTGCTATGATTATTTCCCTCTATATTTATAAGTATATTATTCGATTATGTGTTATATCTCTATATATAATAATATATAAGTGATAATATTATCTATTATTATAAATATTTTATAATTATTTTAAAATAAAAAAGAAAAAGGAAAAAAGAAAAAAATTATAATTATAATTATAAAAATATTAATTAAAAAATATAGCATAGTTTAGAAACCCACATTTTTTATTAATAGTGTGCATAATTATATATATACCTATATTATTTATTCAGTATTTATTTATAAATAATATTGAGTGATACACAATGTTTCTTCTTGTGTTCGACACTCTATTCTTCTTGTCACTATACACATTTATTTGTAGGGTTTATAATAAATTTTGATTGACACATGTTTATTCACTGATTGATATCAATCGTGTGGGTTAATTGTTGATTTTTTGCTTGGATTGAGAGAGTGATTGCCGCATCGACTTTGCTCCCACCTTGTGTGGCGCATAGACCCCCCTCCCTTGATGTTTACGTTATTTCATAAGTCCAGGGTCAAACACAAGGAAATGAGAAATTATCAAATTTAACCTAGGTCTTAAATATCTTTTTAAGTAATTAAGTAGTAATCTAAGTGAAGTAAATGCAACAAATAGAATGCATGGATTTCCAAAATAGTTCATGCAATTATATTAAGTGGACAAATTATGATGCAAATGCAATACAATAAGATGCATAATCTCACAATAATGCTCCTGATTGATTAATTAAAATACCTTGTGAAACTTTTTAAGAACTAATATAAATTAGAGTATCAATGCATCACTCAACCATAAAGTAAATCAATTTTAATTTAATTTCAAGGCAGAATAAACAAGTTTTACACTTTAAATTTTTTTATGTGAATATATACCAAATTAATAAATAAATCATACTATTAGAAAGAGCACAAAATTACCTTCGAAATGACACTAATTTCATTCAATTGTATACAAGATCCACAAGTTATTCAAGAAACAACATAGGCTCACAATTGTAATAAAAACTATTTTATTTACAAAAAATGTCCTCATAGGGACCTAATTTCTAATAGAAAAATCCACTAGATATGTTTGTAATTTAACTTTAGGTGGGGGCTTGTCTACAATTTTAAGAAGTCAGAGGGTATGCCTGCTATTTTGCGCATGCACATACTATAGGTGCGTGAGGTGCTAGGCTCGATGAGACACAGGTTTGGGCCACATGGAGAGGTGTGGTGCTTTGGCGCTAGGCTCTGTCCCAGCTTAGTTCACTTGAGCCTCTTGTTTGAAGAGCTCCTTTGGGTGCTCTGATGTGGACATTTCAACGTTGTTGGATGATGGTCGAAGTAAACATATTGGATGGTGTATGTGCACTATGTTGTTCCCCAACCTTCGCACACGACAACACTCAGTCAGAGCTCCGATTGATCTTTGTGGGATCCTCACTTGTGAAGGTTCGGGGAGAACCCTGATGGCTTTGCGAAGGTGTTGGTGAAGAACTCAAGGGACGATGATGCATGTATCTCACTGACGGTGAAGCAATGTTGGAGAAGAAACTCGTTGCCAGATCAATGGTGAAGGTTCTGATCAATCAACCCGAGAATCACGTGCAGGGGTTAGCAACACACTAAGGCAAACATGGGAATCTACTATGATGCGTAGGAATCAAAATGGAGGCTCGGTGGATGTGATTGAGATTGATCCCTAGTGGTTCGATAACCCTTTGCAAGGGGTGTGGAAGATCTAGGCGGTGAGGTTTATGGAGAATCAGAAGGAGGAAGGCGAGCGTATAGAGAGGTCCAGTGAAGTGCTGCGAATGTGTGGAAATGGTCATATACCGATGAAGGTGAAGGAATGTGAAATGATAAATGGAGGAAACAGGCGACAAACTGAAAAGAGAAGAAGAAGACTTACATGAAACAAAGGTGGAGATGGATGGAAGAAGGTGGAGCCTATGGATGAGATTGAAGCTCCAGATCTTCGCTCAAGAACTTAGAAAGGGTTTGAGCTTGAACACCACCGTAATGGAGCTGTAGCTTGGTTGGAAGCCTAGGATCACACCGGTGATCTAAACTCTATCATCGTTTGCTTCTTTGTCACTTCCTGTCACAATGGAGAAGGTGGAAGCTCGGAGGTATCACACACATGGGTGGATGACAATTGCAGGCAGTGGAGGATGGGTTTTGAAGGGGGAGGATTTGAAGGAAGTTATTTCCCAGGTAGTATTTTCATCTCCTACCAAAGGTTAAAGGAATTAGGGTTAGAAGGTGTTAAGGAGTTGGCATGAGATATGGAAGTTAGGTGAAAAAGATGGTAGAGTTAGAAGGTCGGTATGTTGGCAGATGTGATTAGGAATATTCAGGAAAATGGGTGGTTTGGTTGGGAGTGAAGAGGATCGGAGGTTGAAGATGAGTGACAGCCGTTGGATCTTGCGATCAACGGCCATGATTGCTATGATCAAATGATCAGATGATCATGGATGAGGCAGTCTAACAGAAATCAAAGACGTATGATCGAACTGATTGGACGACGCTAATTAAAGGCGGATGGTTGAATGGGAGCGGACCACGTGGCAGGTGAAGGTGAAGCCATGTGGCCTAATCAATCAAAGAAATGAATTAAATCAAATAAAATAAAAAATAAATACAAAAAGACAGATTAGAAAAGGTGATAAACATGAAAGTTATAACTCTCAATGAGATCTACAATTTTCATGTAGAACTCAAATAGAGAAAACATCATATATAGAAAGAAAATGTTTTTGTCTTTTATTTTAAGGTATTAAAAATACTTATTTTCTTTTCTTATTTTTTGGATTTTTAATTAATATTTAATGTTGAGTCAATTATGTACTAATTTTTATTGAATTTAAAAAAAATAAATAAATAAACACATAAAATATAAGCACAATAATATATTTATTTATATACCATAAATAGGGTTAATTATTTACAACAAGTTATTATTAATTAAGGTTAATTGATTATTAACTAGATGAAAGAGTTCCAGCTACAGAGGTAATAATCTTTAAATAACCTGATAATTCATGGATTTATCAGAGATACACCCCGATGCATTCCAAGGAAAACAATTGCAGACGACTCAACATTCTCTTGACAAACACACTAATCAACATCAAATGTGTGTGTGTGCGTGGAGTAATAAGGCACTTGAGAGGATTCTTGTTCTAATGAGATGGAGAGAAGAAATGAAACAAACATATTCCCTCCATCATTTGGCCTTCCATCTACCCATTTAAGCCTGAAAACTGATGAAATGATGGATTGAATGTAAGAAATGATCTATTCCTAGTGTTGAGGATTGGGTCCTTAGGAGAGTCTCTTGGATAAGAACCATGGATGACATGTTGACTCGACTCTTGTGTAACACAATCAACAATTTAAATCCTACCTCTTACATATATGTATACAAAGAGAATCTAATAATTAGGGAAGTTGAGTTCCTTCTGATTAAGACTTGGTTCAACTTAGAATTTTAGGGTCACTAAAATTGAGTGTTCTGAGTTAAATCAAGTCTTGTATTCACACATGCACAAGTCAGGGAAGCAACTAAGTTATTCATTCTTTATTTTCTCGAGGGCAACCAAATCTTAAGTGGGGGGGTGATAAATCCCCCCTATAAATAAAAATCACCATCGTGTGCTCTCTTTGGTGAATGTGGATGGTGGAGTGATGTTTATGGGTCTTCGCTTGGATGGTGAAGGGATGACACTTGTCAAGTTTGACTTACGGAATATTGGATTATAAATATTCAACTGAAGGAAGATCTGTCATACGAGGAGGTTCCTGTGGAAATTCTAGATTATAAAGTACAAGAGCTTCGTACAAAGAAGATTCCTTTAGTCAAGGTTTTATGGAGGAGTCACGCAATAGAAGAAGCCACATGGGAACGAGAAGAAGAAATGAGATCTCGATATCCCCACTTATTTTCAAGCTAGCAAGGATACTTAAATTTCGAGGACGAAATTTATTACAAGTAGGGGAGAATTGTCATACGCGTTTTTGAATGATATCAAGTGTTATTTCAAGGAAATATTGGATTGATATTGTTCACACTTTACGGATATCATAGTCAATAGATTCGCCTTTCTGCAATGATTTCATTCAAACTTGTTGTGTTTATATCAGAGACCGTCTTGTATAAAAATGGACTTCAAAAAGATTCTATGAATTGTGTAGCACATCAAAACATAGTACCACATCTAGTAATCTGGATTTTTGGTAGTACCTTATAAGTAGTAGAAACCACTACTTGCAGAGTGCCTATAATGTTATAGATTTATACTCATTAGCCATAATCACATCATTAAGACTAATTAAGCATGATTAGTGTTAATTACCCGTCATTAGTGATAATTAAGCGTCATTAGCATAGATTTATACTCATTAGCCATAATCACTTCATTAAGATTAATTAAACATGATTAGTGCTAATTACCCGTCATTAGTGATAATTAAGCGTAATTAGCAAAAGTGGACACATGGAGAGGAAATCAGGGGACACTTGTCGTTATATAGTCAGGACAAGTGTCAAAACCTCATTAGTGCCATGTGTCATCATCCTAAGACTAACACATGTCATGGTGTAGTCTCTTGCTTGGGCAACAAGTTATCTCGTGTAGAAGCCAAACCACTTGCTTGGGCAACAAGTTATCTCATGGATAAACCAAACCTTGCTTGGGCAACAAGTCTTCTCATGATTTAGACATGTGGCATGCCATGTGTCGTCATACATGGAAGAGAGGCAACATGTGGCTTAGAGGCTCCATTACATGTTGACACATGTCACACATGTAAAGGGGGAGGGGGCCTATAAATACCCATGACCCCCCATACTCATCCTCACTTCATCCCACGCCCATCTCTCCACCTTAGAGCCGCAAGGCCGCCTAGGTTGCGGGAGGAGCATGAGAGGAACCGCGGCGAAGCCCTGTCAGTGATCGAGAGTGTCTTTGAAGCCGTAACGAAGTTCTGTCCGCACCAAGCCGTAGTATTCAATCTAAGACGGCTATAGAGGAGGTTTTCACTAAAGAAACGTTTTCGACCCAAGTTAGACAACAATCAGGTGAGGGATTCTCAAGCGCTATTTTAAAGCACTAGTCTTGCGCTTTTATGCATGTTTATGATAACAAGTATGAAATCGTGTTTTCTAGAGCTTTTATGAAGGAATTTCAAGTATCATACGCTTGAGATGAAATCAGGGATTTAGATTGTCTTTCAGACGTTGTTTCACGAGTTTTATCATAATAACACGTTTTTAAGCATTTTGTTCTTGATGGAACACGATACATAAGTTTCACTACTTAGATATGAGTTTTTATGCGAAAAATTATGTTTTGCACGGTTATTATGCATTATGGATCGATTTTCAAGTTCTTAATAAGTTCTAGTTGTCAGAATATGTATGTTATATCAAGAGTGTTTTAAGTTCATGAATTAGTTGTTATGAGCATGAAATAGCAAGTTTACGGTTTATTAGTGACAAGAAAATGATCAGAATCAGAAGATAAGCACCACAGTAGCTCTTTTATACAAATCATGAACTAGCCATTAGATATGGTGATGTCATTAGATATGACCCTGAAACCGCCATTAGATATGGCAAACCATTAGATATGGTATCAAGAGGATTTTGGGTCCGCATTCTGTATACATATAGGCTTTGGGCCGTATGCAGGGTGTTTTTGGTCTTTGGGACTGTCTGCGCGTATGACTTAGCTTTGTTTCAGCGTTCATGATCCGATAACTTAACCACAGTGGTGATTAGTACAAACAGCTTAATAGCTATAATTATGTTTCAGTTTATCTGCTTTTGAAGTGATTTCAGTGTTCGGTTGCAAATCTAGCATGTTGTTATATGTTTACTGTCATAAAGTCTCTTTTTCAAGCTATTTCAAAGTTATCAGCATAAGCTTGGCATACTGCTCATATTTCAACTTTTAGTTATATGTAAAAAGCTTGAGATCCTTTCACTGGGTCTAAGCTCATAAATGGGTTTAGACTCATCTCGTTATATTATATTATATACAGATCAGCAGAATCACGAATAGCAGGGGAAAGGACCACGGATACACTTGGAGGAGGTGTCTTTTGCTTTTCGTTGTTTTTGTACTGTCGGTGTTATTTTGTAAGAAGTTGTAATAGATAGAACTTGTGTAATACACTTCTTGGTGTTGGGAACTTGAAATACAAAGGTTTTATGTTTTATGAGATTGCCACATGTTTACTTGAGGAAAAAGAAGGAGAAAGATCTCTGTCGCGGCACGTTCTGGTTAGCGGGACGGGTCGTGACAACTTGTGGTATCAGAGCAAAGGTTTTAGGACCTTGAGGAAGAATCATATTAGGAGTTGATCATTTAGATATCATAAATAGATTCGAACTTAGAAGAAAAAAATTTGATGTTATAGTCTTGAGGATATTTAGAATCATTATTGGAGGATTTAGGTTGATGAAGTATCTAACTGAGGTTTTATTTTATAGGAAGCAATGGCAGGAGAGCAGCCACAAGCGACTGTCCCTAGTCAGGAGAATAACAATAATAACAACGTGTATGACACGTTGACTTTGATAGCTCAAACTCTAGGAGGCATGGCTGCACAGTCTGTTAAAAGACATGAATTTGAGTACCAGTTACCATTTGAGTGTAAAGAAGCTGGGAGGAGAACCATTTGTAGGAGACACTGATCCAAAGAAGGCAAGGGAATGGTTCAAGAATATGGAGAAAACATTTGCTCTAATGGACTGTACAGATGAGCAGAAGTTGAAGTATACCATATTTCTTCTAAAGGATAGCGCTGATGATTGGTGGACATCGGTGAAAATGAAATATCCAAACCCATCTCATATTACATGGGAGATCTTTGAGAAAGAGTTCAATGAAAAATACTACCCAAGGGTTTATCAGGAGGAGAAACGTAGGGAATTTCTATTCCTTACTCAGGGGAGCAATATGTTTGATGAATATGAGAAGAAATTCACTGAACTTTCAAAGTTTACTGCTTCTCTGGTTGCAACAGAAGAAGAAAAGTGTAGACGTCTAGAAGATGGTATGCATATTGACCTAAAAGAAATGATTTCGGCCACAGGATATACTGATTATGCAAAATTGGTGGAGGCTGCTCGTAGGGCTGAACGAGTGGTGATAGAAAGAAGAAAGTGCAATGATCGTGGAAAGAAAAGATTTGCAGATAGACCCCTATGAAGAGGAAACATGAACAAAGAACCAAGAATAGCTGGGAATTCAAGGCAAGATAATAGATCAGTTCCTAAAGTACAAGGGAACCAAACAAATAGATATACAGTTGGGACTTCTGAAAACAGAACTCTTTCTTTTCCACAATGTACAAACTGTGGAAAGTATCATCCGGGAACTTGCCGCAAGGGGACCACTGGGTGTTATCAATGTGGCGAGATAGGCCACATACGTTAGAATTGCCCCGTACTGGTCCATGGTCGTCGGGTTATGGGAAGACCAGTACAAAATGAAAATTGTGATATTGTTGTACGTCGTCCTCCACCTGCAAGGGAACAAAATAAAAATAATACACAGAAGAAATCAAACCAAAGAGAGGGAAAAGCTTTTGCTATGACCTTAGAGGAGGCCATATCTGCAGACGATGTTGTATCAGGTACCACTATTATTTTTGGTAAAAGTGCACATACTCTTATTGATTCGGGTGCAAGTCATTCTTTTATTTCACAAAGATTCTCCATATATGCTGATAAAGTAACAAGTACTCTCAAGCATGCTTTAGCAATTTCTCTGCCTAAGGGAGAACCAGAAATTATTAGGGATGTCCTCCTAAATTGTTTGGTAAAGATATGAGAAAATTATATTGAGGTAGACCTGATTCCTATGGAGATAAGGGAATTTGATGCTATCATAGGAATGGATTGCTTAAGTACATATCATGCCCTTCTAGACTGTCATAAGAAGCATGTTACTTTTAGGAAACCAGGTGATGTCGAATTCACCTTTTATGGAGAAAGAAGGATATATCCTACCCATGTCATCTCCTGCCTCTTAGCCCAGAAGTTGATAAGAAAGGGATATTCCGCTTATATTGCTTACGTGTTTAATACTAAGGCAGAAGCAGCCAGTTTAGAAAATATCTCCGTGGTGAAGGAATTTCCAGAGGTGTTTCCAAATGAACTACCAGGAATTCCTCCTGATAGAGAAATTGAATTCACTATTGACCTCATTCCGGGTACCAATCCAATTGCCTTAGCTCCCTACAGAATGGCCCCAGCTGAACTTAAAGAACTCAAAACTCAATTGCAGGAGTTGACAGATAAGGGATTTATACAGTCCAGTATGTCACCCACAAACTCTATCGTTAATATACAACTTCTTGAGTTAACTAGCTTGGGTTTAAGTTGATCTAATCAAATTAAATTTTAGTCCTCTCAGTCTCTCTCCTTATTCTCCCCCCCCCCCTCCTTCCTATTCCACTCTCTCTCCTTCCTTCTTCACTCTTGTTGGACAGAGCCCACCTCTTGCATCTGGCTACAAACCTTAGGGGTGATTGCTGGGAGAAGGGAGGAGGAGGAGATGGCGAACATGTTTTAAACGCCGAAGTGATTTGCGGAGGACAACCCTATGCTACAACAGCACATGATGATCGAGGTGAAGATCGAGGGCTCACAGTTGCCCTCCTCTTCCCAACCCCGAAACCGAAGGGATGTGGACTTGAATGTTGGAGGGGGAGGGCGCGGAAGTCGGAGGAGAGCGAGCAAGACAGAGGCTTTGTGGGCTTGATTAGATCAGGGGAGCGAGACGAGATGGATAGCAGCGGAAAGGAGGAAATTTTGGACGGCATGTGTGAGAAAATGAGGGATCTTGGAGGGGAAGGGCAGATGGATCAGGGTTTTGAGGGAGTTTTTGTTATTGTTCGAATAAAAGAATTTCTTTAAATTTAACAGGTAAATGGATGCGAGTTAATCACAATGTTTGTGAGGTAAATATTAGTAAGTTTACAGAGTCGAGAGATAGAATATCTAAGTTTACGGAGTAAAAATACATAATTTTATAAGGATATATCCTGGTGAGTTGTAACAAAGTGGATACTTCTTGTTTTATAAAATACATAATTTTATAAGGATATATCACAACCTGACTTTGGATCCTTGATTGTTTTGTTGCCACAAAGTGGATACTTCTTGTTGGTGGGAAACCATTTAAGATGAGTGAATACATGACGAGATCAAATGTGAAAGGATGGGTTAATGATTAATCTAAGGCTCAAATTCATGTTATTCTTAAAATGGAAAAAAGTTGGAAGTGAAATTCAAGGCCATGGTATATTACATTACGACTCAAATCCAATGGAGTGCTTAAGGAGGGAGTGAGATTTATTTAAGGGCGAGGTGATATTATCTACCTTTCTTATTTCAATTTCTTAAATTGAAAGTCGATTGTGCAGCTTCGTCCAACCACCTATAGACGAAAATATGCATAAAAACATGGAGTTCAACCATTGGCAGATCCTCTTGTGCTTGTTGAGTTGATCCAAAAGAACATCAAGAAGTTGGCGTCGAGTTGAGATTGAGTTTGAGTCGACGGTCAACCAAAAAGTGAGAATATCGTAATAAATAGTATTCAAGTGGTCTTCTTCCCCTTGCGGCCTCGTTGTACCGGTCATATCTTCAGCAAACCAGTCATTGTTGTCGGCAATGTTCCAACAATGGAGAGTGGAGGATAATGGGTTGAAGCTGGAAGAAAAGAAAGGAACAGTGCGAGTATACCCATGTGTTCGATTTTCATGTCCAAAAAAAACACAGGGTTTACTTGAAACTCCATATCTCCCGCATCCAGATATTAGTGCAGTGATCACATAAATATCTAATGACAAGTATGGAATTAGGGGTGTTCCCGGAGCGGGTACCCGACCCGTTTGATTATGACCCGCCCCGACCCATAATTATCGGGTCACAGGTCGACCCGACCCATTCTAACGGCTACCCGTTTCTAACGGGTACCCAGATTACATGAATGGGTAATGGGTACCCGAGGGTACCCGTGAAACAAGTATAAAGATATTTGTTTACATCTTTTAATTTTAAACCACGTGTTACATAATCTTTTGGGGGGAGTAAGGAGGTCAAATCCCCATCTATTCCACATTGTTTCAAATCTATGTAAAGAAGATATTAAAAATGAAAACAAAAACCTTTTACACAAGCATGTATGTGGAAACTGTAGCATGCAAAAATAAATAAGCTTGAGACAGGAGTGTGATTAAGTGCATACAGGATCTAGGATAACTCTAGAAAACCAAAAGTACATATTTCGACCTAGTATTGTCATCTCGAGAGGATAAAAAGAAGAGTTCATAATTTTCATCTCCAAAGCACCAAATAGTACGTGGAGGCCCATAATTCAAGGGATCTAGTCAGAGTAAGAGTCTTCCCCCATAACTAAGGCACCTGTTACTTTTTTTCGAACCCTTCTTAAAGGACTTCAAAATATTTGAGTCTATGCAATTTTCCTCGGTCAGCAAACGTATTTGTTGCCCATGAAGGACAACAAATACGTCTCTTCTTAGGTGTTGTTGGACAAAGTTAGACATTTTCCACATGCAGTTCTCTTAAAAGTAATCATTCAATCTTGTGTCTCTGTCAATCCAAAAGAAATAGTTCCTTAAATGAAACTTGTAGAAAATACTGGAAGTTTAAGCAATAGCTACTATGTCCTTCAAACTTTAATTAGTTCCTTCTGTCATATAGTTTACTATTTGGATTTGTTTTTGGAAACCTCCGAGCTTTTTCTGATATATTCTCTGAATACAGCATATGGACCATACATAACCAACGTCTAAAACTAATCTACTTTGTTCACACACACAGCGAAGAATCGCGTGAAACCACCGAAAAAAAAGGCGAATACCTCAGATTCCTGGAGAAAAGGTGAATACACAACGTTACTGAATAACATCTGTTAATGAATACATAGCTGGAGAAAAGGGGAAACTACATATTTGCATGGAAAAATTCGAATGACATACATTTGTACTCAAATAAAAATAAGCTTCCTTTAAAATATCCATGAATAGTAGGCTGTTTCCTTAATGGATTTTTTTGAGAGCATGGAAATGTTGAAACTCTGTAAGTCAAGGATTCCACACCCATCACAATAATAGGACAAAGATGATGAGTAAAACCTGCGCGAGTGGAGTCTGGAGGAGGGATGCGGCCTCGTCTAAAATTTGCTATATCTGCAGTGGTATGGAGGAGCAGAGAGCGGCACGTCACGAAGGAGGGGCTGCGCCTTGCGGCGAGGCGTGGAAGAGGGGCTGCATCGGGCGGCGAGGCGTGGAGGAGGGGCTGCGTTGGGCGGCGAGGCGTGGAGGAGGGGATGTGTTGGCTCGCTGGGCGGCAAAGCGTCGAGGAGAGGCTACCCTGGGCGACGAGAGTGCAAGCCCTAGCCGTGATTCGTGATTGCGTGAAGGAAAAGATGAGTGTTACTCCTGTTTCTGGTGGGGCAATGGCTCACCAAAGCCGGATACCCCAACCGGGTACCCGGTGGGTTTTCCATCGGGTTACTCCCTCTTTCGAGTCAACATTTTACGGGTACCCGACCCGGATGTTTTTTCAAGGGTACCTGTGAAATTAGGGTCAAATCACAGGGTCGGGCGGGTACCCATTTGACCCTAAAATATTGAACACCCCTATATGTAATCACATTGATACTTCTGAAATTATTTGCCATGCTATTACCCGGGTTAAAGTACATCCGTAAAGTTATATATTACAAAGAACACCGCCATCTGCAACATAATTTGTTGCCGGCCTTTTTACAAGTACAAAATAATGAATGAAATGGCCACACAGTAACGAGAATATTTTCTTGAGAAACAGAAAGAAAGTATTTATAAATGACAAAAAAGTAATAACACAATATCAACAACCCTGAACCAATACCAACGATCCAGCAGGGCAGCAGCCCCCGTACACAAATGCATGCTCGTTTGGTTGCCCCTAGCTCTACCTCTGCCGTTATTGTTGGAAAATTACTATAGTTTTCTAGCACTGTTTGTAAGGATATTGTGTTTTAAGATTGGCAAGCAAATACGATCAAAATACAACAAAGAAATATTAGTTTGAAAGATCAGCCTGGGAAACAGAGGCATGTCAAAAGACGTTGTCGTGAAGACAGATCCCACCGATGCTCTGTACGAGCTTGATGGTGGCCTGACTCCCAGATTCAATCACCTCCCAGCTGGATGTTGTCTCCCGATGCTAGAAAGAGAGCAGCGTCGAACATCTGTTGGCCCTCGTCGTCGTAAAAAAACAAGCACAAAATCCACCTGCGTGAATTCACAATGAGCACACAAGTGGTTGAGAGCAGATGGTGGTGGAGAACAGAATGCTTTTGTTGTGTTGTGTGTTGTTTTTTTGTATTTGAACGGCTAAACTACAGTCTTTTATATAGATGGACAGCCAATTAACAAAGAGCCAAAAGAGAGCCGTTCATCTCCCATCAAGACATTAAGTGATAACAAGTTCCTATGGTCTCGTTGGATGCACCCAACATTACCGAGGAGACATGTTTAATGCTAAAAACAGATATATGAACTTGGATACAAAAGAGGGAAGGTGTTTGTTCAAATGGATTTAATGAGTCTCATTTCCAAGGTCATTATTGGGTTAGGTACTTGTGTGCAAATTGAAAATTGCATCGACTTGCAACAAATCTAGGAAAAATAATATTTTAAATTAAACTCGCACGTACACTCATGCATACTAAAGAGGTAGAGAGGTTTTGAAATACAAAGGAAATCCAGCATTGCCCACATATTTCATAAACCTTTTTAAAGAATGAAAATAAAAAGAAAACTAAAGAATGATAATAAAGAAAAAAACTAACTAAAAATAAAGTACGACTGAACTATGTCTTTCAGCAAAGATAGCGCGTGGCTTTGAACCTTACCCAGCAATGATTCATCTACATCTGGAGTGACGTGGTGAACTACATCTTGAACCAAACTCTCTGATTTGGATTTCAATAAATCGTGCAAACATAGATGAGGGCACGAAGACGTTCATATTGGTGTGCGCATTACGGCCTTTGAAAGAATCTATTTCATGAGTACTCTAGCGAGAATATCCAACTCACATAAACCCCGACCTAGGGTTACACTCGCATAGTAGTAATCTCCAAGGGTGTATTGTTCGGTCCTGCACCCTGCCATATATGGCTTGATTCCATTCAGAGAAGAACTCTTGCTCTACCAAGACAGTACCGAAGCACTATGCGCCATAGGGATAGGTCAGGAGTAAAACTCTTAAGTTTGTGCTTCCATCGAACACTAACACAGGTTAGTTGTTCCTTTGAACCATTCCTCGTGGGATCTCCAGTTATGGATTGGTTGGGATACCACTATGGTGTTGAACTAATGGGTAAAAGACCCATCCCCCTCAAAGCACTGAGTACTAGCTTTCTAGCTAGACCCTTTGTGAGAGGATCAGCAATATCTTTACAGATTCCACAAATTGTAGAGATATTACATCTTGGGTAATGAACTCTCTCACCTCTTCATACCTCAATCTCATAAAACGCTTTCCAGGGTTACCCTTAGATTGTTTAGCTTTACCTATGGCAGATCTACTATCACAATGAATGAAGCTAGGAGGAAAAGGCTTTCAAATGATTGGTAGATCTATTAAAATATTTCTTAGCCAGTCTATCTAACAGCAAGCTCAATCCAAAGCTATAAACTCATCCTTCATTGTGAATCTTGCTCTAACAGTTTGTTTGGAGGATTTCCAAGAGACTGTTGCACCACTAAGATGAAACACATAACCACTAGTTGTAACAGCCTTAATTTCTAAAGGCCAACTAAATCCTAGATGATGAATAATTATGAATGAAAGTTGATGGGATTAGGAAAGTCATTAAGTGACTAAGTGATGATTTGTGACCAAGATGAGATTAAGTGGTTAAATATGATTAGTGAAGGATCACTATTCATGGGTGGGCCTTGTTTGCAATATTAGAAAGTTGAGTGGGTTTAGTTGCAAAATGGCCAAGGCTTATATATCACACTAAACCCCCCAAACTCGGCCACACTTAATCTTAATCCTTCTTCTTCCTCTTGAGGCTTGGAGACCTCTCCTCTCCATGGCCGAAACTTCTTTGGATCTCCACTTTCTTCTTAAGTTTTCTCCCTCATTTCTCCACCAAATTTGAAGCTCAATAGCTCAAATCAAAGTTGTGGAAAAGAGGAACAAGGATCAAGTGTTGCATATAAGATCCAAGGCCAAGCATTGGATCGAAATTGGAGTTGAAGGGGCTGGAGCTGCTGCTGTTTTTGAGTAGTTCTTAAGAACTGTTTGAGGTACCAATCATACCCCTCCTTGCTGCCATTAAGATAGAATTTTCTCCTCTATGAGCCTTGTGTTGAGCTGCTATATCAAGGATTTGATTGTGATTCTTGTTGCGTTTTGTTTTGGTATTTGGAGTGGTTTGATGAATGATTTTTAGGAGTTTCCAGATCTGGTTTTGCATGAGAAATCCGAGTTCTTGGCTTGATTTGGGAGAATTTCTTGAGTTCTTTTGGTGGCATTTGGTTGTTGTTAGACCCTCCATCATGTTGGCTTTAGATCCATATGAAAAATTCGAATTTCTATGATGATTTTGGGGGATTATGGCTGCTGTTCATATGGACCTGCAACAAATTTTCAGATCTGTGTTCTTGTGTTTTGCATGTGTTGATGCATGATTTTTGTATGATATAAGGGCCATTTTCGAGTATCCTTGCTTGTTGATCTTGTCCACATACTATTGGTCTTTAATTCATGGCTTAGATGTGAATTTGAAGGTGATTTGGGAGTGTTTTAGCTGCTGTTATATTTCAGTTCAGCAAATTTTAGATTCTGTGATCTTATCCTTTGAATGCAATTTTATGCATGATGATGGGATGATCTAAGGGAAAACCTTTGTGACTTGATTATTGGATAAATGGTGAATATATTATCATTAAATCCATGCCTTTGATTCGAGTTTAGAAGTGTTTTTGAGGATGATTTGGTTGCTAAATTATGGACTGTTGTATGCAAAATTCAGTCAGCCTCTGTGCATGTTTGATTCTTTAACATGCTTTCATTGTGTTTTTAAGGCCCCACATCCTTGAGTTCTCATCATATTGATCAAGGGTGATCACATGGTGACTTGACCCCATAGAGGAGATGACCTTTGAGTCACTTAATTGGATGGTTTGGACTGATAGTTCACAGAGAACATTCAGTTTTACATGCATGTTTTTCTTGTTAAATGTTAGGATTTTGAGTATGTTTTAGCCACAAGATTGTTGTTACTTAAACATGGATTAATGATGGTTGATGTTGTGATTTTGAAGCCCTAAAAATGCATGAGGAATTGAGGAGATTTGGGCCTTGAACTGTGAAGTGTTTTCTGTCATATTACACATTACACACTATGCATACGATGTAGTTACTGAATGTTGTATTTTTTGAGACATGTAAAGACCCTTAAAATGCTGAACTTTAAAAGTATTATGATGCTTTAATCATGGATAGTGAACCCATAAGATTGTGTGAGAAACTTGAGAATTTATAGGTGCTTGAACTGTTGAGCATATAGCTGTGCACACATGCAAATTCTAATGTTGTCATGTGAATGAATTTGATTATGTAGAACCCTCTACAGACCATATATGAGTTGTGACTTAGTCTTGTTTGATGACTATAAATATAGATCAGAATTCCTTGATATTAAATGTTAGAATTTAGAACACACCGAGGATAACCTTTACCCATTTGGTTGTGCATTCACATGACATTGTGGCTAAATTGTATGTTGAACTTGGGAGTGTAATCACCCTTGTAACAACCTAGAGTTGTTCCTTACTTAAGTCCATGATAAACACTTTAAGCCCCTCCCTTACATTGATAAATAGAAAGAGTTTAGGGTGAAGTTTGTGTGAACTATGGATTGTGATATAATAGGAAAATTCACATATGAAAATAAGATTGTATGTGGGACTTATCATCTGACCCTAAGTCAACTAAGGAGTCTTGCTCCTCCAAACTGTGATTTGATTTCTGATACCTTAAGACCTTGAAATCTCTAAATAGCCAGATCTTGTATGTGTGTAAATCTTGGAGAATAATGGAAAGAAAGATGTGACAAATCTGGTAGTCAATGATCCTAGGATAAGATGTTCATCAGTAAGAGATGAGAGAAAGATTAATAACAGGTTTGTATCCCTGACCTTGGATCAGTTGAGGTTCTTAGAGAACAAGTTCGGGTCTAGGACCGAGAAGTTGTAGATGTGCCATAAGTCACAGAAATCGTAAACACATGGAGTGAAACATGAAAAATAAAAGAAATTGTGATGTCACATGTGGCCAGTCGTGGAGGTTACCGACTGTGTGAGGGCGCGGTGACCCTCATCTGAGCAGGAGATGAGGTCGCTCAGGCTTGGGTAGCGGACACTGAGAGCATGGGTCTAGGATCCCAATCTTTTTCACGTGTTTTCTTCGAGCCGGCTCAGTTTTTATGCTTCTTTGGGATCCACGAGTTGTCTAGAACATTCCGCTGACCCGTTGGTTTTTCTTAGAGAGCCTAGGTTGGGGGTTCTCTGCAGTTAGTTACGAGCTCGTCTGGTTTTTCTTAGCTTTTCTCCTTCGGGAGTTGAGCAGCGAGAGAGGAAGTCGGGTCCGGCGGGCTTACCTCTTCTCTTTCCTGTCTCTAGTGGCGTAGTAGTCGTACTACCACTGCCTTTTCCTTGGACCACACTTCCACTGGGGTTGGCGAGACAGACGAATCCCTTCGGGGGTTTTCTCACCGTAGAAATTAAATACCTTTCCGCCAGGCTTGTGACCTGGTGATGGGGTAGTGATTAATTGACATGTGATAGTTCACCAATTGCCCAGTTAAGTTGTAGTTCCATCAGTAGACATTGATGATTTCATTATTATCTTTCCGCCAGGTTTGCGACCTGGTGATGGGGTAGTGGTTAGTAGACACTGATGAATCCTTTAATTACCTTTCCTCCATGCTGTGACCTCGTGATGGGGTAAGAGATGGGTGACTTTCCGCCATCTGTCTAGTGATGACTTTTTCACTAAGAGACTAGTGACGACATGTACCGTTAGTAGAGACTAACGAGGGTTGGGTGTTGAGAGAGTGGTGAGTTTGTTTCCTCTTGTACACCTTCATGAGTAAGCTATCACACGTGTCGACCGAGTATCAATGTGAGTGGGAGAAGCTAGAAGAAGTGTTGGGAACATAGTTAGGATGCAAGGTACCATCGCATGCCTACAAAGGCACCCCAACCCTGAGGCGTACATCATACCTCGGAGTCATAGTGTGAGGTTCAATCTGGACTTTGAAGTCCTACCCGAATATCGAGGTCCTAACCGGACCAAGACCACAGACTTACTTCTAGGCTTGAGTTGTTGTTTGGTTAGCTCCATTGAGCGAGGGAGACACGGTGTGGTAGTGAGCGAGGGTGTTCTTCTTGTTAGCCTTCCGAAAGCAAGTAAATAACTTACAAAGAATCAATTACACCGTTGTTGCTTGCTAGTTTTCTTTTGTCCACTACAAGTACCTTACTGTTTTTCAAGCTGTTCTAGTCTTTTCTTACTACTTTTCCTTAATAGAACTGTGTAGATTTTGTACTTGACAATTGTTGACAGATACTTGCTTGTCCCCTTTCTACTTGTGGCAGGCAATGGCCCAGCGACCGAGTAGCCGACGTGGTTGGGATGCAGCCGTTTCTTTTTGCAGGTTACAGTTTCAGAGCAGGTATATATTTTGGAGTTCATGTGGACAGTTGTTTGTTGTGCTCTCCTCTGTAGCCTTATTTTTGGGATATATATGTATATTGGGTGTTTTGGAAATCCCAACATGTTATATGAATGAAATGAAAAAGAATGGATACCTTATTGTTCAATTATGGTGCACTGTTACTTCCGCTTTTAGTTTTCTTGTGGTTGTTTGGTTAGCCAAAATAAATCATGTGAATGTCATCATGTTTAAAAAGCGAAAAATTTCCCCAGATTTTCGTAATAACGGATTAACTCTAAGCTAATTAAGTAGGCGAATGATGTGTTTGACGGGTAACCTAAGATCCTCGGGAGGAGGTCGCGACAAGTTTGGTATCAGAGCAAGGTTACCCGATACACGTGTTCGCATAACTTAATAGCTTGAGTTTGATTAACGGGAGTCTTCTGACATCTCGTCAAGCTGAATGGGAAAATTTTGCATTCATAAGATTTGTATAACCACAAGTCACCAGAACATTCATTCATATAAATATCCCAAGAGGAGAATTAGTACAACTGATTATTTCCTAAAGTGTGCTTAACTATGCTATGATCCGATATACGGAGGATTAGCATGGCACCACGAGCAGCTCGTGATCAGCCAGGAGAGATGGCGCAGGTGACAACTGCACTTACTGATCTGCAACAGAGACGGGATCAGATACTTGCCCAGCAGACTGAGTTGGCAGAACGACAGACTGAGATGGAGCTGAGGATGGAGTTGTCTGACTTCTCATACCACCCATCCAGGGATGAGTCCGCTAGAGCCGAGCATCTATTTTCTGAGGAGATTCACCAGCACTCTGAGGCAAAAATTCCGAGGGAGTCAGGAGCCGACAGAGCTGAGGTAGGCCAAGGGCCTGTAGCAGGAGCAGAGGTCACAGGGTTTGTTCTTCCTACTGCACCGAGACACCATGATGTTTTCACATCCTACCAGAGAGCTGGAGTACCCAGGTTCCAGGGCACGGGTACGTCTGACAAGGCTGAGCAATGGTTCAGGACGGTGATGAAGGTGTTTAAGATGATTCAGGCACCACCGGAGTCGTGGTTACCCTTTACTGAGTTCTCACTTACTGGGTTTGCAGAGCGCTGGTGGGAGGCTACTGTGTCTGAGATGGAGCGTGTGCCGACTTAGACAGACTTTGAGACCCACTTCAGAGCCCACTTCTTCTCAGGGAAGTGGAGAGAGACACAGCGCATGTTGTTTGCAGAGCTGAGACAGGGCAGGATGACAGCGCGAGAGTACTTTATGCACTACACAGAGTTGTCACGCCACACATCTTCTGCAGCTGCTTTTCCATAGGAGAATCTGGAGAAGTTTGTTCGTGGCATGAGGGAGGATGTTCAGGAGAAGTTGGCAGGACTGAGATTGACTACCAGCGCCGAGGTTACTGACGCAGCAGAGCAGATTGAGGACGTCCGCGAGAGACGTTTTGGGAGTACCTTTAGACCGCCACCAGTACCACAGAGGTCGTCTGGACCTATTCGACGGCAGTTCTGACCACAGCGGTCAGCACGACATTTTCGTCCGATAGGGACGGCTTCTTCTGGCAGTGTTTGCTCGACCTTCACGACTACTTTGGGAGGAGCATTGGCCAGTAGAGGTTTTGAGGTTGCGTAGCCATCAGGGTCGCAGAGGTTTGGAGCACAGAGCGCGAGATCCGCAGAGAGTGTCGGTCCATCTTCTACGCCGAGCAGGGCGATCAGGTACTACCAGTACCAGCAGGTGGGACATATCAGGTCCCAGTGCCCACAGCTACAGACTCCACCACCTCCACCTCCACCGCGTTCGAGAGTTTCCGAGAGGAGCTCCCGGTATAGAGGTTAGCAGAGACCAGCTCAGAGCGCAGCAGGATCCAATGCCGGATCTATGCGGCAGGGACAGATTCACGCGGTTACAGCTGAGCAGGCACGGTCCGCGGCCACGTTCGTGAAAGGTATGGTTTCAGTTTCGAGCCATCCTTTTCACGTGTTGTTTGATTCCGGTGCTACCCATTTGTTTCTTGCTGTAAGGCTTCTAGCTACATTGGGTAGAGTCACGGAGGACGTAGATCCTCCGTTTCACATCCGAGGGCCAGGCGGACAGTTGTTCGTGATTTCAGAGATAGTTAGAGGGCTATCAGTGTCCATAGGCGGTCATGAGATGACTACGGACTGCCTTTTACTACAGCTTGATGAGTTCGAAATGATTTTGGCATGGATTGGTTGTCTACACATCACGCCTTAGTCGATTGTTACAGGAACATTGTTGTCTTCAGGATCCCCGGTTTGACAGAGTTCACTTTTGAGGGGACATTGCAGGACTCCAGGATGAGTATATTTCAGTGATGAGAGCACAGCGACTGGTTGATCAGGGATGTGACACTTTTCTGGCTTTGTTCAGGAGGTTACAGATAGAGAGTCGATGGCTCAGGACATTAGAGTTGTGTCGGAGTATCCCGACGTGTTTCCTGAGGAGTTACCAGGAATACCTCCAGTTAGAGAGATCGAGTTCGAGATCTCGTTGCTTCCCGATACGTAGCCGATATCCATGGCTCTGTATCGCATGGCACCCGCAGAGCTCAGAGAGCTGAAGGTGCAGCTACAGGAGTTGCTTGACTTGGGCTTTGTAAGGCCGAGCACTTCACCTTGGGGCACTCATGTACTCTTTGTTCGGAAGAAAGATGGAACCATGCGGTTGTGCATTGACTACAGGCAGTTGAACAAGAGGACAGTGAATAACCGTTATCCTCTGCCACGCATTGATGATCTATTTGATCAGCTACAGGGATCTTCGGTGTTCTCGAAGATCGACCTCCGCTCGGGTTACCATCAGTTGAGGATTCGGGAGACAGACATCCCAAAGACAGCCTTTCGGACACGATATGGCCACTACAAGTTTGTAGTGATGCCATTCGGACTGACGAATGCCCCCGCGGCATTCAAGGACATGATGAACAGAGTATTCCGTCCTTACTTGGACAAGTTTGTTGTGGTGTTCATAGATGACGTGCTAATTTACTCGAAGAATGAATGGGACCATGAGAACGACTTGAGAGCAGTGCTTGGTACCTTGAGAGAGCATAGACTGTATGCCAAGTTGAGTAAGTGTGAGTTTTGGCTACCTCAGATCTCATTCTTGGGACACGTCATCTTAGGAGCAGGAGTCGCAGTAGACTCTGCGAAGATAGATGCAGTGATGTCTTGGGAGCAGCCCAAGACAGTGACACAGATCTGTAGTTTTCTTGGGTTGGCAGGCTATTACAGACGCTTTGTCAGCAACTTTTCGCAGATCGTACTACCCTTGACGCGTTTGACACAGAAAGGAGTACCTTTTGTTTGGGATAGTTCGTGCGAGCAGGCCTTCAGGACACTGAAGGAGAGACTTACTACAGCTCTGATTCTTACTCTACCGTCAGGTATACAGGATTACGCGGTTTACACAGACGCGTCAGGTGATGGTTTGGGAGCAGTGCTGATGCAAAGGGGGCATGTGATTGCCTATGCTTCGAGACAGTTGAGACCGCATGAGCGGAATTACCCCACGTACGATCTTGAGTTGGCGGCAGTGGTCTTCGCTCTGAAGACCTGGCGCCACTACTTGTACGGGGTTAACTTTGAGCTCTTCACAGACCACAAGAGTCTGAAGTACATATTTGATCAGAAGGAGCTAAACATGAGACATTGCATATGGTTAGAGTTGCTGAAGGACTACGATTGCACGATCTCTTACCATCTTGGTAAAGGAAAAGTGGTTGCAGACGCCCTCAGCAGGAGAGCACACACGGAGGGTACGATGAATTGGCAATACACTTAGGACTTACTTGCAGCACTGACGGATTGGCATCCGCAGGATAGTGCGTCTTCTCCCATTTCCGTACCTCCGAGGTATAGCAGCCTTTCGAACCGTATAATGGCAGGTCAGCAGACAGACCCATGGATTCACGACAGATACATGCGGGCAGTGAAGGACGAGTTTGATGACTTTGTTGTCTCAGGGTCGATTCTGTGGAAGGCAGGTCAAATAGTGGTTCCCGACGATGAGCAGCTACGAAGAGACATACTTGACGAGGCGTATTGTTCGCATCTTTCCATTATCCCGGTAGCACGAAGATGTACCACGATCTTCGCAGACATTTCTGGTGGGACGGGATGAAGAGGGACGTAGCTGGGCATGTCAGCAGGTGTTTGACTTGACATATGGTGAAGGCAGAGCACAGACGACCACCTGGTTTACTGCAGCCTCTCCTCATTCCTGAGTGGAAATGGTAGAGCATTTCGATGGACTTTGTTACGGGATTGCCAAGGACACCAGGAAGCCATGATTCCATTTGGGCCATTGTTGATAGGTTGACGAAGTCAGCCCATTTTATACCTGTTAGCATGACTTATACACCTTCTCAGTTGGCCAGATTATACATACAGCATATTGTGAGGTTACATGGCATACCCCGACAGGTAGTGTCTGACAGAGACTCGAGGTTCACTTCCCATTACTGGCAGCAGTTCATGTGAGCATTACAGACCGAGCTGAAGATGAATTCAGCGTATCACCCTCAGACGGACGGACAGAGTGAGCGTACGATACAGACCTTGGAGGATCTTTTACGCGCATATTCTCTAAAGTGGAAGGGATCCTGGAAGGATCATTTACCTCTTGTTGAGTTCACTTACAATAACAACCATCATTCGAGCATCGGCATGGCGTCATTCGAGGCACTTTACGGGCGGAGATGCCTTACGCCAATCAGTTGGCGCGAGGTAGGCGATCATGCGTTGTATACCGTGGATCTCTTGGAGGAGACTACGAGGGTTGTTGACTTGGTGAGGAGGAAGCTCTTGACGGCACAGAGTCGCCAGAAGAGCTATGCAGATCGACGACGCCGACACTTGGAGTTTCAGGTTGGAGACTTTGTGTTTCTACGTGTATTGCCCATGAAGGGGATACAACGGTTTGGAGTTCATGACAAGCTGGCGCCACGCTTTGTTGGGCCATTCGAGATACTTTCACGTATCGGGAAGGTAGCATACAGACTGGCACTTCCCCCACGTTTGGTGGTCGTTCACGACGTATTCATGTGTCGAACTTGAGGAAGTACGTGCACGATCCTCGACACATCATCAGCTACGAGAGCCTTGACATAGAGCGAGAGTTGACATACGAGGAGGAGCCAGTGCAGATACTTGATTTCGCGGTCAGGAGGCTTCAAAACAAGGAGATTCCTTTGATCAAGATCCTATGGCACCGACAAGGTGTTGAGGAGGCAACACGGGAGACCGAAGCAACGATGCGCGAGAGATACCCGCGACTCTTCTCAGGTACTTTCACAGTTTAGTTTATCAATTCTCTCTTTGGCAAACCATTTCACTTTATGGGTAACAGCCCTAATTTCTAAAGGCCAACTAAATCCTGGATGATGAATAATTATGGATGAAAGTTGATGGGATTAGGAAAGTCATTAAGTGACTAAGTGATGGTTTGTGACCAAGATGAGATTAAGTGGTTAAATATGATTAGTGAAGGATCATTATTCATGAATGGGCCTTGTTTGCAATATTAGAAAGTTGAGTGGGTTTAGTTGCAAAATGGTCAAAGCTTATATATCCCACTAAACCCCCCAAACTCGGCCACACTTAATCTTAATCATTCTTCTTCCTCTTGAGGCTCGGAGACCTCTCCTCTCCATGGCCGAAACTTCTTTGGATCTCCACCTTCTTAAGTTTTCTCCCTCATTTCTCCACCAAATTTGAAGCTCAATAGCTCAAATCAAAGCTGTGGAAGAGAGGAACAAGGATCAAGTGTTGCATGTAAGATCCAAGGCCAAGCATTGGATCGAAATTGGAGTTGAAGAGGCTGGATCTGCCGCTATTCTTGAGCAGTTCTTAAGTACTGTTTGAGGTACAAATCATACCCCTCCTTGCTGCCATTAAGATAGAATTTTCTCCATTCTATGAACCTTGTGTTGAGCTGCTATATCAAGGATTTGATTGTGATTCTTGTTGGGTTTTGTTTTGGTATTTGGAGTGATTTAATGAATGATTTTTGGGAGTTTCCAGATCTGGTTTTGCATGAGAAATCCGAGTTCTTGGCTTGATTTGGGAGAATTTCTTGAGTTCTTTTGGTGGCATTTGGTGGTTGTTAGACCCTCCATCATGTTGGCTTTAGATCCATGTGAAAAATTCGAATTTCTATGATGATTTTGAGAGATTATGGCTGCTGTTCATATGGACCTGCAACAAATTTTCAGATCTGTGTTCTTGTGTTTTGCATGTGTTGATGCATGATTTTTGTATGATATAAGGTCCATTTTCGAGTATCCTTGCTTGTTGATCTTGTCCCCATACTATTGGTCTTTAATTCATGGCTTAGATGGTGATTTGGGAGTGTTTTAACTGCTGTTATATTTCAATTCAGCAAGTTTTAGACTCTGTGATCTTATCCTTTGAATGCAATTTTATGCATGATGATGGGATGATCTAAGGGGAAACCTTTATGACTTGATTACTGGATGAATGGTGAATATATTATCATTCAATCCATGCCTTTGATTCGAGTTTAGAAGTGTTTTTTAGGATGATTTGGTTGCTAAATTATGGACTGTTGTATGCAAAATTCAGTCAACCTCTGTGCATGTTTGATTCTTTAACATGCTTTCCTTGTGTTTTTAAGGCCCCACATACTTGAGTTCTCATCATATTGATCAAGGGTGATCACATGGTGACTTGACCCCATAGAGGAGATGACCTTTGAGTCACTTAATTGGATGGTTTGAACTGATAGTTCACAGAGAACATTCAATTTTACATGCATGTTTTTCTTGTTAAATGTTGGGATTTTGAGTATGTTTTAGCCACAAGATTGATGTCACTTAAACATGGATTAATGATGTTTGATGTCATGATTTTGAAGCCCTAAAAATGCATGAGGAATTGAGGGGATTTGGACCTTGAACTGTGAAGTGTTTTCTGTCATACTATACTTTATGCATACGATGTAATTACTGAATGTTGTATTTTTTGAGACATGTAAAGACCCTTAAAATGCTGAACTTTAAAAGCATTATGATGCTTTAATCATGGATAGTGAACCCAAGATTGTGTGAGAAAGTTGAGAATTTATAGGTGCTTGAAATGCTGAGCATATAGTTGTGCACATATGCAAATTCTAACGTTGTCATGTGAATGAATTTGATTATGTAGAATCCTCTTCAGACCATATATGAGTTGTGACTTAGTCTTGTTTGATGACTATAAATATGGACTAGAATCCCTTGATATTAAATGTTAGAATTTAGAACACACCGAGGACAAGCTTTACCCATTTGGTTGTGCATTCACATGACATTGTGGTTAAATTGTATGTTGAATTTGGGAGTGTAATCACCCTTGTAACAACCTAGAGTTGTTCCTTACGTAAGTCCATGATAAACACTTTAAGCCCATCCCTTACATTGATAAATAGAAAGAGTTTAGTGTGATATTTGTGTGAACTATGGACTGTGACATAATAGGAAAATTCACATATGAAAATAAGATTGTATATGGGACTTATCATCTAACCCTAAGTCAATTAAGGAGTCTAACTCCTCCAAACTGTGATTTGACTTCTGATACCTTAAGACCTTGAAATCTCTAAATAGTCAGATCTTGTATGTGTGTAAATCTTGAGGAATATAGGAAAGAAAGATGTGACAAATCTGGTAGTCAATGATCCTATGATAAGATGTTCATCAGTAAGAGATGAGAGAAAGACTAATAACAGGTCTGTATCCCTGACCTTGGATCAGTTGAGGTTCTTATAAAATAAGTTCGGGTCTAGGACCGAGAACTTGTAGATGTGCCATAAGTCACAGAAATCGTAGACGCATAGAGTGAAACATGAAAAATAAAAGAAATGGTGATGTCACATGTGGCCAGTCGTGGAGGTTTATACTCCGACTGTGTGAGGGTGCGGTGACCCTCACCTGAGCAGGAGATGAGGTCGCTCAGGCTTGGGTAGCGGACATTGAGAGCATGGGTCTAGGATCCCAGTCTTTTTCACGTGTTTTCTTCGAGCCGGCTCGGTTTTTACGCTTCTTTGGGATCCACGAGTTGTCTAGACCATTCCGTTGACCCGTTGGTTTTTCTTAGAGAGCATAGGTTGGGGGTTCTCTGCAGTTAGTTATGAGCTCGTCTGGTTTTTCTTAGCTTTTCTCCTTCGGGAGTTGAGCGGCGAGAGAGGAAGTCGGGTCCGGCACGCTTACCTCTTCTCTTTCCTTTCTCTAGTGGCGTAGTAGTCGTACTACCACTGCCTTTTCCTTGGACCACACTTCCACTGGGGTTGGCGAGACAGACGAATCCCTTCGGGGGTTTCCTCACCGCAGAAATTAAATACCTTTCCGCCAGACTTGTGACCTGGTGATGGGGTAGTGATTAATTGACATGTGACAGTTCACCAATTGTCCAGTTAAGTTGTAGTTTCATCAGTAGACATTGATGATTTCATTATTACCTTTCTGCCAGGTTTGCGACCTGGTGATGGGGTAGTGGTTAGTAGACACTGATGAATCCTTTAATTACCTTTCCGCCAGGTTGTGACCTCGTGATGGGGTAAGAGATGGGCGACTTTCCGCTATCTGTCTAGTGACGACTTTTCCACTAAGAGACTAGTGACGACATGTACTGTTAGTAGAGACTAACGAGGGTTGGATGTTGAGAGAGTGGTGAGTTTGTTTCCTCTTGTACACCTTCATGAGTAAGCTATCACACGTGTCGACCGAGTATCAATGTAAGTGGGTGAAGCTAGAAGAAGTGTTGGGAACTTAGTTAGGATGCAAGGTACCATCGCATGCCTACGGAGGCACCACAACCCTGAGGCGTACATCATACCTCAGAGTCATAGTGTGAGGTTCAATCTGGACTTTGAAGTCCTACTCGGATATCGAGATCCTAACCGGACCAAGACCACAGACTTACTTCTAGGCTTGAGTTGTTTGGTTAGTTCCATTGAGCGAGGGAGACATGGGGTGGTAGTGAGCGAGTGTGTTCTTCTTGTTAGCCTTCCGAAAGCAAGTAAATAACTTAAAAAGAATCAATTACACCATTGTTACTTGCTAGTTTTCTTTTGTCCACTACAGTTACCTTACTATTTTTCTATCTGTTCTAGTCTTTTCTTACTACTTTTCCTTAATAAAACTGTGTAGAATTTGTACTTGACAATTGTTGACAGATACTTGCTTGTCCCCTTTCTACTTGTGGCAGGCAAGGGCCCAGCGACCGAGTAGCCGACGTGGTTGGGCTGCAGCCGTTTCTTTTTTACAGGTTACAGTTTCAGAGCAGGTATATCTTTTGGAGTTCATGTGTACAGTTGTTTGTTGTGCTCTCCTCTGTAGCCTTATTTTTGGGATATATATGTATATTGGGTGTTTTGGAAATCCCAACATGTTATATGAATGAAATGAAAAAGAATGGATACCTTGTTGTTCAGTTCTGGTGCACTGTTACTTCCGCTTTTAGTTTTCTTATGGTTGTTTGGTTAGCCAAAATAAATCCTGTGAATGTCATCATGTTTAAAATTGAAAAATTTCCCCAGATTTTCGTAACAACGGATTAACTCTAAGCTAATTAAGTAGACGAATGACGTGTTTGACGGGTAACATAAGATCCTCAGGAGGAGGTCGCGACACTAGTAGACTTGGTTTCATCAGAGTATGCAATCCAATTTGCGTGTATGTAGCCTTCTATATAGCTGGAAAACCAGTATATCGTAGATTGTATTCCATAGTACCCTTAAGGTATATAAAACTCTGATCAAAACCTTCCAATGGTCAGCATTAAGACAACTAATGTACCTACTCAACCTATTGATAGCATATGCTACGTCGGGTCTAAAACAGTTGGCTAGATACATTAAGCTTCCTATGACTTGAGCATATCTAGACTGATCCACATGATTACCAATATGTGCCTTAAGATGCAGGGAAGGATTATGTGGAGTTCTAACAGGCATACTATGGTACATATCAAACCTATGTAGTATCTTTTCTACATAGTGAAACTGGTTTAGAGTTTAGCCAGAAGTAGATCTACTCAATTTTATTCCAAGTATAACATCAGTTATTCTTAAATCATTCATATCAAAGCTTTTATCAAGAAAAGATTTAGTCTCAAACATAATAGCTGAATTTGATCCAAAGATTAAGATGTCATCAGCATATAAACACATGATTACAATACCATTCTCAGAAGTCTTAGAATAGATGCATCTATCAGATGCATTAGCAGTGAAGCCAAGAGATAAAACAGTTTTATCAAATTTATCATTCCACTACTTAGGTGCTTGTTTCAAATCATATAAAGATTTTACTAATCTACACACCTTGTGTTCTTGTCCAGGGACTACGAACCCTTCAGATTAATCCATGTAAATCTCTTCCTCAATGTCGTCGTTTAGGAAAGAAGTCTTAACATCCATTTGATGGAATTCAAGATTGTGAATCGCAGCTAAGGCGACAAGAACGGATAGATGTAATTTTTTTTACAGGAGCATAAGTGTCAAAGTAATCAACACCTTCTTTCTGTTGGTATCCTTTGGCTACAAGTCTAGCCTTAAACTTATCTATGGAACCATATGTTCGTAACTTCTTTCTGAAAACCCACCTACATCCAATAGTCTTGTACCGTGGGGGAAGATCAGTCAGAATCCAAATGTGGTTATTCATTATAGATTCTATTTCATTATCAAATGCTTCCTTCCAGAAATTATGATCTATTGACTTCATAGCTTCATCATAGGTCTTGGGAACTTCTTCTACTAAGAGAGTAAAGAAGTCAGGACCAAAGTTCTTAGACATTCTAGTCCTTTTACCTCAACCTAGGTCATTAGGGGGCTCAACCACTTCATGGTTTAATGGTTTTGCTTTTTCAATAATTTTTGATGTATCTTGAGGGGATTCAATGTTTTGAGAATTTAAAGTTCCTTCACCAACTTGTCTAGGGAGAGAAGAGTTGAGAGGAAAGATGCTTTCATAATATACTGCATCTACTGGTCTAATCTCTAGTATTGAGTTGACCCTGATTTCTTGGATATCAAATTTTATGACTAGAAATCTATTAGCATTACTATTTTCTACATATCCTATGAAAACAGAGTCCACCGTCTTAAGACCTAACTTCCTCTTCTTGTTTTCAGTAATCTTAACTTTGGTCAAGCATCCCCATACTTTAAGGTATTGTAGGACCAATTTCTTGTTAAATCAAAGTTCATAAGGAGTTTTATCTATGTGTTTGAAAAGAATGCACTTAAGAACATAGTTTACGATTAAAAAGAGCCTCCCCCCACAATCGTTGGTTAAGACCAGATTCAGTTAACATGGCATTAACCATGTCGATAAGTGTTATGTACTTCCTTTCAGTGACACCATTAGACTGAGAGTTATAAGGGATAGTAGTTTCATGCATAAGGCCATGTTCCTTACAGAACTAGTTTAATTCATTTGAAACGTACTTACCCCTCTATCAGATCTAATCCTTTTTTATGTTCTTATCGATTTGGTTCTCTACTTGGTTTTTTGTAGATATTAAACTTTTCTATTTGCTCATCTTTAGATCTTAGCAAATAAATATAACAATACTTTGAAAAATCATCTATAAAGATCACAAAGTAGCGCATGTTATCACGAGTGAGAACATGGTTTAGGTCACATACAACAGTATTGACTAGTTCAAGTAGTATAGAGTTTCTTTTTATTGATCTAAAGGGTTTCTTAGGCAGTTTAGCTTGCACACAAATTTGACATCTTTCATTATTTGTTATGTCAGTTTTGGGAATTCAGTCCATGTGAACCATATGCTTCATTGTATTTTTGTTCACGTGTCCTAAGCGTGCATGCCAAAGATCAGATGACATAAAAGTAGAAAGACTTCTAATACAATTCTCATTAATATGTAAAGAACCATTACAAGACTCAACACTAAGATTGATAAGACCATTACAAGTACATCTGACATCTATGAAAGATCCGAAATGAGATATTACAATTTTATTTCCCTGACATTAATAAGGAGTAACCAGAAGACATAACTAGGACTTCACTAATAAGGTTCTTAAATTCAAGAACATGTAAGACATCATGTAGCTTCAAGACTTTCCCTGATGTGACCTTCAAATCCACATGTCTGAAGCCTACGATGTGTTTCACGGAGACGTCATCATCCCATGAGATGACACGCCTGTTATCAGTCTAATAGGTGGAAAAAGAAGAGTGATCACAGCAGATGTCAGATACGGCTCCAGAATCCAACCATCAATTATCATGGGAGGCATAACTAATATTAGGAATAGCCAGTGTTGTTAAGGCGCGCGCCCAGCCTAGAAAGCACGCCTTGTTTTCATAAAAAATGGCGCACGCCTTGGGTCGCTTGGGCGTCAAGGCGCGCCTGGGAGCCGCCTAGGCGACTTTTTTTTTATGTGTATTACACATATATCGCATTTTCAAAATGTGATATACATAACGCATTTACAAATTGCGATATACATAACGCATTTTCAAGATGCGATATACATGTCGCGTATTGGAAATGCGATATACTCGTTCGACCCTGTATTACCCCACCGCATTCGACCCGACCCTCATTACTTTGTTTAGCAGAGAAACCCCTTGCATCGTCCTTGTCTCCTCCGCAGCCGCCTCCCTACCTCCTCCAGCGGGCTCCCTCCTCCTTCGACGGCCTCCATCCTCCTCTGACGTCCTCCCGAGTCCCTACCTCCTCCAACGGACGCCCTCTTCTTCCAGCGGCCTCCTTCCTCCTCCAGCAGCCTCCCTCCTCCTCCAACGCCCTCCCTCCTCCTCCGGCGACCTCTCTGCCTCCTCCAGTGGCCTCCCTCCTCCTCCAGCAACCTCCCTGCGTTCTCTTGCTCTCCCATTATAGAATGACTTCAATGGAACCCTTGGATTGGGATGCCATTCCTAATCCCACTACTACACCAACCCAAGGAAGGAAATATCGATATCGATATCGTTTCGATACAATGTCGATACCGATATATCGCCGATATATCGGCGATATATCGACGCATATCGTCGAAACCCGGTATTTGGATAGGTATTTTCTCCTGTCGATACCCGATATCGTCCATATCGGCGATATATCGGTGACCTGTCGATACCGATATATCGCCGATATATCGACGATATATCGCGATATGGCGATCCCTGCACCAACCCCATCTACTGTGCAAAGGGATGCAGAAATTGATCCCCGCTTCACCGACAAGATGAATGATCCATGCTTGAAAGCGGCGTCGAAGGATCCCGGTTGAAAGTACTCTTTTTGGCCGAATACACTAGACAAGAATAAGGTGCAATGTGCATTGTGCGGCCACATACTAATGGTGGAATCAAAAGGCAGAAAGAACACTTGATTGGTGGTTATCGAGATGTATCTATGTGTCCATAAGCCACTGTGGAGATTAAGAAAGAGATGGCTGACTTCAAAAATCGTAACAAGAAGAGGAAGATAGTCGTTGATTACAGATATAGTGGACCTGATTCAAACATTCCAGATGCAGATGATGGTGATCATGGTGAACATGTAGTCATCTTGGATGACTCACATCCTACGGCTACAACAGGTAAAAACACTTCTGGTTCATGTTCTGCAAATAAGCCACCTGTACGAAAGGATTCACACGGCAAGGGTCCTATGGACTCGTTTACTTCTGCTAGCCCATGGGAGGTTGTGGCACAAAGGAAGGCAGCAAGGGCTCGTGGTGAAGCACAACAAACTACAATTGAGTTTGCTTTAAAAAGGATGCTACACAGGTGGCATATGATGCCATAGCTGAGCTATTCTATACAGGTGGCATTCCTTTTAATATTACACAACGAGAAGCTTTTGAGGTAGCAGTGGAGACTATTGTCCAAGCTGGGAGAGGATTTGTTCCTCCATCTTATCACCAATTGCGAAAGCCCCTACTTGAAAGATTATATGCAAGGACCAAAGATTTGCATGTGAAGCATGAAAGCCATTGGAGGACATATGGATGCACGATTATGTGTGATGCATGGACTGAAAAACGACAACGAAGTCTGATTAACTTCCTTGTTAATTCTCCAGAAGGGTCATTTTTTATTTATGCAAAGAATGTAACATCCGATGTACACACCGGGGAGTATGTGTTCAAATTGATAGACAAGGCTGTGGAGATGGTGGGTGAGGAGAATGTTGTACAAGTTGTCACCGACAATGCAAGCAATTTTGTTTTAGCAGGAAAGTTATTGATGGAGAAGAGGAAAAACCTCTTTTGGACTCCATGTGCTGCACACTGCTTGGATCTGATGCTTGAAGATATTTCCAAGTTACAGAAATTTGCAGGAGTTATCAAGAGGGCCAGAAAAGTAACAACTTATATTTACTAGCATATTCGGTTGCATGATGCGTTTCTACAATTCAGTGAGGATCACTAAGAGCTGTCTAGAAGCGGAGTTACCCGCTTTGCTACCAACTACTTGACCCTTAGTAGTTTGCTCAAGCAAAGGAAAGCTTTGGCGTCTTTGTTTATTTCTGAGGTGTGGAACAGTAGTTCTTGGTCGAAGACACAGGATGGGAAATATGTCTATGAAACTGTGATGGCGAATGCTTTTTGGGAAAAATTGAAGATTATCTTAGAGTTGTGCAACCCATCGTTACTGTGTTGCGTTTAGTGGATGCTGACGAGAAGCCGCCCATGGGATACATTGCTAGGGCTTTTGACACTGTAAAGGAAATGATTATTGAAAACTTTGGCAGGAAGGAAACAGATTACATGCCTATTCTGCAAATTATTGATTCTCGTTGAGATAATCAGATGGCTCGTCCTTTGTATGGTGCAGGATGTTTCTTGAATCCTGCATTTTATTATAAAGTGAAGGACAACAATGAGGCATTGATGGGAAGGTATGAAGGTGATTTCATATTTTGCCTTGAGAGGATGGTTGATGATCCCGATCAACAAGACGTGATATACACTGAAATGGAGGTCTACAAAGGAGCTCGTGGTATGTTTGGCAGGGCAATTGCTATTAGACAAAGGGAAAAAAACCACCATGTAAGTTACATTTTATTATTTATATTGAATGATTTAATGGTAACATGTGTTTACATTGTAGACTTATTGTGTAGTAGAATGGTGGGATACTTATGGAAGTCTCACCCCCGCTCTGAAGCAGGTGGCAAAGCGTATTTTGGGACTATGTTGCACATCTTCCTCATGTGAACGCAATTGGAGTGCTTTTGACTTTGTATGTATCAAAAAACACTTATAAATTTACAAATATAAATGCCAACTTTATACTTGTAAATTTACGTAATACTTGAATAAATGTGCAGATCCACATAAAGAGGAGGAATAAGTTGGAGGTTGATAGACTTTTCAAGCTTGTTTACATCCAATACAACAAGCAACTTGAGGAGAGATTCAAAAATAGGAGGCTCGGGAATTTAGCAAAAGATTTTGATCCAATTGCTCTTTCAGAGTTAGATTGGTCAAGTGAATGGATGACAGGTCTTTACGTGGAACCAGAGGTTGTACCGGGGCTTACACTGAGGGTCATTGATGAAGCATTATGTGCTTCTCAAGCATATGAAGGATCTCATCCTAGAAGGAGTCAACCACAAGCACAACCAAGCACTTCAGCACATGGTGGTCTTCGTGGCCGTGGTCGTCGTGGTACTCGTCGTGTACATGTGATTAGGCGACAATATGTACCTCCTCATGTTCCGGACGATGAGGAGGAAGAAGACGAGGAAGATGATTGGATGGATCTAAATGATGGTGGCCAAGAGCAAGATGATGGACATGAAGAAGAAACTAACATGTGTGGTGATGATGATTGAAGCATTGCTGTATTAGATTATTGTCTTTCAGTCTTTGAAATGTTGTGTTATGCCAAACAATTTGTCTGTATTTTTAGTACATTTTCCACCTTTTTTTTGCCAAACAATTTGTCTGTATGCCAAACATAGCTTGTTTAATTATCTATGTTCTGATTCCTTTATGTGTTGTGATTTTTCATTCTTGTGATTAATCACTAATGTTTGATTACATGATATTTTGTACTCTAACACTCTAGTTACTATGTATTTATAAATACAAAAGGTCTTGACAGAAAAATAAATCCAATACTTACTGTAATTTTTCTTTAAAAAATACATTAATTTATGTCGCATCTCCAAAATGCGACATGCGCTTAAAAAAATAAAAAATGGTGTCACGTTTGAGACATGCGACATCCATTTGTTTTAAATAATTATATATCGCATGTCTCAAATGCGATATAGGTCACATTTTGTTAGGCGCCTAGGTGCGCCTAGGCGCGCCTAAGCACGCCTAGGCGCCCAGGCGCCCAGGATGAACGCCTTGGCGCCTTGCCGCCTTAATAACCATGGGAATAGCATAGTTAATTACTAACCTTTCAGAATTGCCAGCCCCCACAGAAATCATATTGACTTCAGCATTCTTAGAAGGTTGCTTCTTTTGTCCCTTATGATTCTTGCATACGTTCGCAAGGTGACTTGGCTTGCCACAGACGTTGCAGATGTGTTGACCCATATAATCAGTATTATTATTCTGATCAGGTTGCTTGTCTTTCTTGAAAGGTTGTTTGGATTTGGAGTGGAATTTATGGGGTTTCTTTTTGGAGTTGACATGGTTTACTAGATTGATAGGAGGGTTGTATTCAGAGTCTTTTGCTCTGTGATGATCTTCAATTTGAAGAGAAGTTACGAGGGAAGACATGTTCATCTTCTCTTGTCTATGACGGAGAGATTTAGCAAAATCTGTCCATGAAGAAGAGAGTTTTCCAATTAGAGCGGCTACTTGTACATTTTCCTCGAGCTTATAGCCACTAGCAATAGAGCTAGAGACAAGATTTTGATATTCAAGAACTTGTGCGGAGACAGGCTTGTTCTCTACCATATTATAGTCAAGCCATTGGATAAAGGCATATCGTTCAAATCCCGCATCTTGCATACCAAACTTATCATCTAAAGCTTTTCAAAGTTCGAAAGTAGTAGGGTGCGCACGGTATATGTCATAAAGCTCATTGGATAAATCAGAGAGAATTCTACCATGACAAAGGTAATCTATCTCTTTAAGTATTTTTGGATGAGTCAAAATAGAGGAAGAAAGTAGATCACTATAAGTAGAGCCTATTGAGAATAGGGCAGAGTTAACATGATCAACGGGAGTGATAGGAGTTTCGGACTCCTCATGAGGAGTTATAGCAGAGACTAATCCTAAAAAAGTTAGTCAAAACCTCATTTTTTGTTGCCGTCTACGGAAATGTAATCCTACGAATTTTTCGGGTCTAAGACTAGCAATGTATTCCGAAGTCATCATTGCTCTAGGATCCATTTTGCAAAGGTTTAATTAACAAAGATGAAATGAAACAGTAGATAGAAAACTTGCATATATGTCTTCATTATGTTGGAAAATTACTATAGTTTTCTAACACTGCAAGGATATTGTGTTTTAAGATTAGCAAGCGAATATGATCAAAATAACAACAAAGAAATATTAGTTTGAAAGATTCAGCCTGGAAAATGGAGACACGTCGAAAGGCGTTGTCATGAAGACAGATTCGCCGCTCCTATGCACGAACTTGATGACGGTCTGGCTTCCAGATTCAATCACCTCCCAGCTGGATGCTGTCTCCAGTGCTAGCAAGAGAGCAACGTCGAACGTCCGTTGGCCCTCATCGTCATAGAAAAACAAAGCACAAAATCAGCCTACGCGAATTCACAATAAGCGCACAAGTGGTGGAGAGCAGATGAAAGTGGAGAACAGAATGCTTCTGTTGTATTGTGTGTTGTTTTTTTGTGTAATTGAAAAACTAAGACTACAGTCATTTATATAGACGCACTGCCCATTAACAAAGAGCCAAAAGAGAGTCATTCATCTCCCATCAAGACATTAAGTGATAACGAGTTCCTATGATCTCATTGGATGCATCCAACATTGTCGCGGAGACCCGTTTAATGCCAAAAACGGCTATATGAACATGGATACAAAAGAGGGAAAGTGTTTATTCAAATGGATTTAATGAGTCTCATTTCCAATGTCATTATTGGGTTAGGTACTTGTGCACAAATTGAAAATTGCGTAGACTTAAAAAATCTTGGAAAAGTAATATTCTAAATTAAATTCGCATGCACGCTCATGCGTACTAAAGAGGTAGAGAGGTTTTGAAATACAAAGGAAATCCAACGATTATATGAACCCTACCATTTCTTTGTTATAATTTTTTAACCACGTTCAAATGAATAAATTAACATCAAAAATATATTATAATCATAAGAAAAAGTTAATATAACACATAATCAATGTGACATCACATCACATTTAATCATTTCAACCCTCTCCAACCCTCCAATCATCCAAAGAGCTACTATTCACATGAGGATACTCTAACCCAACCCGGTTACCTACCATATTCCATAACCTTCTAATTTTCAATAAAAAACGGTCTCTCAAAGCTTACCTCATAATCATGTTGCAGAAAACATAGTCAGTTCACACTAAATTCTGGTACACTTCGGTTTCTTTGTCACTGCTTTGATTTTCAATAGCAGCGATTCAATTATGGCAAAAGCCATCTCTCTAGTAAGATGTAAACCATCGCAAGGTCCTTAGGACAGTAAAAGACGTGCGCACGTATATACATGACCCAAAGAATTAAGGGGAGAGTAGACCATGAGCTTTTCATCCACCATCTTATATACATGCAATACAGAAGAAAAAAATCTTCAAAATCAGACAAAAGCACAAGCTTTTCATCCACCATCCATGTTAACTGCACAAAAACAAATCAAATGCGCACACTGCAAAACAATAACGCAGGTACAACGGAGCATCGAAATGAGATGTAAATATAAGTATATGAAATGTGATTCAATTATACTTGGATATTAGAAAATGGTGTGAACTTGTGCAAATGAAAACACGTGATTAAGATAAAATGCATACATATGCTATGGATGAGATGCAAGCTTCGTAAGACCCATAAAACTCTAGAAAAATAAGTCCAGCAGCAGTCCCCGTCACCAAGATACACAGGTATTTGTTCATTATAAATGCAGCAAAAACAAGCGACAAAAGCACCCATTTTTCATACCTTCCAACAAATCATGTGCTTTCATCAGAAACACAAACCCAGGGTCACAACTACAATTACCTACACTAGCCAAGTTAACCAACACAAACTCTTGCATCAAGTGGTAGATGTATTATGTTGAGTACTATTCATTGTGCCAAAAGATTGAACTCATCGTGAATCTCTTGTAAATGGCCAGGGGTGAGCTGTGTTTGTGTTGTTCCTGTGTGATTAACGATTATCAATGGTATTCAGATGACTACCAATCTCAAGTAGCATACATTAACTTTCTCAAAAAAAACAGAAAAACACACAAAGGTTTTCACCATTTTTATCCACAAATCCCACAACATTTCCAAATCTGTTATCAGAAGTCTGGACTCACTAGACCCCTACTTGATTGAGTGAGGATTCAACTCAACCTTGCTCCCTCGTCTCCACTAAGCTGTGACTCTATTCCTTTCGTCGATCCTCGACTGAACTGACTATATACCACCCTGGCTTCCCCATTAAAAAGGCACCGAAGTACCTCTTTATTCTCTAATGGTGCACCTCGACTCTCCAACTAGATTATAGGGAGGTCACTACTACTCCCCTTCTTCCCTCGCCAAATCCATGGCTCAAAATTTCGCCAAAATTCCGCAAAATTTTGGTGAAGCTACCAATTCTCCGAGTTGGTGGAATCAAAACCGCAATACCGTAAATGCAAAAAAGGAGCTTTCATTTCCACTATACCATAATTTAATAAAATTTGATTTTGATAATTGAACAAAAAAGAATAAAAGATTTCTGCATTCACGAAATTGAAAATTTTTCTCTTTCTTTTGCCAGGACTTCTTTGCATTTTCATGATATCGATCGAAGTCGGCAAAATAAGGTAGGGCAAAGATGGCCAAATAACCGATATGCTAGTGAAATGGGCGTTTTCATGATGTTTTCCCTAGTCAGCAATATGCTAGCAAAATCAAAATTTAAGGCCTTGGTAGGAGAAATAGGGTAGGGCAAAGACAGCAGCCGGTGTGAGGGAAAGAAATTGGTCAAGACTCTCGCTGTGAAATCCCACCTCCCTTCCCCATCAGGTGCTATGTTGGCCCTGTTTCAAAGTTCCACAACCTCATCCAGTGAAGCGGTCAAAAGAATCAAGCCTGTGGAGGCAAGCATCATAAGTTGTGGTCCCTGGAACAAACATAGAATAAATGATTTTGTTTTGAAATATATAGATGGTACGAACTCTCAGATTCTCCCATGAGCTCTTCGATAATAAACATGCTGGATCAGGGCGGACTTCTCACTGAATATCTAGACTAAGTGCTTCCGCTACAGCTCCCAGCTTGCTTAGATTAGAACAATTTTGTCCCCTATTAGCTAACATGTCCGTCCACCTTTGATGATGCAAGCAAAGAAGCAGGCCTTTGGAGATGGATATTGATATAATCGGAATTACCCTCTTTCAGGAAGATGATACCTCCATTTTTATCAACCAATCCCCCGTCCTTTCCCAATATAATATTCTCCATATTCACTAAGATATGCCGACAACTAGGACTATATGATATGCATAGCAATGTTCGAGAATTAATCAGATTATCTTCAAATTTATTAAATATTGAAAAAACATAAGTTGCATAAGGGCAAAGGTAAAACATTCATGACCTTGGGGGGCATTACCCCTTCAACAAATAGGAATGGCAGAGCAAAGCAAAATTAACTGCATGGAACCTGACAAGGGCCGTCGTGGAAAGACTAATCATGCCACTTCGTGTTCATTTTTGTAGCCTCACATGCAAAACTTGCACATTTTATATGAGTGTGATTAGATCTTTCAATTAGCAGCACCTTAGGATGTCATGATTTTTTTAAAGGGGAGAGATTCACATGAGAAAAGAATTAGGGTAGATATGTCTAGGCACCAAGGATGATCAATTTCAGAGTAAAATAGCAGGATTGAAGGTGTTATACATATTGTGAATGATCAGAGATGCAAACGTCCCATCACCCATGACACATCTATACAACGTTGCAATATTCAGCCAAATGGACCGAATATTCGGACCAAATATTCGGACTGAATATTCTAGAGGGAGGGGGAGGTGACTAAATAAAATATTGCTATTTGATCAATATCCGGTCCAACCCCAATATTCAGGTATTCAGTCAAATATTCAATTGATTACTGCAACAAACTGTTGATTTTTTTTTAAGGTTTCCATCAGAATATTCGATCGACTATTGCAACAAACAACTGATTTTTTTTTAATTTTAAGATTCCCATTTATCCTAGTATCAACATAAAATATTAAAGCTCCATATATGTAACTTGTTAATTGATACTTTTATCTTGGATTCTTGCTGATTGATGATCATAGATGTATAAATAAATGTGTGTGTGTATTAGACATGATTTTTATATTTTAAATAATAAAAAACATAACCTGAATAATTATGAATGGATATTCTCCTGAATACTTAATATTCTTTATTCAACGACCCTCCGACTGAATACCGAATACCAACTTTTGCAATATTGTCTTGTATACAAAGCTCTACATGATAGTTGGATAGTAATCAAACTAATCAACATATTACCTAGGTTTCTCTAAATACATAGGATTCGTTTGGTTACCAGGTTACCCCAGGGTAACCCGCTTTATCCCCTGCATTATTGGGTCAATTCTGGGTTGGAATTCCATCACAAATCAATGTGACATCACATCACATTCTTGATTCCAACCCTCTACCAACCCTCATAATCATCCAAACAACTACTATTCACGGGAGGTTACCCCAACCCACCCCAGTCCAGTAACCAAACAAACCCATAATATTCAATGCAATGTTATAATTAATTATGCATGCTTAGCCAAGTGGAACAAATTCGTAATTCATTATATACTGTAAATCCACATCTTCATTAGGAACAAAAAGATCAATGAGATTTTGAAATTACAGACAAGTGTGCACAAACCAAACAAACTTTTTAATGTATATACTAGAAAGGTCTCTAAGAAGAGATAAAATGGTAGAAAAATGTGTCCCCTACCAGGCAAGATGCAATTGTTCCTAAAGGAAGTAGAGAATTAGATTTTTAACAAATGATATTATACAGAATTGCAGACAAACACCATCTCGTTTCGGGAATGAGCCTCTGAGAGTAGCAAAGGTTTGTATGTAGTCGTTGACATTTTCAGTTGGTCTTTGGCTTGAGGCTTAACATGGATAAGTCGGAGTTTGTGCCCTTCAACCTGGAGGAGAAGGTTAGATGGGTGTGCAGGTTTTTTTAGAGTAAGGTGGTGTGCAGGTTGGTTGAGGTCCTACCTTTGCAGTACCTTGGTGTGCCTCTCGTTGTTAGGAGGATGCATATGGCAGATTGGTTGCCTGTTATCGAGAAGATGGAGCAGAGGTTGGCGAGTTGGAGGTCTGCTTTCCTATCAGTTTATCTCGTTGTTGTAGATTTGTGCTGCTGTGATCTGTTCTCTCTGTTATTCCTATTTTCTTCCTGTCATCTAGGCTTCTCCCTTTTGGGTTGTGGAAGCGGATGGAGGGTATCATGACACGATTTTTCTAGTCATATTCCGAGCATTTGAATGGGTTGTTGTTGGTTAATTGGGGGACGATCTCGTGTTCGAAGGATGATGGTAGCCTAGGGGTTTGTAGCTTGAAGGAGATGAATAAAGTCATGCTCAGTAAGTGGATCGCTCGTATCTGTGAGAATGTTATAGTTTGGTGTACATTTTGATCTGAAAATTTTATGGTTTGGGTTGTTCCTTGCTGAACCTGGGGATTTTTGGACCCATCCTCTCTTACTTCGGAGAGGGATTTGCGATGTGGTGCATGAGAATCACCCTTTCTTGGGGCTAGTTGCGGGTAATGGTACGAGCTTCAAGTTTTAGTGAGGGCAGGGCGCTTGGTTTGCGCTTCTCGCAGCTGATGACGTTGGCAGTTGATTCAAATTGTTTTGAGGCGGACATCTAGGACATGCACTCTTTTTCCCTCATTCTGGATCCGAGTTGTCAGGTCAACGAATGAGCAAGCTTTTTGTGATGTTGCATGAGCTGGAGAGCACTGGAGGGCCCACGAAAGGAGGGATTGTTGGAGCTGGTGTGATGGTTCGTTCACTGTGGAGAAGGCTTACAGGACCCTGAAAGACCCAATGATTTTTAACTCTTTAGGGCGTGTGGCTGACTGTAGAAGACTCTGGAAGTGGAAAATTCTAGTGTACATGAAGTATTTGTGGCTATTTAGGAGGGAGAGATTGTTGACGTGATAGATTTGCAAGATTTATTCAGATGACAGACATGACTTGTTGTCAATGTCACGTACGAGTGCTAACCACTTTTTCTTCAAGTGTACGAACTTCGTGGATGCTTGGGAATTATATGGAATAACCATGGTCTATGTAGAGATAGTTTCTAATATTATTATATATTTCTGTACCTTGTTTCTATTTCTCTTTTCTATTTAGACATCCATGTAATTTACCCTGAAGGCCTCTCCCTATATAAGAGAGCCTAGGGTTTTCTTATGAATCATAACGAAGACTCCTCTCTTCTAACATGGTATCAGAGCCGCCCTAGGGCTCTTCTCCCTTCCCCACCCGCCGCCCCTTCTCTTCTCTTTCCCTCTCATCTCGCCAGCGGCTCCCTCCAGCGTCCGGCGCTCCTCCGACAGCCCCGCGGCCACAGCCGCTCCCTCCAGCGGCCACCTGCCGCACAGCGGCCCCCAGCCGCTGCCTCCTGCGGGCCAGCCGCAACTTCCAGCGGTGCCCACAGACTCAGCGGCACCCCCTCTTGCCGCCTACAGCCTCCGGAGCCCCAGCGGCAACCCTCCTTGCCGCCTACAGCCGCCTTAGCGGCACCTATAACCCCAGCGGCACCTCCCATCTGCCGCTGTAGGGTTCCAGTGGCCTCCAGCAGTCCATAGGCGTTGTTCTCGGGACATTTCAAGGGATGTACTCTTCATTGGAGGCGTGCCCTAGACCTCTCTTCTTCCGATTTATGGATTTGAGTGCGTAAAAGTCTACACATGTACTCAAATCCGATGCAGTTGGTGTAGACAGTCATCACATTGTCTATTCTCCCTTCGTCTTCTTCAGGCAGCATTATGTCAGAATCGAAAGTCGATTTGCCCTCCACCGGCGCATTCAAAGGTCCGGCGCCGATAGTGAAGATGGACGGGTCTAACTATGAGTTATGGGCCATGCAGTTCATGAGCCTCATGAAATCAAACGGTAAGAAACACATTCTTACCGAAGATGAGCCTGCGGAGAAGACAGGGATCTATGCCTCATGGGAGGCCGACGATGCTTACGCAAAAGTATGGTTGTCTGGTACGCTGACGATGGAGATAGCAAATGATGTTCTCCATCAGCCCACTGCTAAGGCAATGTGGGACATTCTTGCTACTACGTATTCGCAGGTGCGAAATGAGACAAAGATGTTGCAGCTTCAGCATGACATCCTTACGACGAAGCAGGCCGGCAGACCTCTCCATTCTTTATACACATCCCTAAGAGGGATGTTCGAGAAGCTATACAGTACCATTCCTCTGACTGCTACTCCAGAGCAGCAGAAGACGTTCCGGAACGCCACCATGGTGGGTGTTCTACTTGCTGCCCTCGATCCTGAGTATGATGCTGCACGGTCACAGATCTTAGCAGGTGCAGTCATTCCTCCGGTGGAGGATGTCTACAGGAGGCTCAGTCGTATCCCAGTTCCCTCCAGCTCATCTACTCCACCCCCATCTGCGATGGCAGCTTCGCGTGGGAGAGGTGGACCACCTTCTTGGCGTGGTCGTGGACGTGGCCGTGGCTCTCAAGGAAGAGGCGGTCGAGTCAGTCAGACGTGCTCATATTGTCACAGATCTGGACACTCGGAGGCGACATGCTACTCAAAGCATGGGTTCCCAGCATCGGCACGAGTTGCAGAGCATTCACAGTCTCCATTACCGTCCACTGCAGATCATAGATTTGACGAACTCGTGGCCCGTCTTCGTGATATTATGCCACAGTCTTCTGGTGATTCATCTGGTGGCTCGTCAGATATTGCTGCCACAGCCTCAGCCAGTTCATCCGCTGCAGCCAGTTCCTCAGGTAGATCATCAGCCTTCATACCTTCACATGATATATCTGACTGGGTTATAGATTCCGGAGCTACACATCATCTGTGTCGAGATAAAGGTAGACTACAGGCCTACAGGCCTATTCCTCCAGGTCGCTCAGTACAGATAGCAGATGGTTCCCACTCACCCCTTGTTGGCCAGGGGGAGGTTTTCTTATCCTCCACTATGCAGCTACAGAATGTTTTATATGCCCCTGAGTTCTCACTGAATTTATTATCTATTAGTCAGATTACAAAGGATTTGAATTGTCGCGCTATATTTGACCCGTCTTCTCTCATTTTTCAGGACATACTCACGGGCAAGGTGATTGGCTGTGGCTCTGAGCAGAACGGTCTATATCGGCTGGTCCGGGAATCCTATGCTGGCATCTCCACTCACTCTGCTGGACCAGTTTCACCCTACATTTGGCATCTTCGTTTTGGTCACTTTCCGCTCCAGAAGATGCGCCATCTTCTGCCCCAGATCTCTCCAAGTTCGTCGTTTCGTTGTGAAACATGTCAGTTAGGAAAGCATCACAGGTCGAGCTTTCCAGGTCGTCAGAGTCGGAGCAGTAGCTCCCCTTTTGAGTTGTTACATATAGATATATGGGGTCCGAGTCGTGTGCCCGATCACCAGGGGCACAGGTTCTATCTTGTGGTAGTAGATGACTTTTCTCGTGTCTCTTGGGTTTTTCTTCTGAAGAATAAGTCTGAAGCAGGAGATGTTATTAAAAATTTGATTAATGAAGTGCAGAATGTTTTTTCTTCTTCAGTAAAATATGTTCGGACTGATAATGCCCTGGAATTTTGTACACGTTCTCTTTCTCAATTTCTGTCATTGAAGGGTATTATTCATCAAACCACCTGCGCATATACATCCCAACAAAATGGTGTGGCGGAAAGAAAGCATCGCCATCTCTTGGATATCACTCGTACCTTATTGATTCAAAGTTGTGCTCCTATTTCTTTCTGGGGGGATGCTGTCCTTACTGCATGCTATCTGGTCAATAGAATGCCATCTTCTGTCCTTGGAGAGAAGATACTCATTTCTCTTATTTTTCCAGACAAGGCGCTATTCTCACTACCACCTCGTGTCTTTGGTGCTGTGGCGTTTGTCCATCGTCTATCTCCTGGACTTGACAAGCTCTCTCCAAGAGCAGTCAAGTGCGTCTTTGGTGGGTATTCCAGAACACAGAAGGGATACCGGTGTTATGATCCTACTATCAACAGGTACTTTGTTAGTGCGCATGTCACTTTCTTCGAGTCAGTCATGTACTTCTCGCCAGCTGGGGACAGAATGGTACCATCCACCACCGCTGATGATATTTTGGTTCCACCACCACCACCTACTTGTCTTTCACCTGACTCATCTCCTGTGTCCGTTCCTATGCCTCCACCTCCACCACCACTCCACCTCCACCCGTTCCACGGCGAATCATTTCACCATTTCCAAACCACTATACGCGTCGGTCAGGTCCTGCTCAGACGACAGCTCAGCCAATCACTACGCCTCAGGTATGTTCAGATGATGTTACTAATGACGGGTCAGGTTCGGTACATATGCAGGATGACTCCTTACAGGTGGACACAGATGATGATCTGGATGTTCCGATTGCTATTCGGAAACAGAGACGACAGTGTGCATCCTATCCACTTGCTTCACAGGTTTCCTTTCACCGACTCACAGGTGATTTCCAGACCTTTGCCACAGCTTTGTCTTCCGTGGACATACCACGGACATACCAGGAAGCCTTGAAGAGTGAATGCTGGAGACTAGCTATGGAAGAAGAAATGGGGGCCCTGCAGTCCCGTGGCACATGGTCTTTGGTCCCTGCACCACCTGATGCATCAGTTGTAAGCTGCAAATGGGTCTTCACAGTCAAATATCATGCGGATGGCACATTGGATAGGTACAAAGCACGCTTGGTCGCCCGAGGATTTACACAGACATATGGCGTTGATTACATGGATACATTCTCTCCAGTTGCGAGACACTCGACTCTCCGTATCCTCCTGTCTGTTGCAGTGGTTCGTGACTGGAGCATTTATCAGCTAGACGTCAGAATGCATTTCTGTACGGGGACTTACAGGAGGAAGTCTACATGCAGCAGCCACCCGGGTTTACTGCTGAGGGGGAGAAGCATATGGTATGTAGACTTCACAAGGCTATATATGGACTTAAACAGAGTCCACGAGCGTGGTTCCAGAAACTGTCCAACCTAATTGAGCACCAGGGATTTAAGAGGTCCAATGCTGACCATTCGTTGTTTGTCCAGAAGTCCTCGGCAGGTACGGTTGTCATAATGGTCTATGTGGATGATATTCTTGTTACAGGAGATGATACTCAGGGCATAGCAAGGGCGAAGGCATTCCTAGGTCGTCAGTTTGTTACAAAGGATCTTGGAACCCTAAGATATTTTCTGGGGTTGGAATTTGCAAGGAATACACATGGTCTGGTGATGACACAACGGAAGTACATTACTGACTTCCTGGTTGAGACTAGTATGGATGGGTGCAAACCATCTAGCATCCCCATGGATCCCAGTATGAAGGTATATGATGATGATACTGATGAAGTGGATAAGAGGAGATATAGAGAGATGGTGGGAAAACTCCTCTACATCACCATAACTCGCCCAGACATTCAATTTGCAGTTAGCAGGGTGAGTCAATTTATGGATCAGCCATGGAAGGCCGTATCCCGATATATCGGCGATATATCGGCGATATATCCATATCGACATGGGACCGATATCGAAATCGATATATCGATATATCTGATTTCAGGCATTTTCTTCGGAAAGATTCCTAGATATAGCGATATATCGACGATATATCGGCGATATATCGGCAATATATCGATATCGACACGATATCGAAACGATATCGATATCGATATGTCCTTCCATGAGAGCAGCCAAGACAGGTTCACATGGATGCTATACACATGATACTGAGGTATCTAAGGTCTTCTCCAGGTTCAGGGCTGCTATTTAGAAAGGGCACGGACTTATCTGTCTCAGCATGTGCAGATGCAGATTATGCAGGATGTCCTAAGGACCGAAAATCAACCTCAGGGTTTGCAGTGTTTGTTGGAGGCTCCTTGGTTTCTTGGAAAAGCAAGAAACAAACGGTTGTGGCAAGGTCCAGTGCCGAATCCGAGTATAGGGCCATGGCTCAAGCCAGTACGGAAATGATGTGGGTTCGCTCAGTACTAGAAGATCTACATGTAGTTGTATCTCTACCTATGAAGCTTCAGTGTGACAATCAGGCAGCGTTGTTCATTGCCAACAATCCAGCCTTCCATGAGAGGACTAAGCATATTGAAGTTGACTGCCATTACACCAGGGACCTAATCCAGAGAGGATTGATATCCACGGTCCATGTTAGCTCAGGGGATCATACTGCCGATGTATTCACCAAGCCATTGCTCAGAGGACCTTTCCAGAGATGTTCATCCAAGCTGAGCATGATCGACATCTATGCTCCACCTTGAGGGGGAGTGTAGAGATAGTTTCTAATATTATTATATATTTCTGTAACTTGTTTCTATTTCTCTTTTCTATTTAGACATCCATGTAATTTACCCTGAAGGCCTCTCCCTATATAAGAGAGCCTAGGGTTTTCTTATGAATCATAACGAAGACTCCTCTCTTCTAACAGTCTCTAATAATGGGGTCTCGATGTTCTGGGAATCTATAGGTGCAGATTGACATGATACTCAGAATGAGCATGCGAGTTGTGTAGCAATGATTTGGAAGCTCTGGTTGGACAACATGTGGTGGTTTTTCACTAAGATCATTTTTATGGTGAAATGTGGTGGCACGATCTAAGGTGCTAGTAGAGAGTTGGAGTGTGTAACGCATGCCTTTATTTTTTGTAACCGAAATGTAATTATTCTTTAGTGATTAAATGGTGACATTTTTTAAGCATACACATATATGGTGGAGACACTTTTTCTTTCAAAAACATATTCTTTCATAATTCAATACACCAATAGGTCATCAATATTCCATTTGTAATTTAAAGATCACAATTATGTTAATCAACAACCTCAAATCAAATGCTCTCATGATTAGAGAAAATATACTATGGGCACCCTACTAAGTATGCCATCTTAACATTACGATGAAATTCCAAACACCTTTAAAACGGTGACCACGTTCATATGGTCGTTTGATTATTTGAACTGAAAAAACCTTAAATGATGATAAATGATAACCCAAGGCTGGGTTGCTTAATGCAGGGTGCTTTATCTACATGTATTATTTACATAATACATGTAATGCATTTTACCTTCTTATTCATTAAATACTATATATCTTTGCCTTCCTATTCATTAAATACTTTCCCCTTCAAAGCGAGGCTTTTGCCTAGCCTCTACGACAAATATCACCATTTTTTGCTGAAATTTTGATTTCACTAGCCCGCCAATTTTGAAATCCTGCATATTTTTGTTTCCAAGATTTCACATATGTTGTGCTCCAAAATTGATGGATTTTTTTATGAAAATTTGAAAAAATACGCAAATTCCTCATATTCCAAGTTTTCCAAGTTTTACCATAATTTCTCCTAATTTGTTTTCTATTTGCTGCATTGAGAAAAAAATTCATCACCTCCTTTGACGTGTCCTCTTGCTCATATAAAAAGTTCGAGTCTGATGTATGTGTTCTCTTTTTTTGCTAATAAGCATTTTATTAGGATTTAATTAACCCCTTTGTTCTATTAATGGTCTCATATATTGCTAGATTATATACAACTATTTACAATAATCTTGAAGCGTGTATATCCGCTCCCAATATGAAAGGATCATAATGCATAAATCTTATTAAAATCAAATTCAAATTACACAAATATCTTGATTAGGTTTCGTCCAAAACACTATATGAGACCACATACAAAAACGTATTCTTACTGCTTCAAAGGGAGGTAAGAATAAGTTTGCAATAAAAAAACAAATCTCAATTTTAGCTCTATTTCACTACAACTTGAGTACGGAGATTTCTATCTAAGGAAGAATTATAATCTCTAAACCCGAGCTTCGGCATTTTGAACTAATGAGTGGATCTACTCCGATTAGTAACCATAACCCAACAAGTTGTGTCGGTCCAATGGATAGGTTGTCTTCCCATAGAATCAAGTTTTGACTTAATTCCCAACTGATGATATCACATTCCTTCGTCAAGGAGGATAGAATATCTCATATTTTAATTAGACTTCTTCTGAAGGAACTAGGTTCTTTTTTCTCGGGACTCTGAGGAATATACTTGGCGGAATATTAAAAGATCCTACTACACCTACATGCTAACAATTCAGGAAATTCAGCCCATGTGACCCTAACCAGAATCTTCTCTCAAAGTTAAGACAATACAAACCACGCAACTCCAAGCGGACTTCTTCCAACCACTAATATGATAGATAGATCAAGAACTTTCAATTGGAACTAATTCTATTAATTGATAATCTTATAAAATTATGATGCCATCTCAAATAAATAGAAGCTTATGTAGATCTTTTATCCACATACGATGAATAATAATACTCCATGCTTGTACTATCTGACTACCAAATCAAAACAGAAGGACCATTCCCTATCACTCGCCTTTATTTCTGTTTGAAATTCGCAGCCAAAAAAATAATCAAACAAAGCTCATGGATACCAAGCCTACATACTTCTCATGGTCCTAATCCTAGTATCAACAGAGAAACCATGCTCAGAATCAAGCAATCATCAGATACATTATTTCCTCTCCAACCAGAAATTCCTCCCAAAGTTGAGACAATATAGACCACTCAACTCTAACCTGATAGTCTTTCGTCAAAGCTAAGGGAGCTACATCTCGATGGATTATTATTTCCATATATGTATCACATATATACATTAAAAAATTCCTTATTGACCCTTGAAAGATCCCGATCTCTGCTGGGGTAGTAATGGCTTTCAGTTTATCTCCAGTCACTAATATTATATATGATCAAGAACTTTCAATGGGAACTAATTCTATCAACTGATAATTCTTAAAGCATTATGATCCCATCTGATAACTAGAAACTTAATTGGAACTTTTATCTTCATTCGATAAAAAATGATACTCCCCGCCTGTGTTCTTTGACTACATAATTTAGACAGACGGACCATTTCCCATCACTTGCCTTTGTTTCTACGCTCAAACAAAGTTCATGGACAATAAGCATGCATACTTATCAAATCAGAAAAATTATACTCAGAGACAATCAAGCAATCATCAGTGGTATAGCTTCAACAATGCTTACAACATCAATAAAGCAAGCTATATTACGATAGAATCATCTATACATCCAAAACACGAACTCATCATGTCTTATACATGAAGAAGCACGAAAGAGAGAGAAAAAGATCAAACCTCTCCACTTACCCAACTCGGAGAACCCCATATTGAAGCAACCCAAGCCATCAAAATCGAAGCTTTCACTTATCTTTGGAGATGCCGTACTTCTCCTGCATCCTGGCAAGCTCCTCCTCCTTCTTCCTCTGGTCAACCTTCTTGTTCATCTTGGTGGGCTGGTAGTAGAGAACGATGAGGTACCTGTTGGCGACGTTGAAACCGGAGAGGTGGTCGACGGCAGTCTTGGCGTCGTAAATGTCCTCGTAGACGACGAAGGCGGTGCCGCGAGTGTCCTTGTTGGTGCCGATGCGGATCTGACGGATGGCCCCGTACTTGCCGAAGATGTCGTACATCTCCTCGCTGGAGATGTTGAAGGGAGGTTGCGAACGTAGAGCACGCGGTTGACCTCGGGGGGGAGGCGGGCGTTGCCCTTCCGGAGGGTGATGGCCGACATCGATTTGGAGGCACTAGGGCTTTGGAGCTTCCTACGCCGACTGGCCTCTGCGGGCACTTCGAGTTTCGGCAGATACCGACCTTTGTTTTTTTGCTAAGTGAAGAAGGACCTTTACCGGAGGCGCTTAGTGGCCTTTGTTTCAACCCGAAAAAGAGATGTATAATTGCAAACCATTCACATAATAGACCAAGAGAGTTAAATTCTCACTCATAGACGCTCAAAGTATCAGCCCACATGTATGTAGGATGCTTGGAACGATCGCCTCAAGGGGTACGTTGGGATCTCGAGCTCCACCTAATATTCCTTTCTTCCCATATTAGTGCAACCACCACAGCCAAAATTATGGACGTTCTCTCCCTGAGCGTGGGATCTTTGACATTAGCAGCATCGGTCAGGAGCTCGCACAGCGGGGCCACCCGCTGAAGCCCCAGGCCAAGAGCATTAAATGAAGACAGGTAAACACTCCTTGAGAAGTTGCAGCCGAAAAATAAGTGTCTGTGGGACTCTTGTTCTAGCAGGCAGAGATAGCAGGATGAGTAAGGGCAAATTCCGAAACGGGCCAGTCAGTCGGTGGTGGGAGCCGCCTGAGCGTTGCTCTGTAAACAGTGAAAGACATCCGAGGTGGGGTGGCCTTAGCCTAAATGCAAGGGGGCAGGTTTGAGGAACAGTAAGGGGACGACGGCGCTTCATCCATGCTGGAGAAGGAGAGGCCTTTAGTAGATAGGGTCCATCGAATGGGGTGGGAGGGGAGGATCGCCCCAAAGAGAGCATCTCTACCCCTGCAAAATAGCCCTCCAAACACGACTGTGGGAGGTGGAGGGTTGGGCATCCAGAATGAGCAATTACGAAGGCGTTTTTCCCGCATGAAGGTGGCCCAGATTGAAGAGCTATCAATTAGTAACCTCTAGGACCAAGAGACAAGCATGGCGCCATGTAGCGTGGCGAGCGAACGTAGCCCAATTCCCCCCTCCAACTTAGACAGGCAAAGCGTGGACCAAGAGATATCGTGTCGCTGCAGTCCAATATAAGAGCACCCCCGAGACCACAGTCCTAAGTAGTTGCGCACAGCCGCCCATCGCCAGGGTTGTTGCCTTCCAGCCTCCAAGCAGGACCCTGACTCGGTCCACCAAGGCCTCGTGAATATGCTTACTCTCCAAACAGGGGGCCAGTGGGATGCCCAGATAAGTGGTTGGGAGGGGTTGGGTGAGTTACCCAAGCTGCAACGAGAAGGAGAAGCTATCCGGGAAGCACTTTGGGCAGATGACTTTGCTCTTCCTAGCATTTATCTGAAGGCCGGAGACGTTATAAAAGTCATTGAGAATTTGCTTGACCTCAAGATGGGAGGCCATTGAACCCTTGGAGAAGATTAACAAGTCGTCTGCATATATTAGGTGGGTAGGGGGGTGGTCCGGCCTCTACCCCATGGCTTGAACTTACCCTCTTGTACATCCAACTCGATCAAGGAAGACAGCGATTCGAGCCCTATAGCTAGGGGGTCCCCCTGTCTAAGCCTGCGGGTACCTCTGAAGAAGTCATACTGGGACCCATTGGGAGGATGGAGTAGGAAGTGGTGGCAATACAGTTTTCAATCTAGTCGGTCCACATGTCATTGAAACCCATGGCTTTCATGGCCTCCAGGAGGAAGGGGTTCTCAACGGAATCAAAAGCCTTTGTCAAGTCAATCTTTATGCTTGCATTGCTTATGTTGTGCCTCATGGTAAAGCCCCACAAGAGCTCTTGTTCTAACCTGATATTGTCCCTAATTACCCATCCCTTGATGAAGGCAGTTTGGTTGGGGGAAATGAGAAGCGGAAGGACCTTAGCCAAGCGGCATGCAAGCACCTTAGAGAAGATTTTGTAAATGACATTGCAACAAGAGATGGGACGGTAATCACCCATCCCCGTTAGCGAGGGAGACTTAGGCACCAGAGTAAGGAAGGAGTGGTTGAGCTGCCTGACCATGCTCCCGCCTCTGTGGAGGAAAGCTAATGCATTGCAGATATCCCCTTTCACCAAGGGCCAATGCCTTTTGAAGAATTGAGAGTTGAAGCCATCAGGCCCGGTGCCTTGCTAGAATGGATCAACTTTAATGCACTATAGATTTCATCCTCCGTGAACAACCTCATGAGCTATTCATTAACCAGCGCAGTAAGGATCTTCTTTGGCGGCGACGAGGCAGCCCTAGGGGGGCGATAAATCCGGGCCCAGGAGGTCCTTGAAAAAAGTCAAGGCACTGTCCGCGACCTCTTTAGGCTTATCAACGACCCTCCCCAGCCCATCAATAAGGGAGGGGATGTTATTCATGTTGTTGTGAACCTTAGCCGAGAGATGGAAGAATTTTGTGTTCATGTCCCCGAGCTTAAGCCAATCAACCCGACTCTTTTGCTTCCAAGCCAATTCAATGTCCTTCTCGAGTCCCTCGACATACCGACCTTTGTTGTCCAGTTAAAAAGGTTTAAAAGAATGAGAGCAATTCGTTCGTGTCAAGTTGTCTTCAAAAAAGAAATGAGTCATTGTCAAAGGGTTACACTTACGGTACGAGCAATCCCTTTGAAATCAAACATGATATTGAATCTGAAACTTTACTAAAGTGATTGAATGAGCTTGAATTATTAATCAAACCAGCTCAATGTGATGATGATATCATTATTATTTAAAATCAAATTAAATTGAATCGTTGAAAAAAAGTGACTAACCTAGCTAATCAAAATAAAATAAAACAAAATGTGTATAAAAATATGCACTTAAATATACTTAAAATAAAAATAAAATATATAGGCAGTGTATATTTTTTACAATTTACATAAATTTTTTCGGTGTGCACCATCAAATGGAATACACATCATATATTCTTTGCACTAGATGCTCTACAGAATAATGTTAGTTTAATTATATTTAAAATCCAATAAATACAAAAGATTGTGTTTAGAGTAGTTGGTCAAGAGTTTGAGATAAATAATCAAATATAACAGGCTCATCTCCTACCTCTAGCATTATTTTTTTATAAATTAAAAATTAAATGGGGTTTAATTTAGATTGAACATGGTTAAAATTGATTTAAATTAATAGGATGAATCGACAATCTGATTAAAATTTGAGGTTGCGAACCGAGCCGATAAGAATTGATTAACTAGACTGATCCAAGCTCGATTTACTAGTCATACCCGTCAAACCTGCAGGTATGGTCTTGTTTTCCAAAATATTTACATAACAGTGGGTAATCAGCCAATTTGGGTGGGTCGGATTATTGGTTTGATTCAGATTGGAAAAATAGAACCAGCCACCGATTTTCAAGTTAAGGTACTCGAGTCATTAGTTCAGGTTGATTACGTTGGGTTAAAACCAAATTAATCTAATTGACCAAAAGTGAATGTTGTCACTTAATATTTCAAATAAATCTTGTGTACTTGGGAGATTTGCTCACAAGTTCGCCCGATTCTAAATAATTTCATATAGGGATTTTTACCCGACAGACCCTATAAACTTTGCAAATTACCTCCATGACCTTTGAAACAACCTAATTCCCCCCTCGAGCCCGTAAATTTGCTCTGTCTTATCCCACGGACTAAGGCATCATCTTTAACTTTATTAGAGTCAACTACTTGAGTTAAACTTGAGTTAATCAAACCAAAGAAAATCAATGGTGGATCTTCAATCTCCCTCTCTCATTCCTTTCCTCCTCCTTCTTCATCCTCTTCTTTCTACCCAATCAAATGGGAAGTTATGGAGGACCTGCCCTGGTGGGTGAGGGGGAGGTCAGGGAGGAGGAGGGTCGGACTCCGCCTTGGCCTTTGTTTCTTCATCCTACCACACCTCCAGCTCCGCCTCCCACTCACGGCCCCTGTTGGATCTTGGGTGGCAGTGAGAATTGCAGTTGGTTGTGAGAGAGGTCGATGGTGATAGGAATTCAGCGAAATCTTCCGGTATTGAACCAACGAGTTCGTTCTCCTCGGGTTCGAGCCTTTGGATCTCCGAGAGCTTCCCAAAACCAACTGGAATCGACCCGTTGAATCGATTGTAGTGGAGGCGCACTCTCACAAGCGATTTGGACATTGTGAGGCTGGTCGGGATTGGACCCATGAAGCCATTGTTGAAAAGGATGAGCTTTCTGAGGTTCCCTTTGGAGCAAAGTTCCAGAGGTATCTCCTCAGTTGGTGGAGATTTCCATCCCCTACAACTACAAATTATGGCCAAGCCTGGGAAGGAACATCCCGGAGAGGGACTTGTTCAAGAGCTCCAGTACTTCCAGCCGCTTCAACTCACCGATTCCTTTTGGAACTCGGCCCTTTAACGGTTGCACATTAGATTCAGAAGCTGCAGATAGATCAATTTTTTCGCTTCAGTCGGAATCTCTTCGGTGATCTGATTGTCAGAAAGATCCAAACTTGTTAGTGATGTGAGGTTTCTGATCTCCTTCGGAATCTCTTCGGTGATCTAATTGTCAGAAAGATCCAAACTTATTTGTGACGTGAGGTTTCCGATCTCCTTCGGAATCTTTCTGGTGATCCTGTTCTTGACGAGGTATATGGTTTCAAGGTGCTTTAATTTCTCGAGCTCCGGTAGAATAGGTCCAGTGACCCCTGCAACGGCTATGTCGATATATCATATACTGGAGATTAACAGTACTTGTACAGGTCCTTCCCGGATGAGTTCATGTGTGCAGCAGGATGAAAAGGCTCCTGAGGGGAACCTAACACTCCTGACGCATCCTTCACTCGCGGTTGAGGGCAAGGAGGAGATGGAGGAGGCAGTGGAGGGGGGGTGGGGGCCTGCTGCGGGCGGAGTCTAGGGAGGAGGGGAGCGGGGTGGAGGAGACGGTGGAGGGGAGGGGGTCATGCTGCGGGTGAAGGTGGGGGAGGCACTAAGCGGGGGTGGAGGAGGTGGTGGAGGGGGTCCTGTTGCCGACGGAGGCAGAGGAGGAAGGGAGCGGGTGTGGAGAAGGTGGTGGAGGGTCGGCCAAAGGAGGAGGAAGAGGCAGAGGTGGGAGGAGATTCTTGGTATGGAGAGAGAGGTGAGAAGGGGGAGAAAGGGATAATGATGGTTATTGTAATTTTTGATTTAACAAAAATATTCATCAATTCCAGAACCCCTTGACGAACTCTATATCCAATTATGCAAAAATCTCAAAATATATTCTGTTTAACACGCTAGCATGGGTATAATTGCAATATAAAATGTGTAAGGTCCTCTTTGCAAAGTTTTCAAAAAGTATAACATAAGAATTAAAAATTATAGGACAACTTTCAAATAATAAAATCCTAGAGGCCCTTCTACAAAATGCCTCACCTCACGCGCACATGCACGTGAGGTGATGTGGCGAAGGACATAAATTTAATATAAAAAAACCTCAGGGGCCCTTTTCTTAAAATTAAAGAATATATATATGTTTAAAAATATTACATGTCCAAATAAAAATAACCAAAAAACTAGGGATTGGGTGTGCAAATTACCTCCACATGCGATGGATGGGGCAGCATGGATGACTTTACGTAACGCGTGGAGCGCTCTCCTTGCACGATGACAGATGGGCATTAGACATATGACATTTGATCCCTGAAGGGGATCCGTCGGTGGACGTGCTTCTGATCTGACAACAGTTGCACACCTAGGACTCCTGAGATGATCGGACAACTCTGGATAGCTCATGAAGAATAACTGAAGAACTCGTGCTTGACAAGTTTTGATTCAACATAGTGCACGTCTCTGGCCACCTGAAGCACCTCTGATGGTCCCTTCTGGTTCTTGCAGCTATCATGTACCTCGTAGAGCTTATGGAGATGTCCGGGACCACTGATCAGTCCCTAGAGCTCGATGGTTCAACACCGTGCCTAGAGACTTGTTCTTGATGCAATCATCTCGCAAAAGGGCTCTTCAAGACCTGCAAAAGAGCTATGAAGAATCGTGATGCAAAAAGGGATGGTCATGGCTGTTACTTGACCAAAAATGACACATAAAATTGCTTGGGGCCGAGAGCTTTGATGAGGTGGAGGAGTGGGACCTCGATGGACTAGATCGAGGGACGATCTAGGTGAGCTAGGTGGCGTGGAAGGTTGAGAGACACTAGGGGAAGGAAGTGATGTGAATGGGGGTAATCATGACAACAAGTGACAATGAAGAATAGAGGCCGGAGCACGAAGCTTCGGCGAATAATATTTTTGGATTTTTTGATGATTCTACAAAGAAACTAAAGGGACTAAAGATTGAACTATGCTACTGATGAACTTAGGAATTGATAGACGAATGTGAGATGGACCTCGCGATAGAGAAACTCCAGTGAAATGGCGGATGTACTCGAATCAGACTTGATTCTCCTCGTTAAGCCCTTGGCGATTCTCCTGCTATCCCCAGGAGGCTCGAGTAGTGATAGGGTTAAGATTTCTTGAGGTAAAAGAGGATCAAGTAGGAGAAGAAGGCGAAGGAGATATCTTATACTAGGCAACTTTGGATTGAGGTGATAACTCAATAGATGGATCCTCAGATCGATGAAAGATCACGGTGTGAAAGAGTAATAATCGAGGAGTAAAAGTAAAGAAGCAATCAATCCAAATGGGTGTAAGGATCTGTCTCCAAAAATGGGAGAAACGAGGTCAAAAACCCTCTGATGGCTACATGGCTATGGGGTCAGATAGTTGACCGAGGTCAACTGGTCCAATTTCCCCACTAGTCCATGTGGACCGTTAGACGACAAAACTATGAATAAAAGGTTTATTAATTCAAAATAAATTAGTAAATGATTTTATTATTTTTGGTTAAAACATAAAAAAATTTATTATTTTATGTACTATTTTATATGATTTTTATTTAATTTTACAACTTAATTTATATATGTCACTTTTACAGGTATAATTATAGGTATATTTACCTATACAATGTGTATTTTATTTTGTATTTTACATTTTATTATTTTATATACATAATTTATGGATTTACAATTTATTTTAAAATACTCAAATATATTTTGGTGTATTTTTCTGAGTTTATTTACACATTTAATTAAATATAAGTTTTTATTATATATGTGTATGTACAATGTATTCATCTATGTATTGAAGTAGACTTATTTATTTTAGTGTCTTTTTGATGATTTTATTTTACTCTAATTATTGATATATATTATAAAGAATATTTAAAAAATTATAAAAATAAAAAATCATGAAAAATATAAAGAATAAATCTAACTTTTGCATCTTAACTCCTAATTAAATGAAACCACCTTCATTAAATAGATAATTAAAATTTATATACAATTAAAGTGATTTTGATGCATTTTGAGTTCATATAGAGAATAAATGAGTCTAGAAGTTTAGATTTTATTCTGAGTGTAGAATGCACAATATGCATTATTATTATATGAAATAAATTTTGTATTTTTCTATGTATTTTATCTACAAATTTCATGTACAAAGTTTGCTGGTTTGAAGTATAAATAATAAATAATAAAATAGATCCCAAAAGTAAATTATTGGCATTTGTGAATTAGGATTTCTTTTATTTATTGGCCTTTATCTTTCCCTACTTAATTGCTTGTTGATCCAATCATGATGATGCCTTGGTCTCGTGTTTAGGGTCATAAAAATACCTTTGGAATTTTATTTATTTTCAATTAATTTATTATTTTTATTTCGACTTTAAATACAATATTTGATACAATATTTACACAATTATTAATGAATGTTAATTTATGCGAAATAATGATATATACATGCATCTACCTAGGGTAAATAGGCCAAAATGAAAGAAACAGTGTGATGAAATGGAGATTCATCACCCCCCATACTTGCTTTTGCTAGTCCCTAGTAAACATTTATGCATATAAGTGCAAAGAAGAAAATAAATAAAAGAAAAAATAAAGAATTTGGATTGGTTTTAACTTTCAAACTTATCTTTATAACATCAAAGTTTGGTGCTCGGTCAGACCTTTTCAAATTAAGTACGGTCAGAACCTTATTGGGAAACAGATTCGAAACACAACAACCTTTAAGAACCACAAGACCCTGCCCAATTCTCCTCAAAATAAGTCGAAGATCCGAGAAATGAATCTCCCGATTTCATCTCATGAAATCCGACATCTTATTCATGAGTGAGGGGAAATGAAGAAGACAGAGACCTACAAGCGGTTAAAGCGACGACATGATGACGTAGAGACAATGGAGAGTCTCTCTAGGTCAAGAGGTGGATAATCACTCTTGAGAGAGAGGGGAAGTTATGAGAATGAGAGAGAGTAAGAGTGAGTGATCTTGTAATTTTGTTGTTGTTGTAAAAGAAGAACTAGGGTTGCCTCTTTTTTATAACATTATGAATGCCCATGGATCACAATCCATGTGCTACACAAAATCAATGGTTGAGATTGTTTTATACTTTTAATCAATGGTCATGATTTTATTGCATAAAATTGCAACAATAATTAAATTAAATTAAATATATTGAATTATCATCAATATAATTTAATTTAGTTTAATCAATATGCATATAAGGATTAAGAAGGAGGCTATCCACCCTCCAATATTGGAGTGGATGGCCTCCTTGATTTTAGGAGTCAAATGGTGGTCGTCCACCCTCCAATTATGGAAGGTGTTATCCTTCTTCCAATTACATGAGATATTATATTTCACACAATCCTTTATTATTTGCAAATACTTTTATTACAAATTAATTCACACAAATAATTCTAAATTATATGTGATACTTTCAATCATGCAACTAAAAAAATGTGAATCATATTTACACATCAAAAATAAAATATAAATTGCATTTTCAATTTATTGTCCAATGAGAATCCGATTCAAATCAGCATTTAATTTGTCAATACTATCTACAATTAGCTCTCTCTCTCTCTCTCTAATATATTGTAAATCATATAAACAATATATATGATTAATGTGGATAGTGATACCCACATTATTTAAAGGCCAAAATGAAAGAAAAAGGTAATGAAATGGAGATTCATTACCCCCCAACCCCATACTTGCTTTTGCTAGTCCCTAGTAAACATTTATGCTTATTAAGTGGAGAGAAGAAAATAAAGAAAAGAAAGAAAGAACTTGGATTGGTTTTAACTTTCAAACTTGTCTTCATAACATCAAAGTTTGGTGCTCAGTCGGACCTTTGCAAATTAAGTGTGTTTGGAACCTTATTGGGAAACAGATTTGAAACACAACAATCTCTAAGAACCACAAGACCCTGCCCAAGTCTCCTCAAAATAAGTCGAAGATCCAAGCAATGAATCTCATGATTTCATCTCATGAAATCCGGCGTCTTATTCACGAGTGAGGGTCTATGACGAAGAGAGAGACCTACAAGCGGTCAAAGCGACGACACAATGGCGTAGAAACAATGGTGAGTCTCTCTAGGTCAAGAGGTGGACGACCACTCTTGAGAGAGAGGGGGAGTGTTGAGAATTAGAGAGAGTGAGAGTGAGTGATCTTGTAATTTTGTCGTTATTGTAAAAGAAGATCTAGGTTGCCTCTTTTTTATAATATTTGGGATGTCCATGGATCACAATCCATGTGCTACACAAAATCAATGGTTGAGATTGTTTTGTGCTTTTAATCAATGGTGGTCATGATTTTATTGCATAAAATTGCAAAAACAATAAAATTGTATTAACAATATTGCATTATCATCAATATAATATAATATAATATAATATAATATAATCAATATGCATAGAAGGATTAGGAAGGAGGCTAGCCACCTTCCAATATTGGGGTGGATGGCCTCCTCCTTGGTTTTAGGAGTCAAAGGGTGGCCGTCCACCCTCCAATTATGGAAGGTGTTATCCTTCTTCCAATTATATGAGATATTATATCTCACACAATCCTTCATTATTTGCAAAAACTTTTATTACAAATTAATTCACAAATATAATTATAAATTATCTTTGTGATAATTTCAATCTTTCCGTTAAAAAATATGAATCATATTCATACATCCAAAATAAAATGTAAATTGTATTTTCAATTCATTGTCCAATGTGAAACCGATTCAAATCAACATTTAATTCGTAAATACTATTTACAATTATCTCTCTCTAATATATTGTAAATCATATATATAATATATATGATTAATATGGATATTGATACACGCATTATTCATTTCTTTGATAATTAAATCATATTAAATTATCCTAGATCTCAATTCTCATGTGTCTAAATAATATGAATCATATTCATATTATTTATGTTAATTAAATCATATTTAATTATCAATTTACCAATGCTCGGATGTGTTATTCAATAATGATATTATTCTTGAACTCTTTCAAGAACAATGCGCCTTCTCCATGGATACTTGGAGATAAGGATAGTGTGATTATAAGTTCCATGTATAGTGACTTGGATATTGAGATCATATCTCAAATCCAGATCTCAGGGACCTCTCAAAGATGCTTGATTAAATTAAAGCTAAAAATCAAATAAATCGTATTCAGATCAATGTCCAACATTTGGACTGAGATTAGATTACTTTCTTTGAGGAGTCACTAAAATCCGAACCTCTTTCTTCACTCCCTCATAATGGAAGTGTCATGGTTATACAATCGTTTATGATTCCATCACCCTTGAGTATTCCTAATACTCATACATGCTACATATTGGAAAACCTTTAATAAGTTTGAAGTTTTAGATCACTTTTAGACTGTCTCCTTCAGGGTTTTATCATTAAGTTTCTCATTCAGTCATTGGGAGTTGGTTTCGATCATATGTTTTCTAAAAGCTTATATCAAACATACAAATTCTTGTCTTGCTTTCAAAGCAAGACAACCATGCATGGAATTTGATTGGTCGCAATACCTCATGATTGAGCTCGTGTCTTCTGGTTCAGTAGTGTACCTGTATGATCCCATTGAGAGATCATATTACTCATATTCCCTCATACACACACCAACTCGCTGGTGTATAGACCTTGATTAGATCAACAACCTAACGGTCTGCCAAATGTCCATATTCAGACATTTAGCAATACATCTGTCTCTGGTTAGAGGATGCTTGCCCATATGAAGAGTCGGCTTTGGTGAGGGTCTAAAATAATATCTTCACTAAAATGCGAAGATAAAATGTTGTTAAGGCAACCTCTCACTAAACACTAACTTTTCAACAATCAGCCCATACAAGAATTAAATCAATCAAACAAGGGGTCAAAATTTATCATACCCTACAATAAATGTGTAGTTGACAAGTACAATAGGGTTGAACATAGGGAGAACATGGGATAAAAAATGGCTAAAGAAGACAATAAATGTTTTTGGTTTTTTTGGATTTTTTGAATTTTGTGGGTTTCTAGTTATTTACTTTTTTAGAATTTTTGTTTTTTATATATTTTTTGTAGATTTTGAATTTTATATTTATTTTCTTTTCCTATTTTCTAGTTTTAAAAATTTTTGTGATACATGTAACGAATGGAATAAATAAGTATAGATATATCTATAAATAAAAAGCTTTTTTATTTATGAATATAGATATAAGAACTCTAAATTCACAAAATAAAATCTTTTTGTCTTCTTTATATTTTTCTCCTTTTTTGGATTTTTTTATTAATTTGTATTTTTTTGTATTTTTATTGAATTAATATATCAAAACAGTGACAATGGCAAATAGGTTAAGTTGTTTGGGAATTTAAAAATATCAACATAGTTCAAAATTTTCCACACCTATTTTTAAGAACTAACACACATAATAAAGAAATTCAGAAATAGAAACAAATATTTTTGGAATTTTTTATAATTTTTATAATTTTTAAAGGATTTTGGAGCTTTTTTAATTTTTAGTTCTTTTCTTTTTCTATTTTTAGTGGTTTTTGGTATGTAGGTTCAAAAGTCCATAATAAATAAAAAATATTTTTTTGGAATTTTTCAAAGCATTTTTTATGTTTTTGGATTTTTAATAGTCAAATAGGGAACACAAACTTTACTTCAGATTTTTAATAAATAGAAAATAAACCTTAAATACCTAACCAAATATATATGATAGATCTATATATTAGGTATCTATGGTAATTTTCTAGGAATTTTTAAGGACATGGAGCCATTTTTAATGAAATAAAATTAATATAAAGAAAATACAACCTAGGAGGGACCTAAATGCAATTTAGTGAAAGTATTCTTCAATTCCAGAACCTCTCAAAGAACTCTAGGGTCAATTCTGTAAAAATCCCAGAATATATTTTATTTAACATGTTGACATATGTATAATTGCAATATAAAAATGTGTATCATCCTCTTTGCAAAGTTTTCAAAAAATATACCACATGAATAAAAAATTACAAGACTGCTTTGAAATAATAAAAGCATAGGGGCCCTTCTACAAAATTCCCTCACCTCACACGCACATGCATGTTAGATGACGTGGCAAAGGGCTTGAATGCAATATCAAAAAATGTCAGGAGCCTTTTGGAAAAATTAAATAAAAAATATATCTATTTAGAAATATTACACGACTAAATAAAAATAACCAAAGAGGTATCGGTTGGATATGCAAATTACCCCCACGTGTGCCGGATCAAGTGACGCAGATGACTTCACTTGATGCACGAAGCACTCTCCTTGCGCGATGACGGTTGGGCCTTGGACATCTGAGATTAGATCCCTGAAGAGGATCCGCCAATGGATGCGCTTCTGATTTGACAACAATTGTGCTCCTGAGACTCTTGAGATGATTGGACAGCTTCGGATGGCTCACGAAGAACAATTGAATAACTCACACTTGGCAAGTTTTGATTCGACATCGTGCACGTCTCCATCCACCTAAAGCACCTCCGATGGTTGCTTATGGTTCTTGCAGCTCTCCCGTACCCCACAGAGTGTTTGGAGATGGCCGAGATCACTAATCGGTCCCTGGAGCTTGATGGTTCAACACAGTGCCTAGAGGCTCGTTATTGATGCAATCGGCTCGTAGAAGGGCTCTTCAAGACCTGCAAAAGAGCTATGAAGAATAATGATGCAAAAAGGGTTGGTCTTGGCTATTATTTGGCCACAAACGACACATAAATGGCATGGGGTAGAGAGGTATGACGAGGTGGAGGAGTTGGACCTCGGTGGCCTTGATTGACGAATGATCTAGGTGATATATGTGGCTTGAAAGATGGAGAGACTCTAGGGGAAGGAAGCGAGGTGAATGGGAGTAGTCGGAATAACGTGTGATGGTGAGAAACAGAGACCGGAGCACGGAGCTCCAACGAACAATATTTTTGCATTTTCGATGATTCTACAAAGAAAGTAAAGGGACTAAAGATTCACCTATGCTACTGATAAACTTAGGAATTGAAAATGCTGGAGATAGAAGCTCATCGAACTTGAAGAACGTGAAATGGACCTTGTGGAGGAGCTACTCCAATGAAGTGGCGGATCTACCCAAATCACACCCGATTCTCCCTGCTAAGCCCTTGACGATTCTCCTGCTATCACCAGGAGGCTCGAGCACTGATAGGGTTAGGATTTCTAAGGGTAAAAGAGGATCAAGGAGAAGAAGAAATCAAAGGATATGTCTTATACCATGTAACTTTAGATTGAGGTGACAACTTAATAGATGAATCCTTTGATCGATGAAAGGTCACGATATGAAAGGGCAATAATCGAGGAGTAAAAGTCAAGAAGTGATAAATCCAAATGGGTGTAAGGATCGAGCTCCAAAAATGGGAGAAATGAGGTCAAAAACCTCTGATGGCTACAGGGCTAGGGGCCAGACAATTGACCGAGGTCAACTGGTCTGGGTTCTCTGTTAGTCCATGTGGACCCCTCGAGGATAAAACTGTAAATAAAAGGTTTATTAATTCAAAATAAAATAATAAATTATTTTATTATTTTTGATTAAAACACAAATTTTTTTATTATTTTATGTAGTATTTTAATACGATTTTTGTTTAATTTTACAACTTAATTTATATAGGTTACTTTTACATGTATAATTATATGTATATTTACCTATATAATATGTATTTTATTTTGTATTTTAGATTTTATTATTCTATAACATAATTTATGTATTTATAACTTATTTTAATATACTCAAATATATTTTTTTGTATTTTTATGAGTTTATTTGCACATTTAATTAAATATAAGTATTTGTTATATATGTGTATGTACAATATATTCATTTATGTATAGAAGTATACTTATTTGTTTTAGTGTCTTTTTGGTAATTTTATTTTATTTTATTTACATATACTATAAATAATATTTACAAAATTATAAAAATATAAATCATGAAAATATAAAGAATAAATAAAATGAAAATTTTATTCAAGTATACTATACAATAGGGGTCCAAAACCTAACTTTTGCATCTTAACTCCTAATTAAATGAAACCTCCTTTTCTAAATAGATAATTGAAAGTTATATACAATTAAAGGAGTGATTTTGATGCATTTTAAGTTCATATAGAGAAGATATTAGTATGATAAGTTTGGATTTTTATTCCGAGTGTAGAATGCACAATATGCATTCTTTTTATATGAAATAAATTTTGTATTTTTCTATGTATTTTATCTATAAATATCACGTATAAAGTTTGTCGGTTTGAAGTATAAATAATAAAGAATAAAATAGGTCCCAAAAGTGTATTATTGGGCCTTTATGAATTATGGTCTCTTTTATTTATTTGCCCTTATTTCTCCCTACTTTTTTCCTTGTCGACCTAGTCATCATGACGCCTTGGTCTAAGGGTTTAGGGTCATAAAATACCTTTAGAATTTTATTTATTTTATTTTCTTTATTATTTTTATTTTGAATTTAAATACAATATTTTACACAATATTTACACAATAAATAATGAATGTTAATTTGTGTGAAATAATGATATACACATGCATTTAGCTAGGGTTTAAAGGCCAAAATGAAAGAAAAAGGTGATGAAATGGAGATTCATCACCCCTTGTACTTGCCTTTGCTAGTATCTAGTAAACATTTATGCCTATAAGTACAGAGAACAAAATAAAGAAAAGAAAAATAAAGAACTTAGATTGGTTTTAACTTTCAAATTTGTCTTCATAACATCAAAGTTTGGGAGCTCAATCGGACCTTTGGAAATTAAGTGTGGTCGAAACCTTATTGGAAAATTGATTTGAAACACTACATCCTCTAAGAACCATAAGATCCTACCCAAGTCTCCTCAAAACCAAGGTCAGATTAATTCGACATCATACATAATCCCTTATGACTATGAGTCTATATTGTACAGTGTGTGATATGTAGCTCTCCTCGATTGAAGCGGTAAAAGTTAGTCTTCTCCAATAAGGTGACCCTAATTCCTCAATCCAACAACTCTTTCCTCGAGATGCGGGGTATTCCCTTATAAGTTCAAATGCAACTGGTTCAAGAAGAGAAGGTGGAGAGAAGAATGCACCATAGCCAATGAAGCTACCTATCCTAAGATGCTTGAACATTGTAGCCAAGTCATCTGACTGTACGCTCACATACATTTGACTTTGAAGCTCAAGCTTGATTATTGGTTGTATGTACATGCTTCGACGAAGATTGATTTTTCTTTGAGTTTTTGCCGTCTATTCTTTTTTGGAGCTTTTGAATATGCATTTTTTACTACTATATACAACAACATTTACATAAGGACGTTTTCCTCTTGAGCTAGAAGACTAACCCTCTTTTGAAGCATTATTACAACCCGCAACTTCTATCTTTGGACCTCTTCACTACTGGATTGGGTTGGGGTACAATGGCCACAAATGTATGACTTATGATGTTTCCATTAGCTTGTGTCTCATGCCGGCAAATCCATCCCTCTACTACTTTAACTGAGATGAGCAAAGTGTAAGGCACATGTGTACAAGCTAGGTCACTGTCGATAAGAGTCATGCATGTGTTCCTATAATTACTTAGGCAATCAAGACGACATTGAACTAAGTCTCGTGGTCTCAAAGAATTAAGTCAAGCAGATCTGAAGTGTCTCAACTCTGGTCCTATATAGTTCATGTGATTAAGTGGATTAAGGTCCAATCAAACTCCAATTTTTGAATTTTACTTAGACTACTTCAATTATTAGTCGCAATTCAAGAAATTCAAATGCTATGTCTAATGCAAGGAAAATATTTCTGTGTTGCAATTTTCTGATTTTGAATTTCTTATGGATTTTTGAAAAAGTTTAGCAATTTTTTATACAAGTTTTTGAAAGGATTTTACAAATGTTTTTGGGATTTTTAGTTTTCTAATTTTTGTGATTTTTTAAAAAAAAAAGTTTTTAGGAAAAGAAATATGTGAAAATATTTACATGGGAGTGTGTCTTGTTATTTACAAGAATTGGGATTTAGTAATTTACAGGTTTGTACCTACAAGGTTTGTAAGGGTTCTTTATTTGGTTGAATCATGTACATAGTTCTCAAGAAAACTAGCAAAGATTTTCACAAATATTTTGAAAATTTTATTTTCCAAACTAATTTGATAAATAATTTTTACAAACATTTTACAAAAATTTGAAATTTATTTTGCAAAGATTTTTCAGACATCATTTATAGATTGTTCAAAATATTTTTGTAATCATTTTTCAAACCATTTGCAAATAGACTTTTAAAATATTTTAATCTCATAATGATAAGGAATTTTTACAAACAAAATATTTTTACAAAGGTTGAAAACATTTTCTGAATAGGTTTCAAAAGTATTTTTTCATAAATGAATTTCCAACCATTTTCCAAACATTTTGCAAAACATTTTAAACCTGATTTATTGATAAATATATAGAAGGAATTATAATGAATTTTATATAAGTATGATATTTATGAGTAATTAAATGTATTTTAGCCACACTTATTGAAAATATGGAAGTACAAGTTATGACTAAAGTGTATACGGTGTATATACGACCCCCTATTCTTAGCTTGAGATATGTCCTCACAGATCAGAGAGAAAAAGAGAAGATATAACTCGTACTAAGTATATAACAATCTATATTACAACGACTAAAGAATGAATACGAAGTTAACTGCCCCCCCCCCCCAAACTTAAGATGAAATAATGTTAAGTATAACATGTTATATACACAAGGTAAGGAGGGTCAAGTGAGGGAATATATGAAATCACTGGCTTGACCAGTCCCCCGTATACTTAGGGTAAAATATCCCTAAATATAGATAGAATATCAAGAGTTGGGGGGACATGTGAGGGATCAAAGAATAAACAACTCGGGGTGATTACCGCCCCCCCATATTAGGACAGAATACGTCCTAAGTGTAACAATGATGAAAGGAGTGAATACCTTTTCAGAATAAATGGAAATGAAAATAAGAAAAGAAGAAAACACAAGATAATTTTGTGATTTTTATGCTCAAGTGTCTAATCCATTTTCATCCATGATCTCATCATGAAATATAACTTCACTAGAATTAACAATAGACATGAATATATCCGGCTCAGTGTATGGATTCGGCAATTATCTGTTCAAAACAAAGGCTATGGGTGAGATGACAGTTCTGATATGAGTAGACTCCGATTGTCACGCACAGTGTGGATTATGGATGGCCCTGTCCACTTGTTCTTGAACTTGTCCGAAAACATTTTTAACCGCACGTCAAATAATCAAACCTTCTGCCCAGGCTCGAAAGTTTTTCTTCGGATGTGTTTAACATGCCATTTCTTTACTTTCTCCTTATACATCAGGATGTTTTCATACATAGTCTCTGAATTCGAGTAGCTGGTACATGTCAACTTCTCTTAGTTTGTCAAGTTTCTTAGAGTCCAAGTTACACAGATTCAATGCCGATAAAGATTTGTGAATTAGTTCCACGAGCAGATGATATGGATTTTCATACACGAGGTGGTAGGGAGACATCCTGAGAGGAAACTTGTACGTTGTGCAATAAGGCCAAAGATCCAAATCCAACAGCTGGGACCAATTCTTCATTTCTGGTCGTACAAGCTTCTATAAGATAGTCATAGTTTCCTTGTATGAAGATTCCGCTAAGCCATTTGACTGTGGGTGGTACATCATAGCAACACGATGTTCGATGTCGTATTCTTTGGTCGGTTACTTGACCTCTCTATTTATGAAATGGCTACCTGATGAATCTGCGATTCGTCATCTTTATTCATTTATTTTAGCATAAAATCCCTTACAAAACACCTGCATATAACACTAACTCCATATTCTTACTAACTTGCATTTGTGTATAAATATTGTACACTTCTTACTAATTTTAACCTAAAATAAATAAATAAAGAAAGAAAGGAAAAAAAAGAAAAGGAAAAAGAGAGGAAGACTAGATACAGGTTGACGCGAATCCCGAGAGAAGGTCAAGACTTGACTTGATCGACAAGGAATAAAGTAGGGGGAGATAAGGGTCCTTAAGCAGAAAATCAAAAAAATGTGTGTGTTGTTGTAAATATTTCTCACTTATTTTGTGTATATCTATATTAAACTAACACTAATTTATTTGTGCATTAATTGACCTCAAATCGAATAACTTTCAAAACCAAAGTTGTAAATAAAAATGTGTTCTAATTAATAAAAATGATTGCACAATTAAATCATGTACAGAATAAAAGTAGCCACACTTGGAAAAAGCCACTAAACACTAATTGAAAAATCAATTCTGGCTACATATGAACTCAAATTAAACCAATCTCACTTCCATTGGATTCTAAATTAAATTATCTTTAAAATGGCTGTGATTTTATATTTTTTGGAGTTACGAGTAAAAAGTTTGGTTTTCCGGGGTGGTTTGTGAAATTTTCCCATGTATTTTGTGCATATTGTATTTGTATATATTTGTAATTATTTTTACTATTTTTTAAAATAAAAAAAAATTAAAAAAAATAAAACACAAAAAAGCTAATTTACTCATTTACTCTTGTATATAATGTCATATATGTATATAGTATATGTATATAGTCGCTATTTTTTACTAACCATCATAAAAAAATAAAAAAATAACATTTTTTAATTCCAATAAATAAAGTGATGAAAATTCAAAAAAAATATTTAATTTTGTAAATAATTTCATCTCTCTTCTATTTTATCTCATCTCTCATTTCATCTCTCTTATCTCTTCCACCAAAAAAATTTAAAAATCCATTTCAATTTTTATCTCTCTTATCTTGTTATCCAAAAAATTCAAATTTCATATCTTTTCTATTTATATGGCTCCTTCTCCCTCATTCCAACTTGATCAATCTTCAGAGAGTGGAGCCCGATCTCCGAGAGAAAATTTCATAGAGAAAGTTGCCTAGTCTCAAAGCCTTCCGGTGACAGCGATGCGGCCTTGTCAGAGGCGATCATGGTCCATTTTCCGCTCCTAAGGTGAGATCCGTAGTCATTTTCTTCTTAGCTTTATTTAGGTTAATCGTAGTTTATTTTTTGTACTTTTGTCTAGTTGTCATTTTTTATCTAGATCTTAAAGAATCCATCTTGTTTTTGATCCGCCACCGACTCGATTTTCCATCCCACTTTCTCGATCTCCACGCGTTCTATTTCTATCGTCCACGATCTCTCAACTCCGGCCGCGTACGGTGGCCGGAGATCAGATTCGAATCCCTCATCTCCGTCGAATCTCCATTCATTTTCCGATTTGTAAATAAATTAAAAATAATAATAAAACAGTTATTTCCTTTATCCTCTAACGTTTGTTTTGCAGGGTCACATAAAAAATAAAAAAATTCTTTATCCTATTTGTTTTTTTCCTATTTTCGGATTTATAAAAAATAAAAAAATAAAAAAAGTTTTTCTTTTACCATTTACAATTTCCATGAACAGAAAATAAAAAATATAAAAAAAGGGTTTTTCATTTTTATTATTATTTCTGCTTACATCATAATAAAAGAAAAAAAGGAAGAAAAAAAGGGGCAGATCACCCCCGCCTCCTCACACCGCCCAGAGGGCCGCTATAGCCCTCCGGCCACGTGGGGCGGCGACGCACCACTCCGCAGTCCATCACCGCACTTCCCAGTCCCGCTCCAGGCGCCACCCGCACGGCGGCCCACTGCCGCTACCGACCCCTCCAACGCAATCGTGCACCTCCAGCTGTGCCGCGACCGCCCAACAACCCGCCAACCGCTGATCCTCCAGCCGCGGTGCTTCATCTTCGCTCCATCGCGCGAGTGCCCAACCCCCCGCCGCGTGCTCCGCTTGAAGAAGGTGGTGCACAGCGCCGCCCGTAGCTACCGTTCCCGGCGCCGCCCCGTGTGCGGTCCTCCGCCCCGCGTCGCCCTCTGCAAATCACCGCCCTCCTCCAGAGACACCGCCATTGACGCTAGCGGTGGCTGACCTCCTTCCCCAGCATGTGACCGCGTCTCCTCCGACCGCCTCCCTTCGTCAGTACGCCAGACACCGTGCCGTCCACCACCTTGGAGAAGAAGGAGAGAGGCGACGGTCGTGCCTCCCTTTGACTTGTGATCAAAACAACACACAGGGAACCCTAGAGTTCATGTGAATATTTAATTGTGAAAATATCGAAGAAGACCCTGAAAGTTTTGGAAATTGCACAAATATCCTTGTCGGATTCAAGCACATGCCAAGCACACGGTATATTGGTAAAATTGTGATTTCTCTCTTATGCTTTATTTCTATTATTTATTTGATGCAAAGACAGAACTTATTTACATTTTAGTCCCTGAACTGCAGAACAATAATTTTCTTGCTCTCTTTGAATGAAATATATGTTATTTGGGATCTAAAACTTTTGCAAAAATTATGCCATGCTCATGATGTGATTGTCTTCCTAGCATAAAATTTTCATTGCATTTTGACTTCATTTATTATTAAAAAAAAAATAGTGTCTTTTTGTCTTCTTGAAATTCCAAAATTCATAAAAATTCAAATATTATTCCAAAAATTCCAAAAAAATTAGAGTAGTTGTATTTCATTATCTTTTAATTTCTGACCAATTTTCACGCATTAATTATTTATAAAACCCAAAAAATTGAAAAACATCAAAAATCTTATTAAAATCACAGAAAATGCTACAAAAATCTAAAAATAGCGATTTCAGTTTCTATTTGTAGATAATTGCTTCTAGTTTGTCTTAAAAATAATTTCTAGGAGTTTTGGGTACGTAAAATATTTTCAAGTTGCAAATTACTCCAGGCTGTGCACATTCTCGTATTTTCTCACTGTTTGATTTTTGGAAAAATACACAAACATCTGAGAATTCCACAAAAATTCTCAAAAATATTTCAAAACTTTTAAAACCCAAAAATGTTTTTTCTGAATTTTTCTGAGCATTCTTGACAAATTGAAAAAATACAAAAAGAGTTGGTGTGTGTATTTTTGATCTTGTGAATATTGCTTCGTGTTATTTTTTAAAATTTAAAAAAATGCAAAATCAAAATCACTAAAAATTTGAAAATCAGAAAATATAAAAAATATAAAAAATATAAAAAGATAAAAAAAATCCACAAAAACCAAGGATAGTTGTCCTTTGAGATTCTTGTTTTCTCTTGATTGATTTTCGATTAATTGAATAACCCTCGAGAATTGTAGCCTCCCTGAATTCGACCATGTCCGCTATACAGGTTAATAAGTAGCAAAATCAAAAAAAAATAATTTTTTGTTGTCACGGGATTTTGGGGATAAAAGCAACGACACAACATATTTATCATCAATTTTCAAACCCAGAAATTTCCCGTCCAACAAAATGGCGCCGTTGCCGGGGAGGCACGACGAGGGTAGTTAGGTTTCTCTTTTGACTTGCTATTCTTGGTTGTAAATATCTATTTATAATTTGCCACATTATTCCATTGTTGATATCCGCTGCATTCATTTCATCATTTTCTCATATTTGGTAATTGTGTTTCTTACACACTCTCTTTTCTTTTTCTTACGAGGGCTCGCGGAGCGAAGGAGGCGATCTTAGAAGAGCCAAAGCACCCAAGTGACATGGAGGCGACTTGATTCTTCACCAAGCCACAGGATAGCGTGAGAAGAGGAGAAGAAGAAGTGAAGGAGACGAAAAAAAAAGATAAAAAGAAAAGAGAGAGAGAGAGAGGGATTTTTTTCTAGCATTTGAACTCTGTAAACGGACATTCATTTGTTGCGGGGTCTATTTTGCCAAGTGTCGGTGCACTTGGGGGACCTCACCGATTTATTTTTCTTTATTTTCCGCAGATTTCAAGAGCCACCTATTGATTGCTTTAATTAATTTACTTGAGCCAGGTAATTAATTAGGTCCAAACACCCTAAACAAGAATTTATGTGCCTATAGAGTAGAGCGTAATTTGGACTTAGTCAAATTAACTTTCTTGCCCGTTAATAGAAGTTATCATCTAGGACGGTTCACTTGCATTTGCATATAGGTTAGTTTATTTTCTGTATTTAAATTCTATGCGGATCACTTGCATGTAGAGTGTTGGCGACAAGGTACGCATCTCTAAACCCTGCATGCATCATCGTTTTTAATCGCGCATTGGCATTTCCGATCTCCTTCCTTGTTTTCACTCACATAAGTTAAAAAGGAAATCGGACACTCGGTAGGTGATTCTTTAAAAATATTTTAACCAAGTGACAACTGCCTTAAATTTGGGACTGCTAAAGAAAACTCGACCCTAAAAAAATACAAGGAAAAATCATTGTTTTGGGGAGAGTAACCCCCTCATTGTATTCGTTTTAACTTGCTTGCGTACACACTAAGGTTAGTACCCAAATCCCATAATTCAACCTAAGTGTTTGTACAACTTTGTGATTATTACCTAACTCTAAAACAGACAAGATTAAGAGACCGAACCTTCACGGTCTTCACATTGCGTTGAGTTGGTGAATTGGGGGTTCATATTGTGTTTGATTGCTTGCGTGAATACTCGATCCTTCTATGCATTTGCACCTTTTTCTCCATATCTTTTGACTTGACCCTCGTGCTCTCTCATCTATTGTTTCGAAGATGGTCGACTAGAGTTATTTAATCCGATCTTCGCAGATACCTTGTACTCTCCAGAAGATCCACCTTCCCTTTTCCAGGAGGACTTTCCTCTTGATTTTTGTGCATATCTGCCTAACCCATTATTTCAGGAGTCGAAGGACTTTGATTCTCACCCATCCTCATTCAACCCACCCGATCCTAGGATTTTAGAGTCACCTTTCATGGTTTCCACACTTAAGACATTGAACCAGGTGATGGAGCATATGAATTCGAGGATTTCTGATCTATTTAACAGGAATGAGAGCCAGAACATTGCTCCACTATTTGAGGATATTGATTCACTTGAGAATAATCATGAGAGCTTGAAATCACCTAAAATACAAAAAAATGAAAAATTTTCAAAAATCCAAAAAGAATTCGAGAGACACGTTGTTGATTCATTTTGTGAGGAGAGGACCCAAATGCCCAATCATTTACCCACACATCCATATCCCAACTTTGACCCCGAGGATGCAACTGTACAGGCTGCTCTTGGCAATCCTCGTGTATATGCTGATTCCGACCTCCTCCCTTGTATGGATGAGGTCTAAAAATTTAAAAAATGTTGACTAAACCCGAAGTGGTGGTCACCCTTCATGAGATTATTAAAGCCTCACTTCAACAGGACATGACAGATTTATCTACTCCTCAATACAAGAAGAGAAAGCGAAGGAGAAGATCTGAGCGTCACATCTTGACCATGCCACTGCCTACGCCATCTCTCACCGTCCGTATTTTAAGAAAGGGAACACGACCACACCTCTTGTGAGTTGCTCCTTATCTGACTATTCTTGTGATAATACTCTCCTTGACAGCGGTTCATTAATCAATATAATACCCTTCTCTATGGTACAGTCTCTTCGTCTTGGGCCCTCAAGAAAACCAGGATGATAGTTCAATTTGCTGATGGATCTATAAAGTGGCCGAAGGGTATTTTAGAAAACGTTTTCATTCTTATTCATGGCATGAATTTTACTTCAGATTTTATTGTAATGCCCATGAAGACCTCCATCCTTGTGGAACACCCTCCAATCATCTTGGGACGGCCCTTCCTCGCCTCTGTGGGAGCCGTTATTGATTGTGGTTCAAGAGAGATTCGCTTCCACTCTGATGTAGGGAGCGATGTGTAAATCACTACACCCACTACCGTCCAGAGACCCGCATCCCATGAGAGCCCGCCCATGTTAGCCAACCCCAAGGACTTTGACCATGATGATACTACCAGAGATTTTTGCTATATGATGGATGATACTGAGACCCGAGAATTCCTCTTCAAGGAGGAGGACTCGGAAAGCATAGACCTTGGAGTTGCCTCTTCTGGTATGTGGCGATACATTGATGACATCTGCGAGATTTACACGATAGACACCCCAGAGCGGAAGGCAGACCCTGAGACTAGACAGGACGGACATGATTTGACTACTTTTACTGATAAGTCTGTTCCTATTCACCTTGATTCAGATGAGACCGATCAGGCCAAATTTGATTTGATTGCTTTTATAAAGGAATTTAGGCCTCTTGATAAAGATGATGATCTGGTAGAGGCCCGCCAGGCTGAAATTGATCCTACTTTTTCTGATAATGATTTCGAGCCATTTTACTTTGATGTTTGTGAGAACTCCCAGGCAGGACATGACTACACTACTTCTAATAACCGGTTTAGGCCTGTACAATTTGAAACCGCTGAGGATACATTCTTGGTCGATCCTACTCAGTTCATATCTAACGATAACCCCAATATCTCTCTACACCTTGTCAAATCCATACCTCAGCGGTCCCGCAAGAAGGTTCGTTTTCGACCTTCTTAACCTTTGTAAATCCACTCCTCTTGTATATCCTTTCGTTTCACTCTTTCTTCTCCCGTTTCATCATTCACCCCTTTTCCGTGTGTGTGTGTGTGTATATATGCTATACTTAGGATGTGCTTTATCCTAAGTATAGGGAGGTGAAGGATTTGTGTTGTTCATATTCGTCCTGTTTATCACCCTTGTTGTTGTTGCCTATACTTAGGGATACTCTACCCTAAGTATAGGGGGTGATGTTTTTCATATCGTGTCTTTGTGAGTTTGTACATTCTCTTCATCGGTTTTTCCCTTTGTACATTCTACTATACTTAAGATTACTTGATCCTAAGTATAGGGGGATCAGCAACTTCTCTTCTTTTTATCTTTTCTTTGAGTCGTTGTAGCATAGGAGTCTTTTCACTTTTCTATACTTAGCACGAGTTATGTCTTCCTTTGTTGCTCTCTGATCACTATGAAGATATAGTTCGAGCTAAGTATAGGGGGGTGTCATATATATTATATATATACTTTAGACATAACTCGTACTTTTAAATACATATATTTGGGGGGTTATGTGTACAATTTTGTAAAAACAAAAGTGTAAAAAAACAAAAAAATTAACAAAAAAACACAAAAACAAAAAAAATCACAAAAAAATCACAAAAAAATAAAAAATCAAATAAAAAAACACAAACACAAAAAAAGGGAAAAAAAGAAAAGTAAAAAAAAACTAAAAAAAGTCTTGTATATACTTGTATATATTTTACTAACCCTTTTTTTCTTTCTTAAAAAACTACAAAACCAAAAGTCTATAAAAATTTGCAAAAAAAAACTTTCTTTCACATCGGTATTTTCCTCCAAAAATCCATAAGAGGTACAAAATTAGAAAATTGCTTAAAAATGTTCTCTTGATATGTGCATCATTCTTCTTCTTCTTCTTAAAAAACTCTCTACATTGTTCATATGTTGCATTTGCATGTGCATTTTTCAGGATAGTATTGATTTTTAAACTATGTCTGGAATAAAATTGAAGAATGGAGCTTAGTTAGACCTTAATACATCTAATTCTCAGAGGAACTTCACCGAGAAATAGGATTTTAGAAGCTCCAGGTCTTTGACTTAATTCTTTGAGTTCCACATGACAATGTGCAACGTTTGACTCTTAGTGTCTAACCTGGTCTCTTCATTCTGGGTATAACTCTGGAATAAGGAATTAATTTGTACTCTCGCACTATACACTTAGCTCAACTCAGATAGGATGTTGGAAGACTGTGTGAGTTTCTTTTCTGGTAGCGTGGAAATCTAAAGACCGGAGTACAGGTTGAAATAAATCTTCGGAAAAGGGATGGACGGCTGGACACAATTTTTTCTAAGACCCCAAAACATGTACGGAAAAAAAGATTCTATATCCATAGGGGCACAACAAGATCCAAGCAGAGCCATCAAAAATCCAAATACAAAGAAGTCAATACCAAATAATTATCTGACCAAAAAGGTCCAAGCTTCAATAAAGCCTGCAGATCTTGGTGGAGACTCCGCCACACTGGCCAGCTTTACAAGGAGAGGTGACTACACTGGCCACCCTCCAGTTCTTTTCTCCTTTCTTATAACTTCTCCCCCAATTCGATTGTGAACACAGCGCGACAGACCTTAGAAGAAAATACTTGACTCCCCGAGGACGAGTTATTGGAGAGGAGATTTGCATGTTAGTCCGACATTCTGGATGGGAAGAGCTGAAACCTTTCACACACATGAGTCGATTGTTCAATGTTCATAGGGTATACTTTAGGAAGAGGATTGATCTAAGATGACTTCTGAGCCGAAACTATTACAATGATGTGTAGAACTTGAAGTCTGTCGATTTTAAAATTCTAAGTCTCATAGAAGTTCCGACACACCAATAATCCAAAGGTCCGACAAAGCTCCAAATTACACTTTTATGAAGATAAGTTTAGTATTCGATATTGGCATACTTTCTTTATTTTCCCTTTCTGTTTCTTGTTCTTCACTTATTCTTTCAAATAAGTGTTTCTAAGGGACTAGCAAAGGTAAAGCATAGGGGGATGATGAATCTGCGATTCGTCATCTTTATTAATTTATTTTAGCTTAAAATCCCTTACAAAACACCTGCATATAACAATAACTCCATATTCTTACTAACTTGCATTTGTATGTAAATATTGTACACTTCTTACTAATTTTAACCTAAAATAAAGAAAGAAAGAAAGAAAGAAAGAAAGGAAAAATAAAGAAAAGAAAAAGAAGAAAAAGAGGAAGACTGTATACAGGCTGACCCGAACCCCGAGAGAAGGTCAAGACTTGACCTGATCGATCAGGAATAAAATAGGGGGAGATAAGGGTCCTTAAGCAGAAAATCAAAAAAATGTATGTGTTGTTGTAAATATTTCTCACTTATTTTGTGTATATTTGTATAAAACTAACACTAATTTATTTGTACATTAATTGACCTCAAATCGAATAACTTTCAAAATCAAAGTTGTAAATAAAAATGTGTTCTAATTAATAAAAATAATTACACAATTAAATCATGTACAGAATAAAAGTAGCCACACTTGGAAAAAGCCTAAGCACTAATTGAAAGATCAATTCTGGCTTCATATGAACTCAAATTAAACCAATCTCACTTCTATTGGATTCTAAGTTAAATTGTCTTTAAAATGGCTATGACTTCATATTTTTTGTACTTTCGAGTAAAAAGTTGATTTTCCGGGGTGATTTGTGCAATTTTCCCATGTATTTTGTGCATATTGTATTTGAATATAATTGTAAATATTTTTACTAATTATTCAAAATAAAAATAAAAAAAATAAAACACAAAAAAGCTAATTTACTCATTTACCCTTGTATATAATGTCATATATGTATATAGTATATGTATATATTTTTAACGAACCATCATAAAAAAATAAAAAAAATAACATTTTTTAATTCCAATAAATAAAGTGACGAAAATTCAAAAAAAATAGTTAATTTTGTAAATAATTCCACCTCTCTACTATTTTAACTCATCTCTCATTTCATCTCTCTTATCTCTTCCACCAAAAAAATTAAAAATCCATTTCAATTTTTATCTCTCTTATCTTGTTATCCAAAAAAAATTCAAATATCAAATTTCATCTCTTTTCTATTTATATGGCTCCTTCTCCCTCATTCCAACTTTATCAATCTTTAGAGAGAGGAGCCCGATCTCCGAGAGAAAATTTCGTCGAGAAAGTTGCCTAGTCTCCAAGCCATCCGGTGACAGCAAGTCGGCATTGTCGAGGAGATCACGGTCCATTTTCCGCTCCTAAGGTGAGATCCGTAGTCATTTTCTTCTTATTTTTATCTAGGTTAATCATAGTTTATTTTTCGCACTTTTGTCTAGTTGTCATTTTTTTATCTAGATCTTAAAGAATCCTTCTCGTTTTTGATCTGCCACCGACTTGATTTTTCATCTCACTTTCTCGATCTCCATGCATTCTATTTCTATCTTCCACGATCTCTCAACTCCGACCGCGTACGGTGGCCGTAGATCGGATTCGAATCCCTCATTTCCGTCGAATCTCCGTTCATTTTCCGATTTGTAAATAAATAAAAAATAATAATAAAACATTTATTTCCTTTATCCTCTAACATTTGTTTTGCAGGGTCATATAAAAAAATAAAAAAATCTTTATCCCATATTTTTTTTCCTATTTTCGGATTTACAAAAAAGGAAAAAAATAAAAAAAGTTTTTCTTTAACCATTTACAATTTCCATGAACAGAAAATAAAAAATATAAAAAAGGTTTTTCATTATTATTATTATTATTATTTCTGCTTACATCATAATAAAAGAAAAAAAAATAAAAAAGGGCAGATTACCCTCGCCTCCTCATGCCGCCCACAGGGCCGCTCCAGCCCTCCGGCTGCGTGGGGGCGGCGCCGCACCACTCCGCAGTCCAACATTGCACTTCCCGGTCCCGCTCCAGGCACCACCCGCGCGGCGGCCCACGCCTCTGCCGACCCCTCCAGCGCGACCGTGCACCTCCAGCGGTGCCGCGACCGCCCAACGACCCACCAACCGCTGATCCTCCAACCGTGGAGCTTCATCTTCGCTCCACCGCGTGAGTGCCCAACCCGCCGCCGCGAGCTCCGCCTGAAGAAGGTGGTGCACAGTGCCAGTCGTAGCCACCGTTCCCCGCACTGCCCCATGCACGCGCCTCCGCCCCGCACCGCTCGTCGCAAATCGCCACCTCCTCCAGAGGCATTGCCATCGACGCCAGCGGCGACTGACCTCCTTCCCCAGCGTGTGCCCGCGTCTCCTCCGGCCGCCTCTGTAACACCCCACAATTTTTCAATTTTTTCGAAATCTTAAAACCTATTGAATATAATACTCAAAAGAAGTGTCTCGTCGTAAGTTTTCCAACGAGTCCAAAAACACATAATTCCGAGTTCGGATGTGGGAGATATGCCTGTTTTGGTGAAGAGGGGCCATGGATATTGAGGGGATTAATGGTTACGGGATTAGATAAGTTAATTACAAATTTAGGCTATTTTAGGGATCTTAAAATTAGGGTTTTAGTTCTAATCTATATTAAGACCCCCACGCTTTATCTCCCCTCATTCTCACTCCTTTCCAAACCCTAATCCACCTTTTTCTTCCTCCTCAAGTCATCCCTTTTCTCATTTTCCCTCTCCTTCTCCAAAGAATCAAGGAGAGAATTGTGCCACCACCATTATCAAAAGCTCTCGAAGCCATGTAGCTTCGTGAGAAAAAGAAGACGAGGAGGGCCATCGCAAGGGAAAGGCAACCCTCTCATCGGATTCGTGATCATGCGATCGAGCACGTGGATCAAAGACGAGCACGGGTATAGGTAACGGATTCCTCGATTTTCTCCCTTTTTCCTTCGCATATATTGTAGTGATGGAGAACGTGGTTTTATGGGGGATGATATTCCGATTTCGATCCTACCCCAATGATCTCCTCTTGCTGTCGGCCCTTCTCGTTTCTATCTATTGAATCAGATCTTTCGGTTTTTTATCATTATAGATTGAGATATATCATGATTTGTCTTGTGATTGACGATGGATACATTCTCATTGCCGTGTTATTACCTTCATTCCGGATAACATGTATTGATGAATCTGTTTCGTATTTCTATTCGCGGATCCTTTATTTTTGTTATTGTCAAACACGTGTTGGCATTAGAAACTTTTTGTACCCCTTAAGTACCTTTTCGATGAACAATACGAGATCTCCTGGGATTAGGGCATCCTTGCAACATATTATCATCTATATTGTGACATCATAATCTACGGGACATTTCACCCGTGTTGTTAATGTTTAAGTTCATGAGGTTGTGTTTTGATAAGCCCTACAAGTTATGTCAGCTCTTCCTGTGATGGTTTGATATGCTCACATGAGTTTGATGATATGTGTAATGGAAGTATTAAAATATCCTTGAGGCATGTTATGGTTTTTAGTGGTTTAAGATAATGTGTGATAACTTTTATACGGAATGTTATGAGTTTAATATTATTGAATAATGTACGAGATAACTTTGATGCTATGGTACTGATGGCTTTTAATACGAATGACTTTTAGTACAATGTTAACAATTCTGAGATTATTGTTAGTATATCAACAGATGGATAAAAATATCATTGTAGAGGTCTAATACTATAGAGGTCCAATACAGAAAACCTTATATGGGATCATCAAGCTAGTATGTGTCATACTACTTGTGGAGGTAGGTTGGCAGGAATCAAATATGATTTTGGTTGTTCAATTATATGGGCATGAAATCAGTAATGCAGAACGATGTGGTCTATTATTCTGTAGGTTAGTGTTTCTTATACTACTATATATTCTTGATATATCATGACCTATCATCTGTAGATTTTCCTTAAGTGTTGCATTGAAATATGTACAGAAGATATGTGTAGGATATAAGAGAGATTTCATTGGATATGTCAATTAGAAATGGAAGAATTACGTGAAAACTGCAATTGTTGTGGATGGGACTATACGGTTTTGGGTGAAGTTGTATGAAAATAAAAATAAGAGAAGGGCAATGCATAAGGAAGTATGGTATACGTGCGAGTATACTTAAGCTCAAACATGCATGGCATGAATGGTGACCAAGGGTCATAGACTCTAGTGTTTTAATTGAGTGCTAAGATGCATTATTGATTACTGAGATGAATTAGTTTAGAACAAGATATAATAACATTATACAAGAGATATGGAAATATGGATACTACAAGGTGGGTGCACACCCTTGTAGTCCGGCTGAGCCGATAGTGAGTCATCCCACTCGAGGGGCATCACAGAGTGGGGTGGTGGTAGGTACTCTGGTGGAATTGAGGTGGATGCACGCGTGCATCGCACCGAACGGATCCATTTTGTGGTACTTGTTTTTGAAGCGAATGAGACTCTTCCGGCAGACTCGGTTGACGGAGTCACGACTCTTCGGGCTATATGCTCCCTGTCACGGTTGTTGGAGTACTACCAACTAGACTAGCTGAAGGATCGCGGTTGCGCACGGGTTTTAGGTTGCACTATGAATGGAGTGTTGCAGACTTCATTCCTAGTGTAGGATTTCTCCTTTGACAAACGAGTCCGGGATAAGTAAATAAAAATATGGATTAAGATATGTCAAAGAATTGGTCTTGATTGCATATGTGTTAAAGGCCTAAAATATAAGTGATTATATATTACTATATCCTTTGAAAATGTTCTCTTCTAAACTTGTTCAGTCACCGCATTTGCATACCTACTTATATTCTTTTAATTTATAATTTATTTATCCTTACTGAGTCAGTTGACTCATGAGTTACATTCTTTGGAAATCCAACAGGAAGTGTAGAGCAGGAGATAGAGGCTCACATCTTTGGTGGTGCATATGCAGGACGTTGTTAAGGTTGAGGACTAGTTTCTTAGTAGTTTCTGTTATCTTTCCTTTCCAATTGTTTATGATGTAATAAAGAGATTCTGAGGACTTTTGTTATCCGTATGTGGGCTTTTGGTTATCAACAAAAACTTAGATTTTTCTTCCCTGTTTTCCTTATTTTGTATAAATGGTATATCATGCAGGTTGTTTAGGATTGTTGTTGGGTAATATTGAGAATGGGTGTTGAGATACGCTACCGTTGAGGCGGGGCGTTTCATTTGGTATCAGAGCCCAATTACCCCATCAGTCATAGACAACTGTATGGTAGGAGAAATACCATTATACATTAGACAAGTAGTCTTCTGACTGTTGTCAAAAAAAATTTTATTGATCAAGGTTGACTAATGACCTCTACTCTAGGATTTAATTGCAATTCCCTTTTTATTTCTACACTTGCAGATCATGCCGCCTTGTAGGGATCAGACTGCAAAATAGTTGGTTGTGATGATGGCGATGCTACAGGATGTGCAGCAGAAACAACTTATGCTCGAGGAGTGATTGTCGAGATCTACGTCCGTAGGTGGGTCCGAAATGGGTGGGGGAGATGGTGATCCACCACCGCCGCCACCTCCTCCCCCCTCGCCGCCGCCACCGCGACAAGAGGATGTATTTTCAAAATATCGCAATGAGAAGGTTCCAGCGTCTCTGGGCTATACAAGCCCAGATGTGGCAGAGAGGTGGCTGAAGCATGTGGAAAAGGTATTTCGCACCATACATGTACCAGATGAGGAGAAGGTTACCCTCTCCACTTACTCCTTAGCGGGCTATGCTGAGGAATGGTGGGGCTCTATGGAATCACATATTGCAATGCCAATTACTTGGGAGAAATTTACTGAGGCGTTCTGGGAACATTTCTATCCAGAATACTGGCTAGAGCAGCGCCGCGTGGAGTTCACACTACTCGAGCAAGGGAACAAGACCGTGATTGCTTATATGAACAGGTTCACAGAGTTGTTGAAGTATGCTGCTAGCATTGTGCCAACCGAGGCCGACAAAGCATTTAAGTTCTTTCGAGGTCTTCGTAAGGAAATTCACGAGAGGCTAGTACCCCATAGATTGGTTAGGCAGGGAGGACCAAGCTATTATGGGAGAACTGCTCGTAATGATCGATCAGTGGCACGGAGAGGACGTCTCCACCCCTACTGGCCTGGCATGTCTACCGGGTCCGCACATAAAGGAGCTCCTACCTTGGGGCAAGCACTTTCCGAGCCATCACGACCAGCGCACCCAACGGTGAACACCATGACAGATGCACGTGTTTACTACCGATGCAACCAGGAGGGGCACATCAGGTCAAACTGTCCATTGGGAGCTTCACAGATGCGAGGTATCGTGGGGGGGGGACGTCCGCAGCACCAGGGACGTGTTTCTACCTCTCGTGGTGGCAGGGGATATCCCAACCAGACTCGAGGCACGACAGGTTCCAGTGGGCCACGAAGAGAAGGACAACTCAATGCCATTAGCGATGGGAAAGCACGTACTTCGGGATCAGTAGTACGAGGTACGATTTTAGTAGGCGACTTTACTGTTCATGCTCTTTTTTACTCGGGTGCATCTCATTCCTTTGTGTCATGGAGTTTTGCAGAGACTTTAAGCCGAGAGCCTACCATAGTTTCAGACCCTTATCTTATTAAGGGACCTGGGGGTCAAGTGTTTATTGTCCATCGGGTTCTTCCCGATTGCCCAGTTTATATTGGAGGTTATATGCTTGAGGCGTACTTGCTGCTCATTCAGATGGAGGATTTTGATGTTATTCTTGGCATGGATTGGCTCGAAAATCACCATGCATGTTTAGATTGTTTCCAAAAACATATTACTTTCAGGATTCCTGAGATACAAGAATTTGTATTTGATGGAAGCACCTAGTCGAGAGGTGTAACTTGTATATCAGCGTTGCAGACTCATCACATGCTATCTCATGGGTGCGAAGGATTTATTGCTCATGTCATTGGGAATCAAACCTCTATTGAAGGAATATATGATGTTGAAATAGTAAAGAACTTTCCAGATGTATTTCTCGCGGATTTGCCTGGGCTTCCCCCACCTCGTGAGGTGGAGTTTGAGATTTCTATCATTCCGGAAACTCAACCAATATCTATGGCACCATACAGGATGGCACCAGCTGAACTGAAGGAATTCAAGGTCCAGTTACAAGAACTGTTGGAGAAGGGTTTCATACGCCCTAGTACATCTCCCTGGGGAGCACATGTCCTTTTTGTTAAAAATAAGGATGGATCTATGCGCATGTGCATAAATTATAGGCAGTTGAATAAGGTAACAATCAAGAATCGTTACCTTTATCGCGCATTGAGGATATCTTTGATCAGCTACAAGGATCATCCATCTTCTCCAAGATTGATCTACGGTCTGGTTATCACCAGCTACGTATTCGATATGTGGATATACCTAAGTCTGCATTCAGGACCAGATATGGTCACTACGAACTCTTGGTGATGCCCTTTGGCTTAACAAATGCCCCGGCAACATTCATGGACATGATGAATCGTGTGTTTCAACCTTTCCTCGACAACTTTGTTGTAGTTTTCATTGATGATGTCCTTATCTACTCTCGAGATGAGAAGAACATCACACTCACTTACAGACAGTGCTGGAAACCTTACGGAGGCACAAGCTATATGCAAAGTTTAGTAAGTGTGAGTTCTGGCTTCAAGAGGTATCATTCTTAGGTCATGTTATCTCACGTGTAGGAGTGTCAGTGGATCCTACAAAAATCGAAGCAATCCTTAGTTGGGAACGACCGAAGAAAGTATCTGAGATCCGAAGCTTTCTTGGCTTAGCTGGTTATTACAGACAGTTTGTGAAGGGATTTTCTCATATTGCCCTTCCCCTCACCCAACTGACCAAGAAGGAGATGTCGTATGCTTGGTCAGAAGAGTGTGAGAATAGCTTCCAGACACTGAAGGAAAGGCTCACTACAGCTCCCATCTTGACAATTCCATCGGGCCCAGACGGATTCACAGTTTACACTGATGCATCAAAGGAGGGTCTGGGTGCGGTTTTGATGCAACATGGTAAGGTTGTTGCATATGGATCTAGACAGTTGAAGCCACAAGAGAAAAATTACCCAACCCATGATATGGAACTGGCAGCAGTTGTCTTTGCTCTTAAAATGTGGAGACATTATCTTTATGGTGTTGCTTTCGAAATCTCCACAGATCACAAGAGTCTCAAGCATCTTTTTGATTAAAAGGAGCTTAACATGAGGCAAAGGAGATGGCTGGAGCTTTTAAAGGATTACGAGTGCACCATCTCTTACCATCCTGGTAAGGCGAATGTAGTCGCTGATGCCCTTAGTCGTAGGCCTCATTTAAGTGAATCCCATCCTCAGCTTAAAGCATGGGATCTTCTTGCAGCTTTCAGTGATTGACATCCATTTCAGAGTAGTAGAGAAAAAGTCATAGTTCCATCCCCTTCACGTTCAGAGTTAGTTGAACGAATCATCCAAGGGCAGCATGAAGACCTTAGTATGCAGAGACTCAAAGAGAATGCTATTGCAGGAACCTTAGTTGGCTTTTCTTATCAATTGGGGTGCTAGGAAATGGGAATCGATTGTGTGTCCCATCATATATACAACTGAGGGAAGAGATAATTTGTGAGGCACATAGTTCACGTTTGTCGATACATCCTGGCAGTACCAAGATGTATAAGGATTTGAAAAAGAACTTCTGGTGGAAGCAAATGAGAAGGGATGTGGCCAAGTTCGTAGAAAAATGCTTTACGTGTCAACAAATCAAGGCAGAACATAAGAGGCCACCTGGACTTTTGCAATCCCTTCCTATTCCTGAGTAGAAGTGGGAGGGTATATCTATGGACTTTGTGACGGGACTTCCTAAGACCACTGGCAGTCATGATGCCATCTGGGTCGTGGTGGATAGGCTTACTAAGTCAGCACATTTCATACCCGCGAGTATGGCATGCACTCCCTCACAGCTTGCCGTGATCTTTATTAAGGAGATTGTCAGACTTCATGGGTTGCCAAAGCAGATTGTATCTGATCGTGACCCAAGGTTCACCTCTCACTACTGGAGAGAATTCATGAGTTCTTTAGAAGTGCAACTATGCCTCAGTTCTACTTACCATCCACAGACCGACGGACAATCCGAGAGGACGATTCAGACACTGGAGGATCTTCTTTGACCATGTGTGCTGGAGTAGAGAGGGACGTGGAAGGACCATTTGCCGTTACCAGAGTTTACATATAATAACAGTTACCATGCTAGCAAAGGCATGGCCCCTTTTGAAGCGTTGTATGGAAGGCGGTGTTCTGCACCTCTGAGTTGGCAGGAGATTGGACATAACCTTCTACATAAGACAGAGTACTTGGAGGAGACCGCTAAGACAGTCAAGATAGCTCGGGAGAAATTGCTTACTGCACAGAGAAGACAAAAGAGCTATAGCGATAAACGGCGCACTGATCTTAGCTTTTAGGTTGGAGATTTTGTCTTCTTGAGAGTTTCTCCCATGAAGGGAGTTCAGCGGTTTGGAGTGAAAGGAAAATTAGCACCACGGTTTGTCGGACCTTTTGAGATTCTTGAAAAGATTGGTAAAGTTGCATACAGGATTGCACTTCCTCCTCACCTTACTGGTGTGCATGATGTTTTTCATATCTCCAACTTGAGAAAATATGTGCATGATCCATCACATGTGATTAATTATGACGATCTTCACGTGGATACTGATCTAAGTTATTCGGAGGAACCAGTCCGGATCATTGATCATTCAGTGAAGAAGTTGAGGCATAAGGAGATACCTTTGGTGAAGGTCCTTTGGAAACGACACAACTCTGAGGAGGGCACATGGGAACCCGAGGCGGATATGCGGCGGGACTATCCACACCTTTTTGAAGGTAATCTAAAATCTATACTTTTTTTGTTATCTTTTGCTCGATAGGGTCCAACCTTTTTAAGTTTTTTATGTTACACCTTTGCATCCTAAGTCTCGGGGACGAGACTGATTTTAATGTTGTTATGATGTAACATCCCACAATTTTTCGATTTTTTTCGAAATCTTAAAACCAATTTAATATTATACTCAAAAGAAGCGTCTCGTCGCAAGCTTTCAGCGAGTCCAAAAACGTGTAATTCCGAGTTTCGGATGTGGGAGATATGCATGTTTTGGTGAAGAGGGGTCACGAATATTGAGGAGATTAATGGTTACGGGATTAGATAAGTTAATTATGAATTTAGGCTATTTGGTTTTAGTTCTAACCTACATTAAGACCCCCACCCTTTATCTCCCCTCATTCTCACTCCTTTCCAAACCCTAATCCATCTTTTTCTTCCTCCCCAAGTCATCCTCTTATCTCATTTTCCCTCTCCTTCTCCAAGGAATCAAGGAGAGAATTGTGCCACCACCATTATCAAAAGCTCTCTAAGACACGTAGCTTCATGAGAAAAAGAAGATGAGGAGGGCCATCGCAAGGGAAAGGCAACCCTCTCATCGGATTCGTGATCAGGCGATCGAGCACGTGGATCAAAGACGGGCACGGGTATCGGTAATGGATTCCTCGATTTTCTCCCTTTTTCCTTGCATATATTGTGGTGATGGAGAATGTGGTTTTACGGGAATGATATTCCGATTTCAATCCTACCCTAAGGATCTCCTCTTGCTGTCGGTCCTTCTCGTCTCTATCTATTGAATCAGATCTTTCGGCTTTTTATCATTATAGATTGAGATATATCATGATTTGTCTTGTGATTGACGATGGATACATTCTCATTGCCTTGTTATTACCTTCATTCCGGATAACATCTATGGATGAATCTGTTTCGTATTTGTTAGCAATGTGAGCCCCGAGCGAACCATTTCTACAATAAATGTTATTGTAATGAATAAATTATCAATGAAAATTATTGATTATTTTTCACTCCCCTTTCTGAGATTAATGAATGAATGCACTATAGGGTCCCTCTGTACAATAAGGGTTATGTACCATGGCCAACTTGATGATCATACAGCTGTTGATTCATTGGATGGATCATAGAGGCTGATGCTTGAATGAATATCTAAGGAGTTAGATAGAGGACTCATCAAGCATCATCAAATGATCATTAAGTGATGATCTCCAGTCTGAGTAGGAGATGGCAATCCTATCTCATATGACTGATATCTGACTGACCTCTTTATGCAGGTCCTCTGCATGGGAATAGTGATTCAGAGGTGTCAGGTTAGTCAAGTCAATGGGTTGACTTGACGAGATCGAGATAACCAAAGACCTACGTTGAATACTGTCACAACATAGGCATGCATCCTCTGACTAGAGACAGATGTATTGCTATATGTCTGAGTATGTACATTTGGCAGACCAATAGGTTGATGACCTAATCAAGGTCTATATACCGGCGAGCTGGTGTGCATGTAAGGACATATGAGTAATGTGATCTCTCAAAGGGATCATATATGTTCACTTGTGAACCGGGAGACATGAGCTCACTCATGAGGTATTGGGACTGAACAAATTCCATGCATGGTCGTCATGCTTTGGAAGCATGACATGAATTTGAAGGTAAGATATATGCTTTGTGAAAGCATATGATCTATACCAAATCCCGATGACCAAGATTGAGAAACTTAATGATCTAGCCCTGAAGATGACAGTGTAAAAGTGATCTTTATCTTCAGGATGATCATGAGTCTTCCAGTATGAAGGATGTGCAGGTATTAGGAATACCTGAAGGGTGATTTGATCATATACGATTGTATAACCATGACGCTTCCATTCCGAGGGAGTGATGAAACAGGTTTGGATTTTAGTGACTCCTCTCATTAGAGAAGTGACCTAATCTTAGTCCATGAACTGGACATTGATCTGAATAAGATTCAGATGCAATGAGAAGATTAAGTCTACGGTCTTGATTTGATCAAGCATCAGTGGGAGGTCCATAGGATCTGGAGTTGAGATATGATCTCAACATCCAAGTCACTATACGTGGAACAATACAATCGCCCTGTCCTTATCTCCAAGTATCTGAGGAGAAATAGCATTGTTCTTAAATGGTTTAAGAACAATTCCATAAGATCTAAGCAAAGAGAATTTGATAATTAAAAGTGTTTTAATTATCATAATGTATGAGAAATTATCCAATATGATTAAATGTGATTTAATTAGTTTGGATAAGAATAATGTGGATAGAGATATCCAATTATTCATAATAGATTATAAATGTGATTTATAATGTATTAGAGAGAGTTAATTGTAATTTATATGTGTTGATTAATTATAATGTGTATTGGATACACATTGTGTAATTAATTAACAATATGAATTACATGTTGTTTTGGGTTGCGAATATGATTCACAATTTTTCCATGGCAAGATTGCAATATTCTCAAAGATAATTGTGAATTATTTTTGAGAAATAAAATCCAAATAAATTTGTTGCAAATAAATAAGAGAGATTACATGGAGATATGCAATCTCATGGATTTCCATGAGATTGCAATCTCCATGCAATCTCATGGACGGCACACCACTCCTAATTGGAGTGGGTGTGCGCCTACATGGAAGGCACATGGAGATAAAATCTCCATGTGTCTTCTCTCCTTATTTGTTGGGTTGATTTAGGAATGAATTATATTTGATTTTATCAAATATATTTTGACCTAAATTTGTTGCTTTTGACAACAACAATCTTAGCCATTGGATGAACATAAATCAATCTCATCCATTGATTCTATGTGTCCCATGGATTGAGATCCATGGATCCCAAAATCCTATAAATAGAGAGGCATGCTTGGCTCTCTCTTTACACATGCTATTGTAGCACAAACTCTCTCTCTCTCTTTCTCATATACACGACAGCCCTCTCTCTCCCTCTCTTCTTGGTGGCCGTCCACCTTGGTGGAGAGAAACGTCGACGCCCGCGCCATCGTGCTGCCGCTTCGACTCTTTGAGGTTCTTTGTCTTCTTGGAGTGCTTCACTCACGAAGGAGACGCTTGATCTCGTGCGACGAGATCAGGAGCAACCGCGCTTGGATCATCTTGGATTGCGAGGACACCGCGACTCATCTCTGCGCTCGCAAGCCGTTACTCCGACGATCGGACTTGAGACAGGAGGTCTCTTTTCGTAGAGACTCGATCAACCACGCTTCAAGAGGTATTGCATTATACTTGCTGTGGTTATAGATGAAACGATTTGAGAATGGTTCTCGGATCATGTGGTTTCATCGGTTTAAAAATTTTTAAATTCCGCTGCACCGAACAACTAGTACGACTAGTCGTTCTTCGTCGTATTTGATACGACGATCACGCTTCCGTGATGCGCTTGAGGATTTCTCCATATCCTTCAATTGGTATCAGAGCCTTAGGTCGACGGTTTCGAATATGATTCGAAAAACTGAGGACGACTTGGGTTCGTTTAGGTCGCGAAAGTTTTCATCGCATTTGATTTGGCAGATCTGTTTAGTAAATAAATTCGACACTGTTTAAGTTGTTTAAACACGAATTTAAAACTTGGATTTTGTTCCCCATTAAATAAGGAAACCATAGGAACTGGGTTTGCGTAAATCGGATTTCGTATGCTCTAGTTATGGTTGTTTTAATGGACATGTATGCACTGTTGCGGGAACAATAGATTTTAACATGATTAAAGAGTTAATTACTGTTATCATCTGCCTCGAAATGCGTGCAAATCCACTTAGATTCTGTTGTAAATCAAGTTAGCAATCTATGAAAATTGAGTTTGCTTAATTTGGATTTAAATTGATTGAGATATGCCAATTTTAGTGAATAGGGGTCTATACTGAAATTGCATTCCTAATCTAGAACCAAGTGATTGTCAATTAGAGAAATTAAATTGTTAATTTCGTGAAATAATCTTGAATAATATTTGTGAAATATTGAGACATGATTATTTTCCTAATTGACATGGCCCCAACCAATTAATTGATTAAGATGTGATCTAAATCATAAATTGGAAACAACAATCTTCAAACTTGATGCTTGAATAGGATTTGGGAATTTGTCTAGCAAATTTCCTTATAATCAAAAATGTTTTGATTATTACTATATGGTACAATTTCGGTTGAAAAACCGATGATAATCTCAAGTACAAATTAATCAATTTGGCATTATCCTTTCCCGAGGCGGATATGGTGCCTAGTCGGAGAGCATTGGGGTTGCGGGTTGCAACGTATGTGGTCCGTCCCACTCTCGTCGGTACTGGCCATGACAGCGGGTAGGGCCGGGATAATGTCCGAGGGATTAAGATGTATTTTCTTCTAATTATTAAAATTCGAATTAATACGTATTTTGAGATATTACCATATATGTATTCAAGTAAAATAATCAAGTTTGATTGATTGAATTGGATTGATAATTAATTTAATATGATTAAATTGATTATGTCCAATTGAAATACTCTAATATGATTAGAGTTATTAATTCCCTTGGAAGAATTAATTATGTGAATGTGATTCACGATAATTAATTAAAATTTGAATATGAAGATGGAGGATCACATAAGTGACATCCATGGTCTCCCGTCAAGGCGAAGAGTTTCGTCGCCAGGGATTGCATGTGGGAGACGCCTGTCCGAAGTGACAGCTCCTGTGTGCAAGCGCATCTGGATCGGACTCTTTGCTTCTCGAAAGAGTAAGGCCTTATGCGTAGTGACCCCAATATCGGATCCTCATATTATTGGGGCGATATTGAATTGCGCATAGCGAGTACTATTCCTGTTGACGGTTGGTTCAATTAACAACGGGTCAACATCGCCTTAGGGGTGGTGGGCTCGGGTGTTAAAGACCGAATTGGGAAATTGCAAGTTGAACTTGCAAATTGGAATGAGTTCCTGCTTTTCTTTATTGGAGTCACAGATTCTCATATTATTGGGATGTGACAATGATAAAGAGGAGATCCCAATTCTTGCTAGAGATATAGCGGTAAGTATATCTCTTACTTTGAAAGTGATTAAGGGAATGAACTTTCAAAGTCGACAATGCAAGAATAATTTGATTTAAAATACCTTAATCAAATATCATAAATTTGAATATATATTTCCATATTCTAATATAGTGCATTCTTAATTTCAGAAAATGAAGTCTTTGAACCCACTTAGTAGGCTTCTTGAGGTCAACCAATTGACCGACCCAAATTATTCGGATTGGATCCGAAATTTGGAGCTTGTTCTCTCTGCTGAGCGCATTAGTTATGTGCTATCCGAGAACAAGCTTGAGAACCCTAAGTCCAAGGAAGAAAAAGCATTTAATGACAAGTATGATGAAGATCATGTCTTGGCTAGGTGCTATATCCTAGGTTCTCTCTCCAATGTTCTGCAGAAGCAACATGTGGAGATGAATACCTGTCAGGATATAATGCAGAATCTTAAGGATATGTTTGGTGACATTAACCGCACTCAGCGGTACAATATTATGAAAGACCTCATTCGCTGTAGAATGCAGGAAGGGACTTCGGTCCGTGAACATGTACTCAAAATGTTTGGGTACTTGTCGGAACTGGAGACTCTTGGGGCAACGATAGATGCAGACATGCAAGCTGACTTCATTCTGCTATCTTTGCCCAAGTCTTTCAATAACTTTGTGGTGTCATTCCACATGAACAAGTTGGAATTGACAAGTGCTGCTCTCCTTGCTGCATTAAAGTCCGCAGAGGACGTGATGAAGAAGGATGGTCCCAGTGGCAGTGCAATGGTTGCACAGGTCAAGGGGAAGCGCGGTCGAAAGCATGGTTCTCGGAAGGGCCCGGCCCAGAAGAGAAAGAAGAAGGGACAAAGTGTTGGCTCTTCTTCCAGTGCATCCACTCTCATGGCGTCGAAGAAAACCGACGTCTGTCATCACTGCAAGAAGCCGGGGCACTGGAAGCGTAACTGCCCAGATTACCTGAAGTCCTCAGACAAAGGTAAAGCCCCAGCAGGTATGAAATCTACTTTCATCATTGAAACTAGCTTTCTCGTCGGACGAGAAGGAAGTTGGGTTGTAGATTCTGGTGCTTCTGTTCATGTATGCAATTTGTTGCATTTGTTTCAGGAAAGTAGGAATCTTGAGGAAGGGGAGATAGTCATCCATGGGATCTGATGCAAGTGTTGCAGCAGTAGCCGTCGGGACTTGTAGACTATCATTATCTAGTGGAAGAGTCCTTATACTTAAAGAATGTTTATGTACCCGAAGTCAGAAGGAACTTGATATCTGTATCTAAGCTTGTTAGAAGCGGATATACTTTCCTTTTCTGTAATAAATTAGTTATAAGTCGTTATGATAAATATATTGCGGATGGTGTTTTGACTTCTGGTGGACTCTATGAATTGTGCATTGATAAATGTATTATGAATGTGACAACCACTAATAAAAACCCTAAAAGATCCAGAGAGGATAAAAATATCTCAAATGAGATATGGCATCAAAGGCTTGGTCATTTGTCTGTTGATAGGATCAATAGATTGATAAAGGATGGACCTCTAGATTTTCTACAGGTTCAACCTTTGCCCACTTGCAAACATTGCATACAGGGTAAAATGATTAGGACGCCTTTCCGTAACAAGGTTACAAGATGCGAAGGTATTATTGACCTAATACATACCGATGTATGTGGTCCCTTCAGTACCGTGACTCGAAATGGATACCGATATTATTTGACGTTTATCGATGACCATTCGCGATACGGGTTTATCTTCCTACTACGTCATAAGTCTGAAACCTTTGAAAAGTTCAAAGAATTCAAGGCTTTGGTTGAGAACCAAACCGATAGGAAGATTAAACGGATTCGATCTGATCGAGGTGGCGAGTACCTATCAGATGAATTCAAGGAATACCTTAAGGAGAATGGAATTGTTTCCAATCTCACTCCTCCTGGAACTCCCCAACTAAATGATGTTGCTGAAAGACGCAACAGGACCATCATGGACATGGTCCGATCAATGATGAATAAAGCAAATTTACCTCTTAGTTTCTGGGGATATGCAGTGGAGACAGCAATATATATCCTGAATAAGATTCCTAGCAAATCTGTGCCTAAGACTCCTCATGAGCTATGGTATGGAACCAAACCTAGTGTTAATCACTTGAGGGTTTGGGGTTGCTTGGTCTATGCGAAGAACGTAGACGCAAGTAAGCTAGAATCTCGCTCTCGTGAGTGCTACTTCATTGGGTATGTTAAAGATGGTATTGGATACCAACTTTATGACCCTGAGACCCAAAAGGTTTTTGTTTCTAGAGATGTGAAGTTTCTGGAGAATGATTTCCATAAAGGTCAAGACAACAATGAAGTAGAGGAATTCTTTGAATCCCCTGAGGATTCTGAACTTCCTGGACCAGAAACGGAAGAGATAAATAAAGATGAAACACCCATACCTCTTCGAAGGAGTTCGAGGGTGGTTGCACCACCTGAAAGGTATGGATTCCATGTGTCAGGTGAAACTGACATTGATCCTACTTCATTTGATGAAGCACTCGCGGATCAAGACATGGATAGATGGATGCTAGCAATGAAGTCAGAAATTGACTCCATGCATAAGAATGGTGTATGGACCCTAGAGGATCCACCTAAAGGGGTAAAACCCATTGGGTGTAAATGGATCTTCAAGAGAAAGAGGGGACCTGATGGGAAAGTAGAGACTTTCAAAGCACGGCTCGTGGCCAAGGGCTACACACAGAGAGAAGGCATCGACTACGATGAGACATTCTCTCCTGTGGCTATGCTTAAATCCATCCGGACATTGCTAGCTATAGCTGCATATCTTGACTACGACATCTGGCAAATGGACGTCAAGACGGCTTTCCTCAATGGATACCTCGAGGAGGATATCTACATGGAGCAACCCCAGGGCTTCATGACTGAGGATGGTAAAATATGCAAGCTGAAGAAATCCATCTATGGGCTCAAGCAAGCTTCTCGTAGTTGGAACATCAGATTTGACGAAACCATAAAGAATTATGATTTTGTGCAGAATCTTGATGAACCTTGTGTATACAAGAAGCTTAGTGGGAGCGCCGTTGTGTTCATCGTGCTTTATGTAGATGACATCCTTATCATTGGGAATGATACAGGGATGATGACCAGTGTAAAGATTTGGCTGTCCCATACCTTTGAGATTAAAGATCTTGGAGAAGCCTCTTACATCTTAGGCCTGAAGCTGTTCAGAAACCGAGAAAAGAGGATTTTGGGATTATCACAACATGGATACATTAAGAAGATTCTTGAACGATTCCGTATGGATAGTTCTAAGAAAGGATTCCTACCCTTAAGACATGGTATCCACCTGTCTAAAGGAATGGCTCCTCAAACTGTTGAGGAAAAGAAGGCCATGGCTGGATGTCCTTATGCATCAGCCGTAGGAAGCTTAATGTATGCCATGATGTGTACTAGGCCAGATATCTGCCATGCAGTGGGAGTGGTAAGTCGTTACCAATCCTGCTATGGAGAACAATACTGGAATGCAGTAAAGAACATATTCAAATATCTAAGACGGACGCAAGATTACATCTTGGTCTATGGAGATGGTGATCTCCAAGTCTTGGGATATACAGATTCTGACTTCCAATCGGATGTAGATGATCGAAAGTCGACATCGGGGTTCGTGTTCTTGTTGAATGGTGGTGCTGTGAGCTGGAGAAGCAAGAAGCAGGACACTACTGCAGATTCAACAACGGAAGCCGAATACATTGCCGCATCGGATGCTGCGAAGGAGGCGGTGTGGTTGCGCAAGTTCGTGCTGGAGCTTGGCGTAGTTTCCTCTGATACTCCCATCCCGTTACTCTGCGATAACACGGGAGCCATTGCCCAGGCAAAGGAACCCAGGTGGCATCAAAAGAGCAAGCACGTGGAAAGGAAATACCACATCATTCGGGAGATACAAAAGCGTGGTGACATCATCATCACCAAGGTGGCCTCTGCCGACAACGTTGCTGATCCTCTTACCAAACCTCTGACACAGAAGGTTTTCGACCAGCATGTAATGAGTATGGGTTTAAAGATTGTACCTGAATGGTTCTGAGGGCTAGTGGGAGATTGTTAGCAATGTGAGCCCCGGGCGAACCATTTCTACAATAAATGTTATTGTAATGAATAAATTATCAATGAAAATTATTGATTATTTTTCACTCCCCTTTCTGAGATTAATGAATGAATGCACTATAGGGTCCCTCTGTACAATAAGGGTTATGTACCATGGCCAACTTGATGATCATACAGCTGTTGATTCATTGGATGGATCATAGAGGCTGATGCTTGAATGAATATCTAAGGAGTTAGATAGAGGACTCATCAAGCATCATCAAATGATCATTAAGTGATGATCTCCAGTCTGAGTAGGAGATGGCAATCCTATCTCATATGACTGATATCTGACTGACCTCTTGATGCAGGTCCTCTGCATGGGAATAGTGATTCAGAGGTGTCAGGTTAGTCAAGTCAATGGGTTGACTTGACGAGATCGAGATAACCAAAGACCTACGTTGAATACTGTCACAACATAGGCATGCATCCTCTGACTAGAGACAGATGTATTGCTATATGTCTGAGTATGTACATTTGGCAGACCAATAGGTTGATGACCTAATCAAGGTCTATATATTGGCGAGCTGGTGTGCATGTAAGGACATATGAGTAATGCGATCTCTCAAAGGGATCATACAGGTTCACTTGTGAACCGGGAGACATGAGCTCACTCATGAGGTATTGGGACTGAACAAATTCCATGCATGGTCGTCATGCTTTGGAAGCATGACATGAATTTGAAGGTAAGATATATGCTTTGTGAAAGCATATGATCTATACCAAATCCCGATGACCAAGATTGAGAAACTTAATGATCTAGCCCTGAAGATGACAGTGTAAAAGTGATCTTTATCTTCAGGATGATCATGAGTCTTTCAGTATGAAGGATGTGCAGGTATTAGGAATACCTGAAGGGTGATTTGATCATATACGATTGTATAACCATGACGCTTCCATTCCGAGGGAGTGATGAAACAGGTTTGGATTTTAGTGACTCCTCTCATTAGAGAAGTGACCTAATCTTAGTCCATGAACTGGACATTGATCTGAATAAGATTCAGATGCAATGAGAAGATTAAGTCTACGGTCTTGATTTGATCAAGCATCAGTGGGAGGTCCATAGGATCTGGAGTTGAGATATGATCTCAACATCCAAGTCACTATACGTGGAACAATACAATCGCCCTGTCCTTATCTCCAAGTATCTGAGGAGAAATAGCATTGTTCTTAAATGGTTTAAGAACAATTCCATAAGATCTAAGCAAAGAGAATTTGATAATTAAAAGTGTTTTAATTATCATAATGTATGAGAAATTATCCAATATGATTAAATGTGATTTAATTAGTTTGGATAAGAATAATGTGGATAGAGATATCCAATTATTCATAATAGATTATAAATGTGATTTATAATGTATTAGAGAGAGTTAATTGTAATTTATATGTGTTGATTAATTATAATGTGTATTGGATACACATTGTATAATTAATTAACAATATGAATTACATGTTGTTTTGGGTTGCGAATATGATTCACAATTTTTCCATGGCAAGATTGCAATATTCTCAAAGATAATTGTGAATTATTTTTGAGAAATAAAACCCAAATAAATTTGTTGCAAATAAATAAGAGAGATTACATAGAGATATGCAATCTCATGGATTTCCATGAGATTGCAATCTCCATGCAATCTCATGGACGGCACACCACTCCTAATTGGAGTGGGTGTGCGCCTACATGGAAGGCACATGGAGATGAAATCTCCATGTGTCTTCTCTCCTTATTTGTTGGGTTGATTTAGGAATGAATTATATTTGATTTTATCAAATATATTTTGACCTAAATTTGTTGCTTTTGACAACAACAATCTTAGCCATTGGATGAACATAAATCAATCTCATCCATTGATTCTATGTGTCCCATGGATTGAGATCCATGGATCCCAAAACCCTATAAATAGAGAGGCATGCTTGGCTCTCTCTTTACACATGCTATTGTAGCACAAACTCTCTCTCTCTCTTTCTCATATACACGACAGCCCTCTCTCTCCCTCTCTTCTTGGTGGCCGTCCACCTTGGTGGAGAGAAACGTCGACGCCCGCGCCATCGTGCTGCCGCTTCGACTCTCTGCGGTTCTTTGTCTTCTTGGAGTGCTTCACTCACGAAGGAGACGCTTGATCTCGTGCGACGAGATCAGGAGCAACCGCGCTTGGATCATCTTGGATTGCGAGGACACCGCGACTCATCTCCGCGCTCGCAAGCCGTTACTCCGACGATCGGACTTGAGACAGGAGGTCTCTTTTCGTAGAGACTCGATCAACCACGCTTCAAGAGGTATTGCATTATACTTGTTGTGGTTATAGATGAAACGATTTGAGAATGGTTCTCGGATCATGTGGTTTCATCAGTTTAAAAATTTTTAAATTCTGCTGCACCGAACAACTAGTACCACTATTCGTTCTTTATCGTATTCGATACGACGATCACGCTTCTGTGATGCGCTTGAGGATTTCTCCATATCCTTCAGTATTTCTAGTCGCGAATCCTTTTATTTTTGTTATTGTCGAACACGTATTGGCATTAGAAACTTTATGTACCCCTTAAGTACCTTTTCTATGAATAATACGAGATCTCCTGGGATTAGGGCATCCTTGCAGCATATTATCATCTATATTCTGACATCATAATCTTCTGGACATTTCACCCGTGTTGTTAATGTTTATGTTCATGAGGTTGTGTTTTGATAAGCCCCTACAAGTTATGTCAGCTCTTCCTATGACGGTTTGATATGCTCACATGAGTTTGATGATATGTGTAATGGAAGTATTAAAATAATCTTGAGGCATGTTATGGTTTTTAGTGGTTTAAGATAATGTGTGAACTTTTATACGGAATGTTATGAGTTTAATATTATTGAATAATGTACGAGATAACTTTGATGCTATGGTACTGATGGCTTTTAACACGAATGACTTTTAGTACAATGTTAACAATTGTGAGATTATTGTTAGTATATCAACAGATGGATAAAAAATATCATTGTAGAGGTCTAATACTATAGAGGTCCAATACAGAAACCTTATATGGGATCATCAAGCCAGTATGTGTCATACTACTTGCGGAGGTAGGTTGGCAAGAATCACATATGATTTTGGGTGTCCAATTATATGGGCATGAAATCAGTAATGCAGAATGATGTGGTCTATTATATGTAGGTTAGTGTTTCTTATACTACTATATATTCTTGATATATCATGACCTATCATATGTAGATTTTCCTTAAGTGTTGCATTGAAATATGTACAGAAGATATGTGTAGGATATAAGAGAGGTTTCATTGGATATGTCAATTAGAAATGGAAGAACTACGTGAAAACTGTAATTGGTTGTGGATGGGACAAAACTGTTTTGGGTGAAGTTGTATGAAAATAAAAATAAGAGAAGGGCAATGCATTAAGGAAGTACGGTATACATGCGAGTATACTTAAGCTCAAACATTGATGGCATGAATGGTGACCAAGGGTCATAGACTCTAGCGTTTTAAATTGATTGCTAAGATGCATTCTTGATTACTGAGATGAATTAGTTTAGAACGAGATATAATAACAATATACAAGAGATATGGAAATATGGATACTACAAGGTGGGTGCACACCCTTGTAGTCCGGCTGAGCCGATAGTGAGTCATCCCCACTCGAGGGGCATCACAGAGTGGGGTGGTGGTAGGTACTCTGGTGGAATTGAGGTGGATGCACGCGTGCATCGCACCGAACGGATCTGTTTTGTGGTACTTGTTTTGGAGCGAGCGAGACTCCTCCGGCAGACTCGGTTGACGGAGTTACGACTCTTCGGGATATGCTCCCTGTCACGGGTGTTGGAGTACTACCAACTAGACTAGCTGAAGGATCGCGGTTGCGCACGGGTTTTAGGTTGCACTATGAATGGAGTGTTGCAGACTTCATTCCTAGTGTAGGCTTTTTCCTTTGACAAACGAGCCCGGGATAAGTAAATAAAAATATGGATTAAGATATGTCAAAGAATTGGTCTTGATTGCATATATGTTAAAGGCCTAAAATATATGTGATTATATATTACTATATCCTTTGAAAATGTTCTCTTCTAAACTTGTTCAGTTACCGTATTTGCATTACCTACTTATATTCTTTTAATTTATAATTTATTTATGCTTACTGAGTCAGTTGACTCATGAGTTACATTCTTTGGAAATCCAATAGGAAGTGTAGAGCAGGAGACAGAGGCTCACATCTTTGGTTGTGCATCTGCAGGACGTTGTTAAGGTTATGGACTAGTTTCTTAGTAGTTTCTGTTATCCTTCCTTTCCAATTATTTATGATGTAATAAAGAGACTCTGAGGACTTATTGTTATCCGTATGTGGACTTTTATTATCAATAGAAACATAGATTTTTCTTCCCTATTTCCTTATTTTGTATAAATGGTATATCATGCAGGTTGTTTAGGATTGTTGTTGGGTAATATTGAGAACGGGTGTTGAGATGCGCTACCGCTGAGATGGGGAGTTTCAGCCTCCCTTCGTCAGTACACTAGACACCGCGACGCCCACCACCTTGGAGAAGAAGGAGAGAGGCGGCGGCCGTGCCTCCCTTTGACTTGTGCCCAAAGAAACACACAGGGAACCCTAGAGTTCATATGAATATTTAATTGGGAAAATATCGAAGAAGACCCTGAAAGTTTTAGAAATTGCACAAACATCTTTGTCAGATTCAAGCACATGCCAAGCACATGATATATTGGTAAATTTGTGATTTCTCTCCTTTTGCTTTATTTCTATTATTTATTTTATGCAAAGACAGAACTTATTTACATTTTAGTCCCTGAACTGCAGAACAATAATTTGCTTGCTCTCTTTGTCTGAAATATATGTTATTTAGGATCCAAAAATTTTGAAAAAATTATGCCATGCTCCTGATGTGATTGTCTTCCTAGCATAAAATTTTCATTGCATTTTTCCTTCATTTATTATTATTAAAAAAATAAAAAACAATGTTTTTTGAATTCCTAAAATTCCAAAACTCATAAAAATTCAAATATTATTCCAAAAATTCCAAAAAAAATTAGAGTAGTTGTATTTCATTGTCTTTTAGTTTCTGACCAATTTTTACGCATTAATTATTTATAAAATCCAAAAAAATTGAAAAACATCAAAAATCTTATAAAAATCAAAACAAAATTCTACAAAAATCTAAAAATAGTGATTTCAGTTCTTGTTTGTAGATAATTGCTTTTAGTTTTTCTTAAAAATAATTTATAGGAGTTTTCGATACTTAAAATATTTTTAAGTTGCAAATTACTCCAGGCTGTGCACATTCTCGTATTTTCGCATTGTTCGATTTTTAGAAAAATACAAAAATATCTGAAAATTACACAAAAATTCTCAAAAACATTCAGAACTTTTAAAACCCAAAAATATTTTTTTCTGGATTTTTCTGAGCATTTTTGACAAATTGAAAAATTACAAAAAGAGTTGGTGTGCGTATTTTTTATCTTGTGAATATCGCTTCATTTTATTTAAAAAAAAATAAAAAAATTGCAAAATCAAAATCACTAAAAATTTGAAAATCAGAAAATACAAAAAAATAGAAATTAAAAAAATTAAAAAAAAATAAAAAGATAAAAAATCACAAAAATCAAGGATAGTTGTCCTTTGAGATTCTTGTTTTCTCTTAATTGATTTTCAATTAACTGAATAACCTTCGGGAATTGTAGCCTCCCTGAGTTCGACCCTGTCCGCTATACAGGTTAATAAGTAGCAAAATTTAAAAATAAAAAAAAATAATTTTTGGTTGTCACAGGATTTTGAGGGAAAAACGACACCTTTATTTATCATTAATAATTTCCATCTCTGACAATTCGCGGTCAAGAAAATGGCGCCGTTGTCAGGGAATTCTGAATCACAATATGACACAATCCCTAAGGAATTTGCAAATAGTTTTGCTATCTGTGATTCAAGCAAAAATAGCTTCCATCCATCTATTTACATAATCTACGGCTAGGAGGATGTACTCTTATCCCTGATTGTTAGGGAATGGGCCCATGAAGTTGATGCCCCAAGTGTCGAAGGCATTTGATATATGTACTCTTGAGCTGATTTTCTTTCCATTCACTGACAATTAGTACAATTCTTCACATAGTCAGTTGCATCCTTGAATGAAGCTGGCCACCAAAGGCCACATTGAAACACTTTCATTGTCGTTCTTTTCCCATAATATTGTCCACCTTCTTAAAGCTTGTAACAGTGGTCTATGCCACCAGTTATTTCCTCCTAAGTTATGAATCTCCTCTATATGCAGTCTGCTCCCTCACAAAATAGGTGTGGTTCTTCCTACTAGTAGAAATGAATGTCTGGCAAGAACTTATCTTTTCTGATCTTCGGCCACTCGGTTGTGGTCTTCTTGGAGACAAGATAGTTCACTATATCGATATACCAGGGGATTGAGGTTACAGAAAGGATAGCATCATTTAAAAAAGTTTCAGTGACCAGCATGATGGCTTGCTCAAGAGTCTCTATCTCTATGATTCTTGAAAGATGACCTATCACCCCATTTTGACTCCAAGCTTGTAACCCAATTTCAAGGTCGAATTTCTGATGGAGAAGGATCCATATGATCATATGAGGTTTGTCATCCTTCTTGCCCTGCAAATAGCGGATGGCAAAGTGATTTGTGTAAGCAATCACCTTGGACCCAAAGAGATGTGATCTAAACTTTTCCAGTGCAAACATTACGACTAGCATCTCTTTCTCTGTTACCGTGTAATTTTTATCAGCCTCGTCAAGTGTTCTGCTAGCATAATGAATCGTAAAGACGGACGTTGTTTCACCTTGGCTGCTTCTATCTTTTTGTATTTTTGCATTTTTCTTCATTTTTTGTCTTTTTGGTGTTGGTGGTGCTCCATCTTCACAAAAAAACATTGGCTCCAATGTCTGGATTGGCTAACGATTTTCTTTAAATGTTATGTTTTTTCCTTTCGTAGTTATAGGTGGCTGGAGTGTAATATTGCTCCTGAGATGTGTACAACATTAGATAAAGCAATATCATTTCTATCTGATTTGGGTTTGACACTACAAACTACCTTCTCCTTGCGATGGAAATTGTTCGGGTTCGCTTTGACCTGAGCTGGGATTATAGTCTTGGCAGCAATCAGGTCATTGATCTTCTAGCTCATCTCAGACAAGTTCTTGATGAGATGGGCCAAACAATCAAGTGTGAGGTTAACAGAGTCCGCCTTCGATGATTCATCCTGGTGAGACCGCTGGCTCTGATGGTAAGGGGGTGGTTGCTGTTGTTGGTAACCCTGAGAATATTGAGGTTGAGGAGGAGGAAGAGAAGCGTACTGCTCATTCTATTTGGAGTATTGGTGATGATACAGAGTAGCCGGCTGTTGATACTGCTGATGGCAATATCCGAATTACTTTTGGTAGTTGTTGTTCCTCTAGTGTATCCTTGCTACAGAGGCTGCTAGTGATGGGCCAGGTTGGACTGGAAAGTCTACCCTACAGACTACTGGTGAAATGGTCGGTTGGCCTGGTTTTGACCTTATGGTTGTCCCTGAGGATGGGTCAGCTATTGTTCCTTTCCCCAAATTGCACTCACCTCCTATATATGCGAAGGAGGTGGAAAACAAGGTTCAAGATACTGTGGACGGCACTTAGGTGACTAGCAGATAACCATATGTGTCAGCAGTTGTGGCGATGACTGCTCAGGACCCTGCATGTAATATATGTGTTGGACCTGAGGTTGGTTGGGACTCAACTGAGATGGTTGTGGCTCTGTCTGCTTGTTCTTCTTAGCTGGATGCTCAGGTACGGTGGTCACAGCATTGCAAACGCTGATAGTACTTACCAGCAACTCCAACTACTTGGCAATGACATCAAGCTTGTCTAAGCCCTTCATTTTCTTCTCGATCTCGGTGAGCTTCTCTAGGTCCTGTGACCTCTTCCAAATTATATCAACCTTTACCAAGTGGCTTCCAATGATGTTTAGGTCAAACTTGTCACACATGTCGACTTCATGCATATCTACCATGTTCACATTCTTGTAGAGGATCTGTGGTGGCGGTTGGATTTGGAAGGTACAAGATGAGGATATCACGACCTCTCATACGACATCTCCTAAAAAATCTACCAAACTACGTCGTCGTCCTTGTTGAAGTGAGATCCTCCGCAAGCATCGTCAACTACATATTGACTTGTTTTTGTCAATCCCCAAAAGAAGTGTTGGACCAGGCTGGTCCTCGGAATGTCATGGTGGGGGCACTTCTCGATCGGATCACTAAACCTCTCCCAGGTTTCATGGAAGGATTCTTGTGATCCTTGGGAGATGCTAGCAATCTTTGACTGCATGAGATTGAGATGACTGAGAGGATAGTACTTGTGAAGGAAATATGACTTCAAGTCCTCCTAGTCATCACCACCTTCCCCCGATGACGAGCTTTGCCCTAAAGGATGAAAGGGAAGGCGGTCATCTTAACTACGCCCAACGGAATATTGGGGTAGTGAGTGGTGCTACATATGCAGCTAAATTGCTATAGATGGATATATGGCTACTCATTTGAATCCCATGGAAGATAGGAAGGAGCAAAAGAAGATGCGGCTTCAGCTCAAAATATCCATGGATCGGTGGGATTTAGATCCACTCATTGATACGGTTGACCCCAAAATTGTATGACTGCTTTAGTATTGGCTTAGGTCAGCCTCTCCGTTCCTCATCTCCCCTCCATGGGGTCCGTCTATAGAGCGATCATCTCTACCATCATTATCACCTCCTCCTCGAGGTATTTTCCTCTTCTGATCTCCTCCTCAGATCATTCCTCATTTCTTGAAAGGCCACTTTGGCAAGTGCTTGGTCAGTCATTTGCTATTGGATTTCTTGAATGGAAGCGAGTAGCTGACTGTTGACCTCATTCTAACTCGTGTCGTGCTCATGATTCTTCTCATTAGTTGGAAGTTGCGGTCCCTTTCCTCTTCCCAGTGGAACTATTTCTGATGTTGTATGTGAATGCACGAGCTTATAACCAGGCAGTGAATCTGCATTAGGAAATAAGACCCAATGGATCCTTAGAAATAATGGATCAAATTTGAGATGAGAGTATATCTCAAACAAGGGATTTATTTGTGAAAGAAAGGTGGTAGAAGGAAAGAGACCAATACACAAGTCTTCTTGGTTTTCGAAGCAAGTGAATATAGGGGAGTCCAAGGAGAAGTTTGTGGGGTCCATCCTATCTTCTTGGAGATTGTCCCTTCTTCGGGCGGATGTTGAACCCAAGAAATCGATGTAGTTGTTAGAGGAGTCCTGACGAAACTATCCAAGAGTCGACATCACGAAGTAAAAGAGGAAGATCGATGAAGGATGAAGGATATGGTAATGAATAAGAAATAAAAGGAATGTAAAATAGTAGAAGGCTCACGATGAGCGGGGATTAAAGACGAAGTAAGAAAAGAATAATATCAAAAATGCGCAAGCGCATGAGACTTTGATCCTTGAACCTAAACTAGATCCAAACAAACACAATACAAAATGGATTCACTGACTCAACCCAATATGAAGTTGTAAGAGTTCGACTATTTTTTATCTTGTCGATTTTAAGGTTATTGATTTAGGCAAAAAGTTTTTATAAGTTCTTAAGCATCTAGTGAAGAACTACGAATCTCCCTAGTTAATTTAGTGGAATTAACGTTAATTTCATTGCAGACATGCAATTCATGATTGTTCAAAATGACAACTAATTTAATTATTAGTCCAATAGGAGTGAGCGGTCAATTTATATTTTTTAACTTGGGAAGTCAAAGGTCGAACTCAAGGGGCCCCTATCTTCTTAGGTTGATTAAAGATGATCTAGAATTAGGATTTTAAAGAGGCATTTTTTAGTATTTTTAAATGAGTTTAATGGGGCTGCCCCCGCATCATTTTCGGCATTTTTTTATTTTTTTGAAAAATATCGCCATGTATATCCATTCCTATATCCCTCCTATATGTCATTCCAATTTCATCAGAAACAGAGACTCCTACGACCTCCATCGAGATGTTGTCCATTTAAAAAATCATGTTGTTAAAAAATGACTGTCTATATAGAGGCCGTAAGAGTCTTAGTTTCTGACAAAATTTGAATGGCATGTAGGAGGGATATAGGGATGAATATACATGGCGATATTTTTCAAAAAAAATAAAAAATGCCAAAACGACGCGGGGGCAGCCATGTTGGCTGCCCCAAGGGGCAGCCCCATTAAACTCTTTTTAAATGAAATGAATGAGCGATACCTAATTTTGGCGAGGTTCAGGGACTAAAATATAATTTTCATTTAAATAATGTTAAAAAAATTACGAAACTTGACCATAATGTGAAATATGATGAAATTAGACTACTATATTTTTTTTGGAATTTTCGGATGCATATGAAATAAATGATGCAAACTAGGTGATTTTGTGTCAATTAATTTTAATAAATACCAAACTTTATATTTTTCGGAAATCAATTTATCCTAGATAGGTCTATATGAAAGATATCTAGAATAATTTTTAATTCTAAAAATACTTTGCTACGAATTAACTAAAAATCAATTACTAAATTCACCATTTAATTTATTGTGAACTCGATATGTGCAAATGAGATGAAATTTTGGCACATGTAGAACAACCTAAGATCTACCTATGGTGATATCTTTTGTTATTTTTAGAGAAATGATTAATTTAATATTAATTAAAGATCATATAGAGGGCAAAATATTGAAATTTTCACCAAAATAATTATATTAAATCAATAATTTATCATAAAAATCAAATAAATATCTACAATGTTAAGCATAAGTTGTCCTACAATGTTCAATTTTTATAATTTAAAAATGATGCAAAACGAAGGTTCAAAATTGTTCCCAAAGATAGGGACCTAAATGCAATATCACAGAAATAAAACTAATAAATAAACATGCACAGGGACTGAGATGTATTTACCTATACCCGCAATGGTATTTATGCAAATTTCCTTAGAAAGATGGACTGGAGCGCGAGATGCTGAGACCACGGGGAGGTAGCCTGCAAATTTCCCTACTATAGCATGTACACCTCACATGCTATTGGAGGCGAGGGCTTGAGGGTTTTTTGTTGGGAATGCAGGGGTGTTCTCGTAAATGACCCAACCCTCACGTGCCTTGCACTTGAGGTAGGAATAATATGAGAGGCGCTGGACGATGTGGAGGCATCCTGCGGGGTCGCTGATGCAACTGCAGGGTTGGTGCGGCGAAGACTGTCTTGGAGGACCTCGGACCTCATGCGACACATGCCCGAGGTCTAAGGAGGAGTCATGAAGCATGAGGAAGCTGGAGGTCTTGAAGTCGACGACAGGGCTCTACGGACCGTCGATGGCAGTTCGTGCTACGCCTGGTGGTGATGGAGTTGAAGGCATGGGGCTGAGGCGATGGTGATCGAAGTAGAAGGGTTGTGCTCGTGATGCAGTGAAGAACAAAGAACCAACAGAGGAGGGCAGAGCTCATTGCAAGGCGGTGACGGTGCAGGCGAGGTCATGGGAGTGTGATTCGATGATGTGTGTAGGTGCTTCTGGAGCTAGAGCGGCAGGCAGTGTGGAAGTGACCCCCGGTCAACACACGATGCAGGAGGCACTACTGGCAGCTGGAAGTGGAGAAACTTCGACTTACGGGCGGAGCTCTGGTGGCTAGGCACGATCATCGAGTGACAGATGGATGTTAGAACAGTGAAGGCACGTTGAGGTGGTTGCTACTCCGCGATGGAGATTGTGTAGTCGAGGGCAGTGGGTCTCTACTGTTGTGTACTGTGATGAAGTGCGTAGCGGAGGAGCTCACGGTGGTAGCTCCAGCGAGGGTGGTCAGTGTGAAGGGGAAACGATCGTATGAGGTGGTATGACTCCGGTCGAGGGTGAAGATGGCAATGAGAGGCAGAGGTAAAGTGTAACGGAGGGAAGAAGAGGATCTGGGGGAGATGTAGAAGACGAAGAAAGAGGAGGAAGGAGAAGGAAAAGGGATAAGATATTTACCTGGTGGATTCTTCCCCGGAGGAGGAGCTCGATGCGTGGCTCCAGATCTTGGCCTTGAAGAGATGCGGTAAAGATTCAAATCTGAAGCTTTGCGGTGGTCGAACACACCGCTACAGAGGAAGGTGGTCCTCCAGATCTCACTGAGGAAGGAACATGGGCCATCATCGCTCAAGTAGTCCTTGCCAAGCTGTCACCGGGGTAGGACTTCACGCTGATGGCGCACCTCTCGCAAAGTGGCAGATGATCATGCTCGTGGGCTGGCGGTGGTTTAAATAGAGAGAGCGAGAGATAGAGGCGATGAGGTGGGGTGGGCACGAGATCATCAGAGGTTTGTTGGGAGCGGTGGTTGTACATGTGGGGATAAGATAATGCGAGGAGAGAGAAGGGTTGATGGTGGTCGAGAGAGGGGGAGACGGCCAGAGGGGATAAAGGGGATCGGGCGGAGATTGCACGGTGCGGGTGGCTTAGAAGGTGGAGCCAACTGGGGAGGAAGATGGGTTGCGGTTGGAGACGCACATGCTAGGCACGTGCATCGAGGAAAGATAGAGAGGGAGGGGGGGGGGGGAGTGGGACGTGGCAGTCTCAAGGGGCGCCACATGTCGCTCCAATTTTTTTTCAAAATTAAAGATAATCAAAAATTAAAAATAAATAAAAGAAGACCTTGGATCAAAATGTTTTCTTCACTAAAGTTGCTCATCTCAATGAGATCTACAACTTTCATGAAGGGATCAAGAGCAAAAGAATTCTTCTGGGCAAAATGATATTTTTGGGGTACTCTATGTACATAGAATACATTGATTTTTGTGTTTTTGTAGTTTTTAAATTTTTAATTAAGATAAAAATCAAGAAAATTATGATAAAATAAATGACACATATTTACACATTAATCTATTTTTTGGATTTTTAATAATAGGAAAATAAAATAAAATAGGAAATGGGAGATATTTGTACAAACCTACGAGGGACACTCAAACTTGGCCAGTTTCTTCTATTTCAGACCTACTTTGAATTTGAATTTTTGTTAATTTTAATAAAACTTTCATCAAATAAATATAAGTGATAATTAAATAAAATAAAAAGGGTTAAGTTTGTATATAAAATATCAGGTCAAAATCCGCTAAAAACACAATGAGCAAAAGAGGCCCAAAACCCAATTTTCACATATGAGCTCCGATTTCTATGAAATTGGTCTTTTTTTAAGGTTTTTAGATGTATATTACTTTAAAAGTAGATTAATCGGACATTTTTTAGGAAGATATGCACATTTTAGTTTGTCGATTATGCAATTATGGTTTTATCTCACGGGCCAATTATTTAAGTTAGCAATTTTCTGTATTTTTACTTTAATCTTGTTAGTAATATGTACACAATGAAGTTGATTCCATGTCAATTAGATATAGCATGAATTAGTTAAAAATACATGATGTTAAGAAAAAATGTGAAGGTGATTATGAATGTAATTATGTGTGCTAAAATGCGGATATTAATTCTAAGTTCATGAATGGTAAAATGCAGAATAAATGATGAAATGCAGCTAATTACTCAGGAACAAAGCTCTATTTCATCATTTAGTGTGATGAATCACTGATTCAACAACCCCCTATGCTTAAACCTTGCCCGTCCCGAGTAATTGAAATGAAATGCAAAAGTGAACTGATTTTGGGTTCCATACCAATGTCATGAATAAAAGGTGAAAATGGAGCTATACCCGACCTTTGGACTAATAGTGTGGCATAACTTCTATGAGAATTATGGTTTAAAATCAATAGACCTCAAGTTCTACACATCATTGTAACAGTTCTGACTCAAAAGTTATCTCAGATCAATCCTTCTCCCAAAGCATACCCCATAAACATTGAATAATTGTCTCATGTGTGTGAAATGTTTTAACTCTTCCCATCAAGAATGCTCAAATAGCATGCAAACCTCTTTCCCAATAACTCTTCCTCGGGGAGTTATGTATTTCCTTCTAAGGTTTACCGCGCCTACAGATCTTGTTGGTATGGATTTTTGGTAACTCTACATGTATCTCATCGTGCCCCTATAGATATGGAATCTTTTTTCTGTACATGTTTTGGGCTCTTAGAAAAAATTGTGCCCCACCATCCATCCCTTATCCCAAGCTTTATTTCTACTTGTACTCAGGTCTTTAAATATCTACGCTACTAGAAAAGAGACCCACACAGTTTTCTAGCGACCCGTTTAAGTTGAGATAAGTGCATAGTGCGAGAGTAAAGATTAGTTCCCTATTCAGAAGTCATACCCAGAATTAGGAGACCGGGTTAGACACTAAGAGTCAAAGTCTGCACATTGTCATGCGGAACTCGAATAATTAAGTCAAAGATCTGAAGCTTCTAAAATCCTCTTTCTTGATGAAGTTCTTTTATAAATTAGGTAGATTAAGGTCAAGTCAAAACCACTCTCCACTTTTATTCATAACTCAGTTCAGAACTCAATAACTTTCCACTTTGCATATGTTAGATATACAAATGAAATGCAAATAAATATAAGGTGCAAGATGATTTTCTTCTCATTTTTTGTATGAATGCAAGGATAACATGCAAGAGTACATAAGTAGTTTTTTTACTTTTATTTTATTTTTACTTTTACCTTTGTCTCTCTCTCTCTACTAATTTTACCTATCCCATAATTATTGTGTAATATATACATGCCCCCTATACTTAGCATTTGTTATATCCTCATAGCACAAAAAGCAACGAAAAGATATAGCTCGTACTAAGAGTAGGAGAGCAAAAAATAAAAAGAAGTATAGAAGTCAACTGCCCCCTTATACTTAGGTTCTAGTCAGCCTAAGTACAGAAGAAGATAAAAAAGTGGAGCGGTCAAGGTCAAGAGGAGAAATGGATGAATATATATAGGATCGGTATCAGTCCCCCCTATACTTAGGCTTTGGTTCACCTAAGTATAAGACAAGAGTGAGTATGAGGACCGATGGGATCTGGAGGATATACAAATCGAGTGGGGAGTGGGGAATAGTAAATACCGATGGCATCGGTCCCCCATACTTGGGCTTTGGACTAAGTATATGATGAAATGTACAAGGGAACCGATGGGGGCAGGGGGAAGGGTGGTTGATGACCAAGAAGATTCTCAACCATCATTGGAGCTATTATCAGAATAATAATACTTAAAGGTCATGTCACTCTAACTATTTCTATTCTTGAGCTTCTTTCTCAGAGTTCGCTCAGTTTTAGTGTCAATCAATTCTTCCTCTAAATATTCAGATGAACAAGAATCAATCTAATCAACCAAATTGTCCCGGTGTATTGAATGGGAGTAGGGGGAGTTGTCCCTAGAAGAATAATAGTGATGGGAAGGGAAAGTCCAATGTGGGTTGATGTATGACTGCTTATTCTGACCAGGCTCCAGATCCGTCGAGCTGAGCTTATTAATAACGATCACATTCTCCAAACTTGATGAGGAATTCTCAGAAGATTCCTTCTCCGAAAAGTTGAAGGCGATGGTCTTAGTCGGTTTGGGAGGTATTCCATGTGAGGGATTGACAATAGGTTCATGATCAGATGAGTTTCCATATAAATTGTAGTATTCTTATAAGGTCCGCCCACGACCCAAGTAGGTGCTGGTGCTCTTAATTGGATTTGCTTGTGTGGACTCACAGTAATGATCAAGGATATCCGAAATAACTGTGTCCGGTTTTGGTGAATCAGACGTGTCTTGGTTGATTTCATTCACCATTGTAGCCCCAACAGTCGTCTCATCAGGTGTCTCTCCTTCGTTTGTATCTATGATAAGTGGAGAGGTTCGGGCATGTGAATGTTCCTCTATGTTACGATTGCTGGTTTCTTATTCAGTTGTCTCAGGGTCTGATGTATCCTCGAGAATTGGATCGGTATGGTTTGGGTTCATGAATATGATGTCTTGAGTCTTATAGTCAATTTTTGCTCTAGCAAAGATAAAAATGTGCTTTCCCAATATAATGGGAGACTCAGATAATTCTCCTTGGTGTTCAATGTCCAGGACAATAAAATCCACTCTATCTGCGACACCTTGGAAAGTAATGACGACAGAAAAAATTCCTCTCAGTCTTTTTGTGGATCGGTCAGGAAACTGAACGGTCACTCTAGTCTTTCTGAGTAGTCCGAGTTTGAGTCGGTCAAACAGGACTTCAGGAGGATGTTTAGGGTAGAATCGTTGTCAATCCAAACATTAGTAAAATCGGTATTCTCAATTCCACAGGTCACCTTGGTCAACTGTTTAACTTTACGGGTCTTGTTTGTCTGAGCCAACATCATTGAACTAGATATAATAATTAGATGATAGTCAGTTCGAGATCTTTTCTTTCCCATCTTCTTAGGTGATAATCGACTCTTCACAAATCTTTGAAGATTAGGTACATAGTATGTGGCCTTGATTAATGGAAGCTTTAAGATCATATATTTACAAAACACTTCCATATTGATGTTGTCCAAATTTTAAATTTTTTTGGTTTTTTAAAAGAGTCAGTAAGGTGGTCAGTGGACTGGTCAGGTGTATGTAGTGTCTGTGTGTGGGAATCAGAGACATTATGTATTTCGGGTTCACTAAGTGATCTTCTCAATTCCTCTTGGTAGGTTATCATGTTTTTTTACTATTTGAATAACATTATCAAATTGTTCTGTCAAAACTTCAGTTATTTAATGATTTTAGCTATGTCATCCACTATCGTCTCATGACTCGGAGATGAATGACTATGCTCGGTATGCCATGATGTTGGCATTTTCTCCTAAACCAAGAAGTAGTCAGTCTCTATCATCAGGATCTGGTCATGAGTCCTATTTCCTTGACTTTAGGTGTCATCTGTATGGTCAAAGGAAAAGTGTTCATACTTGGGCTGTGAATCATCCCGAGCAGAGGATGGTTCAAATAATGTATTAGTATATATAACCAGGAATAATGTTCCTTTATCAAAGTCAGTTATGACTTCATTCATCCTCGAATTCGCTCGATCCATTGTGTCTATATAGTACGTGTTCGATTCTGTGAGCGGTTCGTATCTCAAAGTTTCCACGAAGGGTGGGTGGGTGGAAAGAATGATGGTTGGGGAGGAACTAACTCAAAGAGAGGGTTCCTATGAAAATAAAGTGGAAATGAAGATTGGGAATTTATCATATGAGAGTGATCCACGGAGTCTAGGTATGAATGCCAATATTCTGACATCTTCGAAGAGAATGGTAAAAATCGATCCGCAAAACCACAATCTGTGTATGTAAGTGCACTATCACACAATGCTATACACAAATGCAAACCCCAAATTCACCAACTCAACTCAGTGAAGGTCGCAAAGGTTCGTCCAAGTTATCCTGTTTGTTTTAGTTCGTGATAAATGCAAAATTTTGAAAGAGTTAATGAGTTGTAAGGTGCTTGTATTTTCATAAAGACTAACATAATTCTTACGACTACTTGCACCCACTTTTATCCAGTATGGGAGTAAGTATGAACCATATAAATATGGCTACCCGTTACTTAAGGATGGAGCTTTACACAATGTCCTCTAAACCTCCCACTCTGCTAAGGAAATCCGGATCGTTTACCGGCTACCTGTAGATCCTTACTGAGAAGTAGCTAATCATTTTTGTAGAATCAATAGTCAATCTGAAAATCTTGTTTTGACTTTATCCCTGTGTTCGTCTCTCTCACACTTGTAAGTAGATTCAAACACTGACGGGGTTCCTCTCTCGCAAATAATGATATTTAATTTTATCTGATTTTAATTAGTCAATATTATTAGTAGTCCCCTTGTTTTGATTTGGCTATCACTTTGAATTTGAGTGGAGATCAGTTCACATCTACATGGGGATTCCAATTTTCTTTATTCCTATGTGAATGAAAATCGAGGAAGAATCGAAAAAGCCATGCAACGGGAAACACGATGATGAATGTTGAATCAGAGATACTTACAACGCTTCCTCGCAATCCTTGTAAAATATGCTAAACAAAATTGAAATTTCCCTAGAAAAATAAATATATGCATGCATAAGAAATCACACCTAGAACAAGAATGTCTAATAGCAAGTGATGGAATAATTTAATTTATCTAAATTAAATCGATCTAGTGCATATATTTAAGTGTAGTGTGATCCTATTCCTACGAGTATAAAAAAATCCTAGTAGCTCTAATAGTTGCGGTGTAATCCTAGGATTACGAACTACTCAAGTCAGACCCCACCCCCAGGGCACTAGAAGCATAACTGCGCAGATTGCCTAAAGTCTGTTGACAAAGGTAAAGCCCCAACCGGTAAAAAATCTACTTTCATCATTGAAATCAATTTTTCGTGGGACAAGAAGGTACATGGATCATCGATTCGGGTGCTTCTGTTCATGTATGCAATTTGTTGCATCTATTTCAGGAAACTAAGAGTATTGATGAAGGGGAGATAGTGATCCAGATGGGATCTGATGCAACTATTGCAGGAGTCACCGTCGGGACCTACAGACTATCATTATCAAGTAGAAGAGTCCTAGTCCTTAAAGAATGTATTTATGTTCTAGATGTCAGAATTAACTTAATATATGTATCTAAATTAGCCTCTCCCTTTGTTCCTATTTCTCCATGCAAAACCTACCATCTCCGACTATGTTGTCATAGCTTAAGCTCCTTCCTCTGGTCACTATAGGGGCTCGAGAACCCTCTTTTCCATTCATTCTTACCCCATTAGCTAAGTTATATCTTGTATGTCATCTCAAGGCTGAGGACAACACATCAAATCCCAACAAGTGTTGTAGAGAACTTCAACAACCATTCATCTCTCCTTAGCTCCATGCATCACCATTCAATGAAGGAGGCATCGACAACCTCTATTGGACCTTTGTTGTAGCATCATAAGAGACATTATGATATTGGAGAGCAGCTGACTTCCAGCGCTCATACCTCCTCTCAAGTTCATTGGAGCAGAATCCTTTCCACTTTGTGCTCCCTGAGAGAAGAGGAAGGATAGGCATCCATGAGGAACATATCCACAATGATCATGGTCGTTCCCTTTCATCTCCACCATCTACATAGACCCTCTTTACATCCATTGGATCACCAGTAATAACGGGTGCCCATCTACACCACGTAGAGGATCAACACCCATTTGAAAGCCAAACTCTCGATGAATGCAAGGTAATCAAACCCCAACCCTTTGATTAGATGCTTGATCACGTGATACACATCATATGACTTGGTCCTTTTGTTGCCATGCCCCTCAGGCTTCCTAATATTACACATGTGTCCCCACCAAAGGAAGAGTTTCACAGGACTCCATCCACATGTCAATAAACACAAATAAGCCCTTCTAGTATTAATATTCATGAGAACTTTTGCAATTCAATCCTTACATTATGATGTGAATATTGTGCAATCTATAGCTCCTAAATTTACGATATTGGTCTTACTTTAAAGCTGAACCCTATCTATGTAAATTAATATATTTTGTATATTTTTCTTAATAAGTTTGAACTATCTATAAATTTTGAAATGAAATTTATGTTAAATGCTTAAAAGTTCAATACCAATTCAAGATTATATCATATAAGTGAAAAATTAGCCACTATATAGTATTTACACAAGAAAACTTTTAGCATTGAGTTTCTTTAAATTAAGTATACTTTTGATCTATGGAATTTATTTAGGACAAGACTTATCTGATTTTAAAATTGTAATATTTAACCAAAATAAAAATAGCTTTAGATGCAACACATGTTTAATCAGTTGTGATTTATTGGGAATCTTCTATTATTATTTGTTGTGATTAGAAATTCAAAACATCAAAGTCAACACCTTTTACATTTACATTTTTAATTTATTCCAATTAATTTAAAAAATTCAAAAAAAAATACAGTAGCTTGCATTCTTTATATATGTCGTCTTATACTTTTAATTTTCAAAAATATTTCATTCATCATTAAAATTGAAAAAAGATTAAAAAAACTTGCATGATGCATATTTGATTCATTCTAAAACAAAAATAACAAAAAAATGCATTTGGATTCCTCATTAAATAAGATTTAAGTGGAATAGAATTTTAATTTTTAAGGCTTGATTTGATATAGAAACCTATTTTGTTAAAGAGCCCAATTACCCTTAAACATTTTTAAAATTCTTGTTTCTATTTATTGTATTTTTATTTAGTTTGATATTTTAAAATACCCAAAAACATATCAAAAACCTAGAAAAATCGTAAAAATGTTTATTTTTCATTTTGTTACATATATATCACCTCCTTAAAATGGTAAAATCTTCTTTTTATATAAAATTTTAACATTTTCTATTTTCTTTTTTAATTACAAATCAACTAAAATTTTGTAAAAATATAAAAAATTCAATAGCATTGCATTGTCATAATAATTGGACCTTTCAATAGTACTATATTTATTTCATTTTAATATAGCTACATTCATTGTACTACAGTTGGATACATTTGGTAGACCTGAATCACATCTAGGATCTTCATACTTGGGTTAGACCTCGCACTAAAAGAACTATGTTGTTTTTCCAGCATAACTTTACAATCTCTGGTAGTGGGTTTGTGATTGCAATAACTAATGTGAGCACTTTCCCATATTAAGTGGTCAGATAGCTTAATATGTGGCCACAAAGTCGAGGCAGGTGATTTGGTGCCTCAATATGTGACCGCAATGTGGTGGCATATTGTAGTCACATATTCTATTAAATAGAACAACATAACTAAAACAGAACCTCATTTCTCTTCATCCAAAACCCTTACCTGCCGTCCTACCTCTCCAAGTTGTCGCTCCTCCCTCTCCGTCCAACATCTTCTCTCTCTGATACGCTTTCCCCCTCCCTCCATCCCCGACCTACCTTCTCCTCCTCTCTCCGCCTTCTCCTCATATCCTCCTTCTCCTCATATCCTACACATTCTCATCTCTAGCATCATCTCCTCTACCCTTCCTACCCTTAGAGGGAATCCCTTGTTAGACATGTGAGCCTAGGGTGAACCATTTATACAATAAATGTTATTGTAATCTTTTTATATATCAATAAAAGTTATTGGTTTTTTAATTTCCTTTTTGAGATTCATGAATGAATGCGCGTATAAGGTCTCTTGGTACAATTAGATTTATGTACCATGACCATCTTGATAATCACACAGTTGTTGATTCAATGATTAGATCATAGAGTCTATGTGCTGAGATGATATCTAAAGAGTTAGATCGAGGATTCATTTAGTGCCATCAATGATTGTTAAGGAAGGATGTCCATCCTAAGAAGGAGATGGCAATCCTTATTCCAAAGATTGAAATATGACAGACCTCTTGATGCAGGTCCTCTACATATGACTATAGATTCAGAGGTATAGGATAAGTTAAGTCAAAGAGATGAATTAACGAGATCGAGATAACCAAGACCTACATTATAAGTTGTCATGATACATGCATACATCCTCTGACAGGAGACATGTGTGTTACTATTTGTCTGAGTATGTACATTAGGTAGACCACTCAATTAATGACTTAATCAAGGTCTATAAACCAGTAAACTATTGTGCATATAAGGGTGTATGAGTAATACGATCTCTCGAAAGGATCATACAAGTTCACTACTGAATAGGAAGACATGCACTTACTCATGAGATATTGGGACCAACTAAATTCCATCGATGGTCATCTTGCTTTGGAAGCATGACAGGATTTATAGGTATGATATATTCTTTTGGAAAGCATATGATTGATACCAACTCCCAATGATCATATGAGAAACTTAATGACAAAATCCTAGAGAAGATAGTTCAAATATGATCAGACATTCGGGTTTATTCTAGGTTTTTCAGTATGCAGTATGTACAGGTATTGGGAATACTCGAGGTGATGTGATCTTAATCTATTGTATAACCATGAAACTTTCATTCAGAGGGAGTGATGAAACAGGTTTGGATTTTAGTGTCTCCACTCAGTAGACTAGTCATCTAAACTTAGTGCAAATGTTGGACATTGATCTGAATATGATTTGGATGTAATGAGAAGATTAGATATTCTCTCTAACTTGATCAGACATCTCTGAGAGATCTTCTATATTTTTGATATGAGATTAGATCTTGGTATCCAAAAACTGTACATGGAATAAACAGCCGTACTGTTTTTATCTCCAAGTATCTGCGAAGAATGCATATTATTATTAAGAGAGTTCAAAAATAATTCCATTACTGACAATATCTGAGCATTAAAATATTGATGATTAAATAGGATTTAGTCATCATTAATGATGTGGATATGATTCAAATTATTTTGATATATGTAGAGAGGCATCTAAGATAATTAAATTGGATTTACTTATCTTAGGTAAGATTAATGTAGTGGTACCTTGGGATTTAGGTTACTCATTTGCACGACATTCATATTATTTAATTTAAGATTGATCGCATCAAATTACGAAAAAAGCAGGAAAAAAATTTGTAAGTTTGAATGACATTCACAATGACATAACAAACCACATCAAGACATGTGTTGCCAAAGAAACTTTGCATTAACTTCCATATAGTAAACATGTATCACAAGCAAATTTATTATTTTATACATGTATACTAAAAAATATGGCAGAAGAGAAAGAAAATATAATAGAAATATAGTTGTCTATACAAGGTTGTCATATGTATCGTCAAAAAAAATCACCATCTGAACACCAAGCTCAGAATCCTATTAGTCAACTATTATGCCATAGGCACCTTCTCTACCATCCATGTTAGGGACAAATAGACATCAATAATTGTTGAGTACAAATATTAAATAATAAAAATAAATAGGAGGTTAAGTGGATACAAAAGGAAGCAAGCAGACAGGTAATGATATCATAAAATAATTTAACTACTTGCATGGAAAAAAGGTTACTTGGTAACTTAGCACACTAACCGCTATCACTCACCCTACCCCAACCTCAACATTTAATACTTTCATTATTAGTTATAAGATCATGTTAGAGCAAGTGATCTAGATTTAGGTTATATCCTTTTCACTGTTATCATTTATATGATGTAGTGATGGATCACTTTAACATATAGATGATTTCCATTTTACGATCTTTTCCCTCACCAAAACCTATTGGCAGAATAGTAACCAACTTAGATGGTGAAGAAGACCCGTAAGGGACTCATCTGTCTTGCTTCCCTAGTGAAAGATCCTAAGATACCCTATGTTAGTTGTGTCGTGTTGTTGTAGTCGGGCAATCAAGATCGATCAAAAATTAACCACATGAATCGATGAATCAATGAATTGTTTAAAGTGTGATTTTATGTATTTTTAACTTAGGAAAGCCTAGGGTCAACTCAAGGAGGCAAAAGAACAACGTCGGCTCAAATTATACAGATTAGCTCAAGGTTTTCCAAGCATAACTTTTTTTAATTTTTTATGCAAGAAAAATACAAATGCACAAATGCGATTGAATAAGGTTAATCAATCAAGCGACATTGCTAAATTAATTTTAATGTGAAATTAATCCAAGTTATATTTTTCTCGGAAACCTGATCCAGTGATAAATGTAAAATTTATTTTTTGGAATTTTTGGATTAAAGACTCAATAATGAAAAATGTAATCTTTTTATGGGGTTTTATGCAATTTTTTGTGTAAACAGAATGTAAAAATTATGGAATTTTTACAGGAAGTAAAATAGATTAAATGACGCTAAATAGTTTTTGGATTTTTTTGACAATATACGAATTTTTTATGATTTTCTACTGAAAACAGAGTGATAATGCGTATTTAGTTTCTAATAAATCCATAGAATCAAATTATCCAGAAATCAATTTATCTCAAAAAGATATTTTAATGAAAAATCCAACAGACTTGAAATTTCGTAAAAATAATATTCGTGGTTCAATTAAAAATCAATTATACAAATGAGTAACTAATTTATTTAAGGCACAGGGCAACTCCAATTTAGATGAAATTTGGAAAGTACATAAAACACATTTCATCATCATTTCTGAATTTTAGGGAATTTGTAAAGCATCCGTAAAATAAATATGACTTTAAGACCTCACAGTGGAATAATAAGCAATTTTTCACAAATGCAATTTTAATTAATTACATAAACCTCGTAAAAATCCAAATAAATAGATAGACGGTAGAGAATTAGTAACTCAAAAAATGTTATTTTTTAATTAAAAAATGATGCAAAATGGATGTTCAAATTAGAGCATAAGTTTATGGTGTCTTTGCAATACAAGAAATAGAAACTTAATAAACAAATTGTGCCTAAGGGTCAACATGCAATTTTGCCAAAATAAATAAATAAATAAAAATAAAGAGGACCTTTCAACGTTGGTTCCAAAAATGGAACCACTTCTCCCAGGCTAGGGCATGCGCAGAGGGAGGATGTGGCAATGCAATCATGCGTAGGAGGGTGGTGTCGCTGATGGGCAACAATGGGTACATGATGGAGGGGGTGCATGCTAGGGATGTCAACGAGCGGTTGGCGGTGTGTGAGGTGGTGATTGGGGAACGCATAAGGGGCGCATGGTGATCGGGGCAACACACGATTGTGCGCACGACTGGAGGCGGTGTACAGGAGAGCGACGACGGCATGAGGGTTGGTGCATGCAATGGTGATCAGAAGGATGCGGCCACATGTGGGGATTCTAGTCTAGAGCGGGTGCGATCGCAAGAGGAGGGTGATGCAGTTGTGTGTGCGGTGGCAAGCGCAGCCTGGAGAGCTGCGGTCATGGCTGGGGGCGACCGCAAGAGCGTGGTGGCGATTAACGAACACGCACTAAGAGGGACGGCCGCATGTGGTTGTGGCACGACTCGTGGCCACATAGAGGGAAGCGACCAATGGTGGAGGGTCGGCTGGTGGGAGGCATGTGGCGACGCGACATGGAGGAAGGGGGCGGTTGCTACTTCTTCCCTTGCTCTTCTTTTTTTTATTTTTTTGTGAATTTTTTGTAGTTTTTTAAAACAAAAAAAGTATATAAATGAAATGAAAAGGTGGTGATGATGATGATAGTGATGGTTGTGATGATTTAATGTGTAACAAGAAAAATAAATGTTAGATAAAATAAAAAAATAAGGAAAAAGAGAAGGAATACTTATTTGAGATTTCACCAATTGTACAAAGCAGCTATCTTGGACTCTTATCGTTGCCTTAGGAAGATCGACGAGAAGAACCTTCGAATCTCTACAACTTGCCTGGAGGGCCACTGCTACGAAGTAGGAGAAACCACCATGGATCTAGTCGATGGCTCGTCATTGCTCGACATCGAAGAAGGAGATGTCACCTCACGGCTTCGACAGGGCTAGAGCCTCGCTCGTAGAATGGTGGATGATGAAAAATGAAGAGAGTGGGGGGAATAAATAGGAGGAGGAAGATGAGGGGAAGTTGGAAAGAAGCGGGGTAGAAGTTGGTGGAGTGGTGGAAGACGAGGGAAGAATGGGGAGTTGGTGGCTTGGGTGAGAAGTTGGAGTAGAGAAGAAGTAAAAGGATAAGAGAAAAGAAAAAAATAAAGTAAATAAAGTAGGCTACTAAAAACATGAAGGGAAAAGGGAAAATGAAAATAGATAAATAAATATAAATAATAAATAAAATAAAATAAACTAAACTAAGAAATTAATAAAAAAAATGGGGTGACATGTGGTGGCTCCAGAAGCTGCCACGTGTCACACATAGTAAAATCAAAAATTAAATGTAAAGAAAATAAAAAAAGAAATAGCAAAAGGGTCAAATCAAAAAATGGTCAACATGAAAGTTGCCCGTCTCTAAGAGATCTACAACTTTTGCGAACGACTGAAAATCAAAAGAAGCCATATGTACAAAGTGTATTTTTGGGTGGTATCTTATAGGTATAAAATACTATATTTTTATACTTTGCATTCTTTTATCATTTTAAATAAGAGAAAATTCAAAATAAAAATATAGAAAATATGAAAGAAATATTTACAGCTTAATCTATTTTTTGGTATTTTTAATAATTAAGAAAATAAAAAAATAAAATAAAGGGTAGTTTGGTTAATATGTACAATATACAATAGGGACCCAAAATCCAAGTTTGACATACGAATTCTGATTTTTATGAAATTGATCTTGTTTTGAAGGTCTTTGAATGTATATTACTTTAAAAGTGGGTAGACCTAAATCGGACACTACGAGAGAGAGATATGTGCATTTTAAGGTTTTTAGTCTAAAAATAGGATTTGGGTTTATTAGTCAATTTTACAAGTTAGTATTTTTTGATATTTTTCCTTTATTAGTGCTAGTAATATGTACCCTATAAAGTTAATTTTATTAGATTTAGAGTTAAAATAAAATATATAAAACAAGGTGAATTTAGCTAATATACATGTGAATATGTACAAGTGCATTTGGCTCCTTATTTAATGCAAATATGAATGCTAAAAATGCAAACATTAATTCTAAATGCATGAATACGAATAATACATAATAAATGAAAATATGCAGCTAATTGTTCGAGAACAAAGCTTTATTTTCAACTTTTATAGTGATGAATCACATATTCATCAACCCACTATAATTAAACCTTGCTCGTCCCTAAGCATCTAAAATGAAATTTAAAAGTGAAATAATTTTGGGTTCCATACAAAAGTCATAAACAAAAGGTAAAAATGGATCTTGACCCGAACTTTGGACTAATAGTATGACAAAACTTTATTGGGAATTGAATTTAAGACATAACAACATTTAAGTTCCACAAGTCTCTTATTTAGAGTCACCTCAACAGTTAGGTCAGAACAATTCCTCATACGTAAATTCTGATAAATATGAATCTTACATGTACTCTGTAAATGAAATATAGCTCTCCACATCATAAATAGTAAAGAAACGACCTCCTTTAATAAGGTAACTCTAATTCCTCGGTCTAGCAACTCTTTCATCGAGGAGCGGGGTATTCCCTTCTAAGTTCGAGTGCAACCAGCTTAAGAAGAGGGGGGTAGAGAAGAGAATAGACTGTGACCAATGTAGTCACATATTCGTGGAGCTTGACCAGTGTAACCAAGTCTCCAGCTGCAGGCTTCCATGGTATGAGGATTTGAATCATATGCCTTGCAAATATACATACTCTGGCATACATTTTTCTTTCAATCATACCTGTCCATTTTTTTGGAGTTTTTTTCTTTCTTCTTTTTTTGGACTATATACAAGGTGCAACATGTACATGAGGAGTTTTTCTTCTTGAGCTAGTATACTATCCCTCTTTTGAAGTATTATTGCAACCCATAACATCCCATCATTAGAGCTCAAGGCCACTAGACTAGGTTGAGATGCATTGACCTGCCTAGAGGAGGACAGATGTTTCCGCCCATGTGCTACTCCAAGCCAAAAGATTCCACCTCCTCACCATCTCATCAATGAAGAGTTATGTACATGGTGCTTGTCCAAGTTAGGTCACTGTCTAAGAGAATCGTGCATGTCTATGAAATATTCTACTTAGACCAATCAAGATGACATGTGAATATAGACTTGTAGGCTCAAAGAATTAAGTCACTCAACCTGAAAAGTTTTAACTTCAATTCCTAAAAGCTTGCTCTGAAATTAGGTAGATTAAGGTCAAGTCAATTCCTTCATCGACTTCTATTCATAACTTGGTTCAGAACCCACTAACTTTTCATTTCGCATATGCTAGATATGCATATGAAATGTAGATGACATGCAATAGAGATGAATGAAGTGCAAGACACTTTTTTTAAATGCAAGGATGATATGCAAGAGTAAATAAAAAGCCTTATTTTTTCATTTTTTAATTTTCTGGTATACCTCCTATTTTACAACAATTTTACAAGAATTTTATAAGTATTATATAGATTAAATGATATACATATTACATAAATATAATGTATTTGAATTTTTTTCAATTTTTACCCATCCCGTAATTATTGCATATACAACAATATGTGAAAGTACAAGCTATGGGTAAAGTATATATATGTAATATATACAGCCCCCCTATACTTAGCATGTGTTATGTCCTCAAAGCAAAAGAAGTAAAGAAAAAGACATAGCTCATGCTAAGCGTAGGAGAGCTAAAATAATAAATGTATAGAAGTCGACCCGCCCCCTGTACTTAGGCTCTGACAGCATAGAAGAAGATCAAGAATGGGGTGGTCGAGGTCAGGAGTAGAAATGGATGAATATATACATGACGTGCATCGGTTCCCCTTATAATTAGGCTATGGTCAACCTAAGTCTAGGATAAAAGTGAGTGTGAGAACCGATAAGATCTATAGAATATACAGAGAATGGTGAAGAAGAGGAGAAGAAACTCGAGTCGCTCTACCCCTTACTCAGGATTGGTCATCTTAAGTATAGCCATAAAATGAAATGATATGGATCCGGGAGCAAGTGATATGAATCGTTGGGGAGGGAAGGAAAGAAGATATATATAAAAAGAGTGAGAATATACAATGATCAAGAAGGTTTATGACGAGCCTTCTTACAGGATCGAGGAGGTGGGAAATATACATATGTGTCGATGTCGAAATCATCCTCAGATGAATAATAGTGAGGTGTAGGGATTGTCCAACAAGAGTCGACACACGGTTGCTTTCTCAGATATGGCTTAAGAACAATCGAACTGAGCTCGCTCATATAAACCATTTCATCTGAACTGGATGAGGATTCCTCTGAAAATTCCTTCTCTAGTATGTTGAAGGAAACTTTCTTAGATGGTTTTCTAGAACCTGAATCATTGAGAGGGAGAGGAGAGTGACACACCTTGAGGGGTTTGGAGGAACACCTCGAGGAATCAATTCTCGACTTCCTCTCACTGGATAACTGACTATAGGAAGGAGCAACCATGTTTTTCGATGGGGTCAATTCAGTCCTGGTTGTCTGCTTTGAAGGTTCAGGATGTGGTGCGGTACTGACAATGGGTTCCTCATCAGACGAGTCACTATATAAATTGTAATATTCCAGAAGGTTCAACTCGTGTCTTGGGGAGGTGTTAGTGATCTCAATAGGCTTGGCATTAGGAGTGATGTAAGCAGTGGGAGTCAATGATATGTAGGGAGTCTCTGATCCAATGGTCAGTTCGACAGCCGTATCTCAGTTTTAACAGAGAGGTGTGACTAATCTACCTCTCGATGGTCACAACTGTTATCACCTTATGGGTTACCTTAGAGTATAGTGTATCGAAGAATGGGTGAGGTCAGAGTGCTCCCAATGCTGTGAAATCATTCTCCCGAGTCTCACAATCTATAGCCACCATAGTCGAGCTAAGAACGCCTTCCCAAGAATATTAGGAGATTGGGTAAACTCTCCTCGATGCTCAATATCAATGACTGTGAAGTCCACCTGGAGTAGAGCACCTTGGAAAGTAACGATGACTGAAATGGTTCCTCTCGGCCGATCTATAGATCGATCAGCTAGATGAATGATCTCTCTTGACTTTCTGATTGCCCTAAGTTTTAAGCTTATCAAACACAGAGGTCGGGAGGATATTTATCGGTGAGTCTTCATCGATTCTTGCATGGGTAAAGGTAGTGTCTTTGATTTCACATTCAACCCTAGGCAACCGCTTCACTCTGCAGCTTTTGATCTTTCTCCTAATCACCAAGGAGGTGGCCATAGACACTATGTCTCTCTCTGTCCTTGCCCTCTTATTGCCAGACCTCTTAGATATCAATTTACTTCTCACAAATCGTTTGAGGTTGGGGAAGTGATCTATGACCTTTATTAAAGGAATCTTAAAAATTAATTCTTCATTGAGTGCTTCCCTTAGTGTAGGATCCAATTTTTTAGGTCTTTTCATTTTTATTTTATGAGTTTTTCTGATTTTGCAATGTTTTTGGTCTTTTGGGGATTTTTATTTTTCTGTTTTTTTGAAGAGGCAAAGGAGGAGCGAGATGATGTACAGACTCTAGATTGGAAGGTGAGTGGTTAGTAGAAGAGGGACATAGAAGTGACTCCAGTTGTACAGACTATGTGGATTTCCTTGTGTCCTCTAAATTTTCAACATTGAATCCGCTTATTCCATTTTCCACTTCCATAACTGAGATACAATAAATTGAAATGATTCGACCAATGACATTTCTAAGTTTATCCTCAATAAATTCATATCTCTTCACAACCCTAGAAATGTTATCCTCTAAAGAGTCCTCATAGCAAATCATTGAAGCAGTTTGTCTACTCGGAAGATATTGTTGTGATCTTGAAGTCTCATACTCAACATACCTAGACTCTGGCTTGTAATACTGGGTCAAGTATGGACCATCCGAATAGCATATATTGGTCAGAGCCTTAACTAATGGAGTTAATGAACATAGGGCTGGTAAGTCTATCTCATGAGTCCAATCCCGTGTATGTGTATGCTCTCAGAATGTGTGTTATGAAGGCTGGTCAAGCTTAATTACTAAGGTTAATCAAGTCAGGAAGATCATATGGTGCATGCCTCTCCATTCAATTTGTTCGATCGACCATGTTTTGCCCTAAGGTTAATTCTGGATGTGTATGTAGGGATTGTAGTCCTGTCCTAACTTGAGGTAGGGGTAAATAATTCTGCCAATCATTTGTCTCAGTTGTGCCTTGCTCTTCGAATTGTTCCTATATTCCAGCAAGTGACCGACTATAAGGTGAGCTAGCTGAGGTTAGAAGTGGTTCAGAGGTGTAAGAAGGTGGGGTAGGTGAGAAGTACGAAGAAGGGGGGAAGTCAGTTGAAGTTCTGACTTTGTGGTTTGGATGGGGGTATGAGGAGAAATAAGAAGGTGAAGATGATTGGATTATGGTCAAAGAGGGATAACTTGGATACGACATCTTGAATAGGAATGGATAAATGTAAACAGATCGAGGTAGAAAAACATGTAAGTACACCGGATAACACACATGAACAGACAAAAAACAAACTCAAGAGAAAACCTCAAATTCATCAACTTTACATGTGAGGGCCGTAAAGGTTCGACTGAATTATCTTGTCAGTTTTAGTTGGTGAAAAATGTAAGTCTTGAAAGATTAACGAGCTATTAGGTGCATGTACTTCCCTACATACTGTCCTGATCCTCACGAATAGTTGCATCCACTTTCAGCCAGTATAGGAGTAAGTACGGACTGTATAAATACGACTATCCATTTTTTGAGGATAGAGCCTTACACGACGTCCTATAAACCTCCCACTCTGCTAAGGAAATCCGAACCGTTTACCGGCTACCCATAGATCCTCACTGAAAAGTGGCGAATCTTTTTTTTTGAACCAGTAGTCTATATGAAAATCCTGGCTTTGGCTCTATCCTAGTGTCATCTCTCTCTCTCTCTCTCACTTTCAAATAAATTCAGACAATGATGGGTTACTCTACCGCAAACAAGGGTTGATTTTAGTCAAATTTTTGGTCCAATTCAATCAACAGTTTTGATTTTAGAGATTAGTTGTTACTGAAATTAATCCACAAAATCAATCATGTCTACCGTCCAGTCCCAATTCCTTTATCCTAGTTAGAAAAACTAAGAGAGGGGATCAGAAAAGTCAGTACGATCAAGAAAACAATGATGAATTCTTGAGTAAGAAGACTTACAATTCCTCCAGCTCTCTACATACGGGAGGCAATACAAAATTTAAATTTTACACTATATAAAATGTACACACGGAAATCATTCCTAGACAGGCTGCTTTATTAGGGAGTGATGAACAAATTAATTTTGACTAATAGCTCTACGATCTACGTGCATCTCGTTAAGTGTGATATGTGGTCCTATAGAGTACGAGCATAAGTAAAAAATATTTACTTTGAGAGCCACGAGTGCAGGTCCTATTCTACTTCAAGCAAACCACACAACCACGAAGGGTCCAATGTCTAGGGTCCAGGTATACACGCAAGATTCCAAACGAAATCCGTTATAAATATGCAATTATTACAACTTAATGAAAATCAAAATTTCTCTTCAAAATTCTTCTAGGAATCCCAACAGCCGGCTCGCTCCATGAATCATCGGCCTCAGATGCACTTCGAGATGCATCGACTTTAAGAAAGCCGCTCCAAGCCCATCATACCCTCACACAAAAAGATGGAATTTTATGTCAGAGAGACAAAAGAAAATAAGTAGAGAAATAATTGGAAAAATGGAATAATTGCAAGTGGTTTTGGGGGTCAGACTACCCGAATGAATGGAAAATCAAAATCTAATTTTCTAAAATGATCCTAAGCCGTTTGCCTCCTCAGCAATGGTGCCATTTAAAAGACCCTAAAATACCTTCTATTAATTGCATCATGTTGTTGTAGTCGTGCATTAGGATCAATAAAAAATTAACCACACGAATCGATGAATCAACAAATTAATTAAAGTACGGTTTTATGTATTTTTAACTCGGGCAAGCCCCAGGTTGACTCAAGGAGGAAAAGGAACAATGTCGGCTCAAATTAAATGAATTAACTCAAGGTTTTTTAAGAATAATTTTTTATGCAAGAAAATGCAAAGGCACAAATGCGATTGAACGAGATCATTAAGAAATCAAGCAACTTAGCTAAATCAATTTTAATGCAAAATTAATCTAACTTAACCAAGTTATATTTTTTCCGAAAACCTAATCTAATGGTGAATGCAAAATGTATTTTTTTTAGAAATTTTGGATTAAAGACGCAACAATGAAAAAGGCAACGTTTTTATGAGTTTTTATATAATTTTTTATGCAAACAGAATGCAAAAAATATGAAATTTTTAATGGAACTAAAATATAACGAAATGAAGCTATAAAACCTTTTTTGGAATTTTTTGACAATATATGATTTTTTATGATTTTTTTTTACTAAAAACAGAGTGATTGTGAGTATTCAATTTCTAATAAATCCACGTAATCAAATTATCTAGAAACCAATTTATCTCAAAAAGATATTTCAATGAGAAATCCAATAGACTTGAAATTTTGTAAAAATAGTATTGTGGATTAAATTAAAATCAATTATACAAATCAGTAACTAATTTATTTAAGGCATAGAACAACTCCAATTTAGATGAAACTTGGAAAATAATTAAAGTGCATTTCATGGCATCATTTCTGAATTTTAGAGAATTTTTAAATTGTCCATGAAATAAATATGACTTTAAGACATCACAGTAGATAAAATAAGCAATTTTTTACAAATACAATTTTAATTTATTTATCCAAATTTTAGAAAAATCCAAATAAATACCCATATGGTAGAGAATTAGTGACTCAACAAAATACTATTTTTTCAATTAAAAATGATGCGAAATGGATGTTCAAATTAGAGCATATGTATAGGGGTGTCTTTGTAGTACAGGAAATAGAAACTCAATAAACAAACTATGTCTAAGGGCACTTTTGCATTTTCAAAAGTATGAAAGGGTCAGCATGCAACTTTACCAAAATAAAAATAAATAAATAAATAAATAAAAATAAATAGGACCTTTCAACATGGGTTCCAAAAATGGAACCCACTTTCCCCAGACTAGAGCACACGCTGAGGGAGGATGCATCAGCGTAATCGTACTAGGAGGGTGACAAGACTGGTGGGTAGCAACGGGTATATGGCGGAGGGGGCGCGTACTAGGGATGTCGATGAGTAGCTGGCAATGAAGGACGTGCTACGAGCAGAAGACGTGAAGGAGGTGCACGTGAAGTCGCGACTAGGGAACATAGGAGGGGCGCACTGTGATCAGGGAGATGCGCAGTTGTGCACGTGACCGGAGATGGTGCAGAGGAGAGAGGCGGCTGGCGGGCTGGTGTATGCGACGATGGTCAGGGACTGCGGCCACGTGTGGGGATGCTAGTCTGGAGCGGGCACGATCGTAAGAGGAGAGTGATGCGATTATGCGTGCAGTGGCAATCGCGGCCTGGAAAGTTATGTTTAAGGGCGGGAGTGACCGCAAGAGCATGGTGGCGACTAGGGAACACACACTTGGAGGGATGACCGCATGTGGTTGCGGCACGGCTCACGTCCATTCGGAGGAAGGAGACGTGCAAAGGAAGGGTCAGTTGGTGGGAGGCATGCGACGACGTGTTGTGGAGGAAGGGGGGCTGATGCTCCCCCCTATTCTCCTTTTTTATTTTTTTATGATCTTTTTGTAGTTTTTTTAAATAGGAAAAAGTGTAGAAATGAAAAGATGGTGATGATGATAATGGTGGTTGTGATGATTTAGTGTGTAATAAGAAAAATAAATGTTAGATAAAATAAAAAAAATTGAGAAAAAAGAGAAGGAATAATTACCTGAAATTTTGTTGATTGTGTGGAGCACCTATGGCGGACTCATATTGTCACCTCAAGAAGATCGAAGAGAAGAACCTTCGAAGCTCTACAGCTTGCCTAGAGGGCCACTGCTATGAGATGGGAGAAACCACCTCAGATCTCCTCGATGGCTCATCGTCACTCGACGTTGAAGAATGAGCTGACACCTCATGTCTTTGATGGGGCTAAAACCTCTCTCGTAGAATGGTGGATGATGAAAAATGAAGAGGGTGAGGAGAATAAATAGGAGAAGGAAGATGAGGGGAAGTTGGAAAGGAAATGGGTTGGAAGTTGGAGGAGTGGTGGAAAATGAGGGGAGAATGGAGAGTTGGTGGCTTGGGTGAGAAGTTGGAGTAGAGAAGAAGTAAAAGGAGAAGAGAAAAGGAAAAAATAAAATAAATAAAATAAAATAAGCAGGCTACTAAAAATAATGAAGGGAATAGGGAAAAATGAAAATGGATAAATAAATATAAATAATTAATAAATAAAATAAATAAACTACGAAATTAATAAAAATGGGGTGACATGTGGCGATTCCAGGAGCAGCCACGTGTCGCACCAAGAAAAATCAAAAATTAAATGTAAAGAAAATAAAACAAATAACAAAAGGGGTCAAATCAAAAAGTGGTCAACAAAAAAGTTGCTCGTCTCTACGAGATCTACAACTTTCGTGAACAATCAAAAATCAAAAGAATCCTTATGTACAAAATGTATTTTTAGGTGGTATCTTATAGGTATAAAATACTGTGTTTTATATTTTGCAATTTTTGTCATTTTTAAATAAAAGAAAATTCAAAATAAAAATATGAAAGAAATATTTACAACTTAATCTAATTTTTTGGATTTTTAATAAACAAAAAAACTAAAATAAAGGGTAGTTTATTAATATGCACAATATACAATAGGGGGGCAAAACCCTAATTCCACATACGAACTTCGATTTTTATGAAATTAGTGTTTTTGAAGATCTTTGAATGTATATTACTTTAAAGTGAGTAGACCTAAATCTGACATTGTAAGAGAGAGAGAGGTGCATTTTGAGGTTCTTAATCTTAAACTAGGATTTGGGTTTTATTAGTCAATTTTACAAGTTTTGATAAATTTTCTTTATTAGTGCTAGTATTATATACATTATAATTGATTGTATTGGTTTTAGAGTTAAAATAAAATATATACAACTAGGTGAATTTATCTAATATACAAATGAATATGTACAAGTGAATTTTTCTCCTTATTTAATGCAAATATGAATGCTAAAATGCAAACATTAATTCTAAATGCATTAATTCAAATAATGCATAATAAATGGAAATATGCAGCTAATTACTCGGCAATGAAGCTCTATTTTCAACTTTTAGAATGATGAATCACATATTCATCGCCTAGTAGAAGAGCAGTCTTAGGGAAAAGCTAGGAAAAACTCCAACTACACCCTTGAGACAGGCGGGAGTGACTCTTCAGTACGAGTCGCCTCACTCCTGCCCGAACTGGTGTAGAAATGGGCTAAAGAAGCTTGAAGAAAAGCCAAAGGTCTTCCAGCCTAGGAACCCTAACAGTATTCAGTGTCAGCGGAACTAGTCATGTGAAAATACATGGATCCCAGAGAAGCAGAAAAAATACAAGCTTGCGATAAAACCGAAGAAGGGGTTGGGATCCTAGACCTGCACACAAGGCGATCGTTGCCCAATCTGTACATCCTAACTCCATCCCAGTTGAGGATCACTGCACCTTCGCATAGTCAAGTGTAAGAGGTCCTTTGACTAACACAATTAACTGTCATCATTGATGCCCATCAAACCATATATACGTGTGGAACAAGGCACTTGTGCAACAACACGAAGTCCATGGCTCAAAAATCTTCAACTAGAGAACATAAGTTACTACAATATCCAACCATGATCCAACCTCCAATCATAAAGAGAAAACCAAACCATGCCACTTTTTAGAGCTTATGCAAGGAAGTCTCTATAGCACATTTGACACTTTGTTTAGTTCCTATGATCATAGATAAATTTAACAAAAGTTTCAATTACTAAACCAACCCTTTACCTCGTTACATAAAGACTAAAACCATGTCTTCAAGGAAATAGTCTGAATTTAGGTTATACCAAATATCATGCACATGCAATAACCATGCATCTTTTAGGGCGTGAGCTCACCCTAACCACAACAAAGTATCTACAGGACAACGCTTGGCCAATAGAAGGAAACAATCAAATGTGAACCTAGACGCAATCCCTCATGGAAATGAACTTCAAACCTGACTTTCTTATTTCCACCTAGGGAACAAATGGAACTACAATATCCAACCACAAGTCAGCATACAATCTTAAATAGAACCTAACTGCAACATATGTCAACTATGCAATAAAAAAGAAAGACTTGCCATCTTCACAACACCTCGATCTCATCTTCACAACACCTCAAGATGTAGAGTTTAAGTCAAGTATCTTCACTTTCAAGGAAAAGTTCCATCCATGATGTTATTCAACATGAGTAATTAGGTATACAGAAAGAACTCGACACAAAATGCCAACATATACATGACAATGTAAAAATACAAAATCCCTTTGTTGCTTTAGGACGTAGAGACCTTGTCATAATTTAAACTCCGAGCATCCAAGATAAAAAAACTAAGTAGAATATTTGTTTGACAATAATATTAATCATATGCAGATTTAGCAATCACTCTAACTTATTGATTTGAAGCTTGATAGAATGATTGGCAACAAAAAGGAATGCAATCGGATCCTAAAACAAGAGAAAAAGGAGACGAAAATAGTTTTGAATTGTGTAAGCCTATATAAATGACAACAAAAAGGGGAAATTAGCGTGTACCTTGAACCCTCTAAATGGAGAAAAATGGATCGATCACATCAGTAGCAGTATAAAAAATCAAGGAGGAAGATGGGTTTGGGGAGAAGAAGAGAGGAGAAAACAAGAGGAAGAAGAAGATGGGGAAGAAGAAGAAGGGATATGGTGATATAAAAAAGGAAGAAAGAGGGGTATGTATCAAGTTTTTGAAGAAAAAGGGGGTGACATGTTGGTAATTTGGAGGAAAAACAGTACGTCTGTTTTGAACAAATATATTTTATTTTATTTTCAACTTTCATTTCTATTTCTTATAAAACACTCAAACCATCGTAACTATAATCTTTGATCTTCGGTTTGGGCATAAAAAGACTTGTTTCAACCGTCTCAGAGTAATGATCAAAATGAGTCTATTATTCACATTTTTCTGACATAAGATGGATTCAGAAATTGGCAAAATACAATTTTTATTTATGATTAAATTTTGCGATTAAAATCAGTCAAATGACCTTTGATAGATAAACGGTCGATTCCATTGATTTCGAATCGTCAAAAGAGAATTAGTGATGGTCTCCATTCATTTTGTTGTTCGGGTAGCATCATAAACTTTTCCGTTGACACAAGGTTCAATATGATCATTTTTTAGCTAATTACATCCATACGGGATCTAATCCGTGGTTTGTGTATTGATCTGGTTTCATTCTATACTGATTGGATTTTTATCAGGTCACATAGACCCAAGTCGGATCAGATTCAGTTTTGGATTTGGGTAGTTTGGACCCGAGCATTACAAATATGGATAGCATTATCCACAATAATCATAAATATTATGAATGTAATTCATAATATCATGGAGAGATTTGACTGTAAATAGGATTTACCAATTTATAAGTCAACGTGAATTGAATCCACATTATACAAGTAGATGTGAATTGGATTCACATTGCATAATTAAATCTAAATGTGATTTACATTTAATATTGGATGGTTGGAAATAATTCATAATTATCAATGGCATGATAGAAATTTTCATAAAATAATTCAAAATTATTTTGATGAAAATTTAAGCAATAACATTGTTGCAACATATGGAAAATTAAATGGAGATTGAAATCTCAACAATTAAGAAAAGAGAGAGTCTCTCCAGTCCTAATGGGTGTGGACGACCGTGGTGAAGGCTTCATAATGGTTGTCCACCCACTATTATGAAGGAGACTCTCCTCCTTCCTAGTTATCACATATGACATTGATTTTAATTGAATTAAATTTGTTGAAGAATGTAGAACTAGTGCCTCATTGAATATCGTGTTCTAAACGATTTTTTTGACATCGAAGATGACTAATTGAGAGGGATATTTATTCGGGCATCACGAATCTCTTTTTGAACCCTCCAAGAAGTACGTCTTCAAAGGTCCAGGTGCAACTTGGGCCAGCATGGACTCATGAACCTCTAGAGCCCAAGATTCCTCACTCTCGAGATGGTCACTCTTACACCATTCCCTTTCTCTCCTCCCACCTCACCGAGGAAGAACTTCACCTCAGTGAGAATATCTTCATTCCTAAATCCTCTTCTAATCAAGACCAAATTGTTAATCATGCCCTAAAGAATATTCAAGTAAAATGCCTTAAAGAAGAAAGAAGAGGAAGAAGAACATCCCGAAGACCCAATGAGAATGGTACTATCCAGATTAGTTGCATCTAAGAAGCAACACACATTAATCAGAGCTTAGTTAGGACATCTCAATGTTGAACCACCAATGGATGTGGCATGCAACCCTGGACAGTACAGAATTTGGAACTATTTGATTCCAGTTGGATCAGAAGTTGATTTTGAGTTGAAGCTGCAGTTTCTGAACTTGTTGCCGCATTTTGATGGGAATGCTTGTGAGGAGACATATGCATTCCTAAGGTACTTCGAGATGATATGTGCTAACGTCAGATATCCTAGGGTTAGCAGAGATTATATTAGGCTCACAACCCTTCTATTTGCCTTGGGTGACAAAGCTGGCTATTGGGAAAAGAACTTAGGAGTTAAAGTCACTACATATGCCTAGTTCAAGGATCATTTTCTGAAGAAGTTCTACCCCCTAAGTAGAATTAACATGGTGAGGACGCATATTACGTGCTTTTCCCAGCTACCTTATGAAGCCTTTTTTGATGCCTAGGAAAGGTTCAAGGACATCCTGTAGAAGTGTCCCTGTCATGGACTAGATGACAACATCTTGGTCCAATCGTTCTTCACTAGTCTCAACCCTAAGATGCATGGTTTAATCGTTGCCTATGGAGGCAGCTATACATCATGAGGATCGGATACCGTCTGGAAGGTATTCGGGCAAATGACTGAAATCAATGCTCACAGATGGCCAGTAAGGCCTATACATCGTCCCCCAGTTCACTCTTATCCAGAGGGGGAAAGTCGGATGTAGTTGATATCTCTTAGGATGTAATCCCCAACATGGGACTTATTATAGACAAGTTTACAGTAGTCAAGAGGATCGACAAGAGGATTGATGAGTTATACCAGAGTATCTCCAAAATTCTAAAAGAAATGGAGGAATTGAATGAGAAGGTATCTAAGATAAGGATACCTACCGTAGATGCACTCGTGGCTCTCGTATACCAAGTTTATAATGTTCAGGAGCAGTTGATGTCAGGGCAACCCCAGCCGTGGGAGCAGGACCAGCCCTATGTCCACTCTTTCCAGCGTCCCCCTCCATCAGCAGAGATAGTTTAAGAGGAGCCTCCACCAGTTTGGGAGGTGAATGTAGTATGGTATACTCTAGACCCTACTAGGCAGGGAAGTACGGGGGACAGATAGACCTACCAACTTCCCCTGACCTTTCACAACACATTTACCTCTGTACCACCTCTCTCACAACAGAGTCCTGGATTCCAGCCACCCCAACACCATCAATAGTAGTACCAACATTATAGCTGACAGGGATATTACCGGGCAGACCAGCAGGGCCTGCAATTTCAGCAGATACCCCAGCACCAGCACTAGCAGAGGCAGTACCCTGGCCAACAGGGCCAATCTTTTCATTTTTCTTCCCAGACTTATTCACATCTTTCTTTGTCTGGTCCCATATACGTACATCAGCAGATTCACGACAAGCTTCGTTCCTACAGGAACGAAATTCATGACTTACAGGTGGATGTCAACAACCTATCCAGATGATGAGACGAGCAGTCTGTACCCTCTACCTCAATCCCTACCCAAGTTTAGGCTAACCTCAATAGCCTGAATTGATATGGTTCTCAGCAGCACTTTGGTCAGGTATATTATTCAGCATCTTTTAGATCTGAACATGATATTCTTTCGTGTGATGAAGCTAATCACATATCAGTCAGGAGCGGAAGGATCGTAATCGTACCTGACCGGGAGAGGGACATGAGGAGGGGCATATCTGGAGCTCTACCTGAAGAGTCTTCTGAGGAGAGAAGGAGAGGCAACATATTCTACAGTCCTATCAGCACCATTTGATGATATCTACTCATGGGGCCAAGAAGAGAAGGAGAGCACATATACAGTATTAGCAGCATGGATATACTTCCGAGTCTATGGAGGACCTTGCACCTCCGGTTGTGGCAGATACCACTTCAGCTTCTATTTCACAACCTATAGTAGATAATTTAGATCTTGATTCCATTTGCATCAAAAAGGATTCATGTATGAAGAGCTATGTTTCTATTAATGTCGAGAACCATCTCTCAGTTCATGATTCAGATTTTGCATCTTCTATTTCGACATCTTCGATCCCTTCCCCCGTACTCTTACAATAGGAAAGCGCATCAAAGAGATTCAAAAAGATGACCCTCATATGGTACAGTTTTGTAAGAAAATATCATTGTAAAGGTGTCATTTGATGAGTATGTGGCTAACCATCATGCATTCTAGAAATAATTTAAGGTTAGATACACACCTGCTAGGGTTAGCAGGAAGAAAGAGAACCAAAATATGAAGACACACGTCTTGTCAGTAGCCACAACCTATGTCTCAAGAATCAGACATTCGCCGACGAAAAAGAGAGACATGGTTGCTTACTATTTGGAGATTCGTATAGACAACATCGTGTTTGCACGCACACTCTTGAATAACGGTTCTTCAATCAACTTACTTCCCTTAGCATTATATCAAAAATTGGAGTTGGAACCACTTTGTAAATCTAGAGCTTTACTCCAATTCGCAGATCGTTTAGTGAAAATACCTAAGGGATAAGTGAAGAACATTGTTATCTCGATTGAGGGGCAGAACTATTTGGTTGACATCATAGTCTTGGACATGGAGACTCCCAATCATTGGAGAGAATCTCATATCATTCTCAGGTGGCCCTTCCTTAGGACCGCAGATGCAACTTTCTATTATGTTACGATAATGATGAAGTTACATTCTCCAGCTGGAGAAGTAAACTTTGAGATAAAGTAAACAAAGTGTCAGTGATCCGATTCAGAGAGTAGCATAGAGTACTCATCTTTAGAGGCAGATTGCAGAATAATTAGCACCATTGGGATTTGGAGATAGACTCTTTCATGACAGAGCGAGACCCTTTCATCTGGAGAGGACATAATGCATGATGCAGTTTGCCAGGTGATGCTTGATCTTATTAGAGACGCATCTACCTATTCCCATGATGACGTAGAGATCTATCTGAATCCGTCCGTTCCATCCCCTTCGGAACGATCATGGGAAATAGATGACGAGTCGGACGTGGCTTTAGCTGAATTACCATGTTTCTTTGGTGATTTGACTCTAGCTACTTCTGAGTTGGTGGAGAGTACTATACAGTTGGGCCCACATTCATGCAGCACGGAATCAGATTCAGTTCAGCCAGATTTGTTTGATGATAACACATTGTCATAACTGAAATCACTACCTCATACACTCAAGTACGCCTTTCTTGCGGGACCCAAAGAGAGATATCTTGTTATCATTATCTCAGACTTGACTTTAGAATAGGAGTCTAGGTTGTTAGAGGTCTTAGAGAGGAACCGTAAAGAAATAGGCCGACAGTGTCAGATCTCATGGGGATTAACCCCGATCTTTGTTCGCACCACATTTTTACTAAGGATAATGTGAGACCTTCCCATGAGTTTCAGAGGAGACTTAACCCCAATCTATAGGAAGCAGTGAAGAACGAGATTGAGAAATGGTGCAAGACATGGTTTATATACCCTATTTCTGACTCCAAGTAGGTGGTCCGCTTCATGTTGTCCTGAAGAAGTCGGGAATTCAGATGATCACCAATGAGGAGGGGGTAGAGATCGTGACACGAGTACCCACGTCGTAGCGTGTTTGTGTCGACTACAGGCACCTAAATGATGCAACCTAGAAAGACCACTTTCCCTTGCCTTTTATCGATCAGATTTCAGAGAGACTCAAAGGGAAAGAGTTCTTCTGTTTTCTTGATGGGTACTCAGGCTACAACCAAGTAGCTATAGCCCCTGAGGGCCAAGAAAAGATGACATTCACATGTCCATTCGGCACTTATGCTTTGAGGTGCATGCCATCCAGGCTCTGCAATGCCCACGACACTTTTTAGCGGTGCATAATCGACGTATTTGCTAAGATGGTGGGATATTTCCTTGAAGTATTCATGGATAACTTCTCGGTTCATGGTGGTTCCTTTGATACATGTTTAGCGCACTTGGACCGAGTCCTCAAGCGATGTAGAGAGGTGAATCTGGAACTTTCCTTGGAGAAGAGTCACTTTATGGTGATGGAGGGTATCGTGTTGGGGCATGTCATCTCCAAAAGGGGAATGGAGGTTGACCCTTCCAAGGAGGAGGTGATCAAGAAACTTGATCCCCCTACCAACGTGAAGTTAGTGAGGTCCTTTCTAAGGCAAGTTGGATTTTATATGAGCTTTCTTAGGGAAGGACACGAGGTTCCTTGTAGATCATAGGTGTCTAGAGGCCTTTGAGATCTTGAAGTTTAAGATTTGTGCCTCGCCTATCCTACAAGATCCTGACTGGTCTCTCCCCTTTGAGACCATGACAAACACTTTAGATTTCGCTATAGGAGATGTGTTAGGACAACGACGAGAGGGGATCCTATTTATGATCCACTACGTGAGCCAAGTGTTAGACCCTACACAGAAGAATTACATCATGACTGAAAAGGAAATGCTCGTTGTAATATGGGCCCTCGAGAAGTTCAGGTTGTATATTTTGGTCTCTAAGTTGACAATCTACACTGATCACACATGTATTCAATACATAATGTAAAAGAAAGACGTGAAGGCACATCTTCTTAGGTAGATTTTGCTCCTCAAGGAGTTTGACTTGGAGATAAAAGATAAACCTGGAGTGAAGAATGTTGTGGATGATCACCTTTCTCAGATTGAGCTTAAAAATTCTCTTGATTATGAACAGATTAGAGAGACCTTCCAGACGAGTCAATCTGTGTTATTGACTCACTCTCGTGGTATGCCAACATGGTGAACTTTCTTGTCTCAAAGAAAGTTCCCCTTAGTTGGACTAGGAGCAGCATTGATCGACTGAAATCAGATTCGTGGAGATGCCACTGGGACGATCCTTTCCTTTCTTTGAAGGGTCGGATTGTGTTTGAAGAAGGTGTATTTCTCAAGAGAAGTACTAGAGTGTCCTCACATATTGTCATTCACTTGAGGTTGGTGGACACCATTTGGGGAAGAGAACTGCTCACAAGGTACTTCAATGTGGATTGTATTGGTCAACCTTATTTTAAGATGCTATTGATTTTGTACGGGCGTACCCAATCTGTCAAAAAATGGGAGGGACAGTTGGACAGAGAGATGAGATTCCCATGCAATCAATGATTATTTTTGATGTTTTTAATGCATGAGACATAGATTTTATGGATCCTTTTCCCAATAGCCAAGAACATGAGTACATCTTGTTAACGGTTGACTATTTGTCTAGGTGGTAGAGGCTACCCCAACCCGAACCACAAACAACAAGACTATCTGTAATTTTGTGAGAGACCATATTATTGCTATGTTATGGGTGCCAAAAGTTTTGATATCTGATGGAGGTAGCCACTTTGTGAATCGATATGTGAGATATTTATCTAAAGACTACAAATTTGAGACAAAGTTACTAGTCCTTACCACCCACAGTCTTATGGCATGGTAGATGTTTCGAATAGAGAGGTGAAAAGTATTTTGCAGAAGTTGGTTTGGCCCGATAGGGAGTACTGGTCCCAGCTCTGGGACAAAGTTTTGCGGGCCTATAGGACAAAATACAAGATACCATTGGGCACTTCACCATTCAGAATGATCTATGGCAAGCCATGCCATTTGCCCACTGAGCTGATTCACAAATTTGAATGGGGAATTAAGCAGATTAATTGGAGTTGTCACCTAGGGAAGCTTTGTCCAGATTTGAACTTGAACGAGTTCGTGGAAATCCGAAACAGGGCATATGACAACAATTTGATTTATAATGACAAAGTAAAGAGATGGCATGATCAGCACATTAGGTGCAAAGACTTTGTCCCTGGGTAAAAGGTATGGTTGTTTAATGTCGGATTAAAGATGTTCCACGAGAAGCTCACATCTAAGTGGACGAGTCCCTTTGTTGTTAAGAAAGTGCACGGGAATGGAAGTGTAGGGATAGTTGATCTTACAGATGATGCACAGTCTCACGTTGTAAATGGACAGTTGTTGAAGCATTTTGTAGATTCTAAATAGAAGTTAGTCCAAGTCGAGGTCATCAACTTCATGTAGAGTAAGCACAGAGTAGATACATCATATTACTCTTCATGAAGATGCAACATCAAGATTCATCAGCTTAGAAGATCCATTCATTCTTATACATTCTCCCTTCTTTGTATATCCCCCAGATCACACCGGTTCTCACACTTACTCATGTCCTATACTTAGGCTGATCAGAGCCCAAGTATGGGGGGGGGGGGGGTCGATGCCTACCATGTATATATACTCATCCATTTCTCCTCTTGACCTCGTCCGCTCCATTTTTTGCTCCTCTTCTTCTATACTTAAGCTGACCGAAGCCTAAGTATAGGGGGCGGGTAGGATTCTATACTTTTTGTTATTTTAGCTCTCCTACACTTAGAACGAGCTATTTCTTTTCCTCACTTCTTGTGCTCTAAGGACATAGCACATACTAAGCAAAGGGGTGTGTATATATTACATATATACTTCACCCACAGCTCATACTTTTGCGCATTTTTATCTATATTATACAATAATTACGGGGTGGGTAAATTTGATAAAATATAGTAAAATTTCTTTTCCGAAAAAATCTCTTTTCTTTCCTTATCAACGTTAAAAAACCAAAAAATTTTAAAAAGGAACGTGTGTCCTTTCTTTTTCAAAAAAAACCTTTCGAAAAAAATAATAATTAAAAAATAAAAAAATCAAAAAATAATATTTCTTATTTTCATTTATTTTTCAAAAAAAAATCAATCAAAAATCACAAAATTCAAAATCACAAAAAAACCTAACTAATGAGTTGGTTTAGTCTATGACACTTACACATTTACACAAGATTAGTGAAGTTCAAGAACACATGGTTTATGAGGTCTTGAGATTTTGAGTTAATCAGTCTTCATAATTAGGATCTTTGACTTAATTATTCACATTTCCCTAGTTTGAAAGATTTGTAAGCTATATTGCATGCTTAGTCTCTACCTTAAGAACATGATCAACACCTCACGTACACGACTGCAGTTGTGATGAGGTGCATTGAAATTTCACTTGAGGAATTCGAATGAGGGATTTGAGTTTGAACATGATTTTATAACGCTCGAGGATGGGATAAAATCAATGAAGGCTTCATGAAACCTGAGTGTCAGCACCTTTAGCCAGTATGAGAACATGGTTCTTGTACTATCTATTGGCATTTACCTATGTGCCAAGGTGTGATGAAATCTAAAAAAATTGTTAATTAGTGTGTGCCAACTTTTGGTAAAAGCTGTAGATCTATCTAAAATTCAAAAGCAAAGAAAAGAAAGAAAGAAATTTTGAAAGAAAAGATCTCACCATACAAAGTCAAATATCAAAAAGCTTCCACCAAAGGCGAGCGCTCCCAACCATTTCAAAGTGTCCACTTGGACCACCTCTATTAGGACCAGGAGTCGGGCTAGCACCCAAAAAGGGCTCTACATCGTAAATGCTACAAATCTGGGTATAGAAGGTATATCAGATACTCAAAAAAAAGCACACCCTGATGCAGTCTCAACGAAAACAAGTGCAGATGACTCCAACTTCTCCTGGCAGACACATTGATCAACAACTAAAAAAGTACATGTGTTGAGTTAATAAGGCACTCGAGAGGATCCTTGTTCCAATGAGAGGGAGAGAAGAAATGATATAATCTTATGATCTCCATCAACTGGCCTTCCATCTACACTTTTAAGTCTGACAACTAAAGAGATGGTGGATTTGATGCACGAAATAGTTTATTCCCTAGTGTTGAGGATTATGTTCTTATGAGAGTCTATTGGACTGGAACCTTAGGTGAAGTTGCGACTCTACTCTTGTAACTGTAGTTCAGACGTAATGACATATCCCAATTATATATGTATACAAAGATAGTCAGATGATTAGGGAAATTGGATACCTATTGACTCGAGCCTGGTTTATCTTAGAATTTTAGAATCTCTAAAATCGAGAGTTCTTTAACAAATCAAGTCTTGTATTCACATGCATAGATAGGGGTTAATCCAACTTTTTCATTCTTTATTTGCTCGAGGACTAGCAAAGTTTAAGTAAGGAATCACCATGAACCAAGAAGTCATCCATGAACACTTCTAGGAAATCTCCCACCATCTCGACAAATATGATAATCATGCATCGTTGAAAAGTGCTTGGGGCATTGCAGAGCCTGAGTGGTACATGCTTGAACGCGTAAGTATCAAATGTACATGTAAAGGTGGTATTTTCCTAATCCTCATGTGTTATAGCTACCTCGTAGTAGACTGAGTACCCATCAAGAAAATAGAACGCTTTCCCTACGAGTCTCTCCACGATCTGATCGATGAATGGTAGGGGAAAGTGGTCTTTCTTGGTCATAACATTCAGATGTCGGTAGTCAACACAGACGTTCCACGACGTGGTTACTAGTGTCACAATCTCTACCCCTCCTCGTTGGTGACCATCTGGATTCCCGACTTCTTTGGGACAACGTGAAGCGGGGCCACCCACTTGGAGTCAGAAATAGGGTATATAAACCTTGCCTTGCACCATTTCTCAATCTCATTCTTCACTGCTTCTCATATATTGGGGTTAAGTCTCCTCTGGAACTCACGAGAAGGTCTCACATTATCCTCAGCAAATTCTGGTGTGAGCAGAGAGCGGGGTTGATCCCCATGAGATCCTACACTTTCTAGCCTATTGATTTGCGGTTCCTCTCTAAGACCTATAACAACCTAGACTCGTGTTCTAAAGTCAAGTCTAAGCTAATGATAATCGGATATCTCTCTTTGGGTCCCGCAAGAAAGGCATACTTCAGTGTAGCAGGAAGTGACTTCAGTTCTTGCAATGTGGTGTCATCAAGCAGATCTGGATGAACAAAATATGAATCTAGTTGCATGATGTACGGAGGTGAGCTAAGCTATGTAGTACTCGCTACCAACTCATAAGTATTGGGAGATGGATCGCCAAAGAAATGTGGTAATTTGGACTCATCATCTATGTCCCTTGATTGTTCTGAAGAGGATGGAACTGACATGTCATGAAGGATATGTATGTCATCATGGGAGTAGGTAGATGCATCTCTCATAATATCAAGCAGTGCTTGGAAAACTACATCATGCACTATATCCTTTCTAGATGAAAGGTCTCACTCGATCTTGAAGGAACCTATCTCCAAATACTAGCGGTGATGATCATTCTGCAATCTGCCTCTGAAGATGATTACTCTGTACTACTCTCTGAATCTGATCGCTACCATTTTGCTCACTTCTCTCAAGGTTCACCTCTTTGCCTAGAGAACGGAACTTCATCATTCCCGTACCATAGTCTGAAGTTGTGCATGTGGTCCTAAGGAAGGGCCGCCTGAGAATGATATGATATTCTCTCCAATGATTGAGGGTTTCCAAGTCTAAGACTGTAAAGTCAACCTTATAGTTCAACCTCTCAATCGACATAATGATGTTCTTCACCTCTCCCTTAGGTCTTTTCATTGAACGATCTGCGAATTAAAGTAAAGCTCTAGATTTGCGAAGGGGTCCTAACTTCAATTTCTGATATAATGCTAAAGGAAGTAAGTTGATTGAAGAATCATTATCTAAGAGAGTGCATGCAAAAGCAATGCCCTCGATACGACTCTACACATAGTGAGCACTCATGTCTCTCTTTTTCCTTGGTAATTGCTGATTCCTGAAAAAATAGGTCATGGCTACTGACAAGCTATGAGTCCACATATTGTTTCGGTTTCTTCTTGCTAACCCTAGTGTGTGTGCATCTCACCTTAAGGCATTTTTGGAATGCAGTATTGTTAGACACATACTCATCAAATGGCACCACGACTATGATATTCTTTTACAAAATCATGCCATATTAGGGTCATCTTTCTTAATCTTTCTGATATGCTTTCCTCCCGTAAGAGCACAGGGGAAAGGAATTGAGTCAAGGGAACATACCATGAAGAATCTGAATCATTAACTGAAAGATCATTCTTAACGGAAACAGAATTCTTCATACATGAATCTCTTTGATGCAACATGGGATCAAAATCAAAACTATCTACTAAAGGTTATGGAAAAGAAGTTGCAATGGTATCTGCCACAACCAGAGGTGTAATGTCCTCCATACAATCTGAGATATCTCCATACTGTTGATGTTGCATTTTTACTCTCCTTCTCTTCTCGGCTCCCTGAGAAAGTATACTTAGATGTTGCTGATGGGGCCCCTAAATGTGATGCCTCTCCTCCTCATCCTCTAAAGACCCCTCTGGTAGAGTTCCAAAGAGGCCCATCCTCGTAGCCCTCGTCCAGTGAGCTATGGTCACGATCCTTCCACTCCTAAGTGACATATGGTGAGCCTCTCACACGAAAGAATATCATATTTAGATCTAAGAGATGTTGAATAATATACCTGACCAAGGTGTTGCTGAGAACCAGAATGGTTCACGCTATTAGGGTTAGCATGAACTTGGGCTGGGATAGAGGTAGAGGGTGTATATTGCTCATCTCTCTATTTGGACAAGTGGTTGACATCCACCCGTAAGTCAAGAATTTCTTTCTGATAAGAACGAATTGTGTTGAGTATCTGCTGAAACTATGAGTCCATGGGACCCGATAAAGAAGGAAGTCAAAAAGATTGAGAAGAAGCACATGAAGACAAGTCCTATAGGTTGGGTACTTCCTCTGTTGCTGGCGGTGCTGAGGCATATGCTGAAACTGAGGGCCTTGCTGGCCCGCCTCCCTGTCGGCCATATTACTGGTACTATTGTCGTTATTGCTGGGGTGACTGAAATCCAAGGCTCCATTGAAAAGGAGGCAGTACGGAGATGAATGCAGTATTGTGAAAGGTCAGGGGATGCTGGTAAGTCTGTTGGTCCCCCATACTTCCCTTCATGGCAGGGTCCTGAGTATACCATACTCCATTCACCTCCCAAACCAGTGTAGGCTCCTCATGAACTGTCTCTATGGATGGGGTTGCACTGGGACGAATGGGTGTAGGACTAATCATGCTCCCACGACTGGGCTTTCCTGGTACCGGCTACTCCATAACATGGTGAACTCGGTATACATGAGCAGCGGATGCAGTCAAGGCATGTATTTTTATCTTAGATACCTTCTTACTCAACTCCTCCATCTTTCTGGGAATTTTGGACACGCTCTGGTCTAACTCATCAATCCTCTTGTCAATCCTCTCGACTATTGTAAGCTTATTTTCAAGGAGTCACATGCTAGGGATCACGTCCTAAGAGAGATCGACTACAGTTGATTTTACCCCTCCAGATGAGAGTGAACTAGGGGACTGTGTGTATGCCTTACTGGCGATCTGTGAGCAACTAGTCTCAACCATCTGCTCGAATACCCTTCAGATGGTATCAGCACTACATGAAATGTAGCTGCCTCCACATGCAATGCTCACTAAACCCTGCATCTCAAGGTTGAGACCGGTGAAGAACGATCGGACCAAGATGTTGTCATCTAGACCATGACAAGGATATTTCTGTAGGATGTCCTTATACGTCTCACAAGCACCACAGAAGGCTTCATGGGGTAACTAGGAAAAGCTAGTGATGCGGGTCTTAATCATATTAGTCCTACATAGGGGTAGAACTTCTTCAGAAAATTATCCTTGAACTGGGCATAGGTGTTGAATATAATTCCCAGATTCTTCACCCACTAGTCGGCATTGCCATCCAAGACAATGGAAGGGATGTAAGCCAAAAAGGACTTGGCGTAGTCTCGTGGGAACAAAGTGACTGATCAACTTACCTAGCTATTTTCTAAATAGCCTATGATTGTCACATGAGTGTGGGTTTAAATGATTAGCCCATTAATGGCTCTTTGGGCTAATGGGAGATTGTTGGACATGCGATCCCACGACGAGCCATTATGCAATAAATGTTATTGCATATATCATTCCCTGATCTGAAATGAAGAATAAATAATTTACATAATAGATCCCTTTGTACAATTAGGGTTACGTACCATGGCCATCTTAATGACCATATAGTTGTTGATTCATTAAATGAATTATAGAGGCTGGTGTTTGGATGAATATCTAAAGGGTTAGATTGAGGACTCATCAAGCACCGTCAAATGATTGTTAAGAGATGATCTCCAACCTGAGTAGGAGAAGGCAATCCTTTCTCACATAGGCTGATATCTGACTGACCTCTTGATGCAGGTCCTCTGCATGGGAATAGTGATTCGGAGGTGTCAGATTAGTTAGGTTAAAGGGTTGACTTAACGAGATCGAGATAACCTAAGTCCTATGTTGAATGTTGTCACATCATAGGCACATATCCTCTGACTGGAGACAGATGTGTTGCTATATGTCTGAGTGTGTACATTTGGCAGACCAATAGGTTGATGACCTAACCAAGGTCTATACACTGACGTGCTGGTGTGCATGTAAGGGCATATGAGTAATACGATCTCTCAAAGGGATCATACAGGTTCACTTATGAACCGGAAGACATGAGCTCACTCATGAGGTATTGGGACCGATCAAATTCCATGCATGGTCGTCATACTTTGGAAGCATGACAAGAATTTGAAGGTATGATATATGCTTTGGGAAAGCATATGATCGATATCAATTCCCAATGACCAAGATTGATAAACTTGGTGATCAAACCCGGAAGAAGACAGTGTAAAATTGATCTTAATCTTCTTGTTGATCATAGGTCTTCCAATATACATGATGTACATGTATTGGGAATACCTGAAGGTGATGTGATCATAAATGATTGTATAACCATGATGCTTCCATTCCGAGGGAGTGATGAAATAGGTCTGGATTTTAGTGACTCCTCTCAGTAGAGAAGCAATTTGATCTTGGTCCAAGTGTTGAACATTGGTCTGAATGGGATTCAGATGCAATGAGAAGATTAGATTTGCGGTCTTGATTTAATCAAGCATCCGTGGGAGGTACGTAAGATCTGGATTTGAGATGAGATATCAACATCCAAGTTACTATACGTAGAACAATACAATCACACTGTCCTTATCTCCAAGTATCTGCGGAGAAAGCACATTATTCTTGAAGAAGTTCAAGAATAATTCATTTGACGAATTATGTATCCAAGCAACAAGATGTTGATAATTAAATGAGATTTAATTATCAAGAATAATATGAATGAGATTCATATTATGAGAATTATTATCTAAGATAATTAAATGGGATTTGATTATCAAGGATTACAGATTGTGGATAGCGCTATCCATAATATCTGTGTATATATTATAAATACGATTTAGAATATATTAGAGAGAGAGCACCTTTGTAAATAGCATTTGTTAATTGTTAGTGTGAATTTGATTCACATTAAGCAATTAATTGGAAATGCAATTTACAATTTAGTTTGGGTTGTGAATATGATTCACATATTTTCAATGGCATGATTGAAATATTAATTAATTAATTGGGAATTAATTTAGTGGATAATTTTGCAATGAATATACACTAATTGATTTGGAATTAGTTAGTGGATAATGATGCAAGATAAATAAGAGATAATGATATAAATTAAAAAGAGGATAATCCACCAAACAACAATTATCTTTTTAATTAATAGGTGGATAATTATCTTTTTAATTATCATATCATTATCTTGTGATTATTAATTAATTTTATTGAATTAAATTATATTGATTATAATGCAACATATATTTAATTTAATATAAATTAATATGTTGTTATTTTTGAACAACAATTATCATGACCATTGATTTAATATACATATCAATCTAACCATTGATTTTGTATATGCCATGGATTTTGATCCATGGACTTCCAAACTAATATAAAAGGAGGGCAACCCTAGCCTCTTAAAGATACATTAAGAGTACACACCTACTCTATCTCTCTCTCTCTCTCTCATTCTCGTCCTCTCTCTCTAAGGTGGCTGTCCATCTTGTGCTTTGAGGGAAGAAGCAATCGTCTTCACACTAGTTCGTTGTCGCTTCGATTGCTCGTGGATCTCCATCGACGGATTTCGTTGGACGAAATCAGGAGATTCGAGGCTTGGATCTTCATCGAGGATTGTGGGAGGAACGCATCTCATCATCGCGCCCGCAAGTGCCATCTTCGTAGATCGGACTTGAGTCAGGAGGATCTCTTGCTTTAGAGATCTTGTGATCGCAATCACACTTCAAGAGGTATTTCTAATACTTTGTGGTTTGATGAAACGATCCGAGAAATGTTCTTGTGATCATCTGGTTTCATCACTTGATTTAAAATTTTTAATTTCCGCTGCATCTAGCGACTAGTGCGACTAGTCACCCCGATCACATGAGATGCGATCAACACGCTTTCGTGATGCGCTTGAGGATTCCCAATATCCTTCAAATGCATCATTTGTCAAATTTTATGTTAATGCTCTTATAATGTGTCTTTCTCTTTGTGGTTATGTTGGTATTTGAATAGGGTGATGTGTGCTTGTTGTTTCAATAGTTATGTGAGAGTATGTGTTGCTACAACAACAATAGCGAGTGTTGGTCAATAGGTGCAGCAAGAAGATGCTATTATTTTTTCCCTGAAAATCAAATTTGGACTACAAAGGGACCACTAATGGTAGATTTGTGTTCGTAACTACATAAAAATACGATTATAATAAGGCTACATTGTGGTCGTGTTCGTATTTGTGGGCAACGGTGTGAGTGTGTGACTACTTGTAGACGCAAGCATGAAATAAGATTACAAATCCATTATTCTGACACTACACTACAACTATTATTGTAATCACAATAGCCAATTTTCTTGTAGTGGTAGCTCCTCTACTAGAGCGAGGCAATAGTCCAGATAGCCCTAAATAGAGTCAAAGGCTGAGGGAGAGGGACGTACGGACATAGGAACAAAAACAAAGAAGTGAGGGGTTGTTATAGGTAGGATAGGTGTGGGTCCATAGCTGGTGACATCGACTCAACTTATGGTTTGTCGACATCAAAATTGACTCGAAGGTCCCACAAGCGATGGTCCTACAAGATTGAGACATTTTCATTGTTATAAGTATCACAAAATTTAAACGTAAGTATTGAAATGAGTTCGTATATTCTATAATATATTTATACCTGAACCTCTAAATCCGATTTCACCGATTTGAGACCCTCTAAAGCCATACAGGTCATACATGAAAGATGTTAATTACATTATATGTCACATAAATTACTTAATAAATAAGAGGATAATGCAATATAATAAATTAAGTACAATTTATCTGTAGATACGAATCCAGGTTGAATTGGTGGAACTTCCTGCCTGCTGTATCACTGACTCGAAGGACCAGCAAATGATGATCTTACAAATTGCGATTGACTGAAAGCTTCTCCATATCCTGCAAGAATGAGATATTCATCTTTTAGAAAATAATACATAAGATAAAAATTAGTTATTTTATTTAGTCATTTTATTACCTGAAGCTCCAAATCCGGTTTGGTCATATTGAGATGCGAGTCCTTGATGACCTGATGAGTACCCTTGCCCATCATATCCCGCAGATGTCATTCCTGAGGTGCCAAATATTGACTCCTCCATTGTCTGACCCTGAGAAAATGCCTACTCACCAAGTCCTGCTATATTTTATGAGGAGCTGTATTTATATGTCTAAAAATCGATATATGAATAAGAGTTGACTATACATAAATATATAACTAAAACCTGAAGTAGCAAACGTCGGTGGTGGTTGCGTCCCCTCCCCACCATATTCCGTGTACTCCCTTCTTGTAAAATTTACAACATATAATTTTATAAATTCACGATTTTAAGATAAAAAATTAGTTTACATTTGTAAGAAAGAAATCACAAAACCTGATGCTCCTGTGATGGCATGAATTGTTGATGCTCATATTGATGGAAGGGATACATCAAGGAGAACATGTTGAGTGTTTCATCGAACATGTTAATTGTATTTTCGACCGTTGTCCTCATGTTGGTAGGTAAGTCTGTCGATCGTCTAAGTTGTTCCATACTGTTTCTTCCTTGTACAATTGTATCCACCTAATCCATTTACAAATATAATAAGAATAATTTAAAAGAATCTCAGTAGAATAAATAGACTTTTTAAACATACCAGACGTCGTTCCATTGGTCCGTGTGGTCGGTAAGCTACTACATGAGGAGGAATCTGTGTTTGGATCCATCTTCTGGTTATATTCCAATACCATTGCATATAAATATCGGTATTGCATTCCCGGGTGCTCATGAACAACTGCGGCTTCTCTGTCCTCCCAACGATCCACGTACTGTTGATGTATAGTAGCCCAGTTTAGGATGTCCCCACTTCGGGTTTTGTTACGTCTAGATACAGCGTTTATCCTCTTCACGGAAAGAGGAATGTGCTGACGCATCCCAAATTATCGCATCACACGATCAGGTAGGTGCATCACTACAAGATCGTAGCAAATAAGTGAAACTCGACTCATCCATACAGGCTGACCACTTCTGCAAATAGGATGCAGTTGTGATATCTCAACTTCAGCGTATGGTGTCCAAATCGTCTGTATTTTAGTAAAAAAATTAGATATTGTGGTTTACAATAATTTAAAATTAATATGAGCATTAAAGTTTTTTACCTGATGAGGTTCTTGTGTATCGAGCTTGTTGCGAGAGAATGCTAATGTTGCCGTATGCACGTTCTCTTTAAAGCTACGCACTCCTATCCACTTCAACGCTAATGAACCTCCAGTTATTGAGCACCAGCACGTACAATCGGCCGTCCAATATGTACATGCTCCCATGCCCAAACCTGTAATTGAAAATATTAGAAGATGCAAATAAACTAAATTGAGACATGTAGGGGTACTCTTCATACCTGTAAAATTGAGAAGAACCCATATATCCTAGACGTGTCGATCTTTGCACTCCTATCGACTTCTGAATACATATGCGCCAAAGCAGCAGCACCCCAAGCCAGTTGAGCACATTCTTGCAGTTCACGTAAGTGTAATAGGTACCTAAAAAAATAATTAAACCTAAGAATACAGAAACAGTTAATAATGTAATACAGTCAATCATTAATGCATACCTTAGAGGCACCATATCCCCGCTGCTGTCTGCAAGTACACTACATCCTATATGATAAAAAATTAGTGCTCTAACCACACGGGTCGCTTGTTGTTCGTCATCAATACCTTGCAACGGATGTTCTGTCTTAAAGAAGACGTCGCGTATCCAAGACAACTTCACCTTTCCACTCTTTATCCGAGTGGGTACTACTCCTAACAAACTCATGCACTCTGCATCCCTGTGTTCTGCGTGGAAGCCTATCCATCTGTGCCATCTACACTAATAAATACAAATGTCATGAAAAAATAACTATAAATATGTAAAGAAAATGATATATTAACAATGAAATTAAATTACCCTTATAAATGCAAGTGTGCCTATGTTCTACGTGGACAACTTAATCTATTATGTCCTGGTTGCTTGCAGATTTTACATAATTTCGGTCGGACGCACATTTCGTCCATTTCATTTCTAATTCTTCCCTGCACAGGTCTTCCGACATTTCTCTTTCCAATTTTTGGAGGTAACATAACAGTAGCATCTTCTTCTCCCCAATAACGTCTATCAGGTATGGGATGAAAGTAGAAGTTGTATGCCTGACGGTAATAATCACTGGAGAAGTACTGCGAACATAAATCGTAGTTATCTACATGAGTACGAGTATTTGAAGCTGCGGCAATAACATGTGGACATACGAAGTGTTTCATCTACATAAACCCGCACATGCACTCACTTTCTCGGCCATTTAGATTGACTTCATGTGCAAATCCATCACGATCGCGGACTTGAAACTGAGTTAACGAAAATCTTTCAACGTGACATGCTCTTGCCTTCCTGGTTTGTTTCTCTAACAACTCTTCATATTTCTTAGTCAAATATGTAGTCATTCCTTCTGACTCCTCACGACGATCATTGAAATAACCATTTATTCTAAGGAATACTGTTAGGATGAGAGAAATAATTGGCAAACCACGTGCTCCTCTAAAGGCACCGTTAAAACTTTCAAATAAGTTGGTTGTCATATATCCATAACGATGTCCATCATCTAAACTTAATGCCCAATATCTCCGATCGCCATTATCTTGAGATACGATCCACTCGAAAGCACTTCTATCTAGAATGAAAATTTCACGCATCATGCTGTTGAACTTGTTCTGACATGGTTCTTGTCCAGCAGCGTAGAATCGACTTAGAACTGTACGATTTCTATGACCAGCTCTCTGCATGTTTGCACGCATGTGTCTGAGACAATGACGATGTGTGAATCCCTCTTCCAATGGAAATAAACTACATACAGTATTCTTTAGACCAGGAAATCGATCACTTATAAAACAAATGTCCCGACGATCGATAATTTGTTTTAATAAATTCAAAAACCAGCCCCATGTTGAAATATTCTCGTTCTTTTCAGCAACGGCAAATGCCAAAGGAAAAAGGCCATTATTGGCGTCAATTGCTGTGGCTACGTACATGTGACCGGCGTATCTCCCGTATAGATGGGTTCCGTCAATAGACAAAATAGGTCGACAAAATCCGAACGCTCTACGACACGCTGCAAACGCTACAAACACTCTCTGAAAATGTATAGTGCTGTCGTTTTGGCCTTCTACTGTCTTGAACCACGTATATGTGACAGGGTTATGTCGTTCTAAAGCACGAATGAATCTCCGGAGATCACGATATGAGTCAACCTCATTTCCATAAACCACATCCATTGTACGACGTCTAGCATTCCAAGCTATCATGTAGTTGATTTCAGTTTTCAACTCCTCCTTTATCTTGTACATTATTGCTCATGTGGTCATACTAACTTTTGCTTTAAAGGAAGATAAAATATACTGCGCTACAAAAACAGAAGTGCACTGGCGATGTTTCACTAAAAGGACTGGATTTCTGCATGTATACTTTCCCCTATATCCTGAAACATACCAATCTCCTCGAGATTTCCTCTCTGATGCATGCAAACGCCATCCACAGTTTTCATAAATACAAACAGCAGTGAAAATCTGCTTGTTTGATGCTTTGGGTTTATATTGCATATGATTTTCCATGCTCCATTTCTGTAAATCGTATTGTAGATCCCTTTTCGACTTATAACTCCTACCTAACCAATAACTTAGTCCGGAATCATCGGTGGATTCTGATTGACTCTCTACAAATACTACATCTTCTGCCTCTGCAATTTCATGATCGAAAACGTGAGGTAACTCCTCCATCGATTCTTCTTCAGCATCATCGTTATTAGCAGAATATGAGTTCCCCCTTTCCTCATTACCTACGGCTAGAACTAGCGAACCATATCCAAAATCATGACAAGTATTACCACCAATATTTTCTTCTAATGTTTGAGTATCATTTTCTGGCTCGTCATTTTCGGACTCCTCATTTTCTTCGGATATTTCTGTCACTAAATCATCTTCTACATTTACTTGTGATGCCCTTTCGATATCCTAAAAAATGGTCTCATTTGTTGGCCTGATTAATTTAAATCTTTGTTAGTTTAAATATAAATGGTGAATAATTTGAATGTAATTAATTTTACCTCGAAGATGACGGCATATTTTCCATACTAAAGGGAGTAGCTTGTACAAAAAGATGGATAAATCTCACATCGACGATTGAACTCAACATTGCTAATGTTGATTCATCATAGTCAATCGGTACTGCAAAGAAAGTGGATCCCTCATACAACCACTTACAAGTTAATGTAAGTATATACTGGTCGAGCGGGAGATTAGTGACTTCAGAGACTCGAGACAATAAGCCAATATATGTTAATTGGCATGGTAATGTAACCATCCGTTTCTTGCCCCCAATATATTCTACGTGGTCATCAGAGACATCAATTGATCCTCCCCAATATATTAAGACATGAGCGCTGTTGGAGGCCATCTATACGAATAAAATAATGATTTACTTAGTTTAATTACACAAAACAATTACTTAATAATCGGTTGTAACAATTAGTTTAATTAACATTTCAGTCGGATGTTATCTTTAATAATCGATAATTTAATTGATATACTAATCACTCAAAAATGGAATCCAAAAGTTCGGTCTTGGGGGCTCATCGGTGCTCACCACAGTGAGTCCTGCCAGCGCTGTATAGAGACCCTCTCGGTGCTCGATTCCAAATCTAAATGACAGTAATTTCAACATGAATATGTGCACTTTTAAATCTAAATGAATGAAATGCTAATGTAATGTCTAATGTCCCCTATTTAATTAATTTCGATTTTTTTAATAATTATTACAAAAATATCCTAATAAAATGTCTACTGTCCACTACTTAATTAATTTCAATTATTTAATAATTATTATAAAAAACTCTTAATAAAATATCTACTGTCCCCTACTTAATGATTTCGATTTTTTAATAACTATTACAAAAATCTCTTCTTAAAATGTCTAATCTGAGTGACATTAAAAAAACAATATTACATTTAAAATTACTATTTTTAAACTAAGTATCAATTTTGCATCTAATTACTTGTTAAATTTAAAAAAATCCTAAGTAAAATTACCTGAAAGATGCGTGTCTTCTACAAGAAATGTTATCCAAAAGATAATAATATAATCCGGTATCCGATGTATATAGCGTCCTCACTGATAAAACCCTGCAAAAAAAGCACAACGAAATCTACAAAAAATATCTTATTCTTACTTGAATAAGATTAGGCGATCGAGAGAAGCAATCCCACTTCATAAATCAGAATGAGTGAAATAAGAGAGGATGAATAAGAGGCGATGATGAAGAAGGAGAGGAGGAAATTGTGAGAAGAATGGAATGAAGGGGGGGGTATATATAACAAATGGGGGAGGAGGGGACCGTTGACAAATTTCCAACGGCCCTCTCCCAAATCGGCACCTCAGGTGCCGATTTGGGCCATAGCCGTTGGCGCCCCTCCCAAATCGGCACCTGAGGTGCTGATTTGGAGTGGAGGCCAACGGGTATCGCCCAAATCGGCAACTCAGGTGCCGATTTGGAGGGGGCGCCCCAAATCGACACCTCAGGTGTTGATCGATGCCTATTTTTAAATTTTTTCTTCATGTTTATTTAATTAATTATGATTTTTTAATAATTATTTAAAAAAAAAATCCCTCCCTCGACATCTTTCTTCCCTGACGCACCCGCCTCTCCTCTTCTTCTCCGCCGCCGGCCAAAGCCCCTAACCTCCTCAATGGTGAGGCCATTGGCCATTCGACCAATAACCTCGCCGGTGACCCTATCCACCACCAGATGGCCCTATCCGCCGCCAGGTGACCCTATCCACTTGCTTGGTTCCCAAGCTATCTCCCCTATTTATATCCCTCGAGATTCTCCCGTCCGCGAGATCCGCCATTTTTACCTTCAACCACCGAGATCCGGTGCGAGAGCAAGAGCGTGGGTGATAGCCACCCTCGACCCCCGTTGAGTGAGCGAGGAGGATGACCGATGTGATCACGCCAACGTTGCAGCATCTGGGCTCTGTCGTGCTCACCATCCTCCGCGAAGCACTGCCATGTCGAGGAGACAACAACCAGGAGTTGTTCAGCTCCAGGATTCCAGGCGCTGTTAACATCCTTCATCTATCACACGTTCAGGTTAGATCTGCTATCTCATCTCCCCCCCCCTCTCGATTTCTCCTCTGTTTTCATTTCTCTTCTCTCATGGTTCTCTCTCTTCTCAACCTCACTATTCCTCTCTGATTAATGTGCAAATCCATTTGGTTTCCCTTACGACCCCATCCATCTCTCTCGACTCTCTTCTCCATCTTCTTCCAGAATCTGTTGAACTTAGATCTCTATGGATCTGAGCTATTGATCCTCTTCCTCCATTTCGACAAGTATCAAACCCCATCCATGTGCATTTATTTATGCATGTAATATCAGGTCGAGGATCAGCACCTCGAGCTTATTTCTTCGTTTATAGGACCTGAGTCTGAGATCGAGACACACATCAATTACCAACTGTAGTGCACGCCGATTGAATTCTGGGAAGAGTCGTCCAACGGAGAGTTGTGCCTGGAGCATCCAATCGAGGAACAACATCTGAACTCCAAAACCAAGTCCCTTCGCATGAAGCCTTTCTATTCAACAGTAGACCCGAACACACGAGGTGAACAATGTGAAACCCATGAGGGATCATCCTCACCGAAGCACTTCATACCTCCGCAAGCGAGCATGTTCGAATCACGATAGCTAATAGAGTTTATTCAAGTAAATCCTACGTCCTCGATAATATCAAACGAGGTGCATCGCCAATCGTAGCACTTGTATCTGGTCGAGAATCAGATCGATCACCATTTCAAAAAATTTGGGGAAGAATGACATTCGTTCCAGTTCATACAGATATCGTCAGATCGAAATCAACATTTAATCACAACTACTCAATTAAGCGCATTCGAGCCGCATGATCATATCAGTGTTGTAAATAAGATTACCAGTTCATACATTAAACAGTATAAAATCGGATCCAAATGAATTAACAAAGAAACGATGCAGATTAAAATCATATTAATCATATGTTTCCCAATCATTATCCGATTATTCAATGTAAATAGGAACCGATTAAAAGAACAGAAACATAAAGACGGGCATGATCCAGAAAGGCTAAAGCAATAAACGTATTGCGGCAAGCAAAATAAAACAGAGATTAGTTTAGAAGTCACCGAAGCGTCCATGAAAATGGACTGTCCTTAGAGAAGATATCGCCCCCACAATACCGGTGCGTAGGGTACTGGCGATCCGCTCCCAGGATACGACGGTTCACGATCGTCGTCGGCGCACACCAACGGGATCGTCCTCGATTGTACCTCAGTGAACTGCAGCCGAGAGAGGTGAAGAGAAAGACGTTCGTCCGCGAGAGGAAGAACAAGAGAGACGGCGTGAGAGAGAGGTTTTTCTAGCGAGTGTAGAAAAACTGAGTCGGGTGAGGAATATAAATAGAGGGTCTCGCGTCTTAAAGATGCGACCTTTGGTTTCCAAAGAATGCGATCTTTGGTTTCCAAAAGATACCGTCCTTTGGTTTCCAAAAGATGCGTCCCGAAGACGCATCCTTTCGGATCCCAAAAATTCGTATTAAATTCTCATTTAAGTCGACTTACCAAATTAATCGTACACGATCAATTTAATCGACTTACCAAATGAAATCTACAGCAAAAGTATCGAGATCCGAATTGACTCTCCCGAGCCCGAGCCGGAGCCGGAGCCGGAGCCGGAGCCGGAGCCGGAGCCGGAGCCGGAGACGGAGACGGAGCGGAGCGCGCGCGCGCGTGTGTGGTCCTCCATTCCTCCTCTCTACTATTGCTACAAGAGCTTGGGGTGTGGACTCATATTTAAGTCCACCAAAAAGTTTAGTTCTCCCCGGTGTGGGACTAAACTTCCACCCAAACTCCCACATTTCAAATTTGGGAATTCCCAACTTACCCTCCAAACCATTTGGTTTTCCAATTGAAACCAAATTGAATGCCAATTGTAATTACATAGACTTTCCAATTAAAGTCTAAATACAACTTTAAATACAACAATCCCCCACGAATTCACCAATTTGAAAAAGAGATTCAAAAGGATTCAAGAGACTTCTTTCGGATGCCCACACTTTACTTTCATTAAAGGTACCTTCCGGTTTGAACCTCTACCTGAGTTTACTACTTTCACTTTAACAGAAACGAAGTGAACTACGTCTTGAACTTCAGACCTTAGTGTTAAAGTATACGGTAGAAACAACAAAGCGTTGTTCTTGGTACAATCTTCAGGGTTGGTGCTCTTAAAGGCCATGCACCCTTATCCTGTTTCATGAGTGTGTTCAGGAAAGACCCTCTTCCTTTAACTGCGGCCCACAGTAACACTCACATAGGTGGCGTTCTCCAAGGATGCACTGCTAACATCCTGCCCTAAGGCTTGAACCCATTCAGAGCCTATGCTCTTCCTAAACTTGCAGCTTAAATGGCACTCAGGCTTCCAGGGATAAGACACTCATGCTTACGCATTAAAGTTAGAGTGCCAACCAGTTCTCCAAACAGCTTGTTATTACCACATTGAACCTACTTTGTGGGATCTCCACTCAGTTAGGTTGGGTTGCTACTGTAGAGGAACTCCCAATGGGTCTCAGTCCCATCCCAAGCCTAGACTTTAGGACTAAAGATCTATCAAGTCCCTTAGTCAATGGATCTGCCGTGTTGTCTTTTGATCCAACAAAATCCACAGCCAACACTCCTCGAGACACCAAATCCCTTAACGTCTTAAGTCTGATTTGTATGTGTCTCCTTGTTTTCTGATTGAACTTTGAACTCTTGATCTTGGCAATTGTGGTCATATTATCACAATGTACCGAGATCGCAGGAACAGGCTAACCTACCATGGGAATTTCAGACAGAAGTTCCCTTAGCCATTCAGCCTCAATTCCGGTGGTGTCCAAAGCACACAGCTCGGCCTCAAAAGTGGATCGAGCCAAAATGGTCTGCTTCACAGACCTCCAGGAGACTGCACCGCCTCCAAGGGTAAATACATACCCTGTAACACCATTACTCACGGACTCCTCTATTTTCCCTATCCAGCTTGCATCACTGTATCCTTCTAGTACAGATGGATGTCTACCATAATGCAAACTAAGAGAAATAGTTCCCTTCAAGTACTTCAGTACTCGATCCAGAGCCTCCCAGTGAGTACGGTCAGGACAGCTAGTGTATCTACTCAGCTTTGCAACCGAGAATGAAATATCAGGTCTCGTGCAATTTGCAAGATACATTAGACTTCCTATCACTTGTGAATACCTTAGCTGGGCTACAGGTACTCTACTTTTATTCTTAAATAGCGTTTTGGACGAATCAAAAGGAGTGCTTACAGCTTTGCAATCTTGATATCCAAATTTCTCAAGTACCTTCTCAAAATAGTGAGATTGAGAAACTACAATCCCATCAACTGACCTTATCAGTTTGAGACCCAAGATCACATCAGCAACACCCATGTCCTTCATCTCAAACTTGCTACTCAAGAATGCCTTAGTCTCATTAATAATCCTCATATGTGATCCAAACAACAATATATCATCAACATATAGGCACAAGACAATACACTCATCACCTTTCACCTTAGAATAAACACATTTATCGGATTCATGAACCTTAAAGCCATATGACAAAATAGTCTTGTCAAATTTTTCATGCCACTGCTTTGTTGCTTGTTTTAATCCGTAAAGGGTTTTGACAAGCTTGCAAACCTTTCCCTCATTCCCAGGAGTCACAAGCCCATCAGGTTGATCCATATAGATCTCTTCCTCAAGATCGCCATGCAAGAAGGCGGTCTTCACATCCATCTGGTGGATAGAGAGATCATATACAGATGCCAATGCTATGAGCATCCGGATTGTGGTCATCCTAGTCACAAGGGAATAGGTATCAAAATAATCGATACCTTCCTTTTGCCTAAAGCCCTTAGCAACTAATCTGGCTTTGTACTTTTTAATTGATCCGTCAGGTCTAATCTTTCTCTTAAACACCCACTTGCACCCAATAGTAGAGCACCCTTTGGGTAAATCAACCAACTCCCAAGTTCCATTAGCCATAATGGAATCCATCTCGGATTTGATGGCTTCCTTCCATTGTTTTGCTTCAGATGAAGCCATGGCTTCCTTATAACTTGGTGGATCACCCTCGATCTGGTAGACAACGAAGTCGCTACTCAGATCCTTGGCTATCCGAGGTCTTTTACTCCTCCTTGGCTCAATCTCTTCAGAGAGATCATTGGGTTCAGGTTGAGTCTCAACCCCCACATTCGATATCCTTTCCACTTGGTCTGGAATAAATCCTGATGTGGAGGCGCCCTCAATGGTCAGATTCTGAGGAATCCCAGTCTTTAATGGAAAGACATCCTCAAAGAAGGTAGCATCACGGAGTTCAACAATAGTTTTGACATCTATGCCCGGTATCTCGGACCGAATTACCAAGAACCTATATGCATAGCTATTTTCCAAGTAACCTAAGAAGACCGCATCAACAGTTTTAGGACCAAGTTTCTTTCTCTTGTGTTCTGGGACTAAAACCTTAGCGAGACAACCCCACACTTTGAGATATCTTAAACTCGGTTTCCTATTTCTCCAAAGTTCAAAGGGACATTTTTCCATATGTCTTGGAGGCACCCTATTCAGAATATGGCAAGCCGTATTGAAGGCTTCTCCCCACATATAGGTTGGAAGTCCAGAACTCTGTAGGAGAGCATTGATCATGTCAGTTAAGGTTCTATTTTTCCGTTCTGCTATCCCATTTGATTGCGGTGAATATGGGGCCGTAACTTCATGAACTATGCCAAAAGATTTGCATTGTTCATCAAATAAGTTAGAGGTATATTCACCTCCTCTATCTGACCTAAGGCGTTTAAGCACTTTTCCTGTTTGTGTCTCAGCCTCATTCTTAAAGATAAGAAATTTCTCTAAGGCTTCATCCTTGGTTTTCATTAGATATACATAGCAGTATCTACTGCCATCATCTATAAAGGTGATAAAGTATTTCTTATTGTCTCGGGTCAACACACCATTAAACTCACAGATATCCGTGTGCACTAGATCCAAGATCTCACTATCTCTAGAGACAGACTGAAAAGACTTCCTAGGTGTCTTTGCTTGCACACATATCTCACATTTTTGAGTTTTATCAATTGTGTGTTTAGGGGTCAATTCTAAATTCATCATCCTTTTAATCGAATTTAGATTTACATGACCCAATCTACCATGCCACAGATCACAAGATTCAAGATTATTCACAACTTGAGACACAGAAATAGAACATTCAGTACTCAAAACATTCAATTCATTAATGTTTACTGAATCATATCTAATTCTAAATAACAAATCAAAGTCAGCCAAATAGCCTTTACCATAAAAGACACCATGTCTCATAATAACAACTTTATTACATTTAAAGTTTAATTCAAAACCATTTCTAACTAAGATAGAGCCGGATAAAACATTCTTCTTAATGTCAGGAACATGCAGCACCCTGTGCAACGTCCAGACTCGTCCAGAGGAGAACCTCAAGTTGACTTGTCCTGACCCTAGCACCCTGGCCGCAGAATCGTTCCCCATCTTCACAGTCCCACCGCTGCAGGTCTGATAAGAAGAAAACAATGTTCTGTCAGAACATATGTTCACATTGGCTCCCGTATCCACGAGCCACTCATTTGGATCATGGATATGGTATAGTTCAGGTTTTACAGAGACATACCCCTCGCTAGCCCCAAGTCCCATAGTGATCATGTTCACTTGTGGACTCCCGTCTGTAGCCTTAGGTTGAGCCTTCAAGGACGGACAATCCTTCTTCCAATGGCCAACCTGATTACAGTGCCAGCAGGGTTTATTCTTTGCCTTTTTCTGGATCTTGCCCTTTGGTTTCATTTTATTGTTATTGGGACCCTTTCCCTTTTTATCTTTGCCCTTCGAGGTCATGAAATTAACCTTAGCCTGAATATCAACAGGAAGCACATGTTTTTGTTTCCTGTGTTCCTCCTCTATGGCAATTGCCACCATCAAGTCAACCATAGAGATTTTCCCCTTTCTGTGTTTCAGGGTCATACCGAAGTCTTCCCATGACTTGGGAAATTTCTCTATGATGCACATGACCTGAAACTTCTCTGGAAGTTTCATTTCGGCATCCTCTAGACCATGGAGCAAGAGTAAAAACTCGTGTGCTTGTTCAGAAACAGACTTTCCCTCGGCCATGGAAAACTTCAAGAATTTGGCTACGGAGTATTTCTCAATACCGAGATCTTCGGTGTTATACTTCCGATCCAAATCTTCCCATAGCCCCTTCGCAGTCTGCGTGGATGAACAATATACGTCAAACAACGTGTTGGACAGAGCCAACAAGATGCAACCATGACATATACGGTCGCGTTCCTTCCACGCAGATTGCGCCTTATGGCTATCGGGTGAGGGGTTTTCCGCCTCCACCGTTGGACAGTCGGTTTCAAGCAACGAGATTAACCCTATGGTGGTTAACCAGATCTTCATGCGTTGTTGCCAACGCTTAAAATTCTGTCCACCGAATTTTTCAGGCATACCCGTCATATCTACCCTCGATTTAAACATTGTTTCCGACATTCTAGAATCGGTTCGGGATATCTTCTCTAAGATTGTTGTAAATAAGATTACCAGTTCATACATTAAACAGTATAAAATCGGATCCAAATGAATTAACAGAGAAACGATGCAGATTAAAATCATATTAATCATATGTTTCCCAATCATTATCCGATTATTCAATGTAAATAGGAACCGATTAAAAGAACAGAAACATAAAGACGGGCATGATCCAGAAAGGATAAAGCAATAAACGTATTGCGGCAAGCAAAATAAAACAGAGATTAGTTTAGAAGTCACCGAAGCGTCCATGAAAATGGACTGTCCTTAGAGAAGATATCGCCCCCACAATACCGGTGCGTAGGGTACTGGCGATCCGCTCCCAGGATACGACGGTTCACGATCGTCGTCGGCGCACACCAACGGGATCGTCCTCGATTGTACCTCAGTGAACTGCAGCCGAGAGAGGTGAAGAGAAAGACGTTCGTCCGCGAGAGGAAGAACAAGAGAGACGACGTGAGAGAGAGGTTTTTCTAGCGAGTGTAGAAAAACTGAGTCGGGTGAGGGATATAAATAGAGGGTCTCGCGTCTTAAAGATGCGACCTTTGGTTTCCAAAGAATGCGATCTTTGGTTTCCAAAAGATGCGTCCTTTGGTTTCCAAAAGATGCGTCCCGAAGACGCATCCTTTCGGATCCCAAAAATTCGTATTAAATTCCCATTTAAGTCGACTTACCAAATTAATCGTACACGATTAATTTAATCGACTTACCAAATGAAATCTACAGCAAAAGTATCGAGATCCGAATTGACTCTCCCGAGCCCGAGCCCGAGCCCGAGCCGGAGACGGAGCGGAGCGCGCGCGCGCGCGTGTGTGGTCCTCCATTCCTCCTCTCTACTATTGCTACAAGAGCTTGGGGTGTGGACTCATATTTAAGTCCACCAAAAAGTTTAGTTCTCCCCGGTGTGGGACTAAACTTCCACCCAAACTCCCATATTTCAAATTTGGGAATTCCCAACTTACCCTCCAAACCATTTGGTTTCCCAATTGAAACCAAATTGAATGCCAATTGTAATTACATAGACTTTCCAATTAAAGTCTAAATACAACTTTAAATACAACAATCAGTTCGATCATCCGACGCTCCCAAACGTGCACCACCCCCACCGCTTTAGCACCTAACATGCCTCGCACGTGAGGAGAAATATCTTTGGGGAATTTTACAACAATACTCCTAGACTTTTTGTTAATTTCTTATAGGTCCCTTCACGTGATTTGCACAAGTAGAGAATCACGTATTACACACGTGCTCAGTGGTGTTTTTGCGCACACACCCTCAGTCTTTAGCATTTTCACACGTGTACCCTTAGTTTCTATATTAATTACATAAATACCCTTAAAAACCGTAAATAACTATTATACTATTTTGTACATAATAAATAAAATACAACATATAAATATATAACAATAATACATAAAAATACCGTATATTATACTATATACAGTATTAAATAGTATTTTGCAAAATAAAAATATTATATATTTTTAGAAAATTTTTCAAAAAAACCAAAAATATAACTTTAAAAATCATTAAAAATATAAAACTTCTTTGAAAATCTATAAAAATTAGCTACAAAATATTTTACCATATTTTACATTTTAAAACCAAAAATAAAATAAAAATTGAATAATAAAAAAATAGAAAATACATAAAACCTCCAAATTCATAACTAATTCAAGAAAATTCATAGAAAAACGCATAGCATAGCATTTTAAAGATAATTTCATCTACTTTGCAATAAAAATAAAATAAAAATATTTTGCTATTATTTTATATCTAAAAAAGCAAAAATAAAAATATTTTTCAATGTAAAATTTTTTCAACATTAAAAATTTAACGAAATCCATAAAAAATCTTAAAAATCCTAAAAAATCATAAAACCAGAAAGACAAAATTTAAACATAATTATAACAAAGTAAAAATCAAATAAAAATTGCAAAATATTTAAAATTTTAAAAACATCACAAATACTTTAAAACCACAAAAACAATATAAAATTCATAAGAATTAAATAAAAATCCCAGGAAAATATCTGAAAATAAAATAAACCTTTTACCCTAGCTTTTTTATAGTTAAAACCTAGTTTCCAACAGTTTTCCTCCCTAAGTTCAACACTCCCGTACTTGACACTATACATATCTTGTTTATGTGTTTGACTCAAAAAAATATCTTGTTCATGTGTATAAATAACAAATAAAATTTTCTGTTTAAATCCACCGATCATTACAGTGATAGTTGTCTATTTTTAGATGACTTCATTGGTGTGTTTTTCAGATTGACTCTAATATATACCGAGATACCGTAATACAGATTATGTATCGAATTCCCATTCATATCTGATCTTGATACAACTCGAGACCTGGATTTCAGTCTGATAGTTTCATTTTTTGTTGTTAAATTTTAGACCTAATCCATTATCCAAATTGAGCATATAAATAGCCTATTGTGTAGTACTCATCGATACCTTTCAAACGATGCCAAGAACGTTCAAATCCGACATCGAACGAGGGAGATATGATCCTTTTATGATATTGGATCGGTAACCGGACCCAGATCCGAATCCGGATCTATTTATCCGATTTGGGGGGTATAAAAGGGGGGTTGCCATGGGTCTGGTCAACCAGATTATATTTACCCAACCCTAGCCGTTGGAGCTCTGCTCCGGAATTCGTCGAAGGACCGTCGGAGGTTGCTGGAGTCATCGGATCGTGAAGCCGAAGTCGCCAACGCGAAGATCTCATCACAGGGCAATCGTTTCTCTATTCCATTTACGCAACATGAATACTCGTTTATGTTTCTCTATGAATGTTGAAGGCCTCTGTTTTTTTGCTTTGATCTAAAATGGGATCTTTTAATGGCATTATGAGCGTGAATAATCTGTGTCTCTTTCCTGATTTCTTACAGATGAAAACTTGTGTTACATTCATATAATTAGCATCCTGCATGTCAAATAAACAAAAAAAAGTGATCGATACTGCTATTAGGAAGGAAATTCTGATGCATTGAATTAGCAGATCTGGCTTATAAAATGTTGAAGTAAAAATGATTGGTTGGAGGTGATCCGTGGGAAATTAAAAAGATTAAGTCTATGATAGGTTGATGCTTTTTCTAACTTTGGATTAACATTTTTCCGATTGATACATAAAATACAATAATTAGGGTATATTGTTTCGAATTATGAATTGCTGTTATTGCATGAGCAATCTAAAGATTGTTTACTAAGCCATTTGATGGGTTTATTATATAATAAGAATGAATATTAAAGCAAGTGTCTACTCTTGTAACACTTCAAGTGCATCTACGTCATTATTTCTAGCACGATTTTTCTGAGAGAAAAAGTTTACTATAAATTGGTGCGTGCAAGGGGGAACCAGAACCAAATACATACCTGGTTTCGATTCCGGAATCACTGCAATTGCTAGGACTGTACTTGTTTTGATTTCTAATCGCAGGTATAGCAGTTATTAGTCCCCGATAGGATTCTGGATATAGTTCCAGATATAATTCCAAATATCTGCCCAGTCTGCCGCAAGGGATGCTTGGAAAAATTTGGGGATCATGCCATTCATTGTAGGGAGCTCCCGGGCTTTAAGTACAAACATGATCTCGTTAGAGATGTTTTATTCGATGTCCTCAAACGTGCGGGTGTTGCTGCTAAGAAAGAGGCGCCAATGAACTTTTTAACAGATCCACAGGAGGGAAGATCCACGCTTAGACCTGTTGATATTTTGATTTTTGGGTGGATAGGAGAAAAACATGCTTGTGTAGATTTGACAGGAGTTTCCCCGATGGTGGGGGTTGAAGAGCGGGACCTTCACAACAGGGCAAGCTGCCCTTAAAGCTTCTTTAGCAAAAGTGGTGAAACACGAGAAAGCATGCATGGAGAATCAGCATGCCTTCATCCCCTTTAGTTTCGACACCTTTGGCTTTCTAGCACCGGAAGCTATTGAGCTTTTAAAGAGAATCCAAAAGGTGATGAACATTAATGTGATGGACCCCATTACCCCAAATCTATGGATGTAGTATTTAGGAGGATTGACTTTGCAATTCAAAAAGAGCTAGCGGCGCACCTTGTTGCCCGTTTGTCTTCTGTTTCGATGTAAACCTTTCTTATTGATATGAATTATTTTAAATAGTAATATTCCCAATTTCATGAGAAGTTGCACTGTTAGTTAAATTGTAAATTGCAGAGCTACTCAATTGATGCTTCAATTACAAGGTTAATCCTTAGATAAGCGAGACTTTACAATACACAAGTCCTTTCATTTTGAGATATTGTTGAGAAAAGGAGAGAATGAGATATCTATTTCATAGAGATAGGGTCTCTTATATAGAGAGGAAACCCTGGAGAGTACAAGGGTTACAGAACCCGAAGGGTCACAGGGGTTACGGAACTCGAAGGGTCATAGGGGGTTACAAACATAAATCTAATAACTCTAACACTCCCCCTCAAGCTGGAGCTGAGAAAGCAGCAGCTTGTAACAACAAAAAAAAGAAACAATATATACCGCATCTTCACATAATGCATCATAAGAAGAATACAAGTCCGCTGCTGGTAGAAGACCTCGCACGAGGACGGGTCTGCGGCTTTCAGGTCATCGGAACGTATCTCTGTCATGCCTGTAGAACCGCTGCGATATCAGGTCACCGAAACGTATCTCTGTCGTGCCTGGAGAAGAATCGCTGCAGAAGAAATCCAGCACGGCGAATCGATCGGGTCGTAAAAGAAGTATACGCCTCGATGAAGAAGTTGATACTCAGTGAAGACGGATGATTTGTAGAAAGCTGGAGTGATGGTCAGTTGTGCATATGTCATGGAAGAAGATATCATTTGACTCCCCCTTTCTCCCGTACTTGATAGAATAAAAATCATGAAACATCAAGTTGGGAGAAACCAAAAGAATAACATGCAATTTTTCGTTTTTTTTCTTTCCATTTTTTAAGCCGTTCAACATTTTTTTACGACTTTTCTTTGCAACCTTTCTTTTCTTCTTCTTCTCTTTTTTTTGAGAAAAAACTTTGCGTACGGCCTTTCTTGTACCACCTCTTTTCTCTCTCTCTCTTTTTTTTAAATCTCTCTCCTTCCTTTTTTTATATCTCTCTTCTCCTTTTTTTAATCGGCCCAACAAAGAGGCCCAACTCTCAATTTTTTTTAACGTCAGCTCTATTGGGCTTTATTTTTTGTAACATATTAGAAATGTCGGTCCAATTTGCCCTTAGGGTTCCCCCTATGGGAACCCTCTTTACATCCACGTCACCCTCAGGGGTTCCTGGAACCCTTCATTTCGCAACAAAAAAAGGGGCCGCCGCCGCCAGAATGATGGGCGGCATCCCATCTACCATAGAGGGAGCCCGCCGCCTATGGGAGCCGCCTCCGTCAAGGGATCTTCACACGAGGTGGGAGAGGGTGGGTGATGCTGGGGCGGCGCGATGGGCAAAGTTGCGGGCCGCCTCCGCTGAACTGCACGAGAGGCGTCGCCTGCGCCGCCGCTGTTCGAAGAAGATGGAGAGCCAGAGGGTCGCCGCCGCGTGGGGGACCTGGAGAGCTCCCGGGGTCGAGGGGAGCCCCGTCTGGAGTACGCGATGGAGATGTGCCTGGCCTGGATCATGGAGATCGCTCGGAGGACGCGTTTCTGCTGAGAGGAGTTCGCCTCTGCTGCGGCGAGTCGCTGATGATAGGAAGATCGGCTGGAGAAGGATGCCGCAGAACTGGAGATCGGCGCTGCAGCCTGCGCTTGGAGCGCGCGAAGCCGATCGCACAGCCTGTGCGTGGAGCAGGGTCTTGCGCGTGAGATTGCAATGATGCTTGCGGGTTGCGCCTTGAAGAGTGGCTGCCTGGGACTTCGTCAGGAGGCTAGAGTTTGCTGTCTAGCCTGGAGCGGAGATGTTGGTAGGCGCAACCTGGAGGTGCGCTGATCGGGAGTGGCTCTGCCTGCGGCTGCTCTAATGAAGAAGTGGCAGGAGGTCCCGCTCTCTTTCCTTATGGGCGGAGAGAGGGCTGGTGGTGGCATCACATTTAGAGTATTAGGCTTCGGTCCAGGACCGTGGCTCTGATACCATGTTGAGAAAAGGAGAGAATGAGATATCTATTTCATAGAGCTAGGGTCTCTTATATAGAGAGGAAACCCTGGAGAGTACAAGGATTACAGAACCCGAAGGGTCACAGGGGTTACGGAACTTGAAGGATCATAGGGGGTTACAAACATAAATCTAATAACTCTAACAAATATATACATCGAGTGGGTCCAGCTCTCAGTTCCTTTGCTTTTGATGTTTTCTTCTTATGTTAGTCTCAGTACATCGTAATATATTTTGTTTAGATTGTTGTAAATAAGATTACCAGTTCATACATTAAACAGTATAATATCGGATCCAAATGAATTAACAGAGAAACGATACAGATTAAAATCATATTAATCATATGTTTCCCAATCATTATCCGATTATTCAATGCAAACAGGAACCGATAGAAACAAAAACACGGGCATGATCCAGAAATGGTAAAGCAATAAACGTATTGCGGCAAGCAAAATAGAACAGAGATCAGATTAGAAGTCACCGAAGCGTCCATGTAATGGACTGTCCTTAGAGAAGATATCGCCCCCACAATACCGGTGCGTAGGGTACTGGCGATCTGCTCCCAGGATACGACGGTTCACGATCGTCGTCGGCGCACACCAACGGGATCGTCCTCGATTGTACCTCAGAGAACTACAACCGAGAGAGGAGAAGCAAAAGACGTTCGTCCGCGAGAGGAAGAACAAGAGAGACGGCGTGAGAGAGAGGTTTTTCTTGCGAGTGAAGAAAAACCGAGTCAAGTGAGGGATATAAATAGAGGGGCTCGCGTCCTAAAAACGCGACCTTTGGTTTCCAAAAAATGCGTCCCGAAAACGCATCCTTTCGGATCCCAAAAAACGCGCCCATAATGGCGAGTTGAATTCCCATTTTAAGTCGACTTACCAAATTAATCGTACACGATTAATTTAATCGACTTACCAAATGAAATCTACAGCAAAAGTATCGAGATCCGAGATCCGAATTGACTCTCCCGAGCCCGAGCCCGAGCCCGAGCCGGAGACGGAGACGGAGCGGAGCGCGCGCGCGCGCGTGTATGGTCCTCCATTCCTCCTCTCTACTATTGCTACAAGAGCTTGGGTTGTGAACTCATACATAAGTCCACTGAAAAGTTTAGTTCTCCCCGGTGTGGGACTAAACTTCTACCCAAACTCCCATATTTCAAATTTGGGAATTCCCAATTTTCCCTCCAAACTATTTGGTTTCCCAATTGAAACCAAATTGAATGCCAATTGTAATTACATAGACTTTCCAATTAAAGTCTAAATACAACTTTGAATACAACAATCCCCCACGAATTCACCAATTTGAAAAAGAGATTCAAAAGGATTCAAGAGACTTCTTTCGGCTGCCCACACTTTGCTTTCAGTAAAGGTACCTTCCGGTTTGAACCTCTACCTGAGTTTACTACTTTCACTTTAACAGGAACGAAGTAAACTACGTCTTGAACTTCAGACCTTGGTGTTAAAGTATACGGTAGAAACAACAAAGCGTTGTTCTTGGTACAATCTTCAGGGTTGGTGCTCTTAAAGGCCATGCACCCTTATCCTGTTTCATGAGTGTGTTCAGGAAAGACCCTCTTCCTTTAACTGCGGCCCACAGTAACACTCACATAGGTGGCGTTCTCCAAGGATGCACTGCTAACATCCTGCCCAAAGGCTTGACCCATTCAGAGCCTATGCTCTTCCTAAACTCGCAGCTTAAATGGCACTCAGGCTTCCAGGGATAAGACACTCATGCTTACGCATTAAACTTAGAGTGCCAATCAGTTCTCCAAAACAGCTTGTTATTACCACATTGAACCTACTTTGTGGGATCTCCACTCAGATAGGTTGGATTGCTACTGTAGAGGAACTCCCAATGGGTCTCAGTCCCATCCCAAGCCTAGACTTTAGGACTAAAGATCTATCAAGTCCCTTAGTCAACGGATCTGTCGTGTTGTCTTTGGATCCTACAAAATCCACAGCCAACACTCCTCGAGATACCAAATCCCTTAACGTCTTAAGTCTGATTTGTATGTGTCTCCTTGTTTTCTGGTTGAACTTTGAACTCTTGATCTTGGCAATTGTGGTTATATTATCACAATGTACCGAGATCGCAGGAACAGGCTGACCTACCATGGGAATTTCAGACAGAAGCTCCCTTAGCCATTCAGCCTCAATTCTAGTGGTGTCCAAAGCACACAGCTCGGCCTCAAAAGTGGATCGAGCTAGAATGGTCTGCTTCACAGACCTCCAGGAGACTGCACCGCCTCCAAGGGTAAATACATACCCTGTAACACCATTACTCCCAGACTCTTCTATTTTCCCTATCCAGCTTGCATCACTGTATCCTTCTAGTACAGATGGATGTCTACCATAATGCAAACTAAGAGAAATAGTTCCCTTCAAGTACTTCAGTACTCGATCCAGAGCCTCCCAGTGAGTACGGTCAGGACAACTAGTGTATCTACTCAGCTTTACAACCGAGAATGAAATATCAGGTCTCGTGCAATTTGCAAGATACATTAAACTTCCTATCACTTGTGAATACCTTAGCTGGGCTACAGGTACTCCACTTTTATTCTTAAATAGCGTTTTGGATGAATCAAAAGGAGTGCTTACAGCTTTGCAATCTTGATATCCAAATTTCTCAAGTACCTTCTCAACATAGTGAGATTGAGAAACTACAATCCCATCAACTGACCTTGTCAGTTTGAGACCCAAGATCACATCAGCAACACCCATGTCCTTCATCTCAAATTTGCTACTCAAGAATGCCTTAGTCTCATTAATAATCCTCATATGTGATCCGAACAATAATATGTCATCAACATATAGGCACAAGACAATACACTCATCACCTTTCACCTTGGAATAAACACATTTATCGGATTCATGAACCTTAAAGCCACATGACAAAATAGTCTTGTCAAATTTTTCATGCCACTGCTTTGGTGCTTGTTTTAATCCGTAAAGGGATTTGACAAGCTTGCAAACCTTCCCCTCATTCCCAGGAGTCACAAGCCCATCAGGTTGATCCATATAGATCTCTTCCTCAAGATCGCCATGCAAGAAGGCGGTCTTCACATCAATTTGATGGATAGAGAGATCATATACAGATGCCAATGCTATGAGCATCCGGATTGTGGTCATCCTAGTCACAGGGGAATAGGTATCAAAATAATCGATACCTTCCTTTTGCCTAAAGCCCTTGGCAACTAATCTGGCTTTGTACTTTTCAATTGATCCGTCAGGTCTAAGCTTTCTCTTAAACACCCACTTGCACCCAATGGTAGAGCACCCTTTGGGTAAATCAACCAACTCCCAAGTTCCATTAGCCATAATGGAATCCATCTCAGATTTGATGGCTTCCTTCCATTGTTTTGCTTCAGATGAAGCCATGGCTTCCTTGTAACTTGGTGGATCACCCTCGATCTGGTAGACAACAAAGTCGCTACCCAGATCCTTGGCTATCCGAGGTCTTTTACTCCTCCTTGGCTCATTCTCTTCAGAAAGATTATTGGGTTCAGGTTGAGTCTCAACCCCCACATTCGATATCCTTTCCACTTGATCTGGAATAGATCCAGATGTGGAGGCGCCCTCAATGGTCAGATTCTGAGGAATCCCAGTCTTCAATGGAAAGACATCCTCAAAGAAGGTAGCATCACGGAGTTCAAAAATAGTGTTGACATCTATGCCCGGTATCTCGGACCGAATTACCAAGAACCTATATGCATAGCTATTTTTCAAGTAACCTAAGAAGACCGCATCAACAGTTTTAGGACCAAGTTTCTTTCTCTTGTGTTCTGGGACTAAAACCTTAGCGAGACAGCCCCACACTTTGAGATATCTTAAACTCGGTTTCCTATTTCTCCAAAGTTCAAAGGGACATTTTTCCATATGTCTTGGAGGCACCCTATTCAGAATATGGCAAGCCGTATTCAAGGCTTCTCCCCACATATAGGTTGGAAGTCCAGAACTCTGTAGGAGAGCATTGATCATGTCAGTTAAGGTTCTATTTTTCCGTTCTGCTATCCCATTTGATTGCGATGAATATGGGTCGTAACTTCATGAACTATGCCAAAAGATTTGCATTGTTCATCAAATAAGTTAGAGGTATATTCACCTCCTCTATCTGACCTAAGGCGTTTAAGCACTTTTCCTGTTTGTGTTTCAGCCTCATTCTTAAAGATAAGAAATTTCTATAAGGCTTCATCCTTGGTTTTCATTAGATATACATAGCAGTATCTACTGCCATCATCTATAAAGGTGATAAAGTATTTCTTATTGTCTCGGGTCAACACACCATTAAACTCACAGATATCCGTGTGCACTAGATCTAAGATCTCACTATCTCTAGAGACAGACTGAAAAGACTTCCTAGGTGTCTTTGCTTGCACACATATCTCACATTTTTTAGTTTTATCAATTGTGTGTTTAGGGATCAAATCTAAATTCATCATTCTTTTAATTGAATTTAGGTTTACATGTCCCAATCTACCATGCCACAGATCACAAGATTCAAGATTATTCATAAATTGAGACACAGAACTAGAACATTCAGCATTCAAAACATTTACTTCATTAATGTTTACTGAATCACATCTAATTCTAAATAACAAGTCAAAATCAGCCAAATAGCCTTTTCCATAAAAGACACCATGTCTCAGAATAACAACTTTATTACATTTAAAGTTCAGTTCAAAACCATTTCTAAGTAAGATGGAGCCAGATAACACATTCTTCTTGATGTCAGGAACATGCAGCACCCTGTGCAACGTCCAGACTCGTCAAGAGGAGAAACTCAAGTTGACTTGTCCCGACCCTAGCACCCTGGCTGCAGAATCGTTCCCCATCTTCACAGTCCCACCGCTGCAGGTCTGATAAGAAGAAAACAATGTTCTGTCAGAACATATGTTCACATTGGCTCCCGTATCCACGAGCCACTCATTTGGATCATGGATATGGTATAGTTCAGGTTTTACAGAGACATACCCCTCGCTAGCCCCGAGTCTCATAGTGATCATGTTCACTTGTGGACTCCCGTCTGTAGCCTTAGGTTGAACCTTCAAGGACGGACAGTCCTTCTTCCAATGGCCAACCTGATTACAGTGCCAGCAGGGTTTATTCTTTGCCTTTTTCTGGATCTTGCCCTTTGGTTTCATTTTATTGTTATTGGGACCCTTTCCCTTTTTATCTTTGCCCTTCGAGGTCATAAAATTGACCTTAGCCTGAATATCAACAGGAAGCACATGTGTTTGTTTCCTGTGTTCCTCCTCTATGGCAATTGCCACCATCAAGTCATCCATAGAGATTTTCCCCTTTCTGTGTTTCAGGGTCATACCGAAGTCTTCCCACGACTTGGGAAATTTCTCTATGATGCACATGACCTTAAACTTCTCTGGAAGTTTCATTTCGGCATCCTCTAGACCATGGAGCAAGAGTAAAAACTCGTGTGCCTGTTCAGAAACAGACTTCCCTTCGGCCATGGAAAACTTCAAGAATTTGGCTACGGAGTATTTCTCAATACCGAGATCTTCGGTGTTATACTTCCGATCCAAATCTTCCCATAGCCCCTTAGCAGTCTGCGTGGATGAACAATATACGTCAAACAACGTGTTGGACAGAGCCAACAAGATGCAACCATGACATATACGGTCGCGTTCCTTCCACGCAGATTGCGCCTTATGGCTATCGGGTGAGGGGTTTTCCGCCTCCATCGTAGGACAGTCGGTTTCAAGCATCGAGATTAACCCTATGGTGGTTAACCAGATCCTCATGTGTTGTTGCCAACGCTTAAAATTCTGTCCACCGAATTTTTCAGGCATACCCGTCATATCTACCCTCGATTTAAACATTGTTTCTGACATTTTAAAAACGGTTCTAGATATCTTCTCTAAGATTGTTGTAAATAAGATTACCAGTTCATACATTAAACAGTATAATATCGGATCCAAATGAATTAACAGAGAAACGATACAGATTAAAATCATATTAATCATATGTTTCCCAATCATTATCCGATTATTCAATGCAAACAGGAACCGATAGAAACAAAAACACGGGCATGATCCAGAAAGGGTAAAGCAATAAACGTATTGCGGCAAGCAAAATAGAACAGAGATCAGATTAGAAGTCACCGAAGCGTCCATGTAATGGACTGTCCTTAGAGAAGATATCGCCCTTACAATACCGGTGCGTAGGGTACTGGCGATCTGCTCCCAGGATACGACGGTTCACGATCGTCGTCGGCGCACACCAACGGGATCGTCCTCGATTGTATCTCAGAGAACTGCAGCCGAGAGAGGAGAAGCAAAAGACGTTCGTCCGCGAGAGGAAGAACAAGAGAGACGGCGTGAGAGAGAGGTTTTTCTTGCGAGTGAAGAAAAACCGAGTCAAGTGAGGGATATAAATAGAGGGGCTCGCGTCCTAAAAACGCGACCTTTGGTTTCCAAAAAATGCGTCCCGAAAACGCATCCTTTCGGATCCCAAAAAACGCGCCCATAATGGCGAGTTGAATTCCCATTTTAAGTCGACTTACCAAATTAATCGTACACGATTAATTTAATCGACTTACCAAATGAAATCTATAGCAAAAGTATCGAGATCCGAATTGACTCTCCCGAGCCGGAGACGGAGCGAAGCGGAGCGCGTGCGCGCGTGTGTGGTCCTCCATTCCTCCTCTCTACTATTGCTACAAGAGCTTGGGTTGTGAACTCATACATAAGTCCACTAAAAAGTTTAGTTCTCCCCGGTGTGGGACTAAACTTCTACCCAAACTCCCATATTTCAAATTTGGGAATTCCCAATTTTCCTTCCAAACCATTTGGTTTCCCAATTGAAACCAAATTGAATGCCAATTGTAATTACATAGACTTTCCAATTAAAGTCTAAATACAACTTTGAATACAACATAGATGTGTGCCTATTATGTATTAGATGCTCTTGCAAACCTGGAAAATAGACTCGAGTAATTCTGTCATTGTATTTGGCTAGTAAATACACAACCATATTTGGGGAAATGCTTAGCAAGAGGTACTCAGATTGTAGGTGTTTTGATAGCTTAAGTATTATTCTATAATTAATATTAACAGCTAATGGTGTTATTAGATGGGTTTGTTTTTATGCATCATAGATCTCTCTATTACCCTAATCACCATTTATTGATGTATCAACATTAGGGTGGTAAGCATGATGTAAACACAGATCAAACCTTTTAAACGGATTTCCATGTGTAAGCGATAGCCGAGTGGATCAATACGGCTTTGTAGGAGTGGACTTCGTGATTAAGATGAATCTATGAAAGTCAATCGATCACTTAGAGCTTATCATTGAAATGAGTCACTTTGAAGATAAAATCTAATATATATGTATATATATAGAAAGAGAGAGAAGTGATCCTATGAGAGCAAAATGTTGTGAGAGCATGAGAGGAATGATCGTGGACCACATGATTCTGTTTTCTCTCCCCTAGTCTTCTCTCTCCTGGGTGAATCATGTGGTCCAGAATCATCCCTCTCATGCTCTCACAACTTTTTGCTCTCATTGGATCACTCCCCATATATATATATATATATATATATGTATGTATATATATGTATATATATATGGGTAAAATGGGGCTGCCCCCAGGGAGTAGCCAACTTGGCTACTCCCACCCCTATTTTTTCCTCATTTTCTTATTTTTTTGGAAAATAAAAATTTGTATATTCATCATTATATCCCTCTCACATTCTATTAAAATTTCGTCAGAAACAGAGAGGTAAATGGGGTTGCCCCCAGGGAGTAGCCAACTTGGCTACTCCCACCCCTATTTTTCCCTCATTTTTTTATTTTTTTGGAAAATAAAAATTTGTATATTCATCATTATATCCCTCTCACATTCTATTAAAATTTCGTCAGAAACAGAGACTCCTACGACCTCCATCCAAACATGGTCGATTTAAAAAATCCTGCGACCGTTAAAAAAATGACGTCTGGATGGAAGGCTTATGAGTCTTTGTTTCTGACGAAATTTTAATAGAATGTGAGAGCGATATAATGATGAATATACAAATTTTTATTTTCCAAAAAAATAAAAAAATGAGGAAAAAATAGGGGTGGGAGTAGCCAAGTTGGCTACTCCCTGGGGGCAGCCCCATTTTACCCATATATATATATATATATATATATATATATATATATATATATATATATATATATATATATGGGATTGGGGAGCCTACACCCATGTGTAGGTAACTTTCCTACACCCACCTCTTGTTCACTAATTTTTTTGGTTTTTTTTGAAATAGATCTTTAGGGGATTTACTTAGAATATTAAATGAAATACGTATTTCAAATTTCATGTAAAACAGACATTCCTAACAGCTCCATCGGAAGGGGCTGATTTTAGCAAATCTCATACCGTCAAAATTTGACTGTCATGATGGATAAGTTAGAAGTCTCGAAATAAGTTGAAATTTGAATGACGATATGGTGATATAATGTGATCTAAATTCCCCAAGGAATTATCTCAAAAAAATAAAAAATTTTGAGGGAACAAGAGGTGGGTGTAGGAAAGTTACCTACACATGGGTGTAGGCTCCCTTTTCCCTATATATATATATGGGTAAAATGGGGCTGCTACTCCCACCCCTATTTTTCCCAAATTTTTTTATTTTTTTGGAAAATAAAAATTTGTATATTCATCATTATATCCCTCACACATTCTATTAAAATTTCGTCAGAAACAGAGACTCCTAAGCCCTCCATCCAGACGTCATTTTTTAACGGTTGCAGGATTTTTTAAATCGACCATGTTTGGATGGAGGCCGTACGAGTCTCTGTTTCTGACGAAATTTTAATAGAATGTGAGAGGGATATAATTATGAATATACAAATTTTTATTTTCCAAAAAAATAAAAAAAATTTGGGAAAAATAGGGGTGGGAGTAGCCAACTTGGCTACTCCCTGGGGGCAGCCCCATTTACCTATATATATATATATATAGGGCCCTTCCAATGAGGTGCACCTTTCCTTGGTGCTTGGAAAGCCACTCATAATGACCATAAGATGGGGATCTAATGGATGAGATTAAAACCACAAAGGAAAAGGTAGGAGTGGTTTTCGAACTAACTAATTAGCTAAGATTAAGGAGGAGATTGAGCGCCTAACAAAAGAAGGAAATATTTTTTAAAGTTTCGAATATTCAAAAATTTCTATGATTACTTCAAATTAGTATTAAAAAACTTTCCTAAAATTGTTTTTAGACTTATCGATAACGTACATCCTGTAAACTATCAATGACGTTGGGTTAAATAAAATTACTGCCAATTACAAAATTAAATACTACATTACAATACGATGCAGAGGAATACAATATAGATGCTGACATACATTAAAAATTGTTTTCTGAAATACAATTGATATCATTATAATGACAAATATCTTTAGAATATAATATATGTTTGTTTTATGACACAATATAATGAAAAACCAAAATATATTACATGTTGGAACAATGGGTCAATCTAGAATAGAGCATACATATTATAAACTGCAATTGTCGGTATGTATATATTACGTTACGATGATTTACAATATAACAGCACACAATACAATACAGTGCAGAATAATACAAAAGAAAATCATGGCATTTTTAAATTATTTCCATATAAATTGAAATTTTTAACATTTATATAACATATAACTCTTTCAATTACTATATTAAAAAGTATAACACAATACGTGCACACTAATGTTTTAATTTGTACAACCATATCGAAAAGGAAAAATTCCTTTAACAGAACTTTACACCATAAGTCAAAATTACCTCAAATGGACGACCCAAAAATTGTTAAGATGTATGTGTTTCTTTAAATTACTACTACTTACAAAAATAAGGACTATTATACAAAACAACAACAAGGAATACAAAATTAAGTCTTCCATATTTGCAATAAATGAGGATTGGATTACGTTGCCTAGCACACAAATGAGATTGTACTAATTTCTACAGTATAACACATTACACAGAAAACATATATATTGAATTAAATGTTGGTAATATAGGAAAAAATCTAAAATAACATGCTTTTTGGAAAATGTTATTGTCGGTATGTTTAGATTAAATTGGCAAAATTTACTAAAGATTAACATACAATACAATAAACTGCAAAGGTATACAAAAAATCACTGATTTTAAGAAATTGTTGAAAATTTTAATGCAATAATAAGCATTTATATGAAATATGTCTCTCCCATTTACAATATGTCAATATAAACAACAATATATGCATACCAAAATTGAAACTTTTTCTACCAGTAGCAAAAATAAATATTTCTAAGAAAATACTTAACACTGTAAATAAAAATAGAAAAAAAGATTGAAACCTCAACTGATGAGTGCGTTAATTTACTATAATTGACGTATATTTACAATTTAAAATATTAAAATACAATATATATCTTAAAAATCTTATTCAATGCTCAACCAACATGTATATTATATCACGTATATTACAATACATACCAATAAAATAAAATATTGAGCAATTAGATAAAACTTGTAACGTAAACAATAATATATCCAAATAACTGATAAGATTGTCGATCTTCGATTACTTAGAGGATGAATAATTCTATATAATAGATCGTGTGCTTGATAAAGAATTGTATTTTTGTTATACATTTTCATTATTTAGTATACATATTACATTATCTATTAGACAAAAAAAACACTTACCACATATTGAAATTTGATAAACGAGAAGTTTTTGAATAGATTCAATTAGCATGACATACTACAAAATTTTTCATTCTAAATTTAAATAAATTTTTTTTAATAAATCTCTCTAAACTATGCATTAACAACGATGTAAATAAGAATGATCCTCTAAAATTTTTAAAAAGATAGCATTTGAAAAGGATGAAGATTAACGAAAGAAATAAAACCTGGAACCGTGAAGAAGATGCAGACGTTGTCGAATGAGCAATGGCAGAACAAAATTTGAATTTTGACAGTCCAATGAACAATGGCGGAAAAAAATTTGAAATTTGACGGTATAGGAATATTTGGGAACAACATGTTTCTATTTTTAGCTAAGCTAATGTAATTAATTATTAATTATTTCTAATACAGCTACATAAATATATTTACTTAAATAACTCTAAGTAATAAATAGGTGGACTTTAACACCGTGATTTCCGCCATCGGTTAGCAGGAGAGCGAAACAGAGTTCCCTCCCACCGCGAAAGGCAAAGCGACTCAAGAACCCTAGGGTGTTTCTCGACTTCGAACGACGACGACAAAGGCTGAAAGACATCGATACTGAGAAGACGACATCCAGGTCAGATATCAGTCTATGATGATATATTGATTAGATATCTTAGTATTTCGTTTCAAAAAAATTACTACGAACAAAATGAAACTGAACAATTTAGATTTTTATACCATTTGTTTATCTTTTATTTCCAAATGATGGATTTTTAATTGAACGATTTATTAATTGATGTTTACAATTTAATTTGTTAAACTAGGACAGTAACAAAATCATGTAAACAATAAAACCTATCAATACTGATGGTCGAAAGCAAAAGAAAAAAAATTTAAAGATACGATCATTGTCTGATGAATAAATTTATAGTTAATCATGCATACAGTAAATGTTAGTTTAAGAGTTACACATTAAGGCATCTTAAGGAAAAAAATTTAACAATAAGATCATTAAGTGTTAACGTGTAAGAAATCTTAATGAAAAAATTGTAGAGATGAGCAGCAGTGAATCAGATTTCGAAGAAATCAGGGGGCCAAGAAATATGAAGGAAGACTTAACAGGAAATTCTACCGATGAGGACAGAGTGAATGAAGAAGCTGATTCAAACCGAACAACTTCATTGGTGATGAAAGGTACATGAATGTATTTTCAAATAATATCATTACACATATTCTATTAATATGATGTATTTGTTATTTGTGAGTTACAGTGATGGGAAAAGGCCTGAGAAAAAAAACTGACAAAGAAGATGAGCATATTGAAGAATGCATGACAGAGAAATATGGCAGTAAGATAGATATTATATATCCCTTTATAAATTTTTGTATTTTCTAGTTGTTACATCTGTTTTGTGTGTTGTATGTAAAAATAATTTAATTATATGTATACTTCTTTAAAGGTAAGGGATATATCCAGCACCGATGCTTTATTTAGCATTTTGTTCAATACATAGATGCACATAGACCAACAGCAAAGCAACAAAGTCTTCTCAATAAGACAGCATTCTCTAAATTAATAAACATTGGGAAGGTTGATATCGAAAGGATGGTTCTTCAATGGATTGTAGAGCAATATCAAGGAGGACGACAATTCAAATTGGGGAACAGGGTTCTAAACTTCAGCGACGAAGACATAGGAGCAATATTAGGGATTCCAAGCACGGGATTTACAGTGACTGTTAAAGGAAGACACCTACAGTGGAAGAGCTATATCTCAAAAGAGATATTTGATGCTGGGATGATTTTCAATCGAAAGAAATTAGTCAATATTTTGATGGATTTCTACGATAGAGATGATGATGACTCGGTAGCTCTATACGTCACTTGTTTGATATTGTTCATGTTTTCGACCTTCTTGTTCCCAGACTGTGGGTACTCTTTCCCACGAGACTTACTCCATTACGTAGAATCTTTGGAAGATACCCTATTTTTCAACTGGTCAGATGCTGTAGCAAAAATGCTTTTGTTCAACATGGAAGATGTGCGGCATAGAATAAATCAAAGGCGGCAAGGATCTTCGAGAACAACACTTGGATATCTCACAGGATGTGTAGCATGCCTCTACGTAAGTAGACATGTTTTTGTACAATTATTAATATAGTATGAAACTAATCAAGATTTTTTAAATTTATACCAGGTATGGATGTTAGAATACTGTTGCAAGGACCTTGTCGTCAACAGAGATCTACGTCCAAGAATACGGAAATGGGCAGGCTCAATAAAAGGTTTGTCGAGAAGGATAGCTTCACTCAACAATGAACAGGTATGCAATATTATATGACACTAGATATAACTATATATTGTGTATTGTTGTAAATACTAGAAGTTTAAAGTATAGACAGTTAACTATTATACTTCAACTATATCAGATTTTAGGAGGTTTGAACCCACAAAAGAATGAGATATTCAAAATAGGATCAGATGAATATGTTTTCCCGTATGAAAGGTTCATTCAATACGGGTTCTCCGTTAGAAGACCACAGATAAACCTCCGCACCCGAATAAAAGTTCCAGAAGATGGTCCTGCAAGGAGAGGGAGATACAAGAGGGGAGATTTTCAAATTGTAAAAAGTCTGAATCAAGAGACTACCATTCGAGCTGGAAAGGGGTCTGAGAAACAATGCATGTGTGACAATTTTTCAAAAGAAATAGACAGGTTGTAGAAGCTAGTCGAAGAATTGAGTGATATGCACAATGATAAGGATGCAAAAATTGCATCTTACGAGATTCAATTAAGAAGATTGGAAGAAGAGAATGATGAACTGAGAGGCAAACTGGGAAAACAGACACAAAATGAAGCTGACAGAGAAATCAATGAGATCATGACAATGGAAGGAGAGAAGAATGCGACTGAAGCTGATGCACAAAAAAATACACTTGTGGTGGAAAACATATCTGAAATTGAACAAAAGAAGGATGCAGAACATGAAGATGAAATTAATTTAACCAATAGAGAGTCTATTCCATGTTTTGATCTTGGTATTGGGGAGCATGAGTCCATTGTAACAGAGAAAAATAAAATAGCACCGAGGAAGAAAAGGAAGGAGAGATCGGAAGTGCATCCTAGCTCATTGACTAAAAGAGTTAAAGAGCGGAATGCAGCAAAAAGAGATGTCCGTGATACAAGAGAAATTATTCACAGTGAAGCAGACCACGAGGTGTGTATTGGGACTTAATTCTTTATCATGAAATGATTTATAGATCTTCTTGAGAATAAATATTAAATAATTACAGATATAATAAATACTTGTTTAAATATTATGTGTAACTACAATTTACAGTATCTATGTGATCCGGCAACTGACTTTATCGGATACGAAAACATAAGCGAGGATCAAAGGAGATTGATTCAGGACTTTCTAAGAGACCCGGCAGACAAGTAAGTTAGAATTTAAGATAGAATTGTATGTTTTAAATAAATATGTAATTACATTTTAATCTTTTCTTTATGAAACCTGCAGATTTAACGCCACATACTTCACACCGCTTGGAATCTTTTGCAAGGGAAAAGAAATTTATCATTTTTTATATGAAAAAATGATTGAAGATAGCGTAATCAAATAATTTTATTTCATATTTTAAATATCGGAAAAATACTAAGATGATACATTTACTTTGAATACAGATTTTGGAAATGTTCATGGATGTTCTGCGACACAGATATTGTACCGGAGACACAATGCCATTCCTATTCACACCTATTTACAAGATGGTTAGTCACTACAATGTCATGTAATTCTAATAATATAACATAATACTTAAATCTTCATCATGCAGCAATATTTTGTAAATACGGTTGATAGAGCTACAAAGGAAGAGTTGAACCATCTGGACAGCCTTCATGAATTGGATGATGAAAGGCTGGTTGGATTATCTAAGGTTTTCACAGTTATACACACCAAGAATCACTGGCATCTCCTGGTCGCAGACTTCATGGCGAGGAAATTCTATGCATATAACTCAATGAGAGGATCAAAAATTCACAAAAAGGATGCACAAAAATGGGTATGTGTATTTTCAACATTTTTACATTAAAGCAATCTTTTGGTTATGAAGGAATTTAACAATATATTTTATAGCATGGATGGATGTGCGAATGCTTTGGCATGGTCTTGGTGGACGAAACAATGAATGATTGGGATATAATATATGTGGTTGACAGCCCGCAACAACCTCCTCACAGCTTGGATTGCGGTGTCTACGTGATGAAGACAATGGAATACTTGTGTGAAGGAAGGGCTTTGGACTTCAGCTTTGAGGACATTCCAAGGTTCAGGGCCGAAATTGCATGTACTCTTTTGACATGCGGACACGTTGACAATGAAGCTGGAAATTAATTGAGAGATGATGATGCATGTTGTTTTCAAAACAACGTCAAGACATATTTCTTATATGTTTAATAGTGTTGAAATTTACTTTCCTGAAACAATATTTAGTTTTTTGTGTTTAGAAGTATATCCTGGAACAATGTTGTATTTATAGGTATTTCATGGAATGCAAAACAATTTTGTTTAGTTTAATTTATTTACCTTAGATAATTCAACCATGTAACGTCTTTTTTTAAGTTTTTTGTGCATGAATTGTATTTTGTGATGTTCTTTCTGATTGTAATATGCATATAACTGAAACATGACTTCAATACTGATATTGATTGTTTAACACATCAATGTAAAAAATCAATATTTGATATTTATCCATTATACGTAAATCATTATACATATTAAATATACAAATCAATGAAAGCATTATATTGGTGTTAAATATATTGATATCTGTATAAACCTCTGACTTCGACTGTTATGGATCTGTATAACCTCATATATATTAACTATATATTACAATAAGTTAATTACTGTGTACAATAATGAATGTTATTACACAATATGTTCATTTAATGTACATTAAATTGGGAACATTGTTTCACTTAGATAATATTTTTTACATGGAAGACAGTCATTTTTACATTGTAACAACCTTGTGTTAACATGTAAAAAAATGATTTTGTTCAAAATGGGATATCAAATATACAGATCAATGAATGCATTATCATGGTCTTAAATATATTGATATCTGTATAATCTTTTGACTTGCAGTCTTAAGGATATATGGATCTGGTATGAAGAATTAAGTTAATTAGAATGAGGAACTTTTATAAAATAATATATTCCTATAATTTTGAAAATAAAATCAAATAATCAGATAGCGTTAAAATCTGAACAAAATAAATCCACATAAATCACACCTCATATATAAACTAACTAGATATTACAATAAATATTTTGTTTTGCACAATAATGTATCGTATTATACAATAAATTAATTTATTTTACATTAAATTTTGAACGTTGTGTCGCTTAGACAATCTTTTTTCATTAACTTGTTAACTTATTCATTACCAACAAATATTTCGAAGAGTTATATATATTTTGTTAATCTTTTTTTGAATCCAAACGATGTATTATTTGACAACCACAAAACTTTTTGTGAGATAATAATACTGAACAATAGCCAATATGGAACATACAATGTCTGACTAATTCAGTCATATATATTACATTCAAATGTTTCCAGAAAAACTCATCACATGAAAACAAAAATAACTACCAATCGTTTGATTAACATCAGATCATGATAAATATATAACAGTAAACACACTGTTATATGGAAAAAAAATAAATATAAAGTGACTTTAAACATCGGTCTATATTCTAAAATAGCTGCAACTATGACCTCTTCCAGGTTGATCAATAAGATCCTGCAAAGAAAAAGCAGAATACATCAGTAAATCAAACATATTGTATAAAAACAACTATGTATGTGATATCTGAATATGTTGTACTGGTTAAACTCTGTAATAACAAAATATTAAATCTAAAGAGACGAATAAAAATTTATAAAGTAAGCAAAATGTCAGTTAAAAATATACCCCCTCGCATTTAAGTACTTTGCAATATATTTATTGTGAATCTGCCTGTCCTGAATCATCGCTGCGAAAAAAATTTTAGGTTATATCAACAACAAACCAAAATAAAAATAATAAACAGCTTAACCCTGCATACCAGTCTGAAGTTGCTTGAACCTTGTTTGAAGGACAATTCCTAGAATCATGACCAACATTATACTTCATGCAAGCTTTGCATTGTCTGCCTCTATTCCTTTTTAATTCTTGTTGAGAAATTCGGCGACTGCCTGAACCTTTTGGTCTTCCTCCCCTTCCACTACCTTTTGTTTTTGCAGTAACAGGGACAAGTACATGGTTATTATTATCATGATTTTCCAAATGAGATTGATCCTGTGATACATTTGATAATCTTTTTTTTGAATTTAAACTATGAACTTCTTCGAGCAATTTCAGAAGCTTTGCTTTTACGAGAAAGAAAATATCATCATATTCTACGCTACTTTCAGCAACAATCTGAGAACATATATCGTTTAACTGTCCAGACCTTTCATGTTGGGGATTTTGGTTGTAGATTGGATAATTCCCAGAACTCTTAATATTCCTGGTCCATCTGGGCATGATAAAAGAACTTGAAAGAAATGAATCTCCTCTGAACTTGATAACAGCAAGTAAATGCCTGCATGGTATTCCTTGAAAATTCATTTTTTTGCATTCACAAGATAGATAATCAGTCTGATGAATTTCAGAAACTATTCTATCTCTAACAGACTTATCGATTGATGAAACATTGTAACATGTCGATCCATCTTTTATTTCAGAAACACGAACATTTAACATCATTAACTCCTTCAACTCTTTCTGAAACTTGTAAAAAATTCTTTTCGAATAAACATCAACCATTTGTTCTTCCAAAGTCCATTTGGTTCTTAACTTAGGCCTTCTAGTCTTTGAATCATGGTCCATATCATTCTCACGTTCTCTTAACCTCTGGATGGCTGTCTGGAATCTAGAAACAAACTCTAAAAGAGTGTTCTGTTTAGTAATAGAATTTTGTAAAAATGAGTTCATACTTTCACTCCTTTGAGTGCTACGCATCCCAGCAAAGAATGTGTCAATTGTATATACATCTATCCATTTCTGTCTTATTTCATACTTCTCTGCTAACCATTTATTCTCACTCAATCCAAACTCAGAAATGGCTGCTGACCAACCATCTTCAAATTGATCAATAGACTCACTCCGCCAAACAAGCCGGCTGAATGTTTTAAGAGCCTTGACAATTTCCTTCAGTCTACCCAGTTTAAGTTTCAGCTTTGCCATAATATGCCATGTACAAAACTTGTGAACAGTGTTGGGAAATGAAATACGGATTGCAGCACCTATTGCTGGATCTTCATCAGTGATTATAGAAATAGGGTGTTTTCTAACAGCATCAAGGAATTGATTGAATAACCAAGTAAAACTTTCTGTTGTTTCTCTGTTGATAAATGCATTGCCAAAAAAAATTGAGCAACCATGGTGGTTAACTCCACAGAAAGATGCAAATATTAATTTGTATTCATTGGTTCTATATGTCGTATCAAATAAAATTGTATCACCAAAAACCTTGTAATCTTCGATGGATACACTGTCAGCCCAGAATAAATGTGTGAGCCTATTGTCCTCGTCAGTTTGATAAGAGTAAAAAAATTCAGGGGTCAACTTTTTACAGTTATCAAAGAGATCTAACACAAGTTTTGCATCCAAACCATCACGACGTCTTCTCTCATCCCTGTTAAGGTTGTATATATCACGCACAATGCCACCCACTTTGTTGTTTGTAATGAAACCGTTATCCAAAAATGCCGATTGTTTTGAGGCAGGAATATTAACATCAGTCATGGACTTGATAAGCATTTTAGCAGCTTTAGAGAACTTTCTATTGGCACGAAGATATAGCCGTTTGCTGGGGGATACAAGGTTATGATTGTGCTCTTCATTGAAACAAACCACTATCCAGTCATGATCAATAAACCTATATTTAACCGACATCATGGCCTTACAACCAGTTCGAACAACACCAACAGCTCTCTCCGATCTTTCAAACATACTTTCATCGCTACAATCACTGTCAACTAAGAAACCATCTCTTGTTGATGAGGAAGCTCTTGATTTTCCTTCTTTCCAACATACAAAACTCTTAAACACCAGTGTCTTGTTTCTAGTTACTCTATCAACTCTATGTCTTGTGCTACTTTTGCGTACATTGAAACCCTCTCTTGTAGCATAAGCTTCATAAAAATTATATGCGTGTTCAATGGAACCAAAAACCATACCAACAGTGGGTATATGCTGATAACTAGAACAGTTTGCGATTGGGGAACTTGGATCAACTGCATTATTTTAAATAAAAGTGAAAAACGTGCTAAAACTAATGATGTTTTTCCCAGATATATCGAAAAGTATTGAAAAATATTAACTATAATAACTTTAGGAACTATGAATATATATTGTTTGTATAATTATTAAATTTACATATTAATAATATTACCTGAAAATGATGCATCAGTTGCTAGGCACTCTGTATATGTGATTTTTTCTCCAATATCCTAATATAAAAATAACACAATAAAAAATTTACTTAAAAAAACAAAAAAAAACAGATTATGTGGTATCTCATTACCTCAATATTTGGAAGACATTCTTGTGCAATATCTCTGGAACGTATGGCACCCATAGAGTTCCTGTTAAAATACAAAGAAAGTGAGATTGCGTAAACTAAACTAAGAAAAATAAATATAGAGCAATAAAATGTACAATTCAGATTAATATTTTACAATGGAATATGATATTAATTACTGCGTAAAAAAGGTACTGGTATAATACAAAGAATGAAAATATTGTGTAAATTATATTAAGAAATAGTAAAATAAATTAATATAATGTATAATACAATCAAATATTGTACAATGGATCGTGAAATTATATAAATTATATTAAATGAATATATTGTAAAATATGTCGAATAATAATAAAATATGGGCATGTATTATTGTATAATGTCAATTATATATCAAGACAACAAATTAAATGAAAACACATTTATTGACAATAACTGTAAATCTAGTACAATTTAACATAACTTGAGAACAAATTGAAGAACAAATGAAATGATTAGATAAAAATCATATTAATACTAGTAAAATGAAAAATTTGTATAATAATAACAACACCTGAGGAGAGAGAACCGAAATCAGAATTGAGATGACCTGAATCTTCAGTGATATTTTCCTGTTACAAAAAATAACTATATACATCAAATCGAAATATTTTTTGAAGAACAACAAATAAATATAATATAATAACATGGCATCTTTCTTCATAAAAGTTAGACATGAACTCCGATGCAGAATCATCGCTTGCTGAAGAATACGAATCGTCCATGGGATGAAGATCGAATGTGGATGCAAAAGCATATGCGTTAGAAAAATGAATTAAAATTAGTATAAAACCAATTACCGTAATTTAAGGGATAGTTATTAAAAAAACAGCGAAATTCGGAAGAGTGATTGAGTCATAACGCCACTGATTTGCTAAATATAGAAAACCGGGAGTGGTTTTTTGAGATGGTTTAGCGTGGTTTCGCATGAGTGAATATGGACAGATGATGGCCGTAGATGCAGATCAGACGGCCAATATTCGTGGCTTTCCATATAGCAAGGAAAGGTGCACCTCATCTGAAATATTTCCTATATATATATATATATATATATATATATATAGGGATTAATGGAGCTGCCCCCAAGGGGCAGCCAATTAGCAGCCCCCAACCCGTTTGAACCGTCGGATTTCATCCATGGCTGTAACATTTTGAGTTTTTTAAAATTCGAGAAAAAGGTCATGTCCGTCAAGTGGGGGCTGCAACAGTTCCCATGTATCATCTTCCGGAAAAACCCAACACCCTTTCTTCTGGACAACCATCGTCACCAGAGTCCCCTCTCATCGACGCCGCCCTCTCCGCCCGCAGTGCAACATCCTCTCCTTGACGCCGCCCTCCCCGTCCTTCCCCCTCGCTCCCCCATCCCATCACCTCTCCCTCTCCGGCTTCCTCCACCGCACCATCTCTCGCTACAGATCAACTCGATCTTCCTTTTGATTCCTAGCCGCCGCGAGCTCTCAATGCTCCATCTACCTCGCACGAGCCCTCGTAGCTCCATCTTCTCTTGTGTCCAGCTCCTCTTGTGCGAGTCCTCACTGGATCAACCCCATTTTCCCTTACTGCTCTTTCTTCCCACTCGCGACGTTCACTGTTCCGCCCGTTGATACCACGAAGACAACCTCAACAATTCTGCTTGATTATGCATTCTTTGTTCTTCCAATCCACTTAACTTCCAATGACACCCCACAGGTAGATTCAGGCTTTTAATAACTAAATACATTTGATTTTAGTTTTTTTTAGTTTCAGTAATCTGCCCATCATTTTTTATCCATAAACAACAAGTTTCATACTTGTAATTTAATCTAAATCAACAATATGACTTAACGATTACTTTTCTTGGATCGAAAGTAAAATGACGATGCTTAGAACCCATCTTCAAGTGGGAGGCCTATTGAATTCTTGAAAGAAGTCCACTTTTGTTTTCTGTAGAAGAATAACATCTTGGAATGTTCCTGTTCCTGCATGAATTAAAAAAACCTCTAATAATGTGCCCTCTTACTGTAATATAATTTTTCTTAACAAAGCAACTTGCGAAAGAAGATGGTTGTGACATACAAGTTGACTATGAAGATGATTGAAAGATATAAGTTGAATTAGATATTTTGTCAATGAAACTATGAGAAATTTACTTGTTACGAAGGTGTTGCCAATGAGAAGTAGTCGACATTTTTAAAATGGACTTCTTTTTTCGATCTTAAAGATTATTGATATAACTTCTTTTACATGAAAAGAAGGAAGGATGCAAAGATTATTGATTTTTAGATTTTGCTGAATGTATGATTCTCGTGTAAATAATACTGATGTGAAACTTTTCTATATCCATTTCTATGGGGGAAGAACGGCAATAAGCACCTACAACCAATGTGTGACCTTGCTTCCCATATGTAGAACTTAATGATGCGAGCAACCTATCGTCCTCTACAGCTATTATAAAAGGTTGGCAGCTAGGTACCTTGCAGCAAAGTGGGAGGGAAACAGAGATATCTGATGAAATAATCAGTGGATCCACAAAGAATATATGCATGTCTCTATTTTATTGGTGACTGTTTAACTTTAGGAATTCGGATGATGACATGCAAAATGCCAATTCCATTGTTTAGTTCTTTGAAAAGAAATAGTAATATCTCATGCGTGAATGTGAAAATACTCATGACTGTAATCCAATGACATGGTAATATCAACCACCACTGATAAACATGCATAACCTTGCATAAACTATTACAATATGGGGATGATAATCTTACGTTTGCTGCAAAACTCAATGAGAAAATTCATCACGTATTCCATAAGAACGATTTAAATATCAAAAGTAAACATGCAGATTTTCAAATTAGTTGGTAACTTTTTGCATGCATCACCTAATCTCTCCAGTAACTCAAACCATCTCAAACAGGATCAACCATATGGTACTTATATCTGGATAATACAACACCTCATCTTTAAACAGTCAAGCAAACAATGCAGGTTTATAGAACAACCTTAATTATAAGTGGAAGTAGAAAATTAAGTACAACACCGCGAGTAATATCATTACAACTCTTATTGTTCGAAGTACAAGCTACACCATATTACACAAATTAAAGATAGCCGGTGCTCTGTGATTGAGACAGAATGGACTTTTTCTTCAGTGATGCTATGATCTTCAATAGTACTTCAGACTTTATGTGGCTTCTGCACATCATTGGAGGAGAATATGTAAATTTCCTCAAAATGTAAAAAATATACAGAAAGAACATGCATAAAATTCATGGTCTCGTATAGGAGGTAAATATATGTTAGCATAATGAAAAAAACATGTAATTTTCGCATTGAGTTGCAAAAAGAAAGATTAAGACATAAACAAATGATGGATGTCTAGTTACATTACGTTTCCAAAGTTTGGAGATCAACATTTTGTGATTTACAATTAATGTCCAATATGATATACGAATCATGTGTAGCTCTAATAAGATGATCCAGAAAATAGAACTAACCTTGAGATATGGAGGGGGCGTAGAGGCAATGGAGATCAACTAACCCCTGAAAGAGTTGTGGAGGGAGAGCCTTTTGTGATAATTTAGAGGCTGAGAGACGGAAAGGGCTGGAGGGAGGTGTAGGTTGGCAGCCACCCAGAACTGCAATAGGGAAGACCCACGCAAGAGGAGCTGGACACGAGAGAAGATGGAGCTACGAGGGATTGTGCGAGGTAGATGGAGCGTCGAGAGCTCGCGACGGCTAGGAATCGAAAGGAAGATCAAGTTGATCTGTAGCGAGAGATGGTGCTGTGGAGGAAGCCGGAGAGGGAGAGGTGATGCAGTGGGGGAGCGAGGGGGAAGGACGGGGAGGGCGGCGTCAAGGATGTTGCACTGCGGGCGGAGAGGGCGGCATCGATGAGAGGGGACTCCGGTGATGATGGTTATTGTCACAGGGTCAAAATCCCGCTATCGATTTCGACCGATCCTGTGCGGCGTTAGCTAACCCGTAGCTAACCAGCCTTCCCGAGTAGAACGGTCACAGACGCGCTCCAACTCTTCTCATACTCTTGCTTGCTAGCGTACCGATGCTTCCAACACAAACATGAGCACGAACTCCGGATTGCTCAAGAACACTCTCAAGAACACGCTCAAGAATGCTCAAGAACTCTACCAAGCAATCACACGAGCACGTGCACAAAGCTCTTCTCTTTATTAGAAGGGGAACTATCTCTAAGAGTGGGTGGACACTCTCTGTACTCTCTACACTGTGTTTTGTGTTTTTTCAAATGAGACACCACCTCTCCTTATATACAAGACTCAAGGCAACCCAAGGGACACTCATTATTACATCTACAATAATGATACATAAAGACACAAGAGACTCTTTGAGTTCTTCGGCAACCCTTCGCGTTCCTCAGCAACTCTTCGCCTGCTCGTCTCTTCGACTCCCTTGTTGACCTTTCGTCTTCCTGCACAGTCGATGCCCAATCAACCGTCCAGTCATCAGCACACTCGCGCTCCAATGCTTGCTGATGCAGCTTTGCCATAATTCACCAAGTGCCACCGAACACTTGGTCTTGTGCCAAAGGGAACCCGCGGCCTCCAGACCCTCGTGCGGTAAATCCTTCCTTAGCGTTCTCCATGATAAGGGGAAGTCATCCAGAACTTCGCTATCGTGGCCTCCAAACCACTCTCGTACGTGTACGACCGAGCATGCTCGACAATGCTCGTACTCAGCACCTGCAACGCTCCTTGCCTCCTTGGACCGCCACGCATCAATACTGATACCGTGTACCTTCGTGCGTACGCCTCTGTGACCGTACCACATAGCTCCTCGATGCGTACTGCTTCACTACGTACCGCCCTTCTGCGCTCGCGTATGTATGACTACGTGCATCCACTGTCATGTCTTGCACTGCTGACTGTACTCGCTGTGTTCGCAATGCTACAAGCACCACGACACTCTGCTACCGAGCTAGTGTCCTGTGTGACGCTTCTCGATCACGTACGGTAGAGCCTCCAGACTCTCGTGGATAACCTCACTGATATCCACACATTTTCGGACTCCTCCTGAAGTCCAGCTTCATCGATCATTCTCGAGCATCTAGCTACCGTGTCTGCATGATCATTCTCGATCACGGAATTTGGGGGTGTGACAAGCCTCCCCCACCTGAAGAATCGATTGTCCTCAACCGAGCATCTCCTCTTCAGCTGGCGTCCCGTCACAATCCTCCATCCGCTACGCACCTCCTGATGCGGCTCAATTGGAAGGGTGGTGCAAGCGTGCACCGCCTCCCTTCCTGCACTTGGTCTTCTCACGAACCACGTCCCTTCATGACTTGGTCTTCATCGTGAAAAGTGGAGCTTCCTCGTCAGCTCCCATTTTTGGTGTATCCCTCCTGGATACAGCAACTCCATCGTTGTCCTGTGGCAGCTCCAGCTCCACATGTGGAGTACTCACTTCCGCGCTTGCTCGTTGACGATCTCTATCGTTCCCTATGGACGTACCCGTGTCTTGGGGAGTGAGCACCTCCTGCACTCCGAGCATCTTCGGTATCTTTCCTCCTACAAGATCATTGGTGGTGTGGTTCGTCACCACTCCACGCCCATGGACATGTAACTCCTTGCCCATGCCGCATTGCCCTCCAGAGCTCTGCTTTGTCTTCTCATGCACGGATGTTCTCCTATCCGCGGCTTTGGTTGTGTGCCTCCTGCACACATGTTGGTGCCCAGCATGCACCTGCGCACTCCTGTGCGTCCTCGATTGAGACTTGGTGCCTCCACAGCTCTTTGTTGTGGAGTTCCCTCCATCCACCGAATTCGAAGCTCCAACTCGAAGTGTTGTGAGGCGTACCTTGCGCATAGCACCGATGGCTCCCAAGCGTACCTCACGTTCTTCTTCCTCCTCCTCGTCTCCACGAAGAGAGTTCAGCTTCTCCTTCTTTGGGCACTCCCGCGCCCTATGCGGTCCGTCGCATATGAAGCATCCCTTGCTCCTAGGTTGCTCCCTTATCTTGGAGTACTCCCGTTCCTCCACTGGCCTTCAGCTTGCTGGTGAACTCCTTCTCTTCAGCATTGTGACTTGGTTGGGCCGCCCCATAATCTACCAACGCATCTGCCACCACGATCGCTGAATTAAGGTCCTTCACGCCCTGCCTCCGCAGTTCAGCTTGCGCCCAGCTTTGCAACCCAATCGTGAAGTTGAAGAACTTGTCCTCCTCGGACATCCCCTTGATGTCCAGCAACAAGGACGTGAACTGCTTCACTTACTCACGAACTGTGCCTGTCTGCTTCAGGCGTCGAAGAGCCTCCCGTGCAATCCACGCAGTGTTCTTCGGCAGGAACTGCGCCTTCAGTTCCCGACTAGATCATACCACCTGGATATCCTCGGTCTTGCCTCTTCTGCTGCACGGCTCCTCCACCATAGCTTGGCATCGCTCGACATATACATCGATGCCAAACCAACCTTCTCGGCTTCCGTCGTCTTGGTCGCCACGAAGTAAACTTCCATATCCCATAGGAAGTTCTCCAAATCCTTGGCACTTCGCGTACCTGTGAAGGATTTGGGCTCGGGTACCTTGCGTCGCTGCACCTCCGTGGAGCCTCCGCTGTTCGCCAATGCCTTCTTGATGAGGGAGATCTAGGAGTGGGTGTACACTCTGTGTACTCTCTACACTGTGTGTTGTGTGTTTTCAAATGAGCCACCACCTCTCCTTATATACAAGACTCAAGGCAACCCAAGGGACACTCATTATTACATCTACAATAATGATACATAAAGACACAAGAGACTCTTCGAGTTCTTCGGCAACCCTTCACGTTCCTCAGCAACTCTTCGTCTGCTCATCTCTTCGACTCCCTTGTTGACCTTTCGTCTTCCCGCACGGTCGATGCCCAGTCAACCGTCTAGTCATCAGCACACTCGCGCTCCAACGCTTGCTGATGCAACTTTGCCATAATTCACCAAGTGCCACCGAACACTTGGTCTTGTGCCAAAGGGAACCCGTGGCCTCCAGACCCTCGTGCTGTAAACCCTTCCTTAGCGTTCTCCATGCTAAGGGGAAGTCCTCCAGAACTTCGCTATCGTGGGCTCCAAACCACTCTCGTACGTGTACGACCGAGCATGCTCGACAATGCTCGTACTCAGCACCTGCAACGCTCCATGCCTCCTTGGACCGCCACGCATCAATACCGATACCGTGCGCCTTCGTGCGTATGCCTCTGTGACCGTACCACATAGCTCCTCGATGCGTACTGCTTCACTACGTACCGCCCTTCTGCGCTCGCGTATGTATGACTACGTGCATCCACTGTCATGTCTTGCACTGCTGACTGTACCCACTGTGCTCGCACTGCTACAAGCACCACGACACTCTGCTACCGAGCCAGTGTCCTGTGTAACGCTTCTCGATCACGTACGATAGAGCCTCCAGACTCTCGTGGATAACCTCCCTGATATCCACACATTTTCGGGCTCATCCTGAAGTCCAGCTTCATCGATCATTCTCGAGCATCCAGCTACCGTGTCTGCACGATCATTCTCGATCACGGAATTTGGGGGTGTGACAGTTATCCAGAAGAAAGGGCGTTGGGTTTTTCCGGGAAGATGATGCACGAGAAGAGCTGCGGCCCCACTTGACGGACATGACTTTTTTCTCGAATTTTAAAAAAAACTCAAAATGTTACAGCCATGGATGAAATCCGACGGTTCAAACGGGTTGGGGGCTGCTAATTGGCTGCCCCTTGGGGGCAGCCCCACTAATCCCTATATATATATGGGAAAAGAGAGTATGCTCCTTGGTTGTAACCAACTTACGTGCTCCCATCCCTTTTCCTCTGTATTTTTTTAAGTTTCTGAAATGAAACATATTAGAATTTAGATCACAATATGTCACCATGATGTCATTCAAAATTCAACTTAATTCGAGACTTCTATCCCCTCCATCAAGACTGTCAAATTTTAACGGTCTCAGAATTGTTGAAATTGACCCCCTTTAGATGGAGGGCATGTGAGTCTCTGTTTCTGATGAAATTGGAATGACATGTTAGGGTGATGTAGTGATGAATATACATATTTTTTAATTCCAAAAAATTAAAAAATAGAGGAAAAATAGGTGTGGGAGTAGCCAATTGGCTACTCCCAGGGAGTAGCCTCATTTATATATATATATATATATATATATGTATATATATATATGTATGTATGTATATGTGTGTGTGTCTATATATATATATGGATTTAATGGGGCTACCCCCTGGGCTGTCCCCTTATTTTGGTGTTTTTTTATTTTTTTTGAAAAATATCACCATGTATATTCATCCCTATATCCCTCCATACGCCAATCGAATTTCGTAAGAAACAGACTTATAAGGCCTCCATCGAGATGGTGTCGATTTAAAAAATCCTATTACCGTAAAAAAATGTATGTCTGGATGGAGGTCGTAGGAGTCTCTGTTTCTGACGAAATTCGAATGGCATATATGAGGGATATAGGGATGAATATACATGATGATATTTTTTGAAAAAAAATAAAAAAATGTCGAAATTGATGCGGGGGCAGTCTTGGGCAGCCCCATTAACCTCTCTCTCTCTATATATAGGGAAAAATGGAGTTGCCCCCTACGGGAAGCCAACATGGCTGCCCCCACCCCTTTTTTCGCAGAAATTTTTTATTTTTTGGGGAAAATATCACAATGTATATTCGTCCCTATATCCCTCCTATACGTCATTTGAATTTCGTCAGAAACAGAGACTCCTACGGCCTCCATCCAAATGTCATTTTTAACGGTCGTAGGCTTTTTTAAATCGACCCTGTCTGGATGGAGGCCGTAGGAGTCTCTGTTTCTGACGAAATTCGAACAGCATATAGGAAGGATATAGGGATGAATATACATGAGATATTTTTCAAAAAAATAAAAAAATTTACCCAAAATTGAGGAAGGGCAGCTGGGGCAGCCCCATCAACCCATATATATATATTTATATATATATATATAAAGTGTTCTTCAAGGAGAAGCATGTATCCTTGTAAACTCGGATAGAATTTTGGACAACCGTAATAATCCGGTCGAGAGATTAATGCTGCTTTAGCTCACAATGTGTTGTGTGCACTGTTTAGTGCTCTTTTTGACATCTTAGTGACTTTTCCATCACAGCGTCGAGTGGATATGTGCCATTATATTTTGTGTTGCACGTTGTGTTCTAGGTGTTTTCCGCCTGATGAGGCCTACAGGTTCTATGTGACTCCTATTGAAAATGCGTGTTACTAACAAGGAGTGTGAGTGGTGATCGTAAGCAGCATTAAACTACAGTCCAAGCTCACCTTTTCTTACTGACTTGACTTCTAGGTACTTATAGGTGTTGACCCCATGTATAAGTGACGAGTCCGAAAATACCGCGTTAAGAAGTTGCTTTTAATCTTCGTGCGTGAATGTGAAAATAATAAATGTTGTTCGTTGTAGGCGGCGATCGGAAACAGTCAAGAAATAACCACAAATTTTTAATCAATTTTAATCAAGTGGTTTTATGTTTATTTTACTTGGGCAAGTCCCAAGGTCGATCTCAAGGAGGCAAAGGAACAACCTAGAGTTGTGTTTATCCAATTTTTAGTTCGGTTTTCAAGGCGATCTTTTTTTTTGAAATTTTCAATGCAAATAAGGGATGCAAGATGCGGTTTTGGCTTATTTTAGGGACTAAAATGTAAATTTCAATCAAACAATATCCGAAAAATACGAAACTTGGCCACAATGTAATGATGATGGAATGAATGCACTGTAATTTTTTTTGGAATTTTTGGTTACAATATGAATTTTTTTATGAATTTTTAAATGCAAACAGAATGATTTTCAATATTTAATTATAATAAATATTAGACCTACATATTTTCAAGAGATAAAATTATCTAAGATCTATCACTAGGTAATGGAACTCAGAAAAATCCTAAGTCTCGAAAATGTGGGGTCTAATACCTATTAAAAATTAAACAATGAAATATGTAAAATGATTTTTACAGAGCAAGTTATGCATGCAAATGCAAAGATTTTTGGGCACAATGTCAAGCAAAATTAACTCTACAGTCTATGATTTTTTGGGGATTTTTAGAGCATTGGTTAATTAAATATGAATTTCAGAGCATAAAGTGGGCAAACTATGCAAATATCCACAAAACAATTAATTAATAATTAACCAAGGATCATAAAATATTCACAATATGTCAAAATGTGGAGAATTAATTGTCGGACAATATGCTATTTTTGAATAAATAAAATGATGCAATAAAAAGGTCCAAAGTTACGGGGGAACACAGGGGTACATATGCAATAAAAATTAAAATGCAGAACATTGGGGGACCTAAGTGCAATTACCAGGAGATTGAGGTTGATTCTGCAATTTCTCCAGAATGGCACGTGCGTCTCACATGCCTCTGGTCGGTGAACTGAAGAGCAAATAATGGAAACTCCGGGGAGTCTGATGCAATTTGACCAAAAGGTCACGTGCCCAGCACGTGACCTAGGGTCTGAGCCGGAGTTCCCCACGCACGTGCTGGGGCCTCGGGCCTAGCGCCCGGCGGCTGGTGGCGGAGTAGCGGAGGAGCCCTGTTGGTCCTGCGATGGGAGACGAAGGCGGGCCGGCCGAGCCTCTGGCTGGCGGTGGAGGCGAAGTCGGAGCCGGTGGTGGTCGGCGTAGTCGAGGCGGAGTAGGTCTTCACGGCGGAGTAGCCTGGTGTCTGGGACGACCGTGATGTTGACGATGGTGGTGATGTAGGTCGATGCTGATTGGCTGGAGAAGCTCCTGGGGGTGTCGGAGAAGACGAAGTAGGGCGGTCGACGTCGTTGGTGAAGACGAGGCGATGAGTAGCGCGGTCGGCGGAGTTGATGAAGTTGCTGGGCGGAGGAGAGGTGATCCTCCTGGAGTCGGCAACGGAATAGCTGGAGCTTGATGGCATTGTCGATGAAGCAGTGGAAGTCGGAGCAGGAGGTGAAGGCTGATGCGTGGTTGGGTGGCTTGACGATCGATGCGCGAGATGATGGCGCTCGAGGTGGTAGGGGAAAAGGAAGTCGTGGGTTGGAGCTCTGAGCGGAGCGGAGCTTGGAGCAAGACCAGAGAGAGAGCGAGAGAGAAAGAGAGAGAGAGAGAGAGAGAGAGAGAGAGAGCGAGAGAGAAAGAGAGAGAGAGAGAGGGAGAGAGATTACCTAGAGAGGATAACGGCTCGACGGTGATTGGTGGCCGGAGAACGACAATACGCTGGTGGCGCTTCAACGGCCGTGAGGATGCGACCAGATCTCGTCGACGTCTAGGGTAACCCAGGCTTTCACCACCGGACTTCGAGGTTCTATCGGCGGATACCTTAGGTGTGGTCGGTCGAACCCTTTAAATAGGGCTGATGTTGGAGGAAGCTTGCGAGGATAGCGGAGCGAGGGGCGCGGCGGCCGTTGCGAGGTGGTTGGCGGAGATCTCGGAGAGGGGAATGGCGGTGGTTGTTGACGACGGAGAGACCGGGGCAGAGGTTGCGGTGCTTCGGGGAAGAAGAGGCTGGAGGACGACAAACAGCGGCCGTTCAATCGGCCGTCCGGAAAAATATGGAAAAATCAAAGATAAATAAAAGACATCTAAATCTATTTTTTGGGATTTTTATTGATTAAGAAAATATATACATAAAATATAGTTCAGAAAACCGCTAAAATATACAATGTACAAAAGAGGCTCAAAACCCAACTTTCACATACGAGCTCCTATTCACTTGAACTTGGTCTTGTTTTGAAGGTAATTGAATGTGCATTAGTTCAAAAGTGAGTAGGATCAAATCGGACACTGGATGGGGAAGATATTGAAGGATATGGAATTATCCTCAAGCGCATCACGGAAGCGTGATCGTCGTATCGGATACGACGAGGAACGACTAGTCGCACTAGTTGTTCGGTGCAGCGGAATTTAAAAAATTTTATTCGATGAAACCACATGATCCGAGAACCATTCTCAGATCGTTTCATCTATAACCACAACAAGTATAATGCAATACCTCTTGAAGCGTGTTTGATCAAGTCTCTAAAGGAAGAGACCTCCTGTCTCAAGTCCGATCGTCGGCGAGACCGCTTGCGAGCGCGGGGATGAACCGCGTTGTCCTCGCAATCCAAGAAGATGATCCAAGCATGGTTGCTCCTGATCTCGTCGCACGAGATAAAACGTCTCCTTCGTGAGAGGAACTCTCCAAGAAGACGGAGAACCGAAGAACGTCGAAGCGGCGGCGCGGTGGCGAAGGCGACGACGGTTCTCTCCTCTAGGGTATGGTGGACGGCCACCAACAAGAGAGGGAGAGAGGGCTGGCGTGTATGAAGAAATGAGGGAGGGAGAGAGCTCCAATATTGCAAGTCATTAGAGAGCATAGAATGCCTCTCTATTTATAGGGTTTTGGGATCCATGGATCTCAATCCATGGGACACATAAAATCAATGGATGAGATTGATTTGTGTCAATCCAATGGCCAAGATTGTTGTTGTCAAAAGCAACAAATTTAGTTTAAAATATATTTGAAAAAATCAAATATAATTTAGTCCTAAATCAACCCAACAAATAAGGAGAGAATGTGCATGGAGATTTCATCTCCATGCACGCACCTTCCATGTTGGACGGCCATCCATTCCATATAGGAATGGTGTGCCGCCCACTATGGGAGTCCAAGGAGGCAATCTCATGGATTCCCATGAGATTGCATATCTCCTTGATTTTTCTCTCTTATTTATTTGCAACAAATTTGTTGGATTTTATTCTTCAAAAAATAATTCACAATTATATTTGAGAATATTGCATTCTTGCCATGGAAAAAATTGTGAATCATATTCACAACCCAAAACAACATATAATTCATATTGTTAATTAATTACACAATGTGTATCCAATACACATAATTAATCAACACATATAAATTATAATTAGCTCTCTCTAATACATTATAAATCACATTTATAATATATTATGAATAATTGGATATTTCTATCCACATTATTCTTATCCACATTAATTAAATCACATTTAATTAAATTGGATAATTTCTTTACACATCAAGATGATTAAATCACATTTAATCATTATTTCTTCATTGCTTAGATCTTATGGAATTATTCTTGAACCCTTCAAGAATAATGCAATCTCTCCGCAGATACTTGGAGATAAGGACAGGGCGATTGTATTGTTCCACGTATAGTGACATGGATATTGAGATCGTATCTCAAATCCAGATCGCGGGCCTCCCATAGATGCTTGATTAAATCAAGACTATAAATCTAATCTTCTCATTGTATCTGAATCATATTCAGATCAATGTCCAACACTTGGACCAAGATCAGATCACTTCTCTACTGAGAGGAGTCACTAAAATCCAGACCCGTTTCATCACTCCCTAGGAATGGAAGCGTCATGGTTATACAATCGTTTATGATCAAATCACCCTCAGGTATTCCCAATACCTGTACATCCTGCATACTGGAAGACTCAGATTAAACCCGAAGTATCGGATCAACTTTATACTGTCTACTTCGTGGTTTTATCAGTAAGTTTCTCATTCAATCATTGGGAGTTGGTATCGATCATACACTTTCCAAAAGTGTATATCATACCTAGGTCTTGATCATATACTAAAAGTATATATCAAACCTACAAATTCAGTCAAGCTTCCAAAGCGAGACGACCATGCGCATGGAATTTGATTCTTCCCAATATTTCATGAGTGAGCTCATGTCTTCCGGTTCAGTAACTGAACCTGTATGATCCCTTTGAGAGATCGTATTACTCATATGCCCTTATATGCACACCAGCGCGCCGGTGTATAGACCTTGATTAGGTCATCAACCTATTGGTCTGCCAAATGTACATACTTGGACATATAGCAACACATCTGTCTCCGGTCAGAGGATGCGTGCCTATATCATGACAGCATATGATATAGGACTTTGGTTATCTCGATCTCGTTAAGTCAACTCTTTGACCTAACTAATCTGACACCTCCGAATCTCTATTCCTATGCATGGACCTGCATCAAGAGGGTCGGTCAGATATCAGCGTTCAGAGATAAGGATTGCCATCTCCTACTCAGGCTGGAGATCATCTCTTAACAATCATTTGACGGTGCTTGATGAGTCCTCAATCTAACTCTTTAGATATTCATCCAAGCACCAGCCTCTATGATTCAATAGTTGAATCAACAGCTGTATGATTATTAAGATGGCCATGGTACATAACCCTAATTGCATTAAGGGACCTATTATACAAATTATTCATTCTTCATTTCAGATCAGGGAATGATATGTGCAATAACATTTATTGCATAATGGCTCGCCGTGGGCTCGCATTTCCAACAATCTCCCACTAGCCCAAAGAGCCATTAATGGGCTAATCATTTAAACTCACACTCATGTGACAATCATATGCTATTTAGAAAATAGCTAGGTAAGCTGATTAGTCACTCTTTTCCCGCGAGACTACGCCAAGTCCTTTTACGGCACTTGCATATCCCCAGTAACAGTGCTCGCATCCAATGCGAATGTTGCATCTTATGCAACTAATACTCAATCTTGTTAGTTATAGTGTCCTTGACACTACAACTTAACAATTATCATAACCAGTATTTCCATAATCCTTATCAGAATATCCTTATTCCTGGAGATCACTATCTCTTAAGGTATCCACAGTTAAGACCTTTTAGATCTCTATCTATAAAGTCTTAAGTTTTTGAAGATAAGACTTCGAGATCACTATCTCAAAAATCTTGTCATCTATGAAGATTTTGTTATTACTGAAACCAAGTGTTTTATTTCCATAGTAGGATTAGTAACAGTTTACTACTCCCACTGCATGGCAGCCATCTGGCTTTTGTACACATCTAGCACACACCCGGCTTCTCAGAACTGATGCCCAAGGGCAAGTAGTTCTAGCATTCACTTCCTCAACTCTTTGAGGTGCTATCCCTTTAGATAGGTCAGTACCATATCTTAAGGGATGGAAACCTTTCTTGGAATTTCTATGAATAGAATATGTCCAAGGTGTACTATAAATGTGACAGTCCCAATATCCTCTTCTCTTTGCTTCTGAACAACTTCAGAACTAAGATCTGAGAGGCATCTTTGAAATCTTATTTCAAGTTATGGAACAACCAGATTATAAAACACTAATTATTATCCTTATATCATTTTTAAATGATTAGGATATCATCTACATTTAGCACGATGAACACAAAAGCACTCCCACTAAGCTTCATATGGTTCATCAAGATTCTATCTGAAATCATAACATTTATAATTTCATCAAATCTTATGATCCAACTTCAAGAAGCTTATTTGAGTCCATAGATGGATTCCTTAGCTTGCACACCTTGCTTTCCTCAACCATGAAGCCCTGGGGCTACTTCATGTGAATATCCTCAAAGAGGTATTCATAGAGGAATGCAATATTGACTTACATCTTGAAGATGCAATAGTCAAGTTGTGTAGCTAAGGTTAGCAATATTCTGACGGTTTTAAGCATGGTCACCGAAGAGCAAATCTCATTGCAAGCAATGTCTTCTCTTCCAGTGTGTAGCTTATGGCTACGAATCGTGCTTTGAAGATCTCTACCTTCTCATCAGGTTCCCTGTCTCTTGAAGATCCATTTACACCTTTACAGGTCTTACCCATATAGGTGGATCCTCGAGGGTCCATATACAACACTTGTATATGAAGTCTACATTAGACTTTTATTGCTATCCATCTATCCATGCTATGATCTTCAGAAACTTCATCACATGAAGTTCGATCATTGTCAGATTTCTCTAACACAGGGAATCCATCCTCAAACTCATTTGAAGAGGTATTAATGTTTCATCTTTAATTGTCCTTTTAGTTTCCAATTTCAGGAGTCTCATTATAAACGAGTTCCTACACTTCATTTTCATCTTGATTCTCAAGAGTCTCAACCTCTAAGAATCGCATTCTCGGAGATGAGATATTTTAAGAATCTCAAGGTCATAAAGTAGGTATCCAATACCATCCTTTATTTTCCTAATGAAGCAACACTCTCAAGTGCTAGATTCCAACATACATGGAACCTTATTAAGGATATACATTGTAGTCTCTACTGCACATATATACCTGGAAACTAAGGGATAATTATGCTAAAATTCAACATTGATAAGATCATGTCACACATGATCCAATTGTATCTACCTATAACTCTATTGAGTTAAGGTGTGTTAGGAGGATTGAGATAGAAATGATATTCATATCTCCATAAGGTATTCTTCGAATTTATCTAGTAGGTACTTGCTACCTAGACTAGATCAAATTCATTTTATCTCCCTTCAAACTTTGGTTCTAAACCAAACTTGTGAAATCTTTGAACTTTTCAAAGGTTTCTAAGTGAAGAGAAGAAATCTCATATCATACATAATCATTAATAGATATCACATATCCACAATGTTCATTATGATATAGATGATCCACATACATCAATATGCATGAGATCCTGAATACCTCGGCATCTTACACCATTCCCAAAGAAGGGTGTATTGGACATTTTACTTTGAATACAATATTCATAAGTATGTAAGTTTTGAAATTTTAGACATTCTAAAGTTTCATCTCTTACTAGTCTATTGATCAAATCGATAGACAAATGTCCAAGGCTCGATGCTAGATCATTGTCAAATGATCTTCATCCTCCTATTGATCTTATAAAGGTTTTAATTTCAGTATTTAGAAATATTAATGAACCATTCATTAATTTTTCTAATTTAGTGGAGTCCACCAGATTTTAGATTACTATCTGAAATATCTCCATCATAACTCTTTATGATAGTTCTACCTCAGAATTCATGTTTATTTCCAACATTTAGAAATAAACAATGAGTATATTCTAATATCTAGGTCACAGAGACATTCTCTAAGACTAAGGGCTCTCCCACTGAAATTAACAAGTCTATTAATCCAACAGAGATTGTTGCAACAATTGCATCAATATTCACGTGGACAACTATAAACCTTTAAGATCAAATTTTCCAGTCTTCTAAAACATATGCAACCCATTGCGAATGTCATCAGAAGATTGAGATACAATTATTTGACTTTATCTTATTCAATAAGTAAGTCAATATCAATGATTTATGTAGATTACTCCGATGCTCCATCCGAGTCCTTTTCTAAGGATTCTAGACAGACTTGATAGTCATACTATCAACACATCAACTTATTGCAGTATTGGCATTCATCCAACTCTTTGGATGTCATATGGAAGTTACAGAAGTCCAGTCAACTCTTTGACTTTCCTTCTTTCTTGGGTCCAACCCATGCTTCCATTGCGCTCCCTTTATCTATAAGCAACCATTGCTTAAGACTAAGGATCTCTTACAATAAATTCAAAAGAATTCAAAATAAGAGTATTTCAACATTTATTTATGCTTCATTAAATTCACACAATATGAATACTATGAAGCTTCATGAATGACTAGAGTATAGACAGTAGAATAATGACACTCATCATCTACATCCATCTAAACTCATAAAACATAGGTTCAGGTAGGTACTCAAACAATTTGAATACATCATCTCTTATAGAGCTACCATTCTGCATGATGCAGAGAACCATGTCACTCATGATTAAATGTCAAGAGCACCTATATGTATGCCAAAATATCTTCATTGATTTTATAAGTATTATTTGACAATTGCGATCATCATCGACATGTTACTTCCAAAGTACATCCAATGAGATCAAGACTATAGAGACATACAGACCCTAGGGTTGTAGTCCTATTATCTATTTAATTGTCATTCCTCATTAGTATGAGGAGACTTGCATATTGCAACCACATACATTATGTGTTCAATTGCAAGTACAATATCTGGATCATGAGTCCAATCCAAGATATTTCACTGGTTACTATTGAGTATTTCATTGAGTGGGTTTTAATGAAGGATTATCTGAAATAAGAAATTTGCATAGATGTATGTATTTATATATACATATTTTACTTTGATTTAGGAATTTTTATATCAAAGTTGTCTTGCCATGTCAACATTGAAAGTTCATTCCCTTAATCACTTTCAATGTAAGAGATATACTTACCATTATATCTCAAGCAAGATCTGGGATCTCCTTCCTTATCTTTGTTGCATCCCAATAATATGAGAACCTACAACTCGGATAAAAAGAAGCGGGAACACATTCCGCCTTGCAAGTCCAACTTGCATCTCCCAATTCGGTCTTTAACACCCGGGCCCACCACCCCTAAGGCGATGTTGACCCGTCATTAATTGAACCAACCGTCAACAGGAATACAACTCGCTATGCGCAATCCAATATCGCCCCAATAATATGAGGACCCGATATTGGGGTCACTACGCATACGTCCTTACTCTTTCGAGAAGCGACGAGCCCGATCCATATGCGCTTGCATACAGGAGCTGTCACTTCGGACAGGCGTCTCCCACATGCAATCCCTGGCGACGGAACCCTCCGCCTTGACGGGAGACCATGGATGTCACTTATCTGATCCTCCGTATCATATTCAAATTTTAATTAATTATCGTGAATCACATTCATATAATTAATTCTTCCAAGGGAATTATTAACTCTAATCATATTAGAGTATTTTAATTGGACATAATCAACTTAATCATATTAAATTAATTATCAATCCAATTCAATCAATCAAACTTGATTATTTTACTTGAATACATATATGGTAATATCTCAAAATATGTATTAATTCGAATTTTAATAATTAGAAAAGTACATCTTAATCCCTCGGACATTATCCCGGCCCTACCCGCTGTCATGGCCAGTACCGACGAGAGTGGGACAGACCACATACGTTGCAACCCGCAACCCCAATGCTCTCCGACTAGGCACCATATCCGCCTCGGGAAAGGATAATGCCAAATTGATTAATTTGTACTTGAGATGATCATCGGTTCTTCAACCGAAATTGTACCATATAGTAATAATCAAAACATTTTTGATTATAAGGAAATTTGCTAGACAAATTCCCAAATCCTATTCAAGCATCAAGTTTGAAAGATTGTGGTTTCCAATTATGATTTAGATCACATCTTAATCAATTATTGGTTAAGGCAATATCATTTAAGGGAATAATTATCATCAAATATTTCACAAATATTTATGCACAATTATTCTAGGAAATTAAACAATTTAATTTCACTAAATGATTAAATGACAATCATCAATCAAACATTAAGTTTGATGAATGTGTTTCCAATTAAGATTTAGATCAAATCTAATCAATTAATTGGATGAGGCCAAGTCAATTATGTAAATAATCATCTTCAAATATTTCACAAATATTTTTCATGATTATTTCACGAAATTAACAATTAATTTCACTAATTGACAATCACTTGGTTCTTGATTAGGACTGTAATTTCAGCAGTGACCCCTTCTTACTAAAATTAGCATATCTCAATCATATTAAATCCAAATTAGACAAAATCAATTTTCATAGATTGCTAATTTGATTTAGGACAGAATTCAAGTGATGTTACACGCATTTCTAGGCAAGTCTAAACAGTAATTAACATTTTAATCACGTTCAGATCTACTGTTCCCGCAACAGTGCATACATGTTCATTAAAACAACCATATCTAGAGCATACGAAATCCGATTTACGTAAACTCAGATCCTATGGTTTCCTTATTTAATGGGGAACAAAATCCAAGTATTAAATTCGTGTTTAAACAATTTAAACAGTGCCGAATTTATTTACTAAACAGATCTGCGAAATCAAATGCGATAAAAACTTTCGCGACCTTAACGAACCCAAGTCGTCCTCGGTTTTTCGAATCATATTCGAAACCGTCAACCTGGATCTGATACCACTTGAAGGATATGGAATTATCCTCAAGCGCATCACGGAAGCGTGATCGTCGTATCGGATACGACGAGGAACGACTAGTCGCACTAGTTGTTCGGTGCAGCGGAATTTAAAAAATTTTATTCGATGAAACCACATGATCCGAGAACCATTCTCAGATCGTTTCATCTATAACCACAACAAGTATAATGCAATACCTCTTGAAGCGTGGTTGATCAAGTCTCTAAAGGAAGAGACCTCCTGTCTCAAGTCCGATCGTCGGCGAGACCGCTTGCGAGCGCGGGGATGAACCGCGTTGTCCTCGCAATCCAAGAAGATGATCCAAGCATGGTTGCTCCTGATCTCGTCGCACGAGATAAAACGTCTCCTTCGTGAGAGGAACTCTCCAAGAAGACGGAGAACCGAAGAACGTCGAAGCGGCGGCGCGGTGGCGAAGGCGACGACGGTTCTCTCCTCTAGGGTATGGTGGACGGCCACCAACAAGAGAGGGAGAGAGGGCTGGCGTGTATGAAGAAATGAGGGAGGGAGAGAGCTCCAATATTGCAAGTCATTAGAGAGCATAGAATGCCTCTCTATTTATAGGGTTTTGGGATCCATGGATCTCAATCCATGGGACACATAAAATCAATGGATGAGATTGATTTGTGTCAATCCAATGGCCAAGATTGTTGTTGTCAAAAGCAACAAATTTAGTTTAAAATATATTTGAAAAAATCAAATATAATTTAGTCCTAAATCAACCCAACAAATAAGGAGAGAATGTGCATGGAGATTTCATCTCCATGCACGCACCTTCCATGTTGGACGGCCATCCATTCCATATAGGAATGGTGTGCCGCCCACTATGGGAGTCCAAGGAGGCAATCTCATGGATTCCCATGAGATTGCATATCTCCTTGATTTTTCTCTCTTATTTATTTGCAACAAATTTGTTGGATTTTATTCTTCAAAAAATAATTCACAATTATATTTGAGAATATTGCATTCTTGCCATGGAAAAAATTGTGAATCATATTCACAACCCAAAACAACATATAATTCATATTGTTAATTAATTACACAATGTGTATCCAATACACATAATTAATCAACACATATAAATTATAATTAGCTCTCTCTAATACATTATAAATCACATTTATAATATATTATGAATAATTGGATATTTCTATCCACATTATTCTTATCCACATTAATTAAATCACATTTAATTAAATTGGATAATTTCTTCACACATCAAGATGATTAAATCACATTTAATCATTATTTCTTCATTGCTTAGATCTTATGGAATTATTCTTGAACCCTTCAAGAATAATGCAATCTCTCCGCAGATACTTGGAGATAAGGACAGGGCGATTGTATTGTTCCACGTATAGTGACATGGATATTGAGATCGTATCTCAAATCCAGATCGCGGGCCTCCCATAGATGCTTGATTAAATCAAGACTATAAATCTAATCTTCTCATTGTATCTGAATCATATTCAGATCAATGTCCAACACTTGGACCAAGATCAGATCACTTCTCTACTGAGAGGAGTCACTAAAATCCAGACCCGTTTCATCACTCCCTAGGAATGGAAGCGTCATGGTTATACAATCGTTTATGATCAAATCACCCTCAGGTATTCCCAATACCTGTACATCCTGCATACTGGAAGACTCAGATTAAACCCGAAGTATCAGATCAACTTTATACTGTCTACTTCGTGGTTTTATCAGTAAGTTTCTCATTCGATCATTGGGAGTTGGTATCGATCATACACTTTCCAAAAGTGTATATCATACCTAGGTCTTGATCATATACTAAAAGTATATATCAAACCTACAAATTCAGTCAAGCTTCCAAAGCGAGACGACCATGCGCATGGAATTTGATTCTTCCCAATATTTCATGAGTGAGCTCATGTCTTCCGGTTCAGTAACTGAACCTGTATGATCCCTTTGAGAGATCGTATTACTCATATGCCCTTATATGCACACCAGCGCACCGGTGTATAGACCTTGATTAGGTCATCAACCTATTGGTCTGCCAAATGTACATACTTGGACATATAGCAACGCATCTGTCTCCGGTCAGAGGATGCGTGCCTATATCATGACAGCATATGATATAGGACTTTGGTTATCTCGATTTCGTGAAGTCAACTCTTTGACCTAACTAATGTGACACCTCCGAATCTCTATTCCTATGCAGAGGACCTACATCAAGAGGTCGGTCAGATATCAGCCTTCAGAGATAAGGATTGCCATCTCCTACTCAGGTTGGAGATCATCTCTTAACAATCATTTGACGGTGCTTGATGAGTCCTCAATCTAACTCTTTAGATATTCATCCAAGCACCAGCCTCTATGATTCAATAGTTGAATCAACAGCTGTATGATTATTAAGATGGCCATGGTACATAACCCTAATTGTATTAAGGGACCTATTATACAAATTATTCATTCTTCATTTCAGATCAGGGAATGATATGTGCAATAACATTTATTGCATAATGGCTCGCCGTGGGCTAGCATTTCCAACAGATATGTGGCTTTTAATCTGAAAATCCTAAAACTAGGGTTTGGGTTTTTGGTCCACTTAACAGGGTTAGTGATTTTTTTGTAATTTTTTATTTATTCTTGTTAGTGATGTGTACACAGTGGAGGTGGTTTTGTGTCATGCGGTGTTAGCATGAAGGATTTTAAAAATAGGGAAAGTTAGGCTATTTACAGGTCAACTGTGGCTTGGATTTTTGGCTTCTTATTTTGTGCAGAAATTAATGCTAAAATGCAATTTTTATGAAATCATGCATGAATGCTAATTATGCATTATAGATGCAGAAATGCTGTTGATTTTTAGGGAATTGAGCTTAATAAATGAGATTTAAAGTGATGAATCCGAGATTCATCATCCCCCTATACTTAAACCATGCTCGTCCCTGAGCATCAAAAAGAAATGCCATGAGGTGAAATGAGATTGGGTTCTATACCAAGACCATGAACTGAAGGTGAAAGCAAAATAACTCGACCTTTTGGATTATTTGTGTGTCGGAACTTCTGTGAGACTTAGAATTTTAAAATCAACAGCCCTCAAGTTCTACACATCATTGTCACAGTTTCGGCTCAGAAGTCATCTTAGATCAATCCTCTTCCCAAAGTATACCCTATGAACATTGAATAACCGACTCAAGTGTGTGAAGGGTTTTAGCTCTTCCCATTCAGAATGCTGGACTACCATGCTCCTCTCCTCTCCAGTAACTCGTCCTCGGGGAGTCAGGTATTTCCTTCTAAGGTCTGTCGTGCTGTGTTCATAATCGAAATGGGGGAGAAGATAGAAGAAAGGAAAAAGAACTGGAGGGTGGCCAGTGTAGTCACCTCTCCTTGTGAAGATGGCCAGTGTAGTCGAGTCTCCACCAAGATCTGCAGGTTTCTTGAAGCTTGGACCTTTTTGGTCGGATTTTTATTTGGTAGAATGCTTCTTTGTATTTGGAATTTTTGGTGGTTCTGCTTGGATCTTGTCGTGCCCCTACGGATATAGAATCTTTTTGTTCCGTACATTTTTTGGGGTCTTAGAAAAATTGTGCCCAGCCGTCCATCCCTTTTCCGAAGATTTATTTCAACCCGTACTCCGGTCTTTAGATTTCCACGCTACCAGAAAAGAGACTCACACAGTCTTCCAACATCCCATCTGAGTTGAGCTAAGTGCATAGTGCGGGAGTGCGAATTAATTCCCTATTCCAGAGTTGTACCCAAAATGAAGAGACCAGGTTAGACACTAAGAGTCAAACACTGCATATTGTCATGTGGAACTTAAAGAATTAAGTCAAAAGACCTGAAGCTCTTAAAATGCTATTTCTCGGTGAAGTTCCTCTGAAAATTAGGTGGATTAAGGTCAAGTTCAGACCACTCTCGGTTTCTGCTCACAATTCGGTTCAGAACCCAATGACTTTTCACAAATGCAAATGCATGTGATGTTGGATGAAGTGCAAGTGTGTGAAATGCAGACACACAATTTTTTTATGCAAAATAAGAAGCCATTTTCTTTCAAAAATTTTGGGCAAGTCAGTGTTAGTAGACAACTCTCCTTATTTTTTTTTCAAGTTAGTACCCACCCCGTAAATACATATAGACTTACGCGAAAGTACGAGATATGGGTAAAATATATACAAAGTATATATACAGACCCCCTATACTTAGCGAGTGTTGTGTCCTCAGAGCACAAGAAGCGTAATGAAGATATAGCTCGGGCTAAGCGTAAGAGAGTGGAAAATTTATATACAATGGTCCGACCCCCCTATACTTAGACTGTGCACAGTCTAAGTATAGAAGAAGAGCGCAAAAGAGGTGGTCAGGATATGTAAATGAGGAGAGTATGTACAGGTGGTTGTCGGTTCCCCCTATACTTAGGCTCTGATCAGCCTAAGTATAAGAGAAGGGTGGAGACGGAGTGATCGGAAGAACGAGTGTAATGAGAGAAATGGTATATACAGATGGCATCGGTCCCCCCTATACTTAGGCCTTGGCCTAAGTAGAGGAAGAAGCTGTACAAAGGGGCTGATGTGGTTGGGAGGGTGGGCGGGTTTGATCTGATAGGTCTTCAATATCCTCGTTCCGCGTGAAGTAGATGGCCTCAACTTGAACTGTCTGCTCTCTAGGTGATTCAATATATGGTTTCAGTAACTGCCCATTTACTGAGAAAGGTTGTGCATCCTCTTTGAGTTCGGCAATGTCTACACTTCCATTGGTATGCACATCAACGACAATGTAAGGACCCGTCCATTTTGATTTTAGTTTCCCATGAAAAATATTTAACCGAGCATTAAACAACCAAACTTTCTGCCCATGGATAAAGGTCTTGTCTTGAATGTGTCTGTCATGCCATCTCTTGACCTTGTCCTTATAAATCACACTGTTGTCATATGCCCGATTTCGGATTTCAATTAGCTCATTCAGATTTAGGTCTCGACACAATTTTCCAAGGTGACAACTCCAATTCAACTTTTTGATTGCCCATTCAGATTTGTGGATCAATTCTGCAGGTAGATGGCATGGCTTTCCATAGATCATCCTAAAAGGTGAAGTACCGAGTGGGGTCTTATAGGCTGTCCTATAGGCCCATAGAACTTGATCCAACAGCTTAGACCAATTCTTCCTATCTGGACGGACTAACTTCTGAAGAATACCCTTCACCTCTCTATTAGAAACCTCGGCCATGCCATTAGATTGTGGATGATATGGGTTGGCTATTCTATGCTCAAATTTGTACTCCTTAGCCAAAGATCTCATCTCCTTGTTTATAAAGTGGCTACCTCCATCAGAAATCAAAACTTCTGGTATCCCGAATCTTGCAATGATATTCTCCTTGATGAATTTACAGACGATTTTGCTATCTGTTGTTCGGGTTGGAATAGCCTCTACCCATCTTGACAAATAATCAACCGCTAACAAGATGTACTCAAATCCATTGCTATTGGAAAAGGGGCCCATAAAATCAATCCCCCATGCATCGAAAACATCACAGAAAATCATTGGTTGCATGGGCATTTCATCTCGATGACCGACAGTCCCTCCCATTCTTTGAAAAATTGGGCATGATCGAACAAATTCATTCGCATCCTGAAATAAGGTCCTCCAGTAAAATCCACATTGGAGTACCTTGTGTGCGGTTCTCTTTCCCGAATGGTGTCCTCCCGCCTCGAGAGAATGACAATGTGTGAGGACACTCTGATATTCCTTTTGAGGAATACATCTTTGCCAGTCACAATCCGGTCCCTCATAGAAAAGGAAAGGATCGTCCCAATGGAATTTTCTCGAATCTGTCTTTAATCGATCAATCATTCTCTTGGTCCAACCAAAGGGAACTTTCTTGGAGACAAGATAGTTCACTATGTCGGAATACCATGGGGTCGAATCAATGACGCAAACTGATTCGTCTGGAAAAGTCTCCTTGATTGGTCCAGTATCAGGATTATCGTTTTGCTCTATTCGGGAAAGGTGATCAGCAACAACATTCTTTATTCTAGGTTTATCCTTTATCTCCAAATTAAATTCCTGGATTAGCAAGATCCATCTCAAGAGTCGTGCCTTGGCATCTTTCTTGTCCATGAGATATCTGATGGTCGTGTGATCTGTGAAAATAGTCACCTTGGAGCCCAATATGTATGATCTAAATTTTTCAAGGGCCCAAACAACCGCGAGAATCTCCTTTTCAGCCACTGTGTAATTTCTCTGTGCAGGATCCAACACTTTGCTCGCGTAGTGAATCACATAATGAATTCCATCTCTTCTTTGTCCAAGTACCGCTCCTACAGCAAAATCCGATGCATCAGTCATGATCTTGAAGGGAAGAGACCAGTCGAGCGCTTGTAATATTGTCAATTTACAAATTTTCTTTTTCAGAAGCTCGAAGGCCTCTAGACACCTGTGATTTACAATAAACTTCGTGTCTTTGCTTAAGAGCTCAGTCAGTGGGCGGGCGATCTTTGAAAAATCCGGTATGAATCTTCGATAGAATCCAACATGCCCTAAGAAAGACCTCACTGACTTGACGTTGGTTGGTGGCTCAAGTTTCTTGATCACATCCACCTTGGCAGGGTCGACCTCCATTCCCTTTTTGGAGATGACATGCCCCAACACGATACCCTCAGTCACCATAAAGTGACTTTTCTCCCAGGAGAGTACTAAATTAACCTCCCTGCATCTCTGAAGGACTCGGTCCAAGTGTGCTAAACATGTATCAAAAGAATCACCATGAACCGAGAAGTCATCCATGAAGACCTCCAGGAAATCACCAACCATTTCGGCAAATACGGCAATCATGCACCGCTGAAATGTACCTGGGGCATTACATAGCCCGAATGGCATGCGCTTGAATGCGTAAGTACCGAAGGGACATGTGAAAGTGGTCTTTTCCTGATCCTCAGGAGCGATAGCTACTTGATTGTAGCCTGAGTACCCGTCAAGAAAACAGAAGAATGCTTTCCCTACAAGTCTCTCCAAGATTTGATCAATAAATGGCAGTGGAAAGTAATCTTTCTTGGTCGCAGCATTCAGGAGCCTGTAATCGACACAGACATGGCACGACGTGGGTACTCGGGTCGCGATCTCTACCCCCTCCTCGTTGGTGACCATCTGGATTCCCGACTTCTTCGGGACGACATGAAGGGGGGCCACCCATTTGGAGTCAGAAATGGGGTAAATGAATCCTGCTTTGCACCATTTTTCTATTGCTTTCTTCACTACTTCCCGAAGATTGGGGTTTAATCTTCTCTAAAATTCACGGGAAGGCCTTGCATTATCCTCAACATAAATTTGGTGCGAGTAGAGAGCGGGATTTATTCCTACGAGATCCGACACAGTCCAACCGATGGATTTTCGATTTCGTTCAAGGACTTCGAGTAATCTAGACTCCTGATCTAGTGTCAAGGATGAGCTAATGATCACAGGAAATTTTTCTTTGGGTCCATTGAGAAATGCATACTTCAGTGTGGGAGGTAGTGGTTTTAGCTCTGGTAATTCTGAATCATCAATCAAGTATGGCTGAATTATCTTCGTATCTGGCTTAGTGTCGGTCGGTGGTGAGTCACTGTGTGAGATGTTGGCTACCAATTCAGAAGACAGATGGGTTGGATCGCTAGAGTAGAATGGTAATTCGGCCAGAGCCGCGCCCGATTCATCATTGATTTTTCTTGACACATCCGAAAGGCTTTCTGTGTCATTAATGATGAAGTAATCTGGGTGTTTTGATATGTTTGGAAATATCTCGCAAAATGCATTGTGCATCATTTCATCTTCCGAGGAAGTGCTTTCAGTCTGTATGTCTGGAAGTTGGTCCCACGGCCCAATGGTTCGGAGGAGATTGCATTCTGATGTTTCGGCCTCTTCAGTTGTGGACTCGGAGTCTGGTCTTTGCCACTTTGTCTGCTTCATCTCCAAGTCTACTTCCCCTCCTGGAGATCGGAATTTCATCATGCCAGAACCGTAATCAAATACAGCCTTAGCGGTTCTTAAAAATGGTCTTCCGAGAATGATTTGCGATTCTTTCCAATGGTTCAGGGTTTCCATATCAAGGACAGTGAAGTCCACTTTGTATTCTGTACCCTCGATAATGATGATGACATTCTTTACTTCTCCCTTAGGTCTTTTAGTGGATTTATCAGCAAATTGGAGTAGAGATGATGATTTCTTGAGAGGGCCTAACTCCAATCTATAGTATAAGGCTAAGGGTAGAAGATTTATAGAAGAACCATTGTCGAGGAGTGTGCATGTGAACATAATGTCGCCAATGCGACTCTCCACATAATGGGCGCCCAGATCCCTTTTCTTTCTTGGCAGATGCTGGTTCTTGACACATTTGGTGGTGGCAACTGTCAAGATACGCGTATCCACAAATTGACTTGTTCTCTTTGTACGAGTCATGGTGGGAGAGCATTTTGCCTTTAAATATTTCTGAAAGGCAGGATTATTGGCCACATATTGGTTAAAGGGTACTTTGACTGTGATGTTTTGCTGGCAGAATTTTTCCATTACTGGATCATCCTGAATGTTTTTCTTTTGTTTTCTTTTCTTGAGGGCATGGGGGAAAGGAATGGAAGCATTTGAGACAGGAGATAGAAGATCAGAATCATAAATACGAGCATCTTTATTAGACTTGGAGTTTTTATTACAATCATCAGATTTTTGATAATACTCAAAATCAGGTTGCTGAAAAGATGACAAAGGTATTTTTGCAGCAACTAGAGGTTCAAGGTCCTCTTCAGACTCCATAGATGCTTTCTCCTTCTCTGATGCTGGGATCTTCAGGCATCTTTCTTCATCCTCCTCGGAAGCATCCTCCGGCTGATCCTCCGAGTCTTCATGAATCGATTCCCGAGTCCAGTCAGGTACGACCACGGTCCTTCCGCTCCTGAGTGATATGGCATGGATATTGTCAAACGAAAGGTTCTCATGTTCAGATGTGGAAAAATATGAATAGCATACCTGACCATTGTGTTGAGATGATTGAGATTTGTTCAAGCTATTGGGGTTAGCTTGAACTTGGGCGGGAATGGTTGTTGTGAGAATAGTCTGCTCATCCTTCCATCGGGATAGACGATTAACATCCACCCGCAGATCATACAGCTCATTTCAGAAGCTGCGAAGTTCTTCCAGCATCTGTCTCTGTATATCAACAGGTTCTTCCGGAGGATTGGATGATTGAGCTGATGATCTGGGAGCTTGGTGTTGCTAAAGGTATTGCTGAGATTGGTTCGTGCGATTGTAGGCCTGCTGCTGTTTCGGATGCTGGGGAGTTGAAATGCTTTGAGGGTACTGAGGAGGCTGAGGGAATGCGACATTATAGAAAGTGGGGGAGCGTTGATAAGGCTGGCGTTCCCTCATACTACCCTGTCGGGTAGTGTCCTGTGTGTACCAAATGTCGTTTATTTCGAAGGTCAGGGGCGGGGCTTCTTTGATTGTCTCGGCCGGTGGGGGTGGATGTTGGGAATCTTGGGCATAGGATTGGTCCTGTACCCATGGTTGTTGCTGTTCTGATCCTAGCTGCTTCTGTACATGGTGCACATGGTAGATCGGGACCGTTGGTGCAGTAGGTACCCCCATCTTGGACATCTTAGTAGTGAGCTCCTCCATCTGCTTTGGGAACTGGGAGATCCGGTTGTCGATGTCGCTCACTCTCTTGTCCACTATTGTTATTTTATCAGCTATGAAGTGCATGTTTGGAATCAAGTCCTCTGCTATTTCAGCAACCATCTGCTTTCCGCCTTTGGCTTGAAGGGTGTTGAGGGAATCAGTGTAGGCTCTACTGGCAAGTTGAGAGCGGCTTGTTTCTGCCATCTGCTCCAGTATTTTCCAGACGGTCTCAGCTCCACGTGATGCATAATTCCCTCCGCAGGCAGCGCTAACTAACCCTTGAGTCTCGTGATTGAGGCCAGAGTAGAGGGACTGGACTAGGATGTTGTTGTCCAGATCATGGCAGGGACATTTCTGTAGTAGGTCTTTAAATTGATCCCACGCCTCGCAGAGTGGTTCATTGGGCATCTGAGAGAAACTGGTGATGCGGGTACTCATTTGATTGGTCCGGCTTAAGGGGTAAAATTTCTTCAAGAATAGGTTTTTAAAGCTCTCATAAGTCATCATAGTCACCCCCAAGTTCTTCACCCAGTAGTCTGCTTTCCCTTTCAAGGCGAAAGGTAGTGCAGTGAGACGAATGTAGTCTTGGCTGACTTGTGGGTGCCTCATATTAGAACAGATCAGCTCCAGGTCCCGCAAGAATTCATATGGTTCCTCAGTCGTATTACCATGGAATTGAGGTAATTGACTGACAAAATGTGGCTTCAGTTCATAGTGGATCGCCGGTTGTGGTGGCTGTAAATAATTCCACACTTGATACTGTCCAGGGTTGTAGGCGGCTTCCATTGGCACTTCTTCCCCAGCATTCAATTGCTCAAGATGTTGCCTCAGTAACTGTTGTTGCTGCTCAGATGCAACCAACCTTGCTAGAATCATTTGAATGGCATCATCATTTGTTTCATCTTCAATGTCTTTTTTGGAGGACATCGTGGGTGGCATCTCTTCTTCTTCACCTTCAGAATATAAAGGATTCGAGTTAATAGATTGGAAGGAATTGATGTAATAGTTGTCCTCGATTTTTGGTGATAGAGAGACAGTTTGGGTCTGTCCTCCTTCTAGGAAGAAGAAGGAATCGTAAGAATAGGGTTCTTGGGAAGGGTTTCCCGGAAGCCAAGCAGGTCCAGAGTAAGAGTCTCTCTGGGCTTTTGAGATTGGAGAGTTTGTGGTAGAGAAAGAAGGTTTCGTGGAGTTCAAATAAGAATTACCACAATCTTCCATTTTCGAGGTCAACAAGAGGTTTGCGGTTTATGATGGAGGCACAAATGTGCAATATTCGCTGATGACTTATTTTCTACGCACAAACCAAACACAATACAAGGGTTGTTTCACCAACTCAACTCAAAGTGAAGACCGTGAAGGTTTGGTCAATTATCTTGTCAATTTTAGAGTCTGGTGATAATGCAATGTATCAGAGTGTTTAAAGCGAGCTGTTTAGGAACCCAATGCTCTCAGGAGACTGGCCTATCCGAAGATAGTAGTCTGAAAAGAGTAAAGGTGTGGCTCTATCCTAGTGTGCGGGTCGCTCTCTCGCTCAAGCAAACCAAACAATGACGGGGTTTCTCTCTCGCAAAAATTCTTGATTTTATGGGTTCTTATGGTCGGCTATATTTAGCAGTCCCAATTTTAATTAGGTGGTCACTAAAGAATTTAGATGAGCACAAATACACGTCTACTGTGCAGTCCCAATTTCCTTTAGATTTATGTGATAAAACAAGAGGGAGAAAGTCAGGAAAAGCCGATGCACGCGGAAAACTTATGATGAATGCTCAGTTAGAAGACTTACAGTGCCTCCTCGCAATCTTCATGTGGGATGCTAGATAGAATTGAAAAATTATTCTATATGTATGCAAGCCGATAAAAACCGCACCTAAGCAAAAAGTTCTATTAGCGGGAAGAATTGAGTTAAATTTGGCTAAGTTGAACGATCTATGTGCGTCTTGATTAAAGTGCAGTGTGGCTTAAGATCCTACGAGCACAATCAAAAAGTAAAAATGCTCTGAGAGCCGTATGTGCAGGTCTATCCTAGTCGCCACTCAAGTCGGGCCCCACCCTCACCGGAGAGTGAAACAGGCCGCGACACACCACAGAAAAGTTTAAGGTCTTTTTTACATGCGCGAGAGTCCAAACGGACACCGCTGTAAATGAGCAAGTAAATAAAATTACAGAAATTGAAAACCAAGACTCTACTCTCTCTCACGACTCGACTCGATCTTAAATTAATTTGCGGCTCTCTCGGATGTCGGTGAAGATGCGTCGGTTTCTTGAAAACCGCTCCACGTACGCCGAGCACCTCGCAAGAGAAATAAGAGAGATATGTGTAAGAGAGTGACTCAGAAAATAGAACAAGCGAATAAATGCTGAAAAATAAATGTTGGAAATAAAATGGTATTTACAATGAACAATTCGGGGGTCAGACTACCCGAATGCAGAAAACCGAGTGAAAAATTTTCAAAACACAAAACTAAGCCGTTTGCCTCCCCGGCAACGGTGCCATCTGACGAGTCCGAAAATACCGCGTTAAGAAGTTGCTTTTAATCTTCATGCGTGAATATGAAAATAATAAATGTCGTTCGTTGTAGGCGGCGATCGGAAACAGTCAAGAAATAACCACAAATTTTTAATCAATTTTAATCAAGTGGTTTTATGTTTATTTTACTTGGGCAAGTCCCAAGGTCGATCTCATGGAGGCAAAGGAACAACCTAGAGTTGTGCTTATCTAATTTTTAGTTCGGTTTTCAAGGCGGTCTTTTTTTTGGAATTTTCAATGCAAATAAGGGATGCAAGAAGCGGTTTTGGCCTATTTTAGGGACTAAAATGTAATTTTCAATCAAATAATGTACGAAAAATACGAAACTTGGCCACAATGTAAATGATGATGGAATGAATGCACTGTAATATTTTTGGAATTTTGGATGCAATATGAATTTTTTATGAATTTTTAAATGCAAACAGAATGATTTTCAATATTTAATTATAATAAATATTAGACCTACTTATTTTCAAGAGATAAAATTATCTAAGATCTATCACTAGGTGATGGATCTCAGAAAAATCCTAAGTCTCGAAAATGTGGGGTCTAATACCTATTAAAAATTAAACAATGAAATATGCAAAATGATTTTTACATAGCAAGTTATGCATGCAAATGCAAAGATTTTTGGGCACAATGTCAAGCAAAATTAACTCTATAGTCTGTGATTTTTCGGGAATTTTTAGAGCATTGGTTAATTAAATATGAATTTCAGAGCATAAAGTGGGAAAACTATGCAAATATCCACAAAACAATTAATTAATAATTAACCAAGGATCACAAAATATTCACAATATGTCAAAATGTGGAGAATTAATTGTCGGACAATATGCTATTTTTGAATAAATAAAATGATGCAATAAAAAGGTCCAAAGTTACGGGGGAACACAGGGGTACATTTGCAATAAAAATAAAAATGCAGAACAGTGGGGGACCTAAGTGCAATTACCAGGAGATTGGGGTTGATTCTGCAATTTCTCCAGAATGGCACGTACGTCTCACGTGCCTCTGGTCGGTGAACTGAAGAGCAAATAATGGAAACTCCGGGGAGTCTGATGCAATTTGACCAAAAGGTCACTTGCCCAGCACGTGACCTAGGGTCTGAGCTGGAGTTCCCCACACACGCGCCTCGCGCGTACTGGGGCCTCGGGCCTAGCGCCCGGCGGCTTGTGGCGGAGTAGCGGAGGAGCCCTGTCGGTCTGCGGTGGGAGATGAAGGCGGGCCGGCCGAGCCTCTGGCTGGCGGTGGAGGCGAAGTCGGAGCCGACGGTGGTCGGCGTAGTCGAGGCGGAGTAGGTCTTCACGACGGAGTAGCCTGGTCTCTGGGACGACCGTGGTGTTGACGATGGTGGTGATGTAGGTCGATGCTGATTTGCTGGAGAAGCTCCTGGGGGTGTCGGAGAAGACGAAGTAGGGCGGTCGACGTCGTTGGTGAAGACGAGGCGACGAGTAGCGCGGTCGGCGGAGTTGATGAAGTTGCTGGGTGGAGGAGAGGTGATCCTTCTGGAATCGGCGGCGGAACAGCTGGAGCTTGATGGCGTTGTCGATGAAGCGGTGGAAGTCGGAGCAGGAAGTGGAGGCTGATGCGTGGTTGGGTGGCTTGACGATGGATGCGCGAGATGATGGCGCTCGAGGTGGTAGGGGAAAAGGAAGTCGTGGGTTGGAGCTCTGAGCGGAGCGGAGCTCTGAGCAAGAGCAGAGAGAGCGAGAGAGAAAGAGAGAGAGCGAGAGAGAAAGAGAGAGAGGGAGAGAGAGATTACCTGGAGAGAATATCGGCTCGACGGCGATTGGTGGCCGGAGCACGGCAGTACGCTGGTGGCGCTGCAACGGCCGTGAGGATGCGACCGGATCTCGTCGACGTCGAGGGTAACCCGGGATGTCACCACCGGACTTCGAGGTTCTATGGGCGGATACCTTAGGTGTGGTCGGTCGAACCCTTTAAATAGGGTTGATGCTGGAGGAAGCTTGCGAGGATAGCAGAGCGAGGGGCGCGGTGGTCGTTGCGAGGAGGTTGGCGGAGATCTCGAGGAGGGGAACGGCGGTGGTTGTTGACGACGGAGAGACCGGGGCGGAGGTTGCGGGGCTTCGGGGAAGAAGAGGCTGGAGGACGACGAACAGCGGCCGTTCGATCGGCCGCTGATCGAACGACCGATATGGAGCCACGTGGCGGGATGAGAGGAGGATGAGCGGGGCACAAAAATCACTGACACGTGGCGGCCTCTGGGGCGGCCACGTGTCAGCACCAGAAAATTCGAAGGAAAAACATTTTGAAAAATCGATAAAAAATAGCAAATGACCTCGGATCAAAAAAATTCCATCACAAAAAATGCTCGTCTCGAAGAGATCTACAACTTTCATGAAGACATCAAAGCCAAAATCGATCAAATGTAAAAAATGAATTTTTGGGGTATCCTATGTACATAGAATACCTTGATTTTTGGGTTTTGTATTTTTTTGTCATTTTTTAAACAAGATAAAAATCCGCAAAAATATGGAAAAATCAAAAATAAATAAAATACATCTAAATCTATTTTTTTTGGATTTTTATTGATTAAGAAAATATATACATAAAATATAGGTCAGAAAACCGCTAAAATATACAATGTATAAAGGAGGCCCAAAACTCAACTTTCACATACGAGCTCCGATTCACTTGAACTTGGTCTTGTTTTGAAGGTAATTGAATGTGCATTAGTTCAAAAGTGAGTAGGATCAAATCGGACGCTGGATGGGGGAGATATGTAGCTTTTAATCCAAATATCCTAAAACTAGGGTTTGGGTTTTTGGTCCACTTAACAGGGTTAGTGATTTTTTTATATTTTTTTATTTATTCTTGTTAGTGATGTGTACAGAGTGGAGGTGGTTTTGTGTCATGCGGTGTTAGCATGAAGGAGTTTAAAAATAGGGAAAGTTAGGCTATTTACAGGTCAACTGTGGCTTGGATTTTTGGCTTCTTATTTTGTGCAGAAATTAATGCTAAAATGCAATTCTTATGAAATCATGCATGAATGATAATTATGCAGAATAGATGCAGAAATGATGTTGATTTTTAGGGAATTGAGCTTAATAAATGAGATTTAGAGTGATGAATCCGAGATTCATCAATAAGTACCCAGATTCATCCCTGTGAGGAAAGACACCGAGATTATTAAATAAAAATTTGTAAAAGTATGTGATTAGTAATGATTATCTAGGATCAATGTATTGAATCCGATCATGCCTTTGTTGTGAACTCTATTGATGGAATGAGGACTTGGGTGGTTTACAATGATTCACGAGTTGAAATTAGAATTAAGAATCAAATCTACAGTTTGTTAAGTAAAACTAGTGGACGTGTTGAGAACTTAATTAAGATGCATTGTAGCCCACCGCATGCCTATTGAGGCACTCCAACCCTAAGGCCTTCTTCTTGCCTTAGAGTCATAATGTGAGGTACACTCGTACCAAGTCCACTGACTATCCACAAAGGTTGGGTATTATTCCTATTGTGGTCCTACTCTCTTATAGTTTAGAATTGGTGTACAATACATATGCATATTTGGATTGGGTCTGTAAGTCAAGTCGTTAGAAGTCACTTTGTGTGTGATGGTTGTTCTTTGTGAGGTGTTGTTTCTTAGTGGATATTGGGAACAGAGAAGCTGGTTATATTTTGTGGGTTTCCACAATTGTTTCTTGTACACTTTCCGTTTCTTTGTAGTTGTTCTATATATGTACTGGACACTTTGCTCATAAACCTATTTTGCGTGAATTCGACAGGTCCGTAAGAGCAGTGACCGCATCGATAGGTGGCCCGTGGTTGACTTTGTTGCAGCCTCTTTTATGTTACAATGGGCTCCTTTTCTTATGTTTAGTTGTACATGCACTTCTTTTTTAGAGACATAATGTATCTACACTTGTTGCCATACTTCTTGAGCATTGTGTATGAATGGAATGAAAAATGAATAAAAATACAATTCTTCTTTCTTTACTTTTCTCTTGCATGTTTGTCACAACTTGGTATTTCAAATATAGAATCGTATGTTGTGTATGTGAATTGCTGAGTATCTGATCCGGTGGAGCGTCACAACATGATATCAGAGCAAGGATACTCCAATACATTTCACAAATATGATTCTTCTGTGGTTTTCGAAATATAGATAGTGTACAACTCTTGAGCCTACACGAGTCACAAGAGACTAGTAAATTCATTTCTATGTCCACATGCCTCTCAAATGTACAAGGAAAAAACAATGACATGGTTCTTATGCAGGACCATACCGCCCCGAGTCGACCCAGATGTGGCGGTTCAGGCCATTCAGGGCATCCAACAACGTCGGGAGCAAATAGAGCAGAGGCTACAGGATCAGTCGGACCCCTCCTTTAGACCTTTAAGGGAGGATGCCAGCGTACATCTGACATCATTACTAGATAAGGAGCAAGATGAGGATCTGGATGCTTTGTAGAAGCATCATACTACTTACGCAGCTTACCAGAGGTCCCAGTACCACAGTTCTTGGGCACTACTAAACCAGTTGATGCAGAGTTGTGGATGGAGCGCGTGTCCAAGGTGCTACGGATTATATGCGCTCCAATGGATAGTTGGCTTACCTTTGCATAATTTTCATTAGCTAGATACACTGAGAGATGGTGGAATGTCGTCAAGGAGCATCTTACGTATCCCATTACATGGGATGTATTTGTGGATGAGTTTCGCGAAGAGTTCTATACAGATCATTGGGTTGAAAAGTAGAGGAGAGAGTTTGGGAGCCGAGACATGGGTCCATGATAGATCAGGAGTACCTGATCCGCTACACAGAGTTTTCACATCACTCTCCTTCCACCACAACATACCCACAAGAGAACTTTCAAAAGTTCATCCGTGGCATGAGAGAGGAAGTACAAAACCATTAGTTTACCTTGGACCTTACTTCTGTCATGGAGGTGATAGCGAAGGTGACAAGGTGGGAGGCTACTTAGAGAAGACAATCTGCAGGTTAGACTCAGTCCCATATTGAACAATACAACAGAATAATGCATCGAAATTCACTCCTATCTCGTAGGAATCGTCGTTTACACCCATTTGCAGTAGTACCAACCGCCACTAGTTCCACTTCATCTCGCAAATCAATTCAGGCTTTGGATAGTCGTGTTGCATTTCCTCTCGACCTTCGATACATCCATATAGTCAGAGACAACAACGAGACAGTATGGTGTCCAGAGGATTGCTCTCGCCACAAGTTTTCTCCGATTGTCGTCATCCTGGATACTTCATAGCAAATTTTCCCCAATGCGCTAGTGGTTCGAGTACACCTTAGTAGAGTGCGAGGCCCAACAGTTCATCATATACACATGGGTCTGGTTTTCATCGTAGAGACGGAGGTTTCCAATGTCTTCCACCACAACATACATATAGTGCTGCAGGATCGAGCTATTCACCGATGCAATGAGGGCAATTGAATGTTGTTACTCGGGAGCTGGCCCATGCCTTAGCACTAATTGCCTTAGCTTGGTATTTCGAATGTAGAATCTTATGTTGTAGATGTGTATTGCTGAGTATCTAGACCCTGGGAGCGACACACATAGTATGTACAGAAATGCAACTCACCTCTCTATACTTAGCATATGCTAAGTACAAAGGGGTGCAAAATAAGAAAGGAGTGGGATAGAAGTCCCCTCATAATTAGGTTCTTGGTCAGTCTAAGTATAGAAGATGGCGAAACGGGACGGTCGAGGATAGGGAGAGAGATGAGAATACATAGGGTGGGCATTGGTACCCCCCATACTTAGGCCTTTGTTTAAGTATAAAAGAAGTACACGGGATCCAATGGGATCAAGGAAGATGTGATTAAGTGTTAGAGCATTGACAAATCTGAAATTACCATCGTTAATTCTCATGAATTAAATGTGTCATTTGTGTTGTAGTTGGGCATTAGGGATCAATAAAAAATAATCACTTCATTAATTAATCAAATTTGATCGGAGCGGTTTTATGTTTATTTAGCTTGGGCAAGCCCCATAGTCGAACTCAAGGAGGTAAATGAACAACCTAGGTTTAAGTCTATCAAATTTAATACACAGTTTTTGAGGCAGACTTTTCGGCATTTTTATGCAAATTTTAAATGCAGATACAAATACGACCAATTTTAAGGACTAAAATGTGAACAATGATCAAACGTAGTCCAAAAATTATGAAATATGGCTGAGATGTGAGTTAAATGCACTATATTTTTTTGGAATTTTCTGATGTAATATGAATATTTTATGAATTAATGAATGCAAACATAGTGAATCTCAATAATTAATTATAATAAATATTAAACCTACTTATTTTCAAAGAATAACATTATCTAAGATATATCACGATGTGATTTATCTCAGAAAAATCCTAAACCTCGAAAATGTGAGGTTTAAGACCTATTAAAAATTAATTAATGAAATGTACAAAAACATTTTACAAGATAAAATATGCAAGCATATGTCATGATTTTTGGCACAATGTAGAATACAAATAATTATAATATTCATGAATTTTCGGCAATTTTTAGAGATACGGTTAATTAATTATGAATTTAAGAACATCAACCAGGAAAAATATGCAATTTTATACAAGAATAAGTATTAAAAATCAACCACATATCATAAAAGTAAGATTTACATGCCATAATATAAAGAATTAGTTGAAGAATAATTTGCAATTTTTTCAATAATAAAATGATGCAAATTGAGTTCAAATTATAGATAGAAGTAAGGGCTCTTAATGCAAATTACAATAATAAATTTGAAATGCAGAACATGGATGCAAATGAAGGATATGGGGAAAATCCTCAAACTCATCACGGAAGCGTGAGGATCGCATCATATGCGATTGGGAGCGACTAGTTGCACTCGTAGCTCCGGGCAACAGAATTTTAAAAATTTTTTAAATATGATGAAACCACATGATCCAAGAACAATTCTTGGATCGTTTCATCTAAACCACAAATAGGTACTAGGGTTACCTCTTGAAGCGTGGTTGTGATCGAGTCTCTAAACAAAGAGACATCCTGTCTCAAGTCCGATCTGACGTAGAAGACGCTTGCGAGCGTGTTGATGAGACGAGTCCTTCTCGCAATCCAAGTTGATGATCCAAGCGGCGAATCTCCTGATCTCGTCACACGAGATCCGATGTCTTCTTCATGAGCGAGGTGCACCGAAGGAGACAAAGATCCACGAGCTAGAACTCCAGCAGCATAATGACGATGCTGCGGCAATGTCGACTCTCACAAGGCTCGATAGTGGATGGCCACAATGAGAGAGAGAGGTTTGGCGTGTAGAAAAAGAGAGAGAGATAGCATTCATTATCTTGTGTCTCAAAGAGCAAAGGGTGCCTATTCTTATATAGTATTTTGGGAACCCATGGATCCCAATCCATGGACAACACATAATCAATGAATGAGATTGATTTGTGTTTCTTTCAATGGCTAAGATATTGTTGTAAAAATACAACAAATAATGATTTAATTTAAATTAATTTTCATTGATAAATCAACAAAATTAATTTCAAATTAAATCATCTTTGATAAGAGAAAACACAATGAAGAGAATAAATCAATCCCCTAAAAAGAGGGGACGGCTACTCTTCTCTTCATGAAGAGTTGTAGCCGTCCACTTCTCTTTGGTGGACTTGGTCAATCTCTTCTAATTATCATGAGATCTCATTATCTCATGATATATATCATCATTTCTTATCGACAATATTTTCACGAAAAAATAATTACAAATTATCTTATGGAAAATATCAACCATGCCATTGAAATTATGTGAATCATATTCACATCCCAAAATAAAATGTAAATTATATTTTAATTAATCATTCAATGTGAATCCAATTCACATCAATAATTAATTAACAATTATAATATTATCTCTCTAATATAGTATAAATTACATTTATAATATATGATTAATATGGATATTTCTATCCATATTATTCATATCCATGATAATTAAATCATATTTAATCATCTTGGATCTCTATTCTCATGTGCCAAAATAATATGAATCACATTCACATTATTCACATCTTTGATAGTTAAATCACATTTAATTATCTCAAATAACTCTACTTATAATATGAATCAAATTCATATTATCCATGATAATTAAATCACATTTAATTATCATTCTTCTCAATGCTTGGATACATATATCAACAATGAAATTATCCCTAAACTCTTTTAAGGATAACACACTTTCTCCGCGGATACTTGGAGATAAGGACATGGCAATTGTATTGTTCCAAGTATAGTGACTTGAATATTGAGATCACCTCTCAAATCCAGATCTTGCGGACCTCCCATAGATGCTTGATTAAATCAAGACAACAAATCTAATATTCTTATTGCATCTGAATCACATTCAAATCAATGTCCAACATTTAGACTAAGATCAGATCACTTCTCTACTGAGAGGAGTCACTAAAATCCAGACCCGTTTCATCACTCCCTAGGAATGGAAGCGTCATGGTTATCCAATCGTTTATGATCACATCACCCTCAGGTATTCCCAATACTTGTACATCTTGCATACTGGAAGACCTAGATTAAACCCGAAGTTTTAGATCTCTTTTAGATTGTCTCCTTCAGGGTTTTGTCATTAAGTTTTCTCATTCGATCATTGGGAGTTGGTATCGATCATGTACTTTCCAAAAGCATATATCATACCCAGGTGTTGATCATATACTTTCCAAAAGTATATATCAAACCTACAAATTTAGTCAAGCTTCCAAAGCGAGATGACCGTGCACAAAATTTGATTCTTCCCAATATCTCATGAGTGAGATCATGTCTTCCGGTTCAGTAAATGAACCTGTATGATCCCTTTGAGAGAGCTATTACTCATATGCCCTTATATGCACACTAGCTCGCCGGTATATAGACCTTGATTATGCCATCAACCTATCGGTATACCAAATGTACATACTCAGACACATAGTAACACATTTGTCTCCGATCAGGGGATGCATGCCTATACCGTGACAACATACGACATATGTCTTTGGTTATCTCGATCTCATTAAATCAACTCTTTGACCTAACTAATCTGACACCTCTGAATCTCTATTCCTATGCAGAGAACCTGCATCAAGAGGTCGGTAAGATATCAACCTTCACAGATAAGGATTGCCATCTCCTACTCAGGATGAAGATCACATCTTAACAATCATTTGACGGTGCTTGATGAGTCATCGATCTAACTCTTTAGATATTCATCCAAGCACCAGCCTCCATGATTGAATAATTGAATCAACAGATGTATGATCATTAAGATGACCATGGTACATAACCCTAATTGTACTAATGGACCTATTATGCAAATTATTTATTCTTCATCTCATATTAAGGAGTGAATTGCAATAACATTTATTGCATAATGGCTCGCTGCGGGCTCGCATGTCCAACAATCTCCCACTAGCCCAAAGAGCCATTAATGGGCTAATCATTTAAACTCACATTCATCTGATAATCATAGGCTAATTAATATAGCTAGGTAAGCTGATCAGCCACTCTATTCCCGAGATACTATGCCAAGTTCTTTTACGGCACTTGCATATCCCTCAGTAACAGTGCTCGCATCTAATGTGAATGTTGCATCTTATGCAACCAATACTCAATATTGAGGCAGTCTTAATGTCTTTGACACTACAACTCAAAAATCGTTATAACAAGTATGTAATTTTAACTATCCTTATCAGAATATCCTTATTCATAGAGATCTCTAACTCTTAAGGTATCTGCAGTTAAGACCTTTTAGATCACTATCTATAAAGTTTTAGGTTCTTGATGATGAGACTTTGAGATCATTATCTCTAAGTCTTGTCATCTTTCAAGATATTAGTTTATTACTGCAACTAAGTGTTTTATCTCCATAATAGGATTAGCAACAATTTACTACTCCCACATGGCAGACATTTGGCTTTTCATACATATCTAGCACATACCAGGCTTCTAGAAATCGATGCACAAGGGCAAGCAGTTTTAGCATCATCTACACTTGATATGCTATTCCTTCAGATTGGTCAATACCAAATCTTAAGGGAAAGGAGCCTTCCTTGGATAGAATATATCCAGGATGTACCAATAACGTGACAATCACAATTCTCTTTCTTCTCTTTGCTTCTGAACAACTTCAGAACTAAGATATAAGAGCATATCCTTGAGATCATATCTCAAGGTATGAAATAGCCAGATCATAAAATACTTATTATAGTCCTTATATCATTTTAAATGATTAGGATATTATCTACATTTAGCACGATGAACACATTGGTACTCCCACTGAACTTCACATGGTTCATCAAGATTCTATTTGAAATCATAACATTTATAATTTCATTAAATCTTATGTTCCAACAAGAAGCTTATTTGAGTCCATAGATGGAGTTATTCAACTTGCACACCTTGCTTTCCTCATCCATGAAGCCCTGGGACTACTACTTATGAATATCCTCGGAGAGGTATTTATAGAGGAATGCAATCTTGACTTCCATCTCGAAGATGTCATAGTCAAGTTGTGCAACTATAGTTAGCAATATTATGATGGGTTTAAGCATGGTCACTAAAGAAGAAGTCTCATCGCAAGCGATGTCTTCTCTTTGTGTGCATCTTGTGGATATGAGCCGTTCTTTGAAGGTCTTTACCTTCTCATTAGGTTCCCTCTTTCTCTTGAAGATCCATTTACATCTTAACGGGTCTTACTCTTATAGGTGGATCCATGAGGGTTCATATACAACACTTGTATATGGAGTCTACATTTAGACTTTATTGCTAACATCCATCTCTCCATGTCATGATCTTCAGAAGCTTCATCATATGAAGTCAGATCACTGTCAGACTTATCTGTCACATGGAATTCATCTTCAAACTCATTTGAAGAGGTATTAGTGTTTCATCTTTAGTTGTCCTTTTAGTTTCCGACTTAAGGAGCCTCATTATCTTCTCAAGATTCAATTAAAAGACCAAAACTAAAATAGGTTATCTGCACAAAGTAATATTTTTGGCAATACTCTGTGTACAAAAACACAGTATTTTTGTGTTTTATATTGTTTGTAACTTTTAAATAGGATAAAAATGGAAAAATACAATAAAATAAAAGATAAATATTTAGACATTAATATATTTTTTAAGATTTTTAATAATTAAGAGAATAGTAAAATAAAATACAAAGAACTTATTATACAGATTATCAGTGAAGAGTCAAACTCAGTTAATTTCTTTACTTTTGGTTTTATTTTGGATTTGAATTTTTATACATTTTGATAAAACTTTTGTTAAAGAACATAATAAAATTAAATAAAATAAAAAGAATTAATTATGTGTATAAATTAATAGATCAAAATCAGTTAAAATACATAATCTACAAAAGAGGCCCAAAACCTAACTTTCACATTTGTGCTCCGATTCACTTGAAATTGGTCTTGGTTTGAAGATAATTGAATGTACATTAGTTCAAAATGATTAGGATTATATAGGACACTATATGAAGGAGATATCAACATTTAGTCTGGAATTTCTGAAATTAGGGTTTCGATCTATGAGCCACTTTATTTATGTTAGTCATTTTTTGTATTTTCTCTTTATTCTTGTTAGTGATGTGTCAAGTGATTTGGATTTAGCATGAATTAAATAAAAAATATAAGAAGTTATCTTATTTTATAGGTTAATTGGGCTAGGATTTTTGGCTTCTTATTTTATGCAATTATGCATGATAAAATACAATTACTATTTACATATGCATGAATTCTAATTATGTAAGACAGTCGATAAAATAAAGATGAATTTTGAGGAACTGAGCTTAATTAATCTCTTTTAGAGTGATGAATCACATATTCATTCGTGAAGATTTTGAGAGGTAAAGTGTACACGTGCAAGGTGTCATTCAAAGTTTGATGGTGTGTCTTATGGATATGTTTCATGCATGACAACTCCTCTACTCTTGGAACCTAATCATTTGGTATAGCGCAATGGAGTGCTTCATGGGTGGGGGTCGGAGGCGAAGCGTGGAGATCTTGGGCTGGAGGTGCATCGGTAGATGTTGGAGTCGATGCATTAGTGCCCGACGAAGGAGATAAGATTAGGAGGATGATGAGGCTCCTGTGTTGATGCAAAGATAGAGAAGTAGTGTGCAGTTGTGATGATGAATGGTGGAGCAAGGAAGGTGAAGGTGGAAGGGGAAATAGAGGGTTCAACGACATGATGCCGGAGCGCAGGTAGCGGCGTCCCCCCCACTATAATGAGGCACCAGAACTCAGATCGCATTGGATTTGAAGAGTAGGACGTTGGAGATGCTTTCACCACCTCCAACCTAATGCCGCTCATCCTAGCTTTGTATCGACAGATGATTTGGGATGATGGCTGGTGGTATTCTTAAATAGGATATGGGGTCGATTGGTCATGGAAGGTTGAATAGGAGATTGGGCAAGCGAGATCGGGAAGCGATGAGATTCGATGGGAGGCATTGCGGGATTGATTGGGAGTCGGGATCAATCGAAGATGGCGAAATTGGGGGGGGGTGACAGCGAAGAATTTGGAAAGAGGGAGGAGATGGAAAAGGGATGGTCGTAGATGGACGTGAGGTGGCAGAGGTGGTGCCTGTCTCGTCTCGGAAAGGGAGGTCGATTAGCGGAAGAGGGAGAGATACAGGAACCGTCCGATCAGCCGAGATCGGGCGGTCCTGATCTCACCACGTGATGTTTTAATATCTTCTAATATCTTCATTTTTAATTAATTTATTTATAAATACTTTTAATAAAATTAAATTAAAAATAAAGGGAAAATTTGAGTGACATGTGGCGGCTCCAGGAGCGGCCACTAGTCACCACCAGAAAATTCGAAAATAAAAATACAAAGAAAAATCAATAATAAATAGCCAAAAACCTCAAATCAAAAAATTATCTTCACAAAAGTTGCTTGTATAGATGAGATCTACAACTTTCTTGAAGGGACCAAAATCAAAACAGGTCATTTGTGCAAAGCGATTTTTTGGGTACTATATGTACAAAGAACACCTTGATTTTTTGGGTGTTCTATTTTTTTGTCATTTTAAAATAAGATAGAAATCATTGAGAAAATATGATAAAATCAAAGATAAATGTTTACACATTACTATATTATTTGGATTTTTATTAACGAGGAAAATGACGAAATAAAAAAATAAAAACTACAACTTTTGCACTTACTGTTAGTGAAGACTCGGACTCTGTTAGTTTCTTTGATTTCATTCTTCTTTTACATTTAGATTTTCATGCATTTTAATAAAACTTTTATCAAAGAAAATAAATGAAAAAGGAATAAAATAAAATGAGTTAATCATGTACATAAAATAGTAGGACAAAATTAGGTAAAATAAAAAATATACAAATAGGCCCAAAATCTAATTTTCACATATGAGATCTGATTCATTTGAACTTGATCTTGTTATGAAGGTAATTGAATGTACATTAGTTAAAAAGTGAGTAGGATCAAATCAGACATTGTATGAGGAAGACATCAACGTTTTAGTCCGTAAATCATATAATTAGGTTTTGAGCTTCTGGTCCACTTATTTATGTTAGTGATTTTTTTTATTTTTCATTTATTCTTGTTTGTAATATATACACAATGGAAGTGGTTTTAGGTGATTTAGAGTTATCTGAATTAATTAAAAATCACCAAAGTTAGCCTTTTTTTCAGGTCAAATGGGATGAGATTTTTAGCTTCTTATTTTATGCAATAATGAGTGATAAAATATAATTATTATTTATACATGCATGAATGCTAATTATGCAATATAAATGAAGAAATGCCTATGAATTTTGGGAATTTGAGCATAATTAATCACTTTTAGAGTTATGAATCGGAGATTCATCAGATCCCAAACCTCAAAATTATGTTTTTCCTTACAATTTTATATACAATTTGTTATCTGCGACTCAAGTAGGGATAACCACATGGACATGTAGTCCACTACGAGACAGATTTACTCAAAACCTTGACTTCTAGGGAATAGACCCATGAAATCAATGCTCTGCGTGTCGAATACATTACAAATGATGACTGGGCACATTGGCATTTCATCCTTGGAACCGATGGTTCCTCCCATTCTCTAACATACTATGTAGAACTCACGAAGGAGCAGGCATCATGAAACAGATGGTCAATAGAATTCACATTATAATATCTTCTATGCGATCCTCTTCTCAGATTGGTGTCCCCCCACCTTCAGAGTATGGTAGTGAGTGAGGACACTCTTGTGTTCCTCCTGAGGAATACATCTCCTGTAAACACAATCTAGTCCTTCAAAGGAAAGGAATAAATCCACCCAGTAGTAGTTTCAGATTCTGACTTTAGTCGGTTATTATGTCTCTTGGACCAATCATGGGGAACCTGCTGAGAAACTAACTAGTTCACCATATTAGCATACCACAGGAGAGAGTTAACACCAAATAGTGACTCGTCAAGTAAAGAGTCTCGAATTGGTGTAGGGATTGAAGATTAGCTTGCTTGAGGCGGAAGATCGACCACCCCATTCTTCACTCCAGGTTTATCTTTGATATACAGATTGAACTCCTGAAGTAAAAGAATTCATCTGATAAACACATAATGAATATGTGATTCATCACACTAGAAGATGGAAATAGATCTTCATTCCCGAGTAATTAGCTGCATTCCTCCAATTATTATGCATTTTTACCATTCATGCACTTAGAGGTAATATATGATTTTGGCATGCATATTTGCATTAAATAAGGATCTATTTGTAAATATCATCTATATATTACCACATTTCCCTCTATTTTTTAATCTATTTTTACTAATCCAGAATTGAATAAAATCAACTTTATAGTGTATATATTATTAACACTAATAAATGAAAATTATCAAAGAATACTAGCTTGTAAAACTGCCCAATAAAACTCAAAGCCTAAATCGAGACTAAAAACCTTGAAACATAAATATCTCTCTCATACAGTCTCCTATAGACCAATACTCACTTTTGAATTAATTTACATTCAATTACCTTCAAAACAAGATCAAATTCAACAGAATCAGAGATCATATGTGAAACTTGAGTTTTTGGCCCATATTGTATAAAGTACATATTGCCTGATATGACCTTATTATTTCATGTATAAAAATAATCATATTTGTTTATTTCTTTTGCATTTATTTTCTTTGATTACCATTTTAATAAAGTGTGCAAAAATCCAAATAAAATTGAAAAAAATCAAAGAAAACAAAGCAACTAAGTTTGTATACATAGTCTGTACATTTGTTCCCTTTATTTTATTTATTTTATTTCTTAATTATTAAAAATCTAAAAAATACTAAATTGTAATATTTTATTTATATTTAATTTGATTTTGTTTCGTTTTTTATCTAATTTAAGAATCTCCAATATTTACAAAAGATTAAAGTGCAGTATTTTATATCTATAGGATATCATCAAAAACACTTATTATATAAGCGATTTCTTTCGGTTTTGGATCCTTCACGAAAGTTGTAGATTTCGTTGAGACAAGCAAGTTTTCTGTTGGCTACTTTTTGATTTGACCACTTTTGTTATTTCTTTTTAATTTTTCTTTGGAATTGTTTTTTGATTTTTAGAAGCGACACGTTGTTGCTCCTGGAGCCACCACGTGTTGCTCCCATTTTTATTTTATCTTTTTTATTTTATTTATCTATTTTATTTATTTATATTAACTTTCTAATTTTTATATTCCTTTTTTATTATTTTAGAATTAATTATTTTATTTTATTTATTTTTATTTATATTTAATCTTTAATTATTTTTTATTGCCCTGTTGCCGTCCTTGGGCATGCCACGTGGCACCCTCTCCGTCTCCCTTCTGCGCCCGTCTTCCTAGCAGCCTGCAACCACCAATCTCCTCCACCTTTCTTGGCGGACGACAAATACCCTCACTCTCTCTGCTCCAGCCCAACCACATGTTCCCTTCCCCTCTTTCCCTGGCCGCCCGATGGGCCCTGCAGAACACGATCTCTCTCTCCCCATCTCACTCAAGATCCATCTCTCCCTGTAGCCACCTCTATGAGAACCCCTTCTCTCTTTTCTCTAAACTACCTAGTCCAGTCGTAACCATCATTCCCCTTCTCCCATGTCCTCCGCCTCCAACCCACCGACCATTAAAGGTGTCACCAGCCCCAACCGCGAAGCTCCATTTGTCATTTCGTGTATCGCAAAGAGAGGGAGAGAGAGCCCAAAGTGCTTCGTAGATGACAGAGGATCATCATTTTCCTCGAGCAGCGACCCTTCTTTGGGTGTGATCCTTGGACCTCCGTCAAAGCTTCTGCTAGACCCCACTCTGTTGCCAAGCCTTTGTCGCTTTCCAACGTGACTCGAGGCGACGACCAATCAGCCTGGAGCTTGAAGCTCCAACTACTTCCTACTAGCGACCCCTACATGTATCTCTCCAATCCCTCTTCCCCCTTATTCTTCTTCTCCTCTTCCTCTTCCTCTTCCTCTTTATCTTCGTCTTCTTCCTCCACTTCTTTCGCTCTTACTACCCGCAACCTCCACCACATCTACACCCGACGACCACCTTCGATGTCATCACCTTCACGCACCACCGCCTCGGGTGTCCAGCCATCACACTGCCTTGCCCTTAACACAGCTGAGCCCCAGCATCTAGCATCTTTGATTCAGCCGCAGAGCCATCGTGGGCAGCTTGCACACCACCTCAATCTCTACCGTTTGCCTTGGGTGAATCGTACATCCCCCTTCGTCATCACCATACACCACTTTGGTCCGCACTACCTCCGTCGTCAGCGACTCTAGATCATGTTCCGTCGATACAAGTATCTTCTGCATCTGCTCGCCCTTGACGCCTACCCCTCCCTAAGCAATCCTTTCACTGTCGGTTGTCTGAAGCTTCATCATTGCCACTATCATGCCACCGACCTACTCTGTCCGACATTCCCTTTGCCTCCTCGCTTGTGTATTGGCTGAGGCATCTCTAGCCGATGCACCACCCTGCCTTGGGATGCATCCCCCCCTCGACATTATCCCTACCTCACATGTACCACACATGAGGTTGGGTCATTTGCAAGGCTGGTCGCTCTCATTTAGAATTTCGTGCACAAATCCAGTCTTCTAATAGGCACGTGAGGCATACAAGACCTCTTGGGCATTTTGCATAAATACCTTATGGGTATCGGTAACACCATTTCAGTCCTTATGCCCTTTGTTTGTGCATATTTGATTTTGTAATATTGCATTCAGGTGCATGTCTTTGTGCATCTATTTGAGTAGTCATTTGTCATCTTTTTATAATTTTAAAAATTGTGTCTTGTAGAACACTTTATGCTCTATCATTGTGGATTATGATTATATTTTTCTGAGATGCAACTTATTTAATATAAATATTTAAGTGAAAAATTGCATATTTTAACCATTGCATGATTTTTGGTTGATATTAAATTAATCGTTGATCCAAAAATTCCCAAAATATCACAATAGGTAGATTAAGGGTGTAGTATATCCAAAAATTAATCTTTGGTTGCCCCTTTTTTAGATAGTTAGGCAGTATATCAAATATTTGTAGGATCTATCAATTTTTCTAGATTCATCTCACACAGACTTGTCTAGGATAATTTTATTTATGAGAAATAAATTGTTCTTCTATATATCAAAATTAATTTTTCAAAAATTACCCTGCATGTATATTTAATTCGTAATTAATTCATCCTACATCAGAAAATTTCAAAAAAAATACAGAGCATTATTTCATCATTCTTCTTTTCTAGCCAATTTTTAGGATTTTTGGACTTCATTTGATTAAAAATTGTATTTTAACCCCTAAACTTGCCTGAATTTGCATTTCATTTATTAATTGTATAAAAAATTTAAAAATGATTCTCAGAAAACCTAAGTTTTGGATCAACAATCAATCAACCTAAGGAGACAGCTGCCTCCCTGAGTTCGACGTTGGGCTTGCCCACATAAAATATAAAGTTGACAGCTCATTATTAATTGAATAATTAATTAAGCAATTTTTAATCAATCGTAAGTGTCTGAATACTACAACAATTTGACATAATAAATTAAGGTATTTAGAGGGTTTGTTAATGCGCCTTCACATCTTTCTTCTCCATGAGGTACTCGAGTGTCGAGTGGTCTGTGAAAACTATCATTTTTGTTCTTATGAGATGTGATCTGAAATTGTCCAGAGCAAATACCACAACAAGCATTTCCTTCTCGATAGATATGTAGTTACATTGAGTAGGATCCAGAGTCTTGCTTATATAATGGACAGTGAATGGGATGCCTTCCCTTCTTTGTCCCGACACAGACCCTACAACAAAATCGGACCCATTTGTCATGATCTCAAAGGGAAGAGACTAATCAGGGACTTGTAGGATCGGGATGTTCATAGTTCTCTTATACAAAATCTTGAAGGCCACAAGACACTTGTGATTCACAACTAACTCCGTGCCTTTGCCTAAGAGTTCAATCAATCGAGTGATCTTTGAGAAGTCATTAATGAATCTCCAATAAAATCCAACATGCCCTAGAAATGACTGTAACTGTCTTACATTGGTTGGAGTTTTCTGATCACATCCACCAAAGCAGAGTCAACATCCATTCCCTTCTTGGATATGGCGTGCCCCAATAGAATTATCACCTACACCCTGAATTGATTCTTTTTCAGGAGAGTACCAGATTACCTTGCAACATCTCTGTAGGACTCGATTTAGATGCTTTAAACATAGATCAAAAGAATCTCCATGGATGAAGAAGTCATCCATTAATATTTCCCGATACTCTCCCACCATCTCAACAAAGATCACGATCATGCACCTTAGGAATATCCAGGAGCATTGCATAGCCCAACGGGCATGTGCCTGAATGTGTACGAACCTAAAGGTATGTGAAGGTAGTTTTCTCCTGGTCCTCGAGAGATATATCTACTTGATTTAGCCAGAGTACCCATCCAAGAAGCAGAAGAACTCTTTCCCCGCTTGACTCTCCAGGATGAGATCAATGAAAGGAAGGGGAATGATCATTCTTCGTCATGATATGAAGCGCATGTAATCCACACAAACATGCCATGTCGTGGGTACTTACTTTGTGATCTCCTCTCTATCCTTGTTGGTGACGATATAAAAAACTCGACTTCTTTGGGACAACGTGAATTGGTGAAACCTACTTGGAATTGGAGATGGGATAAATGAAACCAGAATCACGCCATTTCTCCATCTCCTTCACAATCCATCGCAAGTTTGCATTCAGCCTATGTTGGGACTCACGAGGGGGATTTGCATCCTCCTCCAAGTCGATATGGCGTGAACACACATAGAAAGATTTATCCTATAGAGATCAGAATTCTCCAGCCTATTGCCTTGTGGTTCTTTCACAAGATCCCTAGCAAACGAGACTCCTACTCCTTGATAAATAACAAACTGATGATGATCAGATATTTCTCCTTAGAACCCACAAGGAAGGCATATTTGAGGGTTGATGTTAAGGGCTTGATCTCATGTAAGGTATGATCGTCAGGGATGTCTGGCTCAGCTACCTCTAGATCTATGCTGACAGTAGTCGAATCTGTCTCTATTATCACTACCACCAACTATTTCTGATGGTTAGAAAATAGATCACAAAAGATCTCAAGAAAATTGATAACCACCACATCCAACTCATCTTCCTCACACCCCCGATTATCCCTTGGAGAATAGGGCAAACAAGCCTAGATCACCCTCTGAGTCATCGAGGGTGTGGGGATCCATATCTATCTTTGTGCCTTAAAGAGGATCTCAGAAAAGCTCGCAACATGTATCAAATGACATGTCCTCCTCATGTCTCATTTTCATCGGTTGGGTTATGTGTCTAGGTTCATACAATGTCCATATGATCACATTTTACTTCTGATATGGAATACTCAGTGCTACTCTCAAAATCTGGTCTCTACCACTTTAGATGCTTCATTTCCAACTCTATTTCATCTTCATGAGCACAGAATTGGATCTTGCCACCATTGTAATCGGACACTACCCCAACTATCTAAAAAAGGGGCAACCAAAGATTATATGAGAATCCTTCGAATGTCGAGGGACTTCCATGTCCAAAATAGAGAAATCAACTTTGTATTCCCTTCCCTCAATAGATACAACAACATTCCCATGTACACCCTTAGGCCTCTTTACAGATCGATCAACGAACCAGAGATATATAATGTGATCTCTTGAGCGGTCCTAGATTAAGTACCTCAATCAGTGCAGAGGATAAGAGATGAATTGAGGATATGATGTCTAATAGAGTATATGTAAACTCATTGTCAGTGATCTGACTCGTCACATTGTGAATACCCATGTCCTGTTTCTTCCTTGGGATCTCATTACGAATGGCACAAGTTGTTGTTATTGATAGCACATGTTTTCATGTTCTTATGTTTTTCTTCCTGATTGTCCTGATAGTTGTACATTTTTCTCTGATTACTTTATCATAGCAGATGTGACATCCATAAAGTTATCGAATGACATCTCGTCTTTAACATATTTCTTGTAAATTCGTTCCATCTCAGAATCATCTTTTAAAATTTTGGATTTTTTTTCCATTCCACTTTGAGGGCATGGGGAAAGGGAACTATTGGAGATGGAAGAGACATATCATAATCAACATCATGCAATCTTCTTCTTTTATTCAAATTATAAAAATGTTTATAAATATGACTCTCAGCTGGACTTTGTACAGGACTAACACGATGCTTGTAAGTAAATTACGGGGACTCTAGTGGTGTTGCTGCTACTGATCAAGGTGTGAATACTTCATCTATGACTGACTCACATCTTGATGAATTGATGCTCCTCCTCCAACTGGAATGATGATGATTCTCCTCCATCTCTTAAGGCAGATGCTTCGATTCCTCTTCCTCTCTCTCTTTAGCATGATCAAGCATTTCCACGATCCTTCCACTCTTGAGAGAGGTGTGGTGAGTATCATCATGCGAAAAGATCTCATGCCCAGAAAATGAATGTTTTACAAGGTATACACAATCCTTAGGTTTCTGCTATGGTGGTTGATTCAAGTTATTAGGATAGACTTGAACCAGGGCGGGAAGCGATGTCTTTAGTGTAGAGCGCTCGTCCTGCCATTGCAACACCTGATTGACATCAACTCCCATGTCATGCATCTCATTGGTTATCTTATGGAGTTGATAGAAAATACGCTGGAGATCCAGTGTTTCGCATTATATGGCCTAGACTTTTGCCTCTGAGGAGTCACTTGGTACCGATATTATAATCGTGTGATTGTACCTACTGGTAGCTCTCCAACAAAAATTCTGTTGCGGCTAACAGTATGGATGCCGAACAGATGTTGGGCCCTGATGGTCCGATTGGAAACGTTGCGGTTGCTAATAGGTTGGGGCTGAGAAAAACTGACGTTGTGTAGGAGCGGAGTTAGTGGGATCGATGGTGTATCATACTAAGTTGACCTCCACACGTGTGTATTCCTCATAAACTACCCGGTTGGTGGTTCGATCTACTAATAAAACCGGACATTATCGCATGGGAACATGAGATGCAGGTATGAAAGGTAACCTCAACTAGATTGCTCTTTAGTTAATTTTTCAACTTGCTTCGATACTTTTATGAGATGTTCTAATTCGGTGAGTGATGAACATGTGATTCATCACTCTAATTAGCTGAAAATAGAGCTTCATACTGAGGAATTAGGTTCATTCATCTGTTCATATCATAAAATTAACAATCACACACTTGTAAATAATTTGCATAAATTAGCATTAATTTCTAAATTCATAATCATATGCACATTTTCACTTGATTTTTCCTATTTTTCATAATTCATCCTAACTAATGTTGACCTAAAACTGACTCCATTATATACATATCACTAACCTTAATCAATGAAAAATACTAAAAAAATACTAACTTATATATAATTTAAACAAACCCAAACCTAATTTTAGGACAAAAAGTTACAAACGTTCATATGTCTCTCATACAGTGTTCAAATGCACTCTACTCGCTTTTGAATTAATGTACATTCAAATATCCACAAATCAAGACTAAACTCAAAAGAATTAGATTTGTGAAAGCCGGGTTTTGGAACCTAACCGTGCATTGTAAATTTTAATTGATTTTGACCTTTTATTTCATGTACCTATTTAACTCAATTTGAGTGTTTTATTTTATTTTTATTTTTTTATTTTATTTAGTGTTTTTAATAATTACAAAAGAATAAAATTAAAATAATCAGAAAAGCAATAAAAAAGTACCAATTGTGACTTAAGCACACTAACCCATTCATATGTATATATGCCACATTTGTAATTATCCATAACTTATAAAAATCCAAAAAAATAAATTCAAGTCTACTAAATTAATTTACATCATATTTAATTTTTGCATGCATTTATTTATCTATAGAAAATAGAATAAAAATCATAAAACTCAAAAATGCTATTTTATATGCATAAAATATCACAAAAATGCATGTCTTGTACAATTGGTGTCATTTGCACTCAAGTTTTTCATGAACATTGCATATTGCATTTATATAAGTATTTTTTCATGTTGAGCATTTTTATAGTAGAGTTAATTTGATATTTTTTATGTAGTTATTTCTACATTCATTACATTTGTCAATATGGTTGGTCTTGGTCAACCATGCATGTGTCACACCCTGGTTGGAGCCACCTGGCTCTTGGTCAAACTTCCCTCCTGGTATGGTCAACGCCCTCTGTTCTCATGCATCGTAGATCTTGGATTTTGTATCAACCCAAAATCCAATGGCCTAGATTATTTCCACCTAACCTATACCGCCACACTTACTAAGCACGTGACCCATTTGGGCCATTAGATCGCACCCAATCCAACGATCACTGCTCTTCTCCATCTTCCTCTCATTGTTGCTGATGCCCACCAAGGCTTGACTGCTCCACCATCTTTATTACTCTCTTCCTCTTCCCTTCAATCCCATTGCTGTCCATCTTAACTCTTGTAACGACCTTCAACCATCATCGATCGAATTCCATTGCATCTCCAACCAACCGATCGAAACTCTAACGACTCTATCCCCAAATCTTTGATCGAAACTACCCGACACCTATCGCCAACCAGTCTACCCCCTTACCACCTCTAACAGCCAGAGATCGATCAAAACCCTTGTGCCACATATCTCCTCCCTCTCGTGATCTCCAATAACCTCCTCTGTCCCCCTATCCCTTCTAATCTCCGCCTCCTCGCCTATTTCAACCTTCTCTCCAACCAAAATCTGATATATCTATCATTTATCGATGACTCGACCAAGAGAGACATCTTTCTTCTGTAATGACGAGTAATGAATATGTGATTCATCACTCTAAAGGTAAAAAATAGAGCTTTGTTCTTGAGCAATTAGTTGCATATATCCACTTATATTGCATAATTAGCATTCATGCATATGTAAATAATACGTGTATTTTAGCATTCATATTTGCATAAATAAGAAGCCTGAAAATCCTTGTATATATTTACTTATATCATAGTCAATTTCACCTATTTGTAACTATTTTATACTAACTCCAAATCCAATAAAATCAAATCTATCGTGTATATAATACCAACACTAATAAAGAAAAATAATCTGAAAAATACTAACATATAAAATTGTCCAATAAAACCCAAATCCAAGTTTGAGACCAAGAACCTTAAAATGTGAATATCTCTCTCACACAATATCCGATTTAAGTCTACACACTTTTAAAGTAATATACATTCAAAGATCTTTAAAACAAGACCAATTTCATAAAAATCGGAGTTTGTATGTGAAACTTGGGTTTTGGGCCCCTATTGTACATTATACATATTGACCATAATACCCTTTATTTTATCCTTTTATTTTCTTAATTATTTAAAATCCAAAAATATATATTAAGTTGTAAATATCTCTGTTGTATTTTCTCTAACTTTATTTTGATTTCTATCTTATTTCAAAGTGAAAAAAATCTGCAAAACACAAAATACATTATTTTATACCTATAAGATTCCTCTCAAAATATACTTTGTACATATAGCTTATTTTGATTTTTGGTCCTTCACAAAATCTCGTCGAGATGAGCAACTTTCATATTGACCACTTTTTGATTTGACCCTTACGTTATTTATTTTTGTTTTTTATTTATATTTAATTATTGATTTTTCTAGAAGCGACACGTGGCAACCCCTAGAGCCACCACATGTCATCCCATTATTATTATTATTTTATGATTTTTATTATTTTTATAATTTAATTTTATTAATTTTATTATTTATTTATTTTAATTAATTATTTATTTACATTTATTTATTTTCATTTTTAGATATTTTTCTTCTATTTTTATTTCTTTTCTCTTCATTATTTTTAGTAGCCTACTTATTTTAATTAATGTTTTATTTATTTTCTCTTCTCCCTTGTTCTCTACTCCAAGTTACAATCGAAGCCACTTTTTCCACCAGTCCTCCATTTTCTCCACTGCTTTTCTAACTTCCTCCTCCTCTTTTTATTCCTCTCATCCTCTTCATTCATCTTCATCCATCGTTTTGAAAGAAGAGAGGTCGAGCCCCTTTAACTTCCAGGTAGATATAGGAGATGGGTCGAGAGACGACAACCTCAAGGCGAGATCTGATGGTATGCACTACAGTCACGAGCTTAACAATGCTCGTTGAGCTTCGTAGCACCCGTCATCTTTGTAAAGCGACGACAGGAGTTAAGGTCCACCTCCTCTGATATCCTGCAAATCATAGGTAAATATCTCTCTATCCTCACTTCATCATATTTTTATCTAACATTATTTGTTTATCTTATCATCATCACATTTTCAACACCACATCATTTTTTTACCCCACACCATTACCACTAATCATCTCAACCATCAATGTTATCAATATCTTCATCATACCACCACAATACCACCTCTTCATTCCTACAATTTCATTTCCTATTTACCAAAAAATACAAAATAAAATACAAAATAAAATAAAATAAAAAAGAAGCATGTCCATCGCCAGCACCTCCTCACCGCACGCGAAAGAGCCTTCCACCTGCAGGCCGTGTGCGCTCCGCGTCACCCTCCAGGTCGTCGGCTCTCAGTCGCCCATCCACCCCAACAGTTGCTCCCACCACGATAGCTGCAACCCAACGCCCCCTGGATCGGCATTAGTTCTGTGCCCTCCGCCCGTGCCTCCTCGCAGCGAGCCATCCCCACCACCTGGAGACACCTACGCTGCCCTATGCCCAACCAAGGCAGGCCTTCGTGGCTGCACACTTCTTCGCAGTCTCGCCACCACATGCCCCTCCAACGGCAGCACCTCCCCTTCAACCATGCGCCCCCAGCCACGGCTCCGCATGCGTGCGCTCCTCCTCCAACAGCGTATCACCACGCGCGACCTTGTCCTCCGGCACCTCCACCAGAAGTTAGCTCCCCTCTCTCCATCTCGCCCCTCTGGTCTGGCGGCCTCACCTTGCAGCTGCCTCCTGTGCGTTGTCCATATTTATCAAGGTTATTTTTTTAGAAAAATTACATAGTCTTCCTCGTAGACTTTTATATTTATAAAAGTGCCTTTAGACACAGATTGTTTCTTTAATTCTTGTATTGCAAAAATACCCCTAAGTTTATGCATTAATTTGGACATTATTTTTGCATCATTATTTTAATAAAAAATAGCACATTGAAGATCATTTAATTTTCTATCACATGTCTATTTATTTGAATTTTTGTGAGCGTTGAACAATTTACTAAAAATCAGAGATTGAAATTCAGTGTTATTTTGTCCATTTATGCTCTGAAATTCGTACATACATAAATATTTCTCGCAAAAATTGTGCAAAAATTATATGTGATGCCTCTAGTTGTTCTTTAATTATCCAGATTTCATCAAAAAAATATGTGCATCTTTTGCCTAAAATAAATTACTGAGTGCTTTATTTATTGATTTTTAATTAAATCCACAGATATTGTTTTGCGAAATTTCAACTCTCATGGATTTCTTATTTAAATATCTATTTGAGATAAATTCATCTCTGGATAATTTGATTTATTGGATTAATTAGAAACTAAATACTTGCAGTCACTCTATTTCCATTAAAAAAATTTAAAAATCATATATTGTAAGGAAAATCCAAAAAACTACTGTAGCTTTATTTCACCATGTTTAAGATCTAGTAAAATTTTCATGATTTTTTGCATTCTAGTTAAATGAAAGATTGGAGAAAAACTCTTAAAAATTTTGCATTTTTCATTGTTGCATTTTAATCCTAAAAATGTCAAAAAAAACATATTGCATTCATCATTGGATTAGATTTGCAGGAAAAATATAAATGGGCTAATTTGGATTAACTTCTTATTAATATCAATTTGGTAAAGTTGCTTATTTCCTTAATAACCTAGTTCACCCGCTTAGTTGCATTTGCATTTTATATTGCATAAAAAAATAAAAAATTCCTGTTTGGAAAATCATGAGCTAACTCATCTAATTTGATTCAAAGTTATTCCTTTACCTCCTTGAGTTGTCCTTGGGGCTTACCTAAGTTAAAAATACATAAAACCACACATTAATTAATTCATTTATTCATCGATTTGTGTGGTTAATTTTTGAACATGCACGATTGATGTAGGGTGCTTTCGGATCTGTCAAATGGCATCATTGCTGGAGAGGTAAAGAACTTAGTTTCATTTTAGAAAATTAGATTTAGGTTTTCCATTCATTCGGGTAGTCTGGCCCTGAACCCACTTGTAATCGTTCATTTTTTCAATTATTTCTCTGCTTATATTTTTTCTTTTTCTGACTATCTCTAACATAAAATTCCATCTTTTTGAGTGGGGGCCTGGTAGACTTGGAGCAGCTTTCATGAAGTCGACGCATCTCGAAGAGCATCGAAGGCTGGCAATTCGTGGAGCAAGCTGACTGTTGAGATATCAAGAAGAAAATTATTTGAAGAGAGATTTTAAGTTCTGAAAAAAATAACTTGCAATAATTGCTTGATTTCTAGCAGATTCTGTTTGGAATCTCGTACGTGTATCAGACTAGACATTGGACCCTTCGTGGTCGTGTGGTTTACTTGACGTAGATTAGGACCTGCACTCATAGCTCTCAGAGTGAATTTTTATTGCTTGTGCTAGTAAAATCTAGTACCACGCATCACACTTATTGAGGTACACTTAGACCACAAAACTATTAGTCAAAATTAGTTTGTTATCACTCACTAATAGAACTGCATGCCTAGGAACAATTTTCTCGTGTGCATTCATATAGTGTAAAATTTCAATTCTGTATTGCATCCCGCATGTAGAGAGCTGGAGGCATTGTACGTCTTCTCACTCAAGCACTCATCACCGTTTTCTCGATTACATCAGCTTTTTTTATTCTCTCTCTTTCTCTCGGTTTTTCTAACCTAGTATAAAGGAATTGGGACTAGAGGTAGACGTGATTGCTTGTGTGGATTAATTACAAAAAAATAATCTTTAAAATTGGGATTGCTAATTGAATTGGACCAAAAAATATACTAAAATCAACCCTTGTTTGCGAGAGAGAAACTCAATCATTGTCTGATTTATTTGCAAGTGAGAGGGAGACGACCCTAGAATAGAAAAAACCAGGATTTTCATATAGACTACTGGTTAAAAAAATGATTAGCCACTTTTCAGTGAGGACCTACGGGTAGCCGGTAAACGTTATGAATTTCCTTAGCAGAGTGGGAGGACTAGAGGATGCCTTATAAGGCTTTGTCCTCAAGAAATGGGTAGTTGTATTTATACGATCCACACTTACTCCTACACTGGCCGAAAGTGGGTGCAACTATTCATAAGAACCAAGACAGCTTGTAGGGAAGTACATGCACCTAACATGTCGTTAATCTTTCAAGACTTGCATTTATCACCAACTAAAATAGACATGATAATTCGACCGAATCTTTATGGTTCTCATGTGTTGAGTTGTTGAAATTGGGGTTTGCTCTTGCATTCGTTTTGTGTCTGTCTTTGTGTGTTATCTTGTGTACTTGCACGTTTCCCACCTCGATCTGCTTACATTCATCCATTTTCTCTTCAAGATGTTGGGATATTGATCATCATATCCAAGTCACTTCTTTTCAACCATAATCTGATCATCTTCACCTTCTTATTCCTCCTCATACCCCCATCCAGACCATGAAGTCAGAACTTCGATTGAATTCCACAATTCTTCGTACTACTCACCTAACCCACCTTCTGACACCCCTGAACCACTTCCACCCTGGGCTAACTCACCTTATAGTCGGTCGCTTGTTGGAATCAATGAACAAGTCGAACAACAAGACATTGTTGAGATAAATTATTGGTAGAATTATGTGCTCCCACATACCTCATTCTCATCTCAAGCTGGGACTGGACAACAATTCACATATACACGTCCTGACTTAACCTTAGGGCATAACATAGTCGATCGAACAAACCGAATGAAGAGGCATGTATCATATGATCTTCCTGACTTGATTAACCCTAGTAGTCAAGCCCGCATTGACCAACCATTGTTCGAAGAGCCTACACATTAAAGGGCTTGGACTCATGAGCTAGATGTACCGTCCCTCTGTTCGTTGACTCCATTAGTCGAGGCTCTAATCAATATCTGCCATTCGGATGGTCCATACTTACCAAGTATTACATGCCTGAGTCTAGGCATGTTGAGTATGAGACTTCAAGATCTCAACAATATCCTCCGAGTAGACAAACTACTTCAATGTTTGCTATGAAGACTCTTTGGAGGATAACATTTCTAGGGTTGCGAAGAGATATGAATTTATTGAAGATATGAAGTATCATCGACCAAATCATCTCAATTTATTCCAGCCCAAGTATGAAAGTGGAGAATGGATTAAGCAGATTCAATGTTGAAAGCTTAAAGGACATAAGAAAATACACACACTCTTTACAGTTGAAGACCTTTCTACCTCCCTCTCCTACTTACCACTTACCTTCCCTTCCTTCACCTACTCAAAACAACAAAAAATTGAAAAATCCTAAAAAGACAAAAACATTGAAAAATCAGAGAAATTCATAAAAATAAAAATAGAAACGACCTAAAAATTTGGATCCTGCCCTAAGGGAAGACTCGATGAGGAACTAACCTTTAATCTTCCCTTAATAAAGGCCATAGATCACTTCCCGAACCTCAAACGATTTGTGAGAAGTAAATTGATGCCTAAGAGGTTAGGAAATAAGAGGACAAGGATTGAGAGACTCATAGTGTCTATGGCCACCTCCTTGGTGATGGGGAGAAGGTCTAAGAGCTGCAGAGTGAAGCAGTTTCCTAGGGTTGAACGTGAAATCAAAGACCCTACCTTTACCCATGCAAGAATCGATGATGACTCACCAATAAATATCCTCCTGACCTCTGATTGTTTGACAAGCTCAAACTCAAGCCAATCAAAAACTCGAGAGAGATCGTTCAACTAGCTGATCGATCTATAAAACGGCTAAGAGGAACCATTTCAGTTATCATTACTTTCCAAGGTGCTCTACTCCATGAGACTTCACGGTAATTGACATTGAACATGGAGGAGAGTTTACCCAGTCTCCTATTATTCTCGAGAAGTCGTTCTTAGCCTCGAATAAGGCGACTATAGATTGTGAGACTGGAGAGATCGATGATGCATGCTCAAGTAGGAATACTTGCAGTAATCCTCACAATCTCTATGCAGATGCTAAACAGAATTGAAATCTAATATGTATGAATACATCACGAAACTGCTCCTAGGCATATAGTCATATTAGCAAGTGAAGATCATGTTAATTTTGGCTAAGTAGAACGTCTAGTGCATCTATTAGTTGTGAATGTGTGGAACTAGAACTACGAGCGTAATAAATGAAACCTAGTAGCTCTAATAGTAGTTATGCAATTCTAAATCTACATTAAGCAATACAAATACTTGTGCCATATAGTCCAAGAGTCCAGTCAAGATACAAGCACGAGTCTTCAAATGAAGATCGCTAGAAATAGGAAATTATTACAAATTAATTACAGAAATGAATAAATAAAACACACACACACACTCCAAAAATAAAATAAGAAACAAATTCATTTGTGTTTTTCAACAGGCCTGGTCCACAGAATCGCATGCCTTCGGCTGCTCTGAGTTGCTTCCGCTTCCGAGAAAGCCACTCTGTGTCCACCTAACACCTCGCACGAAAAAGAGAAAAATCGAATGTTAGAAATATTCACAATATATATAAGAAATAAAAATGTTGAGAAATAAACATATAAATAATACAAGAAGAATCGAGGGTCGTACTATTCAGGGATGAAAAATCTTAAATTTAAATTATATTAAAACTAATCCTAAACCACATACCTCCCCAACAACAATGCCATTTGACAACTCAAAAACTGCCCTTGTTAATTAATAGCAATTATAAATAAGTTGTAGTCGGACAATCGTGAGATTCGTCAAAAATGGCTTCACTAGAAAATAATATAGAAGATTAAATATCAGTGAAGTCGATTTACTTATATTACATAGGTAAGTCCCAAGGTCGAACTTAAGGAGGTAATATGAGGGTTCAAAATTATTTCTCAAATAATCTAGAAAATCATGTGTTCAAAGAGAAATGATTGTTTTTGGAGTTTTATATTTTTTAGATTTTTATAGATTTTTAATAAGAGATGTAATTAATCATAAAGAAATATGATGCATGAATTTTCCAGATATTTTAATGCAAGGAAAATAATGTTATGTTGTGTGGTGAAGATGAATAAATAAATGCATTTTTTAGAAAAAATTGAATGATCGATAAATGAATGTGATTTAAATGCAATGAGAGATGCATACCAAGCACGTAGTTGATACAAGAAAACCTATTCAAGAGAATTTAATCCCAAGTCCTCATCCTAATTTATGTAATAAATTCTTGCCAATTGAAATACCCCAAATAATCCCCAAATTAGAGTAATTTGTTGAGCAATCATAATCAATCTCAGCAATTTATAAGAAATGGAATCCTTAATTTCGTTAATGTCAAATACTATCTAAAATGAATAACACCATGTGCTATGAGAAGGACAATCAAATAAGGACCAAATCGACATGTAGAACGTAAAAATCCGTCACTATATTCTCAAGATATGTCAAAATGAAGTTACGTAGGCATATATGCAATAAAAATAATTTGGAATACTCGTAAAATGGACCTTTTGGAGAACTTTTGTGCAATTTCCAAAGCTGCCTAAGTATCCTGGCAATTTACCCCTGGTAGGGGGTATTTTTGCTATTTCTAAGTTTTGTGAGGGCCCAACTGCAAACTACCGTCTGCATGTGTGGAACACGTAAGGAATAGAGGCTCAGATGGTGATTCGATTTTGGGATCCACATGGCAATTTCTAGCCGCTTCGATGACATCTGATGTCTGGGGTTCTGTGAGAGGCTCGACAAAGTATTTAGGATGTTTGATGCGATCGATCAATGACAAAGGTTTGGGCAGCTATGGATGGCCCATATTGCTCTTGTTCTTGATAAGACAGGAGCTGTGAGTACCTCATAGGCCTTTGCCTTCTTCACGTCGATGGCTTGTCACGCCTTATGAAGGATATTGAGAATCCTTAAGTGCATCACGGAAGCGTGTCGATCGCATCATATGCAATCAGAGCAAATGATCGCACTAGTCCCTAGATGCGATGGAAATTAAAATTTTTAAATCTAAAGATGAAACAACGTGATCACGAGAACACTTCTCAGATCATTTCATCAAACCACAAAGTATAAGGAATACCTCTTGGAGCGTGGTTGTAATTGTGAGATCCTCCTGTCTTAAGTCCGATCCATGAAGAACGCACTTGCGGGCGCGATGATGAGATGTGTTCCTCCCGCAATCCTCGATGAAGATCCAAGAAATGAATCCTCTGATTTCTCAAACGAAATACGTCGTCTTCCTCTCGAGCAAGCAACCCCAAAGAAGAAGGAGATCCCCGAGTCTTCGAAGGCAAAGGCGAGAGTCTTTCCTTCTCAACACAAAGTGGACGACCACTTCTTGGAGAAGAGAAAGAGAGAGGCCGAGAATGAGAAAGAGAGAGAGAGAGAGAGAGAGAGTAGTAGGCTTCTACAACTCTAAGTAATGTACCTTGAAAGTCTAGGTTAGCCCTCCTTTGATATTAGTTTAGGATCCAATGGATCTCAATCCATGGGACACATAGATCCAACGGCCAAGTTGGTCTATGTATTAATCAATGGCCAAGATTTTGTTGGTTAAAAACCAACATTAATTTATATTTAAATTAAATATATGTTGCAACATTATCAACACAATTTAATTTAACATAAATTAATTAACACAAGATAATAGGATAATAGTAAAATTGAGATGATAATTCACCCTAAATAGATGGGGCGTCACCCATGACCAAGTCATGGGTGACGCCACCTCATTTGGTGGTGTATTATCCATCCCTTTTTATTTAATCCAATTATCTCTTATTTGTTTTGCAATATTATCTGCCAAATTAATTCCCAATTAATTAGTGTATATCTATTGCACAATTATCCACTAAATTAATTCCCAATTAATTAGTGAATATTTCAATCATGCCATTGAAAATATGTGAATTATATTCACAACCCAAACTAATTTGTAAATTACATTTCCAATTAATTGCTTAATGTGAATCCAATTCACATTAACAATTAACAAATGTTATTTACAAAGGTTTTCTCTCTAATATATTATAAATCACATTTATAATATATGCTCAGATATTATGGATAGCACTATACACAATTTGCATTTCCTTGATAATTAAATCCCATTTAATTATCTTGGATAATCATTCTCTTAATATGAATCATATTCATATTATTCTTGATAATTAAATCTCATTTAATTATCTCGGATAATTATTCTCACAATATGAATCTTATTCATATTATGCTTGATAATTAAATCTTATTTAATTATCTCAGATAATTATTCTCACAATATGAATCTCATTCATGTTATGCTTGATAATTAAATCTCATTTAATCATCAAGTCCTTCTTGCTTGGATATGTAGTTCAAAAAATGAATTATTCTTGAACCCCTTCAAGAATAATGTGATTTCTCTGCAGATACTTGGAGATAAGGACAGGGCGATTGTATTGTTCCACGTATAGTGACTTGGATATTGAGATCTTATCTCAAATCCAGATTTACGAACCTCCCATAGATGCTTGATTAAATCAAGACCGCAAATCTAATCTTCTCATTGTATCTGAATCTCATTCAGACCAATGTCCAACACTTGGAATAAGATCATATTGCTTCTCTACTGAAAGGAGTCACTAAAATCCAGACCTGATTCATCACTCCCTCGGAATGTAAGCGTCATGGTTATACAATCGTTTATGATCATATCACCCTCAGGTATTCCCAATACCTCTACATCCTGCATATTGGAAGACCTATGATCAACCTGAAGAGCAAGATCAATTTTATACTGTCTTCTTCAGGGATTTTTATCAATAAGTTTCTCATTTGATCATTGGGATTTGGTATCGATCATATACTTTCCAAACGCATATATCATACCTAGGTCTTGATCATATACTTTCCAAAAGTATATATCAAACCTACAAATTCAGTCAAGCTTCCAAAGCCAGACGACCGTGCAGGGAATTTGATTCTTCTTAATATCTCATGAGTGAGCTCATGTATTCTGATTCATAAGCGAACCTGTATGATCCCTTTGGGAGATCGTATTACTCATATGCCCTTATATGCATACCAGTTCGCCGGTGTATAGACCTTGGTTAGGCCATCAACCTATCGGTCTGCCAAATGTACACACTCAAACATATAGCACACTCAAACATATAGCAATACATTTGTGTCCGGTCAGAGGATGTGTGCCTATGTTGTGACAACATTCAACATAGGACTTAGGTTATCTTGATCTCGTTAAGTCAACCCATTGACCTAACTAATATGACACCTCCGAATCACTATTCCCATGCATAGGACCTGCATCAAGAGGTCGGTCAGATATCAGCCTATGTGAGAAAGGATTGCCATCTCCTACTCAGACTGCAGATCACATCTTATCAATCATTTGACGGTGCTTGATGAGTCCTCAATCTAACTCTTTAGATATTCATCCAAACACCTGCCTCTATGATTCAATAATTGAACCAACAGCTGTATGATCATTAAGATAGCCATGGTACATAACCCTAATTGTACTAAGGGACCTATTATGCGAATTATTTATTCTTCATTTCAGATCAGGGAATGATATTCACAATAACTTTTATTGCATAATGGCTCGCCGTGGGCTCGCATGTCCAACAATCTCCTACTAGCCCAAAGAGCCATTAATGGACTAATCATTTAAACCCACACTCATGTGACAATCATAGGCTATTTAGAAATGTCTAGGTAAGCTGATCAGTCACTCTGTTCCCAAAAGACTATGCCAAGTCCTTTTACGGCACTTGTATATCCCTAGGTAATAGTGCTCGCATCCAATGCGAATGTTGCATCTTATGCAACCAATACTCAATCTAGTCAAAGCAGTTATAGTGTCCTTGACACTATTGCTCAATTATTATAACCAGTATTTCCATAATCCTTATCAGAATACCCTTATTCCTGGAGATCTCTATCTCCTGAGGTATTCGCAGTTAAGACCTTTTGGATCTCTATCTATAAAGTCTTAAGCTTTTGAAGATATGACTTTGAGATCACTATCTCAAAAATCTTGTCATCTATGAAGATTTTGTTATTACTGCAATCAAGTGTTTTCTCTCCATAGTAGGATTAGCAACACTTTACTACTCCCACTACATGGCAGATATCTGGCTTTTATACACATTTAGCATACACTTAGCTTCTCGTAACTGATGCACATGTGCAAGCAGTTCTAGCATTCACTTCCTCAATTCTTTGAGGTGTTATCCCTTTAGATAGGTCAGTACCAAATCTCAAGGGAAGGAAGCGTTTCTTGGAATTTTCAAGAATGGAATATGTCCAAGGTGTTCTACAAATGGAATACCCTCTCTTCTTTGCTTCTGAACAACTTCAGAACTAAGATCTAAGAGGTATTCTTGAGATCATATCTCAAAGTATGGAATAGCCAGTCTATAAAACACTTATTATCATCCTTATATCATTCCAAATGATTAGGATATTATTTAGCACGATGAACACAATGGCACTCCCACTAAGATTCACATGGTACATCAAGATTCTATCTGAAATCATAACACTTATGATTTCATCAAATCTGATGTTCCAACTACAAGAAGCTTATTTGAGTCCATAGATGGAGTTTCTTTAGCTTGCACACCTTGCTTTCCTCAACCATGAATCCCTGGGGCTACCTCATGTGAATATCCTCAGAGAGGTATTCTTAGAGGAATGCAATCTTGACTTACATCTTGAAGATGCAATAGTCAAGCTGTGTAGATAAGGTTAGCAATATTCTGATGATTTTAAGCATGGTTACCGAAGAGCAAGTTTCATTGCAAGCAATGTCTTCTCTTCCGGTGTGTAGCTTATGGCTACTAACCGAGCTTTGAAGGTCTCTACCTTCTCATCAGGTTCCCTCTTCTCTTGAAGATCCATTTACACCTTTATGGGTCTTACCCATATAGGTGGATCCTCGAGGGTCCATATACAACACTTGTATATGAAGTCCACTTTAAACTTTATTGCTAATATCCATCTTTCCATGTCATGATCCTTAGGAGCTTCATCACATGAAGTTCGATCATTGTCAAACTTAATCGACACATGGAATACATCCTCAAACTCATTTGAAGAGGTATTAGTGTTTCATCTTTAATTGTCCTTTTAGTTCCTAATCTCAGGAGCCTCATTATCTTCTCAAGATTAAATAAGTTCCTTCACTTCATTTTCATCTTGATTCTCAAGAGTCTCAATCCTCCAAGAATCACATTCTCAGAGATGAGATCTTTTAAGAATCTCAAGGTCATAAAGTAGGTATCCAATACCATCCTTTATTTTCCTAATGAAGTAGCACTCTCTAGTGCTTAATTCTAGCTTACTTGCATGGAATCTTATTAAGGATATATAGTGTAGTCTCTACTACATATATACCTGGAAACTAAGAGATGATTATGCTAAAATTCATCATTGATCAAATCATGTCACACATGATCCAATTGTATCTCCCTACAACTCTATTGAGTTCAGTTTATCAGGAGGAGTGAGATAGAAATGATATTCATATCTTCATAAGGTATTCTTTGAATTTTTTAACAGGTACAAGCTACCTAGGTTAGATCAAATTCATTTCATCTTTCTTCAAACTTTGGTTCTAAACCAAACTTTGAACATTTCAAAGGTTTCTCAGGTGAAGAGAAGAAATCTCATATCATACATAATCATCAATAGATATCACATATCCATAATGTTTACTATGATATAGATGATCTACATGCATCAATATGTATGAGATCTTGAATACCTCGACATCTAACACCATTCCCAGAGAAGGGTGTATTGGACAACTTACTTTGAATACAATATTCACAAGTATGTAAGATTTGAAATTTTAGACATTCTAAAGTTTCATATCTTACTAGTCTATTGATCAAATCAACAGACAAATGTCGAAGGCTTGATGCCAGATCATTGTCAAATGATCTTCATCCTCCTACTGATCTTATAAGGTTTGATATTCAGTATTAGAAATCTTAATGAACCATTCATTAATTTTCTAATTTTTTGTGGAGTCCACTAGATGTTAGATTACTATCTGAAATATTTCCATCATAACTTTTTATGATAGTTCTATCTCAGAATTCATGTTTATTTCCAACATTTAGAAACAAACAATGAGTGTACTCTACTATCTAGGTCATGAGACATTCTCAAAGGCTAAGGGCTCTCCCACTGAGAATATGAAGTCTATCTATCCAACAGAGATTGTTGCAACAATTACAGCAATATCCATGTAGATGACTACTAAACCTTAAGATCAAATTTCTAATCTTCTATTATATATGCAACCAATTGCAAATGTCATTAGAAGATTGGGATACAATTGTTTGACTTTATCTTATGAAATAAGAAAGTCAGAGTCAATGATTATATGTAGATTATTCTGATGCTCTATCTGAGTCATTCACTAAGGATTTTAGACAGATTTGATAGTCATACTATCAACACATCAACTTATTGCAGTATTGGCATTCATCCAACTTTTTGGATGTGATATGGAAGTTACAGAAGTACAATCAACTCTTCGACTTTCCTTCTCACATGGGTCCAACCCATGCTTCCACTGTGATCTCTTCATCTATAAACAACCATTGCTTAAGACTAAGGATCTCTTATGTTAAATTTAAAAGAATTCAATGTAAGAGCATTTCAACATTTATGCATGCTTCATTAAATTCATACAATATGAACATCATGAAGCTTCTTGAGTATAGATAGTAGAATGATGACAATCATCATATCTACATACATCTCAACTCTTAGAGACTTAGGTTCATGTAGGTATTCAAACATTTTGAATACATCATCTCTTTCGAGCCACCATTCTGCATAATGCAGAGAACCATGTCATTCATGATTAAATGTCTAGAGCACATATGTATGCCAAAAAATCTTCTTTTATTTTATAAGGATTATTCGACAATTACGATCACCATCGACATGTCACTTCCAAAGTACACTCGATGAAAGATCCAGACTATAGAGACATACGAACTCTAAGGTGATGCCTTATTATCTTATTTAATTGTCATACCTCATTATCTTGAGGAATCTTGTACAATGCAGCCACATACATTATGTGTTCAATTGCAAGTACAATATCTGGATCATGAGTCCAATCCATGATATTAACTGGTTATTATTGAGTATAATATTGAGTGGGTTTAATGAAGGATTATCTGAAATAAGAAATTTGCATAAGTGTATATATATTATATATATATATACATATTTTACTTTGATTTAGGAATTTTTATATCAAAGGTTTCTTACCTTGTCAACATTGAAAGTTCATTCCCTTAATCACTTTTAATGTAAGAGATATACTTACCATTATATCTCAAGCAAGATCTGGGATCTCCTTTCCTATCTTCATCACATCCCAATAATATGAGAACCTGTGACTCCGATAAAAAGAAGCGGGAACACATTCCGCCTTGCAAGTCCAACTTGCATTTCCCAATTCGGTCTTTAACACCCGGGCCCACCACCCCTAAGATGATGTTGACCCGTTGTTAATTGAACCAACCGTCAACAGGCTTGATACACGCTATACGCAATCCAATATCACCCAAATAATATGATGACCCGATATTGGGGTCACTATGTATACGGCCTTACTCTTTCGAGAAGCAAAGAATCCGATCCAAATAAATCATATACAGGATCTGTCACTTCGGACATGCGTCTCCTATATACAACATCTGGCGACGGAATCCTTTGCCTTGACGGGAGACCATGGATGTCACTTATGTGATCCTCCACCTCATATTCAAATTGTAATAATTAATTATCGTGAATCATATTCACATAATTAATTCTTCCAAGGGAAATACACATCTATTTATAATAGAGTGTTTATTAGATATAATTAATTTAATCACATTAAATTAATTATCAATCCAATTATCAATCAACAAACTTGATTATTACTTGAATAGTAGGTATAATATCAAAGTACGTATTATTCGAATTTTAATAATTAGAAAAATACACTTTGACTTCTCTAGCATTATCGAGTCCCTACCTGCTGTCGTGGCCAGTACCTACGAGAGTGGGACGGGCCACATACGTTGAAACCCGCGACCCCAATGCTCTCCGACTAGGCATCATCTCCACCTTAGGAAAGGATAATGCCAGATAGATCATCATTTACTTTGAAATGCTCATCGGTTTTTCAACCGAAATTATACCATATAATATACATCAAAACAATTTTGATTATATTATAAGGAGATTTGCTAAACAAATCCCCAATCCTATTCAAGCAAGAGGGTTTTTCATGTAAAAGTTGTCCTACAACTATTGTAGGATAAACTAAGGTTCTTCATGAAAAAAAAGTTTGTTGATGATTTTATATCAACCAATGATCAAGATCAACAATCTTATCATTATGGTTTAGGCAAATATCATTCAATGAAATAATTATCTCTTTAAATATTTCACAAATATTTATCACTAATTATTTCAGACAATTAACAATTAATTTTCATCAACATATTTGAATGACTTATCACAAGGTTCATGATCAAAAGATGTCTATTTCCAGCAGTGACTCCCAATCACTAAAATTAACTTATCTTGATCAATTTAAATCCAAAAATTGCAAAATCAGTTTCCTAAGATTGCCAATTTGATTTATTAAAGAATCCAAGTGATAATTCACGCATTTCGAGGCGGATCAAAACAGTAATTAACTCATTAATCATGTTTAGATCCGCAGTTCCCGTAACAGTGAATATATGCATATTCAAAAGGCCATATCTTGAGCAAATGAAATTCAAATTTCATAAACTCAGATCTTATGGTTTCCTTATTTAATGGGGAACAAAATTCAATTGAAAATTTCGTGTTTAAATACTTTAAACAGTACCTGAAAAAATCAATTAGACAGAGGTGCGAAAATAGAAATACGACAAAACTTTCGCGACTCTTTCAAACCCAAGTCGTCCTAGGTCTTTGGATCATATCCAAAACCTTATTCGACCTAAGGCTCTGATACCACTTGAAGGATATTGAGAATCCTTAAGCGCATCACGAAAGCATGTCGATCGCATCATATGCAATCGGAGCAACTAGTCGCTAGATGCGGCGGAAAATAAAAAATTTAAATCTAAAGATGAAACCGCATGATCACGAGAATACTTCTCGGATCGTTTCATCAAACCACAAAGTATAAGAAATACCTCTTGGAGCGTGGTTGTAATCGTGAGATCCCAAACAAGAGATTCTCCTGTCTTAAGTCCGATCCACAAAGAACGCACTTGCGGGCGCGATGATGAGACGCGTTCCTCCCGCAATCCTCGATGAAGATCAAAGCAATGAATCCCCTGATTTCGTCAAACGAAATCCGCCGTCTTCCTCTAGAGCAAGCGGCCCCAAAGAAGAAGGAGATCCCCGAGTCGTTGAAGGCGAAGGCGAGATTCTCTCCTTCTTAACACAAAGTGGACGACCACTTCTTGGAGAAGAGAAAGAGAGAGGCCGAGAATGAGAAAGAGAGAGAGAGAGAAAGAGAGTAGTAGGCTTCTACCACTCTAAGTAATGTACCTTGAAAGGCTAGGTTAGGCCTCATTTTATATTAGTTTAGGATCCAATGGATCTCAATCCATGGGACACATAGATCCAACGGCCAAGTTGGTCTATGTATTAATCAATGGCCAAGATTGTTGTTGGTTAAAAACCAACAACATTAATTTATATTTAAATTAAATATATGTTGCAACATTATCAACACAATTTAATTTAACATAAATTAATTAACACAAGATAATAGGATAATAATAAAATTGAGATGATAATTCACCCTAAATAGATGGGGCGTCACCCATGACCAATTCATGGGTGACACCACCTCATTTGGTGATGTATTATCCATCCATTTTTATTTAATCCAATTATCTCTTATTTGTTTTGCAATATTATCCACCAAATTAATTCCCAATTAATTAGTGTATATCTATTGCAAAATTATCCACTAAATTAATTCCTAATTAATTAGTGAATATTTCAATCATGCCATTGAAAATATGTGAATCATATTCACAGCCCAAACTAATTTGTAAATTACATTTCCAATTAATTGCTTAATGTGAATCCAATTCACATTAACAATTAACAAATGTTATTTACAAAGGTGCTCTCTCTCTGATATATTATAAGTCACATTTATAATATATGCTCAGATATTATGGATAACACTATCCACAATTTGCATTTCCTTGATAATTAAATCCCATTTAATTATCTTGGATAATCATTCTCTTAATATGAATCATATTCATATTATTCTTGATAACTAAATCTCAATTAATTATCTCGGATAATTATTCTCACAATATGAATCTCATTCATTTTATGCTTGATAATTAAATCACATTTAATTATCTCAAATAATTATTCTCACAATCTGAATCTCATTCATATTATGCTTGATAATTACATCTCATTTAATCATCAAGTCCTTCTTGCTTGGATATGTAGTTCATCAAATGAATTATTCTTGAACCCCTTCAAGAATAAATTGCTTTCTTCGCAGATACTTGGAGATAAGGACAGGGCGATTGTATTGTTCCACGTATAGTGACTTGGATATTGAGATCTTATCTCAAATCCAGATCTTACGAACCTCCCATAGATGCTTGATTAAATCAAGAACGCAAATCTAATCTTCTCATTGTATCTGAATCTCATTCAGACCAATGTCCAACACTTGGACTAAGATCAGATTGCTTCTCTACTGAAAGGAATCACTAAAATCCAGACCTATTTCATCACTCCCTCGGAATGGAAGTGTCATGGTTATACGATCGTTTATGATCACATCACCCTCAGGTATTCCCAATACCTATACATCCTGCATATTGGAAGACCTATGATCAACCCGAAGAGCAAGATCAATTTTATACTGTCTTCTTCAGGTTTTTTATCAATAAGTTTCTCATTTGATCATTCGGATTTGGTATCGATCATATACTTTCCAAAAGCATATATCATACCTAGGTCTTGATCATATACTTTCCAAAAGTATATATCAAACCTACAAATTTAGTCAAGCTTCCAAAGCGAGACAACCGTGCACGGAATTCGATTCTTCCCAATATCTCATGAGTGAGCTCACGTCTTCCGGTTCATAAGCGAACATGTATGATCCCTTTGAGAGATCGTATTACTCATATGCCCTAATATGCACACCAGTTCGCCGGTGTATAGACCTTGGTTAGGTCATCAACTTATCGGTCTGCCAAATGTACATACTCAGACATATAACAATACATCTGTCTCTGGTCAGAGGATGCGTGCCTATGTTGTGGCAGCATTCAACGTAAGACGTAGGTTATCTCGATCTCGTTAAGTCAACCCATTGACCTAACTAATCTGACACCTCCGAATCACTATTCCCATGCAGAGGACCTGCATCAAGAGGTCGGTCAGATATCAGCCTATGTGAGAAAGGATTGCCATCTCCTACTCAGGCTGGAGATCACATCTTAATAATAATTTGACGGTGCTTGATGAGTCCTCAATCTAACTCTTTAGATATTCATCCAAGCACCAGCCTCTATGATTCAATAATTGAATCAACAGCTGTATGATCATTAATATAGCCATGGTACATAACCCTAATTGTACTAAGGGACCTATCATGCAAATTATTTATTCTTCATTTCAGATCAAGGAATGATATTCGCAATAACTTTTATTGCATAATGGCTCGCCGTGGACTCGCATGTCCAACACCTTCTTCTATTTCCTACTCCTCATTGGTGTTTGGCCGACACACGACTGACAAACATCGGAGAAGAGGATGCTCTCTACGGTGATCGTATGTGCAAAGGCAACAAGGTATCAAGCTTTCAAAGCTTGGCCCATCATTACGCTCAAAGGAAAGGGGTGAATACTCCAGTAGAGGCTACAGAGAAGCGCTTGACTCTAGCTGAGGACCCAGTCGGAGGGGAATATTGTGGACGAAGAAGAGGAAAGCGAGGGGGTTCGAGGATGGTGAGTTGATCAATGATTGGACTGAAGATGAAGATGGACGACATTGGGAGAGTGTCATGAAGAAGCTAACAGAGAAGAAGACAAAAATAAAGGAGGAGGAGGAGGAAGCATACGAAATAAGGCGAAGAAATAAACTAAGTGGTGGTTCACCTAGAAGTCTGAGTAGGAGGGCCTCGACTCCATATCTCTGCCTTCAACGTAGTGTGTCGGCAAGGTTCAGTCGATCTATATGACCAGCAACATAGTTTAAGCACCATGGATCTCACCTGCAAGGGCTCGTTGACGGATCTGAAATCACCTTATGTTAATCGTGTCGTATTTATGTTGTAGTCAGGCAATCAGGATCGATAAAAAATTAATCACACGAATCGATGAATCAATGGAATAATTAATGTGTGTCTTTATGTACTTTTAGCCTGGGCAAGCCCCAGGGTCGACTCAAGGAGGCAAAGGAACAACTTCAGATCAAATTAGATGAGTTAGCACACTTTCCCAAACGAGTTTTTTTTTAATTTTTTATGCAATAAAAATGTAAATGCAACTAAGCGAATGAACTAGGTTATTAAGGAAACAAGCAACTTAACCAAATTGATTTTATTACGAAGTTAATCAAATTTGCCAAGCCTTATATTTTTTATGTAAATCTAACCTAACGATGAATGCAAAATGTATTTTTTTAGAATTTTTTGGATTAAAATGCAATAATTAAAAAAATATAAACATTCTAGGGGATTTTATGCAATTTTTCATGCAAATAGAGTCCAAAAATCATGAAAATTTTACTGGATCTTAAACATGATGAAATAAAGCTACAATATTTTTTGGAATTTTCGAACAATATATGATTTTTTATAAATTTTTAATGGAAACAGAGTAATTGCTGGTATTTAATTACTAAGTAATCTATGAAATCAAAATTTATCTAGAGTGTGATTTATCTCAAATAGATAATTAAAGAACAAATCTAGAAGAGTTGAAATTGTGCAAAAATGGTATTTGTGGATTTAATTAAAAATCAATGATAAAAAGCACTCAATAATTTATTTTAGGCAAAAGACGCACCTATTTTTGATGAAATTTGGAAAGTAATTAAAGAACAACTAGATGCACCATCTATTGTTTTTGGACAATTTTTGGAGCAATATTTAAGTTTGTACAAATTTCATAGTATAAATAGGCAAGTTAATGGTGAATTTCAAACTCTAATTTTTAGTAAATCATCTGATACTCATAAAAAATTCAAATAAATAGATAAGTGATAGAAAACTAAATGATCTTCCGCATGCTACTTTATACTAAAATAATGATGCATAAATAATGTCCAAATTAATGCATAATATAGGGGTGCTCTTGCAATAAAGGAATTAAAGAAACAAGCTATACTTAAGGGCACTTTTGTAAATATAAAAGTCTGCGAGGTAAACTATGAATTTTTTCGAAAAAAATAAAATAAAAAATGACCTTGATAAATGTGGGTTCCAAAAATGGAACCCACTAGGCACAATATGGGTGTAGATGGAAGGCACGGCCACGGCGGTGGCAGGCACGTGCGGGGGTCTAGAGCAAGGTGGGCGGCAGATCTGTCGCTAGAATGCCCTTGCACACGACATCGTGCATGTGATTGCTGCAAGGTGAGGCCGTTGGACCAGAGGGGCGAGATGGAGAGAGGGGCGCTAGCTTCTGGCGGAGACGTAAGAGGACAAGGTCGTGCGTTGCGGTACACTGCTGGAGGAGGAGCAAGCGCAAGTGAGGCCATGGCAAGGGGGCGCATAGTTGAAGGGGCGGCACCGCCACCGGAGGGGTGCGTGGTGGCACGACTGCGGAGAAGCACGCGACTGTGAAGGCCTGACTTGGTTGAGCATAAGGTAGTATGGGTGTCTCCAGGTGGCGGGGATGGCTCGCTGCGGGGAGGTGCATGCCGGGGGTGCGGAGCTACTGCAGGTCCTGAGGGCGTTGAGCCGTAGCTATCGCAGTGGGAGAGGTTGCTGGGTGGATGGGCGACTGAGGGCCGATGACCTGGAGGGTGGCATGGAGCGCGTGCATCCTGTATATGGAAGGATCCTACGCATGCAGTAAGGAGGCACTAGTGATGTACCTGCTTCTTTTTTATTTTATTTTTATTTTTTGTAAACAAGAAATGAAATTATAGGAATGAAGAGGTGGTGTTGTGGTGATATGATGAAGATGTTGATAACAATGGCGATTGAGATGATTGGTGGTAATGGTGTGACGTAAAAAAATGATGTGGTGATGAAAATGCGAAGATGAACAAGATAAACAAATAATGTTAGATAAAAAATGACGAAGTGAAGATAGCGAGATACTTACTTGTGATTCGCCAGATATTGGAGGAGGTGGACCTCAACTCCTATAGTCACTTCAAGGATATGGCTGGTGCTCGGAAGTTCAACGAGCATTATGAAGCTCGTGATTGTAGTGCATACCATCGGATTTCACCTTGAGGTTGTGTCGCTCAACTCGGTCTCCTACAGCTGTCACCTGAAGGATAAATGGGCTCGACCTCTATTCTCTCGAAACGGCGGACGATGATGAATGAAGGGGATGAGGGAATAAAAAGAGGAGGAGGAGTTAGAAAAGAGATGGAGAAAGTGGAATAGTGATGGAGAAAGTGGCTTGGGTGGTAACTTGGACTAGAGAACAAGTAAAGGGAGAAGAAATAAATAAATAAATAAATAAAACTTAAGTAAAATAAGTATACTACTAAAAATAATGAAGAAAAAAGAAATAAAAGTAGAAGAAAAGTATAACAAAATGTAAATAAATAAATGTAAATAAATAATTAATTAAAATAAAATAAATAAAATAAAATTAAGAAAATAATAAAATAATAAAAATATGGTGACACGTGGCGGCTCCAAGAGATGCCACATATCGCTCCCAAAAAAATCAAAAATTAAATAAAAAAATAAAAAAATAACATAAGGGGTCAAATCAAAAAGTGGTCAACACAAAATTTGCTCGTCTCGATGAGATCTACAACTTTTGTGAAGGATCAAAATCAAAATAAGCCATATATACGAAGTGTATTTTTTGGGTGGTATCTTATAGGTATAAAATACTATATTTTGTGTTTTACAGATTTTTTTCATTATAAAAAAAATAAATATCAAAACAAAATTAGAGAAAATATAAAATAGATATCTACAACTTAATCTAATTTTTTTGATTTTTAATAATTAAGAAAATAAAAAGATAAAATAAAGGGTATTATGGTCAATATGTATAATGTACAATAGGGGCCCAAAACCCAAGTTTCACATACAAACTCCGATTTTTATGGAATTGGTCTTGTTTTGAATGTATATTGCTTTAAAAGCGAACCTAAATCATACATTGTATGAGAGATATTCACATTTTAAGGTTCTTGGTCTTAAATTTGGATTTCAATTTTATTAGATAATTTTGCAAGTTATATTTTTTTGATAATTTTTCTTTATTAGTGTTGGTACTATATACATTGTAGAGTTGATTTTATTAGATTTGGAGTTAGTATAAAATAGATACAAATAAGTGAAATTGGCTAATATACAAGTGAATATATACAAAGGATTTTCAGGCTTCTTATTTATGCAAATATGAATGCTAAATGCACATATTATTTACATATGCATGAATGCTAATTATGCAATATAAGCGGATATATGAAGCTAATTGCCTGGGAGCAAAGCTCTATTATTGACTTTTAGAGTGATGAATCACATATTCATCAACCCCCTTATACTTAAACGTTGCTCGTCCCTGAGCAACTAAAATGAAATGCAAAGTGAAATGATTTTGGATCCCATAACAATATCATGAACAAAAAGAGAAAATGGAGGTTGACTCAACCTTTGGATTAATAGTGTGGCGGAATCGTATTGGGATATGATTTTAAGACCTAACAACCTTTAAATTCCACAAGCCTCTTATTCAGGTCGCCTCAACAATCATGTCAGAGCAGATCCTCATACGCAAATTCTGATGACTATGAATTTTACCTGTACTGTGTAAGTGGAATATAGCTCTCCACATCAGAAATAGCAAAGAACCAGCATCCTCTAGCAAGGTAAATCTAATCCCCAGTCTAGCATCTCTTTCCTCGAGGAGCGGGGTATTCCCTTCTAAGTTCAAGTGCGGCCAGCTCAAGAAAAGGGGGTGGAGAGAAGAATGGACGGTAGCCCATGTAGCTACCTATCCTAGGATGCTTGACCAGTGTAGCTTAGTCATCCAGCTGCAAGCTTTGAAGCTCTTCTTATTTTTTATATACTTGTATATACACTCCGGCAGGCATTTTATTTTTCAATCAGGCATGTCCACTTTTGGAGTTTCTGCATTTTCTTCTTCTTCTTTTTCTTTTTTTCTGACATATACAAGGCGCAACATGCACATAAGGAATTTTTCTTCTTGAACCAGTAGACCATCCCTCTTTTGAAGCTTTATTGCAACCTACAACATCCCGTCATTAGACATCAATGCCACTAGACTAGGTTGAGATGCACTACCCTCCCCAGAGGAGGACGGATGTTTCCACCCGTGTGTTATTCCAAGCCAAAGGATTCTACCTCCTCACCACCTCATCAATGAAGATCTACGTGCATGGTACTTGTCCAAGCTAGGTCACTGTCTAAGAGAATCGTGTGTGTGTACAAAATATTATACTTAGACCAATCAAGATGACATGTGAACATAGACTTGCAAACTCAAAGAATTAAGTTGCTTGACCTGAAAAATCTTATCTCTAGTTCTAAGGTTCCTCTGAAATTAGGGAGATTAGGTCAAATCAAATCTATCCTCGACATCTATTCATAACATGGTTCAGAACCCACTAACGTTTCACTTTGCATATGCTAGATATGCATATGAGATGCAGATGACATGCAATATAGATGAATGAAGTGCAAGATTTTTCCAAATTTTTTACCCACCCCATAATCATTGCATAATATATTTGAAAATACACGAAATTACGAGCTATGGGTAAACTATATATGTAATATATACACGACCCCTTATACTTAGCATGTCCTATGTCCTCAGAGCATAAGAAGCGAGGAAAAGACATATCTCGTGCTAAGCATATGAGAGCTAAAATAATAAAAGGTATATAAGTCGACCCACACCCTATACTTAAGCTCTGGCAGCCTAAGTGTAGGAGAAGATCAAAAATGGGATGGGCAAGGGCTACAGGGGAAATGGATGAGTATATATACATGATGGGCATCGGTGTCCTCTATACTTAGGCTCTGGTCAGTGTAGGACAGAAGTGAGTGTTAGAACTGATGAAATCTGGGGAATATATAGAGAATGGTTAAGAGACTCGAGTCATTCTCCCTGTATACTTAGGATCTGGTCATTCTAAGTATAGCCATAAAATGAAACGATATAGAGCCATGGTGAGTGATTCAAATCACCAGGGATGGAAAGAAAATATATACAAGGAGGAGTGAGAATATACAAGGATCAAGTAGGTTTGTGATGAACCTTCTTGCGGACAAATGTGTCATTGTCTGAATCGTCCTTAGATGAATAATAGTAAGGTGTAGGGATCGTCCAATGAGGATCGACACACGACTGCTTGCTCAGATATGATTTAAAAACGAGCGAACTGAGCTCACTCATATAAACCACCTCATCCAGACCCGATGGGGATTCCTCTGAAAATTCCTTCTCCGCTATGTTAAAGGAAACTTTTTAGTCGGTATTCTAGAACCTGAATCATTTAGACGGAGAGGAGAGTAACGCGCCTTGAGGGGTTCGGGGGAACACCACTAGGAATCAATTCTCAACTTCAACTCACCGGATAACCGACTAGAGGACGGAGCAACAATGTTTTTGGGTGTGGTCAATTCAGTCTGGGTTGTTTGCTTTGAAGGTCAGAGATGTGGTACGGTGTTGACCATGGGTTCCTCATCAGATGAGTCATCATATATATTGTAATATTCCTGAAGGATCAACACACATCTCGTGGTGGTGCTAGTGATATCAGTAGGCTTGGCATTAAGAGTGATGCAAGCAGTGGGAATCAATGATGTGTGGGGAGTCTATGATCCAATGGTTGGGTCAACAATCGGTATCTCAGGTGGAACAGAGAGGTGGGATTCATCTGCTTCTCAAAGGTCGCGATTTGAAAAATCCAAAAAAGGTTGTTTTTCTCTTGTGAATAAACTTGCTTGAGAAATTATATTTTTGAAAATTTAAAAATTTATAAAAGTAAAATCATTAAAAATTGTATATTAGAAAATAAAAATATAAATAAAAAATTTATAAAATAACAAGATAAAAATTTCACAAAAAAACAAGATAGTTAGCATTTCAAATTCCTTTTTCCTTTAATTGAGTTTTCGATTATTTGAATAACCCTTGGGAATTGTAGCCTCCCTATGTTCGATCATGTTAGTTATATAGGTAAATAAGTAGGTAAAATCTCTTGCTTCATTATTCTCGTAATTAATTATTGGCTTGAGAAGAAAAAATAATTTTTTTTGTTGATTGCGGGATTATTTGGGTTGCAATTACACTGCAAATTTATTTTCATATATGATTTAAAACCCAATCAAAAATCTCGCTCAACATACGCATCTCATCAATGCGCTCGTAAGTGTATCTTCCGTTGGATCAGACTTGAGACAGGAGGTCTCTTCATTTAGAGACTTGATCGCAACCACGCTTCAAGAGGTAAACCTTATACTTGTTTGTGGTTTAGATGAAACAATATGAGAAGTGTTCTTGGATCATGTGGTTTCATCACATTAAAAAATTTTAAATTCTGTTACCAAAGCAACTAGTGCGACTAGTCGCTCTCGATCGCATTCTATACGATCCTCACACTTCCGTGATGCGCTTAAGGATCTTTCCATATCCTTCAAGTGGTATCAGAGCCATGTTGGAGGTTTTGGATACGATCCATAAACCTAAGAAGACTTGGGTTCATTGGGGCTTGTGAACATTTTATCGCATTTCATTCCCACAGCCCTATTTTGTGATTATTTTTGGTCCTATTTAAAATATTTAAACACAAAATTATCACTTGGATAATGTTTCTCATTAAATAAGGAAATAGTGGGATTTGAGTTTGCGTTATTTGGAATCCGATAACTCAAGATATGTTCATTTTAATGAACATATATCCATTGTTTCGAGATGGCAAATCTTGACGTGATTAAAGAGTTAATTACAGTTTTTAAATGCCTGGAATTGCGTGCTCATCACTTGGTTTGTTATAATCAAATTACCAAACTTTGGAACCTTAGCTTAATTTGGATTTAAATTGATTGAGATATGATAATTTTAGTGTGGGAGGGTTAATGTTGGAAATTACAATCCTAATCAAGAATCTTGTGATTGTCATTTAAAAAATTAGTGAAATTAAATAGTTTAATTTCCTGAAATAATTATGGATAAATATTTGAGAAATATTTTGATGATAACTATTTCCTTAAATGACATTGCTTTAACCAATAATTGATTAGATATGATCTAGATCACAAATTGGTTACTCAATCTACTTTCCAACAAATAAAATTGCTTGAATAAGTTTGAGAATTTGTTTAGCAAATTTCCTTATAATCGAAATGGTTATTATTATTATTATATGATATGACTTCGGTTGAAAACCGATTATCATCTCAAGTACAAAGTGATCGATTTTGCATTATCCTTTCCCGAGGCGGATATGGTGTCTAGTCGGGGAACGTTGGGGTAGTAGGTTGCACCGTGTACGATCTATCCCACTCCCGTCGGGACTGGCCATGATAGCGGGTAGGGTTGGTATAATGCTTAAGAAATCATGATGCATTTTCTAATTATTAAAATTCAAAATAATATATATTTGAGATAATACCATATTTCAAGTAACAATAAAAGAATGTCTGTTGCATATTAATTGGATCTTTGATTTAGTGTGATTAGATTAATTTGAATCCAACTAAAATTAAACACTCTATTATGAATAGAGTTGTAATTCCCTTGGAAGAATTAATTTTAATGAATATGATTTATAATGATTAATTAAATTTGAACATGTTATGGATAGGGATGTCAATCTGGGTCTTCCCATTGGGTACCCAACCCGAACCCGTCCCATTTAAGGACCCAAAACCCGCCCCATTTACTTTTGGACGGGTTTGGTTTTTGAATTGACTACCCATGCGGGTTTGGGTATGGGTTTGGGATTGCCTTGTGGGTACCCGAATCCGAACCCGCCCCAAACCCGAATAAAAATATATATAAAGATAGATGCGTTGCATTTTAATCAAACTAGTCCCAAATCCATTTCATATCTAATATGTATCGATCTACATATATAAATATCCAACTCAAATTTCTCCTCTCCATTCATTTATTCATATTCAACTAACTTTTTGTATCTTTAATAAATAAAAATTATCAACACAAAAGAGATAAACACTTAACATATATAAACCTTTAATATTCTCTATATATTGCACATTTTTATGAATTGCCATATTACACAATCTCACTCTATTTTGTGTCTATCTGTGAGAATATTGTATACATACAAATAACTTAAGATTTACAACGTCGAAGATATGGGTACCCATTGGGTACACGGGTATCCGACGGGTATATGGGTACCCGCTAGAAATTACCCGTTTAATAAATGGGTGGGTATGGGTAGTGATATTATAAATGGGTATGGGTTTGGGAATAGTAATACCCGCCCCAAATCCGACCCGCTGACATCCCTAGTTATGGAGGATCACATAAGTGACATCCATGGTCTCCCACTAAGGCAAAGGGTTCTGTCACCAGAGATTGTATGTAGGAGATGCTTGTCCGAAGTGACAGCTCCTGCATACAAGCACTTTGGATCAGGCTCTTTGCTTCTCGAAAAAGTAAGAACGCATACGTAGTGACCCCAATATCGGATCCTCATATTATTGTGGTGATATTGGATTGTGCATAGGGAGTTGTATTCCTATTGGCGGTTGGTTCAATTAGTGACCGGTCAACATCACCTTAGGGGCGGTGGGCCCGTGTGTTAAAGATTGAATTGGGAATGCAAGTTGCACTTGCAAGGCAGAATGTGTTCCCGCTTCTTTTTATCCGAGTTAAAGGTTCTCATATTATTGGGATGTGACAAAGATAAGGAAGAATATCCTAAATATTGCTTGAGATATAATGGTAAGTATATCTCTTACATTGAAAGTAATTAAGGGATGAACTTTCAGTGTTGACAAGGCAAGACAACTTTGATATAAAAATTCCTAAATCAAAGTAAAACATATATTTATATGTATTTATGCAAATATCTTATTTCAGATAATCCAATTAAACCTACTCAATACTATACTCAATGATAACCGGTAAAATGTCATGGATTGTATCCATGATCAAGATATTGTACTTGCAGTTGGACACATAATGTATGTGGTTGTAATGTGCAAGTTTCCTCATAATAATGAAGAATGATAATTAAATAGATAATAGGACTACAACCCTAGGGTTTGTATGCCTCTATAGTCTCGATCTCTCATCGAATGTACTTTGGAAGTGACATGTCGATGATAATCGTAATTGTCAAATAATCCTTATAAAATCTAAGAAGATGTTCTGGCATACACATGTGCTCTTGACATTTAATCATGAATGACGTGGTTCACTGCATCATGCCGAATGGCAGTTCTATAAGAGATGATGTTTTTAAAATCTTTGAATACCTACCTGAACCTATGTCTTTAAGAGTTAAGATGTATGTAGATACGATGAGTGTCATCATTCTACTATCTATACTCTAGTCATTCATGAAGCGTTGTAATATTCATATTATATGAATTGAATGAAGCATGTATAAATGTTGAAATACTCTTATATTGAAATATTTTGAATGCAACATAAGAGGTCCTTTGTCTTAAGAAATGGTTGTTTATAGATGAAGAGAGCATAATGGAAGCATAGGTCGGACCCAAGTTAGAAGGAAAGTCAAAGAGTTGACTCTACTTCTATGGTTTCCATGCATATGACATCCAAAGATTTGGATGAATGCTAATACTGCAACAAGTCGATGTACTGATAGTGTGACTATCTAGACTATCTAAGATCCTTAGAGAAGAACTCATATAGTGCATCAGCAGAATCCATATCTACATGTCATTGATGAATCCACGATTCATCATCTCAATATCTTGATCTTAGCAAAATCACCGAGTAAAATTCCTGAAAAATGTACATAAATTCATTAAATTAACAAAATGTCTCTTGTAAATAAAACACACTAATTAGTGTATATTAGATTGTAAAAAATAAGTTACACATAAAAAGCCGCAAAAATAAAGGAGTTTTATACATGTAAATAGCCTAATACTTCATGTATTTTTAATAATTTCATTTCAACTCCTTTTTGGCTAATTCTTTCTCCAACATGTTCAGATCAATGTATACAAAAATACAATACAAACTTTACCTCAAATAAATGCTCCTAGATCCCAAAGGGAAAAAGCCGTAAAGACCAACTTCCAAGCCAAATTCCCGCTCCGTATGAACTCCAAATTCACCAAACTCGCTTTTAAAGTTCAAGTCTATCCAACGGAAGTGGTTTCATTAAAATCGGAGCTCATTTGCAAAAGTTGGGTTTTGGGACCTAGACGTACATTGTATATTATTTATTTGTTCATTCTTTCTTCATTTTTTATTTTTCCTTTCTTAATTATTAAAATACAAAAAATAATAATGGTGGTGTTGTATTTTAATTGTAGTATTTTATTATATTTTCTTATTGCACAAAGCTAGTATTAAAAAGATAAAAAAATATAAAATAGAAAAGCAAACAAAAAATTGTACATGTTGTATATCTTCTTTTGTAAATTCTCCACTATTTCTCTTCTCTTTTTATTTTTTATTGTATTTAAAGTAACCTACTTTATTTATTTATTTATTATTTTCCCATTCTCTACAATAACTTCCATTATACCACCAACCTCCATTCCACTCCATATTCTTCATCCAACCTCCCATTCAACTCCACCAATAATATAACCTCCCATTCAACTCCACCAATAATCTAACTTCTCATTCAACACCACCACCATTCTAACTTCCCTTTCTCTTCTCTTTATATTCATTTGTACATCCTCATTTTTTCTCATCCGCCATTCTTATAGAAAAAGGGGAGAGAGCTTGGAACGTGGCGTCGGTGACAACGACGAAGCGTCTTCCTCAAGCGACGACCTCCTTTAGGCGAGATCCGCAGAGCTCCGCTCCATGTCACGAGTTCCCTATCGAGCTCGCGTACCTTCTCCGATTTTGATTTCGCCAATCGGATCGAAGCGACGACAGGAGTCCAGCGTAGCTGCTTCGAAAATCCGGCGAACATCAGGTAAGTTGTCTCTCTACTTCTCCTTGTCATTTTATTTTATCTAATATTTTATTTTCTTGTTGTCTTGGTCATCAACATCATTTTTTTATTACCACCATATCATTACTTATCATTTCCATCACCACCTTCCCCACCACATCTTTTTATCTTTTGCATTTCATCACAATCATATCCTTTTCCTCACCACTACCATCATCATCATAGCAACCACAAATCTCATTTACCATTTTCCCCTCCCTTTTTGCATACATATTTGTTTCCTTATTATAAAAAAATTTTAAAAAAAATAAAAATTAAAACTAAAGAAAAAATATTACAAAAAAATCAAAATTAAAAAAAATGGAAGGAGGAAGGAGGCAGCAGCCGCCGCCCCTCCCCATCCAGCCGGTTTCCACCGCCGCTCCGCCCAGCCACCGCGGCCGACGTCGCTACCCACCTCGTGCGGGCGGTGCCCCCACAGCAGCTGTTGCGCCGCCGTGCGCCCCGCCGGCAGTTCCGCCCGCTCCTTCCCCTCGACCACGCGCGGTCCTCCTCCATTGCGCGGCACGCGGCCGCGTGACCGCTGTCTGCACCGCGGGAGCCCACCGCCCAGCTGACCCCAACGCCTCCGCCGCCCCCTCCTCGCCACTGACCTCTGCCGCCGCCGACGCCATCTTCCCTCGTGTTGGGTTCATCTCCATGCCCTACCTTGCAACAACGAAGAAGAAGGTCCACTCAATTTTTTTAATGTAAAAATAGCATTGTGAATATTTTATATTTCTATTATTGCAAAAAGGTCCCTGTACATGTTTTATTGTAAATATTGTTTTCTGAATTTGCAAAGACACCCCTGTATTAGTATTTTAATTTGGACTTATATTTTGCATTGTTTTATTCAAGCAAAAATAGCATGATGTTGAGCAACAAATTGTGTACCTCCTGAATATTTTCATGTATTTTTCTGATATTTGGATAATTAATTAAAATTGTCTAACTGAAATATTACATAATTTACCCATGTTGTGCTATTAAATTCATATCGGATACATAGTTGCTCTAAATATTCTACGCCTTGATAAGTGCTTAATTTACTATCCAAATTTCATCCAAATTGGAGTCATCTTGTGCCTGAAATAAATTGTAGAGTGATTTTAGTATTTAATTTTTAATTAAATCCATGTACATCCTTTTTGCGAAATTTCAACTCTACTGGATTGATCATCTAAATATCTTTCTGAGATAATTCGCACTCTGATCAATTTGACATTGTGGATTAATTAGGAATTATTTACTCACTGTCACTCTGATTTCACTAAAAAATCCATAAAAAATTCATAATTTGTCAAAAAATTCCAAAAATATTACTGTAGCTTCCTTGTATCATGTTTATGTTCCAGTAATTTTTCATGATTTTTGCTTACTGTTTGTGTGATAAATTGCGAAAAAACCCATAAAAAGTGTGTATTTTTCATTGTTGCATTTTAACCCATAAAAATACAAAAAAATGTGTCTTGCATTCATCACTGGAGTAGGATACTAGGAAAAATATAATTTGCTGAATTGGAATTATTTGACATTAAAATTTATTTGGCCTTGTTGTGTGCTTTCTTAGTATCTTAATTCACCCGCATTTGCATTCGCATTTCATTTGACATTAAAAAAATCTAAAAACAACCACATCTGGAAATCTACATCTAAACTTTTAAATTAGACCCAAGTTGTTCCTTTGCCTCCCTGAGTTCGACCCTGGACTTGCCCGGGATATAAATTAAAGCCGAGACACTCTTCACGGAGATCTTCTCTCGGTTCTGACAGAATCGCTAAGTACAGTATTACAATGTGTCCGACCCCGGTATCGTATTTAACCCCAAAGTTGTTCCTTTGCCTCTTAAATTTTCAAATTAACCCCAAAGTTGTTCCTTTGCCTTCCTGTGTTCGACCCCAGACTTGCCCGGATATAAATTAAAGCCGAGACACTCTTCACGGAGATCTTCTCTCAGTTCTGACTGAATCGCTAAGTACACGTATTACAACGTGTCCAAATTAAATATCGTATTTAGCAACTCGTCAGATGGCTTCGTTGCCGGGGAGGCAAACGACTTAGGGATTAATTTAAAAATTTGGATTTAGATTTTCATTTACTCGGGTAGTCTGAATCCCGAGTCACTTGTAATTATTCCATTTTTTCTTAATTATTTCTCTTCATATTTTTGTATATATTTTGTTGTTTATCTCTCTAATATAAATCTCATTTTCCTTGCGAGGGCCCGGTGGACTTGGAGTACATCGGAGGTCGACGGACGCGACGCGTGCCGACCGCTGAAGATCAAGGAGAATTAATTTATTTTTGAGAGAAATTTTTGTAATTATTGTGTTGTAATAATTTAGGTAATTTTGCTCTTTATAGCGGCTCTTGTTTGAGAGCTCGCGCTTGTATCTGGACTGGACATTGGACCCTCTTGTGGTCGTGTGTTTGCTTAACGTAAAATAGGACTTGCACTCGCGGCTCTTAGAGCATATTCTTATTAGAATATTTCATTTCTTGTGCTTGTAAATTTTAGGACCACACATCACATTTAACGAGATGCACTTAAACCACATGGCTATTAGTTAAATTTAACTTGTTCATCACTCGCTATTAGAACTGCCTGTCTAGGAACGGTTTTCTCATTTGCATTCATATAGTATAAAATTTCAATTCTGCCTTGCATCCCGCATGTAGAGCACGAGGATCACTGTAAGTCTTCTGAACTGGGATGCATCATTGATTTCACTATTTGCATCGGTTTTTCTCGACTCCCTCCCCTTGGTTTTTGAAACTTAGGTTAAAAGGAAATCGAGACTGATCGTTAGGCGTGCTTTGTTTGGTGGACTAATCAAGTGATAACCAAACTTAAAATCGGGACTGCTAATCAGAGTTGACCAAAAAAACTGATTAAAACTAACACTTGTTTTGGGAGAGCAAAACCCTCATTGTATGCTTGGCTAATTGTGATTGTTGAGAGGTGAGGACACATCCTTAGGATAGTGCCCAAAACCTACTTTTGAGCATTGCATAATTGGATTTATATTTTGATTTATCACCTAATTAAAACTGAAAAGATAAACGGTCGGACTTTTGCGACCATCACTGTGTTGAGTAGGTGAACTCAGGGTTTGCTCTTGCGTTTGTTTGTTTGCGTGTTATTCGGTGCACTTGCACGTTTTCTTCCTTGATCTGCTTCATTCTCCCATCTCCCTTCCAAGATGTCAGAATATTGGTCATCATATCCACGTCACTCTTCTTCGACCATATTTCGACCATCTCCACCTTCTCATTCCTCTTCATACCTACACCTCGACCGCGAAGTCAGAATTCCAACTGATTTCTCCACTTCTTCATCTTTCTCACCTACCTCACATTCTTACACCCCTGACCCACAACCACCTTGGATTGACTCCCCATATTCTCGTTCGCTTGCTGGAATTAAGGAACAAACCAAAGAGCAAGCCACTGTTGAGATGAATGATTGGCAGAATCAGTTGCCCCCTCATACCTCATTTTCACCTCGAGTTAGGACCGGACAACATTTGACCTATACACATCCTGACTTAACCTTTGGGTACAACAAGGTCAACCAGACAAACCGAATGGAGAAGCCTGCACTATGATCTTCCTGACTTGATTGACCTCAGTGATAGAGCCGCCATTGACAAACCTTCATATCACCCATTCGGAGAGCCGACATATACAGGGGATTGGACTCATGAGACCGATCTACATACCCCCTGTCTACTGACTCCACCATATGAGGCTCCGACCAACATCTGCCATACAGTTGGGTCATACTCAACCCAGCATTACACGCCTGAGTCAAGATGTGTTGAGTATAAGATCCCAAGTTCTCAGCGGTATCCTCCAACTGAGCAAACTTCTCTCATGATGTATCATGAGAACTTATTGGAGGATGATATTGGTAGACTGATCAAGAGTCCAGGTAGAAATGTGGATCATGGATTTTGCGGATTGAATCTTGAAAACCTGGAAGACACTGGATTGACCACACGTCATGTACAGTTGGAGTCCCATCTATCTCCCTCTTCTACTAACCACTTTTCCTCCAAACCAGAGTCTGTACATTCTCCTAGTCCTCCTTCACCTACCAAAAAGACCAAGAAAATGGAAAAATCAGAAATTACCATAAAAATTGAAAATGGAAAAGACTTACAAAAATTGGATCCCGCAGTTAGGGAAGCACTTGATAGAGAGTTGATTTTTGAGCTTCCCTTGATAATGGCCATTGAACACTTTCCCGACCTTAAAAGATTTGTGAGAAGTAAATTGATGCCTAAAAGGTCGGGCAATAAGAGAATAAGGACTGAGATACATATAGTGTCTATGGCCACATCTTTGATGATAGGGAGAAAAACCAAGAGCCGCAGAGTAAAGCGGTTACCTAGATTTGATTGTGAAATCAAAGATACCACATTCACCCATGCAAGAATCGATGATGACTTAACGATTAATACCCTCCCGACCTCCGTATTTGCCAAGCTCAAACTTGGATCTGCCAAGAAGTCAAGAGAGATCATTCAGTTGGCAGATCGGACCATTAAACGGCCGAGAGGAACCATTTCAGTCATCGTCACTTTCCAAGGTGCTCTATTGGAGATAGACTTCACGATCATTGACATTGAGCACCGAGGAGAGTTCACCCAGTCTCCGATCATTCTTGGGAAGCCGTTCTTAGCCTTGGCTAAGGCAACTATAGATTGTGAGACTCGGGAGATCGATTTCTCTGCATTGGGAGCACTCCGACCTCACTCGATCTTTGATGACACACGATATTCCAAGGTAACCCGTAAAGTTGTAAACAATCATGACTTTCAAGAGACAGCTGAGTCCCATCTCTCTACTACTCCCGAGATACCGACTGTTCAGACGACCATTGGTTTAGAGACTCCCTACACCTCCACATCACCCACTGCTTGCATCCCCACAACCGTGACAGCTTCTAGAAATGACTTACAACCAGAAGTTGCCCCTGAGTCGGACATGATCATTACTGATTTCCTTGATTATTTAGATAATCTGACTCATGAGCCAATCAATGCCAAGATAACTGAGAACACTATGCCTTACCAGAGACGTGTGCTGACCCTACAGGAGTATTACAATGCATATGGTGACTCATCTGATGATGAACCTCTAGTCAGCACCTCACTACATCCACGATCTACACCGAAAGAGACAACTGAGACCAAATTGACCAATCTTGATAAATCGGTTGCTCCATCCGCTAGTCGATCATCTGGTAAGAAGAAGAAGAGTATTGATTCCTCAAGGTGTTTACCCGAACCCCTCAAGGCTTGTCAATCTCCTCTTCCTCTTGATGCTTCAGGTTCTAGAAAACCGACTAAGAAGGTTACCTTCGATGTTCCAGAGAAGGAACTTTCTGAGGAGTTCTCATCAGGTCCGGATGAGGTGATCTACATGAGTGAGCTCAGTTCAGCTGTTCTGAAGTCATATTTGAGCAAGCAGCCATGTGTCGACCCTCGTTGGACGTTCCCCACACCTCACTATTATTCCTCTACGAACGATTCTAACAGCGACACGTATGTATACTACCCACCCCCTCTCTCCCGCAAGAAGGTCCGTCACAAACCTTCTTGATCCTTGTATAGATTCACTCCTCTTGTACATACTCCCCTCTTTGTATATTCTCCAGATCACATCGGTTCTCACACTTACTCTTGTCCTATACTTAGGCTTATAGGGGGAGCAGATGCCCGTCGTGTGTACATACTCATCCATTTCTCCTCTTGACCTCGTCCGCCCCATTTTTCTCTTCTTCTACACTTAGGCTGTCCAGAGCCTAAGTATATGGGGGGCGGATCGACTTCTATACTATTTATTATTTAGCTATCCTACGCTTAGCACGCGCTATGTCTTTTTCTCGCTTCTTGTGCCATGAGGACATAGCACATGCTAAGTATAGGGGGCGTGTATATATTACATATATACTTTACCCATAGCTCGTACTTTCACATATTTTTGTATATTTTATACAATAATTATGGGGTGGGTAAAAAATAAAAAAACTTTTTTCAAAAAAATCTCTTAAATAACTTTTCAAAAAAAATATTTTTTTGTTCTCTTTCCTTATTTGCTCTAAAAAAATTTTCAAAAAAAATGTGTCCTTTCTTATATATCTATATTTTTCAAAAAAAAGAGAAAGAAAAAAACCTTTTCATAAAAACTTTTCAAAAAAAAACTTTTCAAAGAAAAAACAAACAAAAAAACCTTTTTCTTACACAAAAAAACAAAAAAAAGAAGCAAAACTTTTCCTAAAAAATCCTCTTTGCCTTTGTTTGTCAAAAAAATCTCTTCTTTGATTTTGTTTGTAAAAAAAACTTTTCTAAAACTTAAAAAAATCATCATAAAAAAATCACAAAAAAAACACTAACTAATAAGTTGGTTTAATCCCTGACACAATTCACTTTCACACAAGAGTAGTGATGTTCAAGAACACTTGGTTTATGAGCTCTTGAGATTTTGAGTTAACCAGCCTTAGTCATTAGGGTCTTGGACTTAATTATTCACATTTCCCTAGTTTGAAAGATTTGTGTGCTATATTGCATGCTTAGTCTCTACCTTAAGAATATGATCAGCACCTCACATACACGACTGCAGTTATGATGAGATGATTTGAAATTTCACTTGAGGAACTGGGATGAGGGATTTGAGTTTGGATTTGATTTGATGATGCTCGAGGATGGGATAAAATCAATGAAGGCTTCATGAAACCTGAGTGTCAGCATCTTTAGCCAGTATGAGAACATGGTTCTTGTACTATCTCTTGACATTTACCTATGTGCCAGGGTGTGATAAAACAAAAAAATTGTTGATCAGTGTGCGCCAACTCTTGGTAAAAGCAGTGGAGCTAGCCAAAAATACTACAAAGCAATGAAATGTCAAAGAAAAGCTCTCATTCCACAAAGTCAATTATCAAAAGAGCTTCCACCAAAGGCGAGCGCTCCCAACCATTTCAAAGTGTCCACTTGGACCACCGCTATTAGGACCAGGAGTCGGGCTTGCACCAAAAAAGGGCTATGCATCGTAAATGCTACAAGTCTGGGTGTAGAAGGTATAATAGATACTCAAAAAAGACACACCCGGTGTACTCCCAGGAAAACAAGTACAGACGGCTCCAACTTCTCTTGACGGACGCACTGATCAACACCAAAAATATGCGTTGCGTAATAAGGCACTCGAGAGGATCCTTGTTCCAATGAGATGGAGAGAAGAAATGACACAATCCTATGCCCTCCATCAACTGGCCTTCCATCTACATTTTTAAGTCTGACAACTAAAGAGATGGTGGATTGGATGCAAGAAATGGTTTATTCCCTAGTGTTGAGGATCGGGTCCTTAGGAGAGTCTCTTGGACTGGAACCTTGGGTGACGTTGTGACTCTACTCTTGTAATTGCGTCAACACTTAAAGTCATATCCCTATTGTATATGTATACAAAGAGAGTCTGATGATTAGGGAAATTGGATACCTTTTGACTAGAGCTTGGTTCAGCTTAGAATTTTAGGATTTCTAAAATCGAGAGTTCTTGAACGGATCAAATCTTGTATTCACATGCACAGTCAGAGGTTAACCCAACTTATTCATTCTTTATTTGCTCGAGGACTAGCAAAGTTTAAGTATAGGGGGGGTGATGAATCCACGATTCATCATCTCAATATCTGATCTTAGCAAAATCACCGAGTAAAATTCCAGAAAAATGTACATAAATTCATTAAATTAACAAAATGTCTCTTGTAAATAAAACACACTAAATATTAGACTGTAAAAAATAAGTTACACATAAAAAGCCGCAAAAATAAAGGAGTTTTATACATGTAAATAGCCTAAAACTTCATGTATTTTTAATAATTTCATTTCAACTCCTTTTTGGCTAATTCTTTCTCTAACATGTTCAGATCAATGTATACAACAATATAAAAATACAAAACAAACTTTACCTCAAATAAATGCTCCTAGATCCTAAAGGGAAAAGGCCGTAAAAACCAACTTCCAAGCCAAATTCCCGCTCCGTATGAACTCCAAATTCACCAACTCACTTTTAAAGTTCAAGTTAGAAAATTATCTATCCAACGGAAGTGGTTCATTAAAATCGGAGCTCATTTGCAAAAGTTGGGTTTTGGGACCTAGATGTACATTGTATATTATGTATATGTTCATTCTTTCTTCATTTTTTATTTTTCCTTTCTTAATTATTAAAATACAAAAAAAATAATGGTGGTGTTGTATTTTGATTGTAGTATTTTATTGTATTTTCTTATTGTACATAGCTACTATTAAAAAGATAAAAAAATATAAAATAGAAAAGCAAACAAAAAATTGTACATGTTGTATATCTTCTTTTGTAAATTCTCCACTATTTCTCTTCTCTTTTTATTTTTTATTGTATTTAAAGTAACATGCTTTATTTATTTATTTATTATTTTTCCATTCTCTACAATAACTTCCATTCTACCACCAACCTCCATTCCACTCCATATTCTTCATCCAACCTCCCATTCAACTCCACCAATAATATAACCTCCGATTCAACTCCACCAATAATCTAACTTCTCAATTAACACCACCACCATTCTAACTTCCCTTTCTCTTCTCTTTATATTCATTTGAACATCCTCATTTTTTCCCATCCGCCATTCTTATAGAAAAAGGAGAGAGCTTGGAACGTGGTGTTGATGACAGCGACGAAGCATCTTCCTCAAGCGACGACCTCCTTCAGGCGAGATCCGCGGAGCTCCGCTCCGCGTCACGAGTTCCCTATCGAGCTCGCGTAGCTTCTCCGATTTTGATTTCGCCAATCGGATCGAAGCGACGACAGGAGTCCAGCGTAGCTGCTCCGAAAATCCGGCGAACATCAGGTAAGTTGTCTCTCTACTTCTCCTTGTCATTTTATTTTATCTAATATTTTATTTTCTTGTTGTCTTGGTCATCAACATCATTTTTTTATTATCACCATATCATTACTTATCATTTCCATCACCACCTTCCCCACCACATTTTTTATCTTTTGCATTTCATCACAATCATATCCTTTTCCTCACCGCTACCATCATCATCATAGCATCCACAAATCTCATTTACCATTTCCCCTCCCTTTTTGCATACATATTTGTTTCCTTCTTATAAAAAATTTTAAAAAAATGAAAATTAAAACTAAAGAAAAAAATTATTACAAAAAATCAAAATTAAAAAATAACGGAAGGAGGAAGGAGGCAGCAGTCGCCGCCCCTCCCCCTCCAGTCGGTTTCCACCGCCGCTCCGCCCAGCCGCCGCGGTCGACGTCGCTACCCACCTCGCACGGGCGGCGCCCCCACAACAGTTGTTGCTCCGCCGTGCGCCCCGCCGGCGGTTCCGCCCGCTCCTTCCCCTCGACCACGCGCGGTCCTCCTCCATCGCGCAGCGCGTGGCCGCGTGATCGCCGTCTCCACCGCGGGAGCCCACCGCCCAGCTGACCCCAGCGCCTCCGCCGCCCCCTCCTCGCCACTGACCTTCGCCGCCGCAGACGCCATCTTCCCTCGTGTTGGGTTCATCTCCATGCCCTACCTTGCAACAACGAAGAAGAAGGTCTACTCAATTTTTTTAATGTAAAAATTGCATTGTGAATATTTTATATTTCCATTATTGCAAAAAGGTCCCTGTACATGTTTTATTGTAAATATTGTTTTCTGAATTTGCAAAGACACCCCTCTATTAACATTTTAATTTGGACTTATATTTTGCATCGTTTTATTCAAGCAAAAATAACATGATGTTGAGCAATAAATTGTGTACCTCCTGAATATTTTCTTGTATTTTTTTGATATTTGGATAATAATTAAAATTGTCTAACTGAAATATTACATAATTTACCCATGCTGTGCAATTAAATTCATATCGGATACATAGTTGCTCTAAATATTCTACAAAAATTAGGAATGATGCATTGATAAGTGCTTAATTTACTGTCCAAATTTCATCCAAATTGGAGTCATCTTGTGCCTGAAATAAATTGTAGAGTGATTTTAGTATTTAATTTTTAATTAAATCCACGTACAACCTTTTTGCGAAATTTCAAATCTACCGGATTGATCATCTAAATATCTTTCTGAGATAATTCGCACTCTGATCAATTTGACATTGTGGATTAATTAGGAATTATTTACTCACTGTCACTCTGATTTCACTAAAAAATCCATAAAAAATTCATAATTTGTCAAAAAATCCAAAAATATTACTGTAGCTTCCTTGTATCATGTTTATGTTTCAGTAATTTTTTCATGATTTTTGCTTACTGTTTGTGTGATAAATTGCGAAAACCCCATAAAAAGTTTGTATTTTTCATTGTTGCATTTTAACCCATAAAAATACAAAAAAATGTGTCTTGCATTCATCACTGGATTAGGATTCTAGGAAAAATATAATTTAAATCAAAAGTTGTCCATATTGTATGGATAGTACTAAATCATTCCAGCTTCAACACGGTCAGAAAACATGTTTTTTTGATTGTCACAGACGATTTCTTCCAAGTAATCATCCATATCGAAGACAGAAACATTCTTTCAAAAGAAATACAATTGATCTTTCAGATCCTCCACCAATTAAGACAGGCGATATGATATTATCGTACTTGGAACAATTAGAAAAATCAGCCTTAGAAAATGGAGATAAAACAAAAAACCTTCCTGGTTTTGGTGACAGTCATAATTGGATTAAGAAGAGTATATTTTGTGAGTTACCATATTGGAGTAAGTTACTGATACGACACAACTTAGATGTTATGCATATAGAGAAAAATGTGTTCGATAACATCTTCTACACTGTAATGAATGTAACCGGTCGATCAAAAGATACAGTAAAGTCTTGTCGTGATTTACAACTCATATGTAATCGCCCAGAATTGCATATCAAGGAGCATGATAGTGGAAGGGTTGAAGTTCCAAAAGCAAAGTATACTTTAGATAGAAATCAAGTTAAGCTTGTTTGTGAATGGACAAGTAAATTGAAGTTTCCAGACGGATATGCATCAAATTTTTCCAATTTGGTCGATCTGAAGAAGTTTACATTTAAGGGAATGAAGAGTCATGACTGCCATGTTTTTATGGAAAGATTACTACCGTTAGTGTTCAGAGGATTGTTACCAAAAAATATTATCGATGCTCTTTCAGATGTAAGCAGATTTTTCCAGGTGTTATGCTCGTCACGCATACACCGCATGGAGATGGAATATCTTCAAAAAAATATTTCTGTGATTATGTGTAACCTGGAGAAGATATTTCCCCCGTCATTTTTTGATTCGATGGAGCATCTGATGATTCATATTCCATGGGAAGCAAAAGTTGGTGGACCAGTAAAATATCGTTGGATGTATCCGTTTGAAAGGTAAATAAATGTATTGGAATGTCATTCCTTCTTTACTATTTGGTCTAAATGTTTAACATATTTTCTTATAGGTTTATGTTCTTTCTTAAAAGAAAGGTCCGAAACAAAAGTAAAGTTGAAGGATCTATAAGTTCACAATATATATATGAGGAAGTCGCAACATTCTGCGCAAGATATCTTCCAGAAGATGTGGAGACTATCCACAATAGATGCGGGAGGAATGAGACAATTTCTTCCGATGAAGAACCTTGTATCAGTATCTTTCGGCCATCCACTCATCTAATAGGCAAAGCAACTGAACGTTTCTTATCGAAACAAGAGAAGGATGCTGCAGAGTTATACGTATTAGACAATTGCGAGGAAATAACACCATATGTTCAGTAAGTATTTGAATTGCTTTATGTATATATTCATTACAAGTAATGAATATTTTTCTCTTATAAATTGTAGGGAATTTAGACAGAAAATTATGGAGGAAAATCCTATGTATTCAGATGAAGAAGTTTTAAGCACTTATAGAAATCAATTTCCAGCGTGGTTTAAAGACCGATCAAAACAGTTGGACGGTGGCGATTTCTATTCTCATATTATGAAATATTTTGGAGAAGGACCTGTTTATAAGGTTCGATCGTACAACTCATGTTACAGTAATGGGTATCGTTTTCATACCTTAAATTCCGGTAAATATTTGACAACTCAAAATCATGGAGTGATGGTGCGCGGATCTTGTTATGAGGAAGATCATCTGAATTATTACGGAATTTTAAAGGAGATTATAGAAGTGGAATATAGTATACCAGGCTTGAATAAAGTAGTTCTTTTCTTGTGTGATTGGTATGAACCCAATGGAGATGTAGTACTTGATAAAAGAAATAACATTGTCGACGTGGTGCAAAGGAAATTTATACGCAGATTTGAACCATTCGTATTAGCATCTCAAGCGGATCAAGTATGTTATCTACCACAAATATCAAAGAAGAGAAAGGGCATTGAAACAGTAACTGTTGTGAAGATAAATTCTCGAAGTTATATCTCCAATGATTCCAGTAATCAGGAAGATGACATAGATGAAGCATTTACACCGACAAATGAAAGAATAGACTTAACGGAAGAAGTTCCAGTAATCGAGTCGATTCGATTGGCTGATAATGAAGTTTTGTGTGTTGACTTACAAGATGATACGGACTCCAGTAATGATTTTTCAGAAAACTCAGAAAATGAAGAAATATCATTTAATCCCACCGAAATAAGTGAAGAAGATTAGTTGTAAGTATTAGTATACAATTATAATTGAATTAACTAAAATCATAAATAATAACTATGTAATGCATCATTATTACAGTCATGGCAGGTTTTGGACGTGGTGGGTCGCATGGATCACATAGATCCAATCGTCCTTCTTCCTCAGACACACCTTCTTCCAGTAGGCAGCCCACCCCAGATGTTGCTCCTGATTCACAGTCCGACGAGGTTCGCCGGGTGATAGCTTACTACGAGTCTCTTGGTTATCCTCCGCCGCCCTTTTACGTAGGAGGCTATGGAGAGCCATCTACCTCAGCAGCCCCTACAGGATTCCCAGTCCAGGTCCCCATACCAGCCCGGACATCGATGGGTTCTGACTCTCCTTCTTTTGGACGGCCGAGCACATCCGTGCCTTTACCCACTGTAGTTGGACAGAGGTCGGCGTCCCACCCTTTGTTGGAGGTTACGGCTGATGGGAGGTAAAAATTTTATAGATTTTATCTTTAATTATTTTCCAAATTTTTTTAAATTGTATGGAAGTTAAATTTTTTAGTAAATGCAGGGATTTTTTGAACAGCAACAGGGTGGCAAAGGAGATAACCAACATAATAAAGACACACTTGACTTCCATGCAATTTAGGTGGTGTCGCTTCCCTGCTGCAGAGCAGGAGAGACTTTTTGACATGTTTCTGGTAAGAAATGTTTCTTATAAGTGATACAGAATTTTTTGATCAAGTTTTTGGAATCTTATAAATTGTTATTATTTTTCAGAGTACGTTTTGCCTTGGCATTGGTCTGGGGAAGGAGGTTTATCGTAGAGCCTTCATTCGCTTGGCAGAAAAGAGAATGAGCGATACATTTTTCAAGGCAAGGAGAGACTCGCATGCGAAGACGGGATGCGAGGAGATGAATTTTGAGGAGATGAAGAGGTTCCTGCCGTCATGGTGTACGGAGGATAGGTATTATACTTGTCAAATAATTTTTATTACACTTTTTAAAATAATCAATTATCATAACGTAATCCTTGCAGATGGGCCGATTTCTGTGATGCATTCGTTGCGGATGATGAGTTCGGACGAAGATCTTCGGCGGGGAAGACAAACCGCCAAAAACTAAGGATCAAGTCTACCAGTGGCTCTAAAAGCCACAATCAGATTAGAGCGGAGATGGTATTACGATTTAAAATTATTTTTTGGAGATCTACTTTAATATAATTCAATGTCAGAGTAGATCTTAAAAAAAATTTCAGGCTGCTAGGTTGGAAAGGGAACCCTCTTTTCAGGAGTGGTGGTCGAGGTCCCACATGAGTGGGAGAGAAGGAGAGTCGCAATGGTCCACTCCTGAAGCCAGACAATTGTTGGTAAGTCTATCAATTTATTTAAAATTAATTGATATATTATAACATATTTATATATATGGTAAACTTTGTATTTCAGGATCGTTATCTGGCACTATCTGCAGATAAATGGGGTGTCGATCCAACTGGAGAGCGACCACCATTTGATAAAACGATCTGGAAGCAGGTATATATGGATAAATATTAACTTACTATATTTATTTCTAATATATACTTTTATATTAAAAATTGAAAAACTTATAAGGTGTTGGAGGAGAGGGACGTTGTGGCGAATAGGAAGCAGACGCTTGGTGGTCTTCCTCCATATTATGTGGAGGAACATCGTCACTCCTATTCTGCATACTCTCAGCCGTCGTATACGCAACCACATCCGTCCCAATCAACAGTTCCAATGGAGTCGCAGATGGCGATGATGGTGGAGCAGGTGACGAAGCTCCGAGAGGAGTTCACGGCGTACATGTAAGTATTCTTCTTATAGAATGAGTAATACAATTAAATTTCTATACTACAAAATGCATTTAATAGATAAATATCTTCCATATATAATATAGGTCGCAAGGGCGTGCATCTCAACCTGAAGAGATTGAATCTGATCACGAAGAGGAGGAGGAGAACGACCCTGAAGAAGAGGCACGCATGTATGCGAGGTTCAAAGAAAAGGAGAAAGAAAAAAAAGAAATCAAAGCAGGGTTTAGTCTCCAAATTTTTTAGATCAAAGAAGAAGTAAATTTTTGGTGGTTTGTAACTGTATTTTCTTTTAAACTTTTAGAACATCTTTTAATTTATATGAACTTTGTTGGCGTTGACTTGTTTGTAATATTTAGATCTTATATTAGATTATTTATTTCTGAATTCATGTATATTGCGTTCCTTTAAATTTTTAGTGCTAGTTATCTTAATCTACGATCTGCTATAATACATATATCCTTAGGAAGATACCTGCAGTGGTTTATTGGCAGGGTATACAGGTTCGACGGGGCGTCAAAACCCTGTCGAACCTGTATATTTTTTCCTGGAAATCACTTTGGGCGAGCACATGTGCTCGCCCGGTGCTCCGTGTGTAATCGCAGATTATAGAGAAGGCGATCACACGAGCGAGCACATATGTGCACGCCCGACGGCGGGGGAGCACATAGCGTCCCATTGTGCTCGCCCACCACCCGTAGCGACTCTCAGATCAGCGAGCACGACCTTAACGAGCACATGTGCTCGCCCACTCGTCAGGCGTGCACATGGCGTGCACTAGGCGTGCACATAACGAGCTCTTATGTGCACGCCAATCCCGCCTTTTTTTGTAGTGTTTGGCTGAATTGGAATTATTTGACATTGAAATTTATTTGGCCTTGTTGTGTGCTTTCTTAGTATCTTAATTCACCCGCATTTGCATTCGCATTTCATTTGGCATTAGAAAAAAAAATCTAAAAACAACCGCATCTGGAAATCTACATCTAAACTTTTAAATTAGACCCAAGTTGTTCCTTTGCCTCCCTGAGTTCGACCCCGGACTTGCCCGGGATATAAATTAAGCCGAGACACTCTTCACGGAGATTTTCTCTCGGTTCTGACTAAATCGCTAAGTACACGTGCTACAATGTGACCAAATTCATCATCGTATTTAGCGACTCGTCAGTCATCATTGAAATTGACTTGCTTATTAGATAAGATCAAAGTTTAATAATTATATCTCATTTTTCTAATGACACTTGCAATTGGTTGCATATGTTTTTTAGAAGACTAGAAATTTGATCTTAAGGTTTAATAGTCATCCATTGATATTAATGTAGTGGTTGCAACCATCTCTGTTGGATAGATTATTGGACATGCGAGCCCACGGCGAGCCATTATGCAATAAATGTTATTGCAAATATCATTCCCTGATCTGAAATGAAGAATGAATAATTTGCATAATAGGTCCCTTAGTACAATTAGGGTTATGTACCATGGCCATCTTGATGATCATACAGCTGTTGATTCAACTGTTGAATCATAGAGGCTGGTGCTTGGATGAATATCTAAAGAGTTGGATTGAGGACTCATCAAGCACCGTCAAATGATTGTTAAGAGATGATCTCTAGCCTGAGTAGGAGATGGCAATCCTTATCTCTAAAGGCTGATATCTGACCGACCTCTTGATGCAGGTCCTCTGCATAGGAATAGAGATTCGGAGGTGTCAGATTAGTTAAGTCAAGGAGTTGACTTAATGAGATCGAGATAACCAAAGTCCTACATCGTATGTTGTCACGATACATGCATGCATCCTCTGACCGGAGACAGATGTGTTACTATATATTTGAGTATGTACATTTGGCATACTAATAGGTTGATGACCTAACCAAGGTCTATACACCGACGCATTGGTGTGCATATAAGGGCATATGAGTAATACGATCTCTCAAAAAGATCATACAGGTTCAGTTACTGAACCGAAAGACATGAGCTCACTCATGAGATATTGGGAAGAATCAAATTCCGTGCGCACGGTCGTCTCGCGTTGGAAGCTTGACTAAATTTGTTGGTTTGATATATACTTTTAGAAAGTATATGATCAAGACCTAGGTATGATATGCTTTTGGAAAGTATATGATCGATACCGATTCCCAATGATCGAATGAGAAACTTACAGATAAAACCATAAAGTAGACAGTATAAAGTTGATCCAATACTTCAGGTTTATTCTGAGTCTTCCAGTATACAGGATGTAAAGGTATTGGGAATACCTGAGGGTGATGTGATCATAAACGATTGTATAACCATGACGCTTCCATTCCTAGGGAGTGATGAAACGGGTCTGGATTTTAGTGACTCCTCTCGGTAGAGAAGTAATCTGATCTTAGTCCAAATGTTGGACATTGATCTGAATGTGATTCAGATGCAATGAGAAGATTAGATTTGCGGTCTTGATTTAATCAAGCATCTATGGGAGGCCCGCGATCTGGATTTGAGATATGATCTCAATATCCAAGTCACTATATGTGGAACAATACAATCGCCATGTCCTTATCTCCAAGTATTCGCGGAGAAAGTGCATTATCCTTGAAGGAGTTCATGGATAATTCTATTGTTAATAATATGTATCCGAGCATTGATAAAATAGATAATTAAATGTGATTTAATTATCATGATGAATTCAAAAGAGAGCTGTCTTAGATAATTGAATATGATTTGATTATCAAACATGAAAATAATGTGAATGTGATTCATATTATTTGGGCACATGAGAATAGAGATCCAAGATGATTAAATGTGATTTAATTATTATGGATATGAATAATGTGGATAGCAATATCCATATTAGTCATATATATTATAAATGTGATTTATAATATATAAGAGAGAGCTATTTGTAATTTACATTTGTTAATTAAATGTTAATGTGAATTTGATTCACATTGGACATTGAATTGAAAATGTAACTTATATTTTATTTTGGGTTGTGAATATGATTCACAAATTTTATAATGGCAAGATTGCAATATCTACAAAATAATTGTGAATTATTTTTGTAGAATAATTTGCAACAAAAGTTGTTGCATAATCTTAGAGATTACAATATAGAGATGAGAGCCACCTTCCATATATATGGAGTGGACGGCCACCACTCCTATTAGGAATGTGTGGCCGTCCCCTCCTTCCAACATGGAAAGAGGCACTCTCTCTCCTATAATCTCCAAGAGATCTTGATTTAATTTTCAATGGATAGTTAGACTGCATATTTTCAGTGGGAGAGCCCTTAATGTTATAGAATGTCTCTATGACCTAGATGTTAGAATACACTCATTGTTTATTTCTAAATGTTGGAATTAAACATGAATTCTGGAATAGGCCTATCATAAAGAGTTATAATAGATATTTTTCAGATAATAATCTGACATATGGAGGACTCTACTAAATTAGAAAATTAATGAATGGTTCATTAACATTTCTAGTACTGAAAATTAAACCTTTGAAGATCAATAGGAGGATAAAGATCATTTGACAATGATCTGACATCAAGCCTTGGGCATATGTTTATTGATGATATCAATAGACTAGTAAGAGATGAAACTTTAGATTGTCTGAAATTTCAAATCTTACATACTCGTGAATATTGTATTTAAAGTAAAATGTCTAATATACCCTTCTCTGGGAATGGTGTTAGATGACAGGGTATTCAAGATCTCGTACATATTGATGTATGTAGATCATTTATATCATGATAAACATTGATGATATGTGATGTCATTTGATGATTATTTATGATATGAGATAAGTTCCTTTCACCTTAGAAACCTTTGAAATGTTCAAAGATTTCATAATTTTGGTTTAGAACCAAAGTTTGAAGGATGAAATGAATTTGATCTAGCATAGGTATCATGTACCTATTAGATGAATTCATGGAATACCTTATGAAGAAAGGAATATCATTCCTATCTCAATCCTCCTAATGCACCTAAACTCAATGGAGTTGTACGGAGATACAATTGATCATGTACGACATGATTTGATCAATGATGAATATTAGTAAATTACCTCTTAGTTTCCAAGGTATATATGTAGTAGAGACTACAATGTATATACTTAATAAGGTTCCATGCAAGTAAGCTGGAATCTAGCACCATAGAGTGCCACCTCATTAGGAAAATAAAGGATGGTATTGGATACCTACTTTATGACCTTGAGATTCTTAAAAGATCTCATATCTGCGAATGTGATTCTTAGAGGATGTGACTCTTGAGAATCAAGATGGAAATGAAGTAAAGGAACTCATTTAAACTTGAGAAGATAATAAGGCTCCAGAAATTGGAAAATAAAAGGATAATTAAAGATGAAACACCAATACCTCTTTAAATGAGTTTGAGGATGAATTCCATGTATCAGTTAAGTCTGAAAATGATTGGACTTCATGTGATGAAGCTCCTGAGGATCATGTCATGGAAAGATGGATTTTAGCAATAAAATCTAAAGTAGACTTCATATGCATGTGTTATATATGGACCCTCGAGGATCCACATATATGGGTAAGACCTGTTAAGGTATAAATGGATTTTCAAGAGAAAGACATAACTCATGAGAAGGTAGAGACCTTCAAAGCACGACTCATATCCACAAGATACACACGAAGAGAAAACATCATTTGCGGTGAGACTTGCTCTTCGGTGACATTGCTTAAGCCCATTAGAATATTGCTAACTATAGCTACACAACTTGACTTTGACATCTTCAAGATGGAAGTCAATATTGCATTCTTCAATGCATACCTCTGTAAGGATATTCATATGAAGTAGCCCCATGACTTCATGGATGAGGAAATCAGGGTGTGCAAGCTTAAGAAACTCCATCTATGGACTCACATAAGCTTCTTATAGTTTGAACATTGGACTAGATGAAATTATAAATGTTACGATTTCAGATAGAATCTTGATGAACCATAAGAAGCTTTGTGGGAGTGTCATTGTATTCATCGTGCTAAATGTAGACGATATCCTAATCATTTGGAATGAGTTAAGGGTAATAATAAGTATTTTATAATCTGTTTATTCCATACAATGACTATGGTCTCATGGATACCTCTTGGATCTTAGTTCTGAAGATGTTCAGAAGCGAAGAGAAGAGGGTATTGGAACCGTCACATTTGTGCTACACTTGGACATATTCCATTTTCTGGAAAATTCAAAAAAAAAGCTTCCTTTCCTTAAGATATGGTACTGACCTATCTGAAGGGATAGCACCTCAAAGAGTTGAGGAAGTGAATGCTAAAAACTGCTTGCCCTTGTGCATTAGTTACGAGAATCCGAGTGTATGCTAGATGTGTACAAAAGCCAGATATCTGCCCTGAAGAGGGAGTAGTAAATTGTTACTAACAAAACAATTAATTGCAGTAATAACAATATCTTCAAAGAGGACAAGACTTTCGAGACAGTGATCTCTAAGTCTTATCCTCAAAAACTTAAGGCTTTATAGATAGTGATCTAAAAGGTCTTAACTACGAATACTTAGGCATAGAGATCTCCAGGAATATGGGTATTTTGACAAGGATTATGGAAATAGTAGTTATAATAATTATTAAGTTATAGTGTCAAGGACACTATAACTGACAAAATTGAGTATTGGTTGCATGAGACGCGACATTCGCATTGGATGCAAGCACTGTTACTAGGGATATGCAAGTGTCGTAAAAGGACTTGGCATAGTCTCTCAGAAATAGATTGATTGATCAGCTTACCTAGCTATATTAAATAGCTTATGATTGTCACATAATATTTAGCTATATATTAAATAGCTATATTAAATAGCCCAATAATGACTCTTTGGCTAGTAGGAGATTGTTGGACATGCGACCCCACGACGAGCCATTATGCAATAAATGTTATTGTCAATATCATTCCTTGATATGAAATGAAGAATAATTAATTTACATAATAGGTCTCTTAGTACAACTAGTGTTATGTACCATGGCCATCTTAATGATCATTAAGTTGTTGATTCAATTGTTGAATCATAGAGGTTGGTGTTTGGATGAATATCTAAGGAGTTAGGTTGAGAACTCATCAAGCACCATCAAGTGATTATTAAGAGATGATCTCTGACCTGAGTAGGAGATGGCAATACTTCTCATTAGGTTGATATCTGACCGACCTCTTGATGCATGTCCTCTACATGGGAATAGATATTCAGAGGTGTCAGATTAGTTAGGTCAAAGAGTTGACTTAACGAGATCGAGATAACCAAAGTCATATGTCGTATACTGTCACGATATAAGCACACATCCTCTGACCGGAGACAGATGTGTTACTATATCTCTAAGTATGTACATTTGACAGACAAATAGGTTGATAACCTAACCAAGGTCTATACACCGGCACGTTGGTGTGCATGCAAGGGCATGCGAGTAATACAATCTTTCAAAGGGATCATACGGGTTCAGTACTGAACCGGAAGACATGAGCTCGCTCATGAGATATTGGGAAGAATCAACTTTCATGCACGGTCGTCTCGCTTTGGAAGCTTGACTGAATTTGTAGTTTTGATATTGTTTTTGGAAAGTATATGATCAATACCTAGGTATGATATATGCTTTTGGAAAGTACATGATCGATATCGACTCCCAATGATTAAATGAGAAACTTAGTGATAAAATCCTAAAGTAGACAAAAATAGATCTTAAACTTCAGGTTTATTCTTGGTCTTCCAGTATGTAGGATGTACATGTATTAGGAGTACCTGAGGGTGATGTGATCATAAACGATTGTATAACCATGACACTTCCATTCCTAGGGAGTGATGTAACATTTTTGGATTTTAGTGACTTCTCTCAGTAGAGAAATGATCTAATCTTGGTCCAAAATGTTGGACATTGATCGGAATGTGATTCAGATGCAATGAGAAGATTAGATTTGCATTCTTGATTTAATCAAGCATCTATGAAAGGTCCACAAGATCTGGATTTGAGATGTGATCTCAATATCCAAGTCACTATATGTGGAACAATACAATCGCCATGTCCTTATCTCCAAGTATTCGCGGAGAAAGCACATTGTCCTTGAAAGAGTTCAAGGATAATTTTATTCTTGATATTATATATCTGAGCATTGAGAAAATTGATAATTAAATGTGATTTAATTATTGTGAATAATATCAATTTGGATCATATTATAAGGAGAGTTATCTGAGATAACTAAATGTGATTTAATTATCAAGGATGTGAATAATGTGAATGTGATTTATATTATTTGGGCACTTGAGAATAGAGATCCAAGATGATTAAATGTGATTTAATTATCATGGATATAAATAATGTGGATAGTATTATCCATATCAATCATATATATTATAAAATGTGATTTATAATATATAAGAGAGAGCCTATTATGATTTATATTTTTAATTAATTATTGATGTGAATTGGATTCACATTGGACGATTAATTAAAAATTTAATTTACAATTTATTTTGGGTTGTAAATGGGATTCACAAATTTCCAATGACATGATTACACTGTTCACAAGATAATTATGAATTATTTTTTTGAGATAATTTATAACAATTTTTGTTGTAAATCTTGGAGATATCATGAGATAATGAGATCTCATAAGATAATGATATCTCATGAGATGATTGGGTAGCCCCCCTTAGGGATATGGTTTGTCTCGTCATTATCTCCAAGGACAATTGATTAATTTGATTTGAAATTAATTATATTGATTTATCGACATACATTAAATTAAATTAATTATTATTGTGTTTTCATAACAAGATCATGGCCATAGAAAGAAACACAAATCAATCTCATCCATTGGATTTGTGTGTACATGGATTGAAATCCATGGATCACAAAATATTATATAAGAAGAGGCACCCCTTTCTCTTCAAGTAACATCATCGACAATCTCTCTTTCTCTCTCTCATTCTCTACATGCCATCTATCTCTCTGTCTCTCTCCCTTGGGTGGCCGTCCTCTCTATACTAGAGAGAAAGTCACCATCGTCGCAACATCCTCGTTATGCTGTCGGATTGCTTGCTCATGGATCTCAGTCTCCTTCGGTACGCCTTGCTCGTAAAGAAGATGTTGGATCTCTTGTGATGAGATCAAGAGATTCGCCGCTTGGATAATCAACATGGATGGCGAGGAGCATGCGTCTCATCAACGTGCTCGCAAGCGTCTCCTCCATTGGATCAGACTTGAGACAGGAGGTCTCTTCGTTTAGAGACTTGATCGCAACCATGCTCCAAGAAGTAAACCTTATACTTGTTTGTGGTTTAGATAAAATGATCTAAGAAGTGTTCTCAGATCATATGGTTTCATCACCTTAATTTTTTTAATTCCGCTGCCTAGAGCCACTAGTGTTACTAGTCGCTCCTGATCGCATTCGATGCGATCCTCACGCTTCCGCGATGCGCTTAAGGATCTTTCCATATCCTTCATATTAATATGACCAAAATCAGTTTGTTTATATACACACTTAATCTCAAATATGCAACTTCCACTATATGCTTCAATATATAGGTGACATCACCTTTCTATGCAGGTGAGGGAGGAGGTCGTTGAAATGTGAACTTGGGTCAATTTATTAGGGATGTGACATTGATTAACAACCACTCCAACTTGATTATATTCTTTTTAGCCAGGTTAACGATGATATGGAGATTTGCTCTTGATCTTCGCATCATGCATCCAGTATTAGTTCCACTCATCAATTTCTTTACTATAATTTTCATTGAGAGCAAAAACAATTGTCAAAAGATTAAAGCCTTGTTGCAGAACTCGGAGATGACGTTAGAGGGATGAATTTTGAGCCACTTTTTAGATATGATTGTTCGGTTGTATCGAAGTTAACTCTATTAAGAAATCACACATTCTTGACTAAGCAGGGGGAACTATAATAAGAATGAAAGTATAAGGTATATCCCAACTTCAAGGAGATAACATTCTGTGGAAGGGAAGGACTATAATAGCTCTCCTTTTCAAAGAATTGAATTTATTAAGCATTCGAAGTCTAAATGTGGCATCTTCCATGTTTCTGGGGAAAATACTAAACTATAGCTCACATGTGGAAGTCCAACCTCTGACAATATCTCAATCTAAAAAAGGCACAATAGAAGCGTGGATTCAAACAAAGGATGATCAATGTAACCTACACCCCATTGTTGCTCTCATAACTTCGAGCAATCGAACTCCCTAAATCAACATGAGAACATGAGAGATCTTGTGCAAACATAGACATGTCAATTAGAAGAATCATATAGAGACGGAGGGGCAACCACAAGCTCGCCAATCCGAAGAGGTGGGAGGGCTCTAATGATGCTCGAATATAGGGCAAAATCACATGAAATCTGCGGTAAGATGGAAGGGGACATTGTATCTCTAAGATCTCATTTCCTCGGTTTCTTCATCCACAAAGAATGACACACTCGACACTCCACTCATGATGCGAAACTGCACATGAGGATGACCTCATCCTTATCTACTCAGTGACGGCTTTGGATCGCCGATCTAACACGCTTTGGCAAGCTCCAGTAGTGCTTCCACAAGGGGGAGGAAGGAGGAGGGGTTGCTGCTATTGGTTTAGGCATCTTGAGAAGAGAAGTGGGATTTTGAGGTTTTTATGTGAGTTAACTTCGGATTCGGATCTTGGTTCGGATCTGGATTTGACCGAACCCTGACTCGCTAAAATGATCGTAACTCAGGCTCCCGGACTTGTATTTTTCCATTCTTGGACTCGTCGGAAAGGTCTCGACGAGCTCTATGCGATTGAGTGCTTAATCAATTTTTTGGTCATTAGATAAGAGTAGTTTTTAAGAAGAATTTTAGATTTGAATGATGAGGGATTTCACACTGAGTGGTTGCCTCGCGTGAGGCAACTGACGTAAATGGGAGAAGGTAGTGGTCGGTGAAATGGTACGACGCTCCGGAGGAACAGTTAGGAAGTAGGGGATGATGCATGCATCGTCTTATGAAGATCAGACGATCCTTTGTTTGGATGTAAGTGAGTGGCTCTGGTCGCTCTGATCAGATAATTAGAGGGATTAGAGAGAAGTTTGTATAAAAGAGGCAGGTGAGGTGGAAGCATCAGATTGGGCCACATGGACTAATCATAAAATTAGAAAAATAATAAAAAAATGTTAATTGAAAATAAAATAGTCAGAAACATCAAATCAAAAAGTAATCAAGATGAAAGTTGTTGATCTTTTGGAGATATACAACTTTCATGTAGACCTCAAGATCTTAGTACATCATAGATACATAATATTATTTTTGCATTTATTTTTGATGAATTAAAAACACATATTTTTATTTCTTTTTTATTATTTTTATTATTTTTATTTTTGATTTATGTTTAACGTACTATTATATAAAATATTAATCTAATTTTTATTTCATTTTAAATAAGAAGAAAGGACATAAAATAATACAATAATGTAATTATTTATAAACAATAATTAGTGTTAGTTAATTGCAGAATATTAAATGTTGATATTGATCAATTAATAATTAATTAAATTGAATAGTTTAAATTAAAGAGATAATAAGTTAAAATAATGATAATAGATCGTGGATTTATCAAAGAGCTAAATGAAGATGTTTATATGGACTAAACTAAAGATCATAATAAAAGAGAATATAGTATGTGAATTAGCAATTTTAATACATGGATTGAAATAAAGTTCTTGTCAATGATATGTAAAGTTTAATGACATCATTACATCTTATAATTAGATAAAAATATTGTAGATTGCGTATTTAAATGAAGGTTAGTAAGGGTAAGTTTACTATATCATTTTTATATGATGATGATATATTTGTGTGATACCCTTGGGTTCTGTACACTCGATAATCCAATCCATACAACTCCACATTCGAAGCATGAAACTAAGAGAGAAGCATAACATAAAAGACAACCCCCAAGATTTTTTAGTTTTAGAAATTTTTTGCTAATTTTAGACCTGAATGCAATTTTATAAAGCATTGATCTATTCTCTATAATTTTTACAATTTTGAATTTTAAATTCCTGCCATATCTGACCTTTTATTCTGTAGTTTTCATTAAGTTCATTTTACTCCTACATGTACCTTTCTACAATTACTTGATTTTTTTGTGTCTCACGAAACTTAAACAAATTATTTTTTTATTAAAGCATTAGAAAATGGAAAAATTTCTTTTCAATCCAGATACTTTTGAGTAATTACAAAGATGCTCTTGGTTTAGTTTATTTGCATCCAAGTCCCTAGATTTCTTAAAAAAATTACATATATGCCCCCAAACACTTGAAAAATTCACCAAAAAGGTAGAAAAATTTGAAAATTTCTGAAAATTCATGTACGATCCTAATGATGTCTAAAATTTAATGACACGGGTGTCAATATATTTTAAGGTCTAGCAATTAAAAGAAAAATATGATTTGATTTGATTCAATAAAGTTGAAAATACCTTTGTAAATACAATAAAAATTCATGTAGAATGTTTGAGTCCCTATGGACCAGTCCTCTACTTGACCCATGCTTATTTTAATATATGTTGGCTTGTAGTTGTAATTAAACTATTTTAAATCACTCATGAAACTCTGATGAATCCATGATTCATTAACTTTTCTGTCACATTTTGTCTTAAAACCCTTAACAAATACATGTAAATATTCATTAATTCTCATATTTTAACAAAACAATATTCATGTATAAATATTCACTTTTAACCACTAAAATCATGTAAATAAATAAAGAACCAGAAAAATAAAGAAAAGGCAGATTGAATATATGTATATATATATGCAATATGACTTAAATATAAATATAGCTGTAAGATATATTTATAACCTAACCCCCGAGACCAAGTCAGCATGGATTGGTCGACAAACCAATAAGTAGGGGGAGATAAGGAAAGAAAACCAGAGAAAAATAATTTAATACACACAAATACACCCTTCATTATTTATAAAATAAATACAAAGCTTCAAAGAATTTTAATTATTTCATATTAACATATTTTTCACCAAACTCTTCTCCTAATTATTCCTAAAAATATATATAAAAATATAAAAATAAGTTAAAAATATTACCGTGTATATATGCCAAGAAACCCAGCCTACAAATTATCAAAATCTCAACTTCCGAACATCATAACTTCTTTATACGAACTCCAATTTCACTCTACTCACCTTTAAAGTTCATAAAATAATATCCTCTAATTAATAAAGGTGGTTTCATCGAATTCGGAGTCCGTTTGCAAAATGTCGGTTTTGGGACCAAAAGACAAAGGGGTTTCTGGGCTATTTATTTTATGTAACACACACTATTTATTATTTTATTCACTTTATAATTTTTAAATTATTTCATGATCTTGTAGTTTCTACATAAATTATTTCATAATTTTTGGAGACTATTTATTATTTTAATAAAATCAAACACCCCAAAACATAGGTATAAATGACCTATATAGATACTAACTCTATTTATTAAAATATGAAAATTAATCATAAAAATCTATAAAAAAATTCGTATGAACCTTATATAATATCCTAATAATTAAGAAAATATAAAATTAATTTTTACTTAATTATTTATTAAATTAAAAATCTAAAACCTATTTATAAATACATATTAATTAATATAATAATTATATTTCAAATAATATTTATTATTTATTAAAAGTAATAATACCATAATTTAGAAAATTAATTTATTTAACTTTCTTGTATTTATACCTATTTAAAATAATTAATTTACTATTTTATACTTAATTTATAAGCTATTTTCGCTTCTGGGCCAACCAGGTGCTGACACGTGTCAGCACCTAGTTCATCTTCTTCAAGAAGAGGTTGAGCCGGATTCTGTTTGGCCGGCCGAATTCGCCCCTTTTTCCCGCGCCACTCCAGAAGCTTCCGACCTATCTAACCCGTCCATCTTCTTCTCCTAACCACCCTCTTCACCGCCACCCTTAGATTAACCTTGGAGCCCAGGCCAACTCTTCTATAAATAGGCTCCAAGGTCGCCATTCACCATTAACTTTCCCAACTGACTGAAGCCCCAGCTCCAGACTACCGACCCCCTACTTTCCAAGACCTATTCCGGCGAATCCACGATGGTGACAGCGCCAACGAGGAGTCGCGAGGAAGAAGGGACGTCGGAGGATCGTTCCAAGGTGCACCACCGCCTTGCAGCGCCGCCATCGCGCGTCTAGCTCCGGTCCAAAGGTCGTCCGTCGAGCAATCATTCCAGGTAATACACCTGGATTCCCTAGACCTTTTCCTTCATTTCTTTCATTTTGTTTCTCGGTCCGCGAGCCACGATTAGCATGGCTAATCACGCATTTAGAAAGTTTAATCATTCATCTTTAACGCATAGTTTAAATCCCCATTCGGATCGCTTCATTTCACCTCAAATTCGATTTCATTGCTTCATCTTCTTCGCACTTCTGGGTGTTTGGCTGAAAATCTATGTTTTTCTTCAAACTTTGGAGGTTGTGATCTTCATTTGTTGGCCGATTCCTGAGAGGATCGAGCATATATCTCTTTCAATTGCAGTCCAAGATCATCGCGGTTCAACTAGTCATAGCAGGAAGACATTTGATCTTTATCAAAATCGATTCCAAAGATGGTCTGACAGCACAGTTAAAGCTCCAGGAGGACTGAGCCTCCATCTTCATCGAGACGCCACCGCTGCTCAGAGCTTCGCCGACCGCCACCCTACCGTGGGCGACCTCGAGGGGTAGAGGAGCCACCCCTCTGGCCCCACCGGAGCGTCAGATCCTTCGTCGGCCGGCTGGAATAAATCGGAGAAGAGAGGACCGCCGTCAACTGCTCAACAACTTCAAGAACAGCCGACGCGCAGTCTTGCGCCACGTGGCAGAAGCGTGGGCGTCCGATCGCGCACTTAAAGTTCTAATCGTGGCCGTCTAATTCGAACCGGTGGAAAATTTGCGTAATAAGTCCAGCCAAATATCCAGAACTTCATCCCGCCTCCAGACATTTAAATAATTACGTTTAGGTCCCTCCGTAGGGACCTAAATGTAAATATTCTTGTACTCTTTCTTCAGAACAGTTCTCCAGGACCAAATTGCAAATAATTTTCATAGTTTTTCTTGCGCTTATGCCCCTGGGCTGTAGGGGTTGTTTCTTCTTCTTGTGACCTCGGATTTCGACGATTTCTTGAGGGTAGTTACACAACTACCCCAGCTACTTAGTATCAAATTTTCGCGGCTTTTTGACGAGTTTTCTACGTGTTTTGATTTTATCGAAAGCCGTCTTGTTTTGCTTCGATTTCTTGTGTAGTTCGAGCTCGCGGCTCGAACCCCGTTCACCCTATTATATAGTATCACCTACATATTATCCGCCTATTATATAATAAATAAATCTCTTGAAAAATATCCCTTTTTGAAAATTAAATAAAAAATTTTGAAAAGAATAAAATCAAATAAAAATCATAAAAATAAAAAAATCAATAAAAAAGTGTTTTGACTTAGAGAAGAATTAAAATAAGATTACGAAGAGAAGAATCTAGGGAATTTATTCTGCCTCCTTGAGTTCGACCTAGGAACACTTGCCTGGTCAAATAATTAGTGAACGGTTTTCCGACAGAAAACCGTAATTTGTTTGATAGGTTTAAGAACCAAAAATTTTGTTTCGCGGCTTTCGGCTACAACCGACTACTTTCTTCATCAAATAAAAAGAAAGCCGCGAAACTCGATTCTTTTAGCCTTATCAAAATGGCGCCGTTGCCAGGGAGGCGTTAGATTCTTTTGATTTTTCGTTTTTCGTGATTTTATTTTTTCTCTTCTCTTTGTTTCGTACGGTTTTTCGTACGACTTTTTCGTGTTCTGTTTTTCAAGTGTCTCTTTTGTTTTCTTACGGCTTTCTCGACTTCGTGGTTTTCGCGGCTTTCTCGATCAGCTTTTCTTTGCTAACCATCTTTGCAGGGCCTGCAGGATCAACCGGCTTCTTCGGAAGCCGAGCCAGTTGAAAGAGCAGAGGTCGGCTTCTTCTTCACGAGTCGACTGTAGAGGAGCAGAGTAGTTAGTACACTTTTGTTTATAAAAGAGAGAGAAAGGGAGAGAGTTGTAATAGACAATAAACAACCCCCCCCCCCATTTTCTTCAGGGTCTGATTCGCCGGATACCGTGTATCCGAGGATCAGGGCACCCACCACGGTTTTTATCGCTCATCAGTTTTCCGTGGTTTTTATAGATGCTTGTTTAGGTTTTTTACTCTATCTGCTTGTGCCGCGTAGCTAGTTCTAGGACTTGCAACCTAGGTGCTTGCTCTAGGGTTTCTAAATAAAAAAATAGACGTTGTCTGAAAAACCCCATAAAAAATCGCAAAACTAAAATCGGGACTGCTAAATCTATCTGACTAAAAACCGTAAATCGACTCAAGTGATTTGGGAGAGTAACCCCCGCACATTTCTCAGAGTGCGCGAGCGAGAGACGACACTTAATAAATATCCCGAAATCTTTCAAAATACTACTTAGTTCATACACCGAATCACTGCTTTTCAGTGGGTACGCTCGGGTAGCCGGCAACGGTCCGAGTTACTTAGCAGAGTGGGGGGTTTAGAGGACACTGCGTAAGACTCCGTCCTCAAGTAAAGCGGTCCGGAATCGGTTCGTATACTTGCCACCATACTGGCTGAGAGCAAGTGGTTCTTTGTAAGGACTCGGGACAGTATAGCGGGAGATACATCGGGCACCTATCAGCTCGCACAGCGCACGATAAATCGCAATAATTTGTTTGCTAATTACAACCCTAAAACCGAAAAGATAAAAGACCGAACTCTTACGGTCTTCATCAGGGTTGAGTTGGTGAAAACGGGGTTTGCTTTGTGTTTGCTTGCAAGGCGTGAGTTTCCGCGGCTTTCGCATTTTTCTCTCTCTTGAATCGTACACGTACTCTCCCGACTTTTCTCTTGACATCGAAGATGACGTATCGACGGCTTTTCAGCTCAGACTCTGTGAGCTTTCAACCGTCCACCGTCGAACGTACGCCTTCACAGGCTCGGGATGACTCTCTTTCCGAGCCGGTCCTATCAGATCTCGAGGCGAGTCAGACCCAGACTCCCTCATCTCCTGGCCAGAAAATTGAGACAGACTCTCGTCTCAATACATCATCTCCAGCTGAACTATCACTGAGTGCTTACGAGAGCTTCTCTTTTCCAGACGATTCGAAGCCGATGGCTCGCGGTAAAGCACCAGCAGCAGAAGAGAGGGCAGCAGCCGAGGAGCAAGATGACGGAAGATCAGAAGCTGCAGATATTACTACTGGGATTCTCGATACACTTCAGCAGATGAATCTACAAATTCGAGAACAATTCTGAGTTCAGACGGAATTACAAGGGTAAATAGCCGCGCTGCGAGCAGGGGCCGGGAACCAGTTGCCGCCTGCGGTTCCCGCGACTTTACGGGATGAGTATGACCCGGGTGCAAGAACGCTCCACCATTGGATTCGGCTACCGCCGAATCAAGGGCCATACGAACTCCGACCGTCCTTCATATCTTTGCTTCCCAAGTACTATGGGAATGCCGCAGAGGAGCCGTTCACGTTTTTACAACAGTTTGAGATGATCTGCGGAACGACTTGTTATCCGGGAGTAACGCAGGAAGCCGTACGCCTCAAAGCTTTCCCCTTTGCCTTAGCCGATAAGGCCCTTTATTGGATGAGTCATTTGGGGAGAGAAATCTCCACATGGGATGACCTGAAATCCACCTTCCTGCGTAAATATTTTCCTCTAGGAAGGACGAACATGATGAGGAGTCAGATCTCCAACTTTACACAACTGCCGCACGAATCATTCCATGAGGCATGGGATCGATTCAAGGACCTGACGGAGAGATGCCCGCATCATGAGATCCCGATGAAGGTGCTCGTACAGAATTACTTCAGAGGACTCCAGCCGGAAGTTCAGGGGCTAGTTAGTGCCGCATGTGGCGGCAGTTACTTGAACAAGGATGCCGAGTCAGTCTGGGCCATCTTCGAAGGGATGGCCGAGAACTCAAGAGTTGTAGACTCTACTCGGACATTTCAGAAAGCCCCACAGCCACCACATCACCGAGAACATCACAAGGTGGCAAACATCTCGGACTCTGAATCCAACACCAACATGGGCTTCATTAGTGAGAAATTGACGTTGGTGGATGTGATTCACAAGCAGGTCCAAGACCTACAGCCGCTGCGAGAGTTGGAGAAACTCTCATCTCTACCTCAGCAGCTGAGTGATCTATCGAAGAAGGTCGCTGAACTTCAGATCCAATACCAGCAGAGCCAGACTTCTTCGAATGCGCAACCAACACGGAGGATTGCACCCGCTCCACCCACCCGTCAGATCCATTACATCCAGAGCGAGTCCGAGATTCCGTAGCTCGACTGGCATGAGGATCAGTCTCATGCCAATCCCGACCAGATCACCAGTACCGCAGAGATGGAGGTGGAGCCACAATCCACTTTCGAGATCAACGGGATTTGGTATACTCTGATGCAGCAGCCGAGTATACCGAACCAGCAGCCGCAGCAGCAGTACGGTCATCCGCAGCATGGACGTTCGCAATTTCAGCACCGCTAGAGCTTCATGCAGCAGCAGTCTCATCCAAATGTCTACCATCAGAGACCGCAACATTCATATCAGCACCCTGCCCAGTTTTCACCGAATTATTCTTTTCAGCAGCCGCAGCAGTCTTCCTCCACACCTAAGCGCTACTCTCAGCCTTTCACCTCGCAGCAATTCACGCCAAGGCAAGAGAGAGGAGCAAGCCAGGGCCACCACACCGAACCGGAGATGTCTTCACAGGCCCAGGCGCTCAACCAGATCATGGATATGCTGAGTACGCTCCAGATCACGCACAAGACAGAGATGGAGCAGGTTAACCGTCGTCTGGATGAGTTAACCGTACCGAAGACCACTCTCCCAGCTCAGCCTCAGATGAACCCGAATAACAAGAGGAGGCATCCAGACCAGGTAGATACTACAGGTAAGATCTCGTTTCCTGAATTTTTATCTAACTTTATTCGTCTCAGGAGCGGTAGATCACCGCAAACACCTGCTGGAGAAGAGGAGAGGACACCAGAAGAGCACGAGCATGATCCAAAAGCCGAGGAGGAGAAACCGCAAGAGGATGAGGACCAGTATGCAGAATCGAGAGACGGGAGCAATGCCAACTCATCAGATATGGATACTGGCGACTCAGACGATGATATCACGCCAGATCAGGCAGAGAGCCCGGACAAAAACATTTCTTCCCCTATTTTAGAGAGTTTTGTAGATAATTCTGAGACTCTCGATGTAAATGGTGATTCTGAGTTGAATAAAACTTCTGATTTTCTGAATCCTGACTTTATTCCTTTTCCCGATGCTTTATTTGGAAAAGGAAAGAAAAAGATCAAAAATAATCCTGAATCTCCACAGATCGAAAAGTTACTCAAAGATCACATCTTTCTGAAGATCCCTCTCCATGATGCCTTAGATCAATTTCCTATGCTCAAGAATCAATTGAAGAACAGATGCACCATGCGTAGGGAAAAGAGATCTCGAACAGAAAAGCATGTTTTGACTAAGGCTACATCCTGTGCGATACAGAATAAGCTACCGAAGAAGAAGAAAGACTCAGGTGCACATTATGTCAGATGCGAGATCGCAAAAGCCGAGTTCGATCGCACTCTATTAGATAACGGTTCCTCGATCAATCTGATACCTGCTTCCTTACTCGAGAAGCTCGAGTTAGGTCCTCTTTACAAATCCCGCGCGATCCTTCAGTTTGCTGATAGATCTGTAAAGAGACCTAAGGGTATACTTAGGAACGTTATCGTAACCGTACAGGGTCTGCAATTTCCTGTGGACTTTACGGTCCTAGATATGACTTGCCCTGCACAGTTACACCTTACCCCGATCATTCTCGGGAGACCTTTTCTAGAGACCGCAAAGGCTCTCTTCGATTATGACACAGGGAAGGTATCTTTTCGCGCCGAGGGCGAAAAGGTACATATAGAGACGACGAGAGAATCAAACACCTTCAGTGATGCATCTTCGGATTTTCTGAGTTCTTTAGCCTCCTGTGATTACATGGATGAGGTTCGTCTTGACGATCTCGAAAGATATCAGGTAGAGACCCAAGAATGTTTGACAGAAGACGGGTCCGAGACCTCAGGAGGTAATTCTTCCGATGGGACTTTATATTTCAGTTTGGATGATGATGAGCAAAAGGATCAGACTTCTGACGAAATTAATGCATATCTTTCAGAATCAGAAACTCTACACAATTCCTCTGTCTCAGATGATTCAGAATTTTATCTAGCTGACTTATTCTCTTCTGATCATTCTGAGGAGTCGGATGATGTCTTGAACATCTTCTGTAGTCCGACTCTAGAGCACATAGAGATGGTGGATAATCAGAATGTCGACAAATCCACAACCGGCACAGATCCCCAAACAATTACAGATGATGTTTCGGCAGATACAGATACTACCTTGCCAGAACTTAAAACTTTGCCACCAAACATGAAATATGCCTTCCTTGCGGGTTCACATCAACGGTTTCCGGTCATTATCAGCTCAACTTTGACCGATGATCAAGAATCTCGTCTGATGGAGATTCTAGAAAGAAACCGCAAGGCCATTGGGTGGACTGTATCCGATCTCCGCGGGATTAATCCTGCTTTGTGTTCACATCATATCTATCTCGATCATGGTAGCAAACCCTCCAGAGAGTTTCAGCGTAGGCTGAATTCGGTTTTACGAGAAGTTGTCAAGAAAGAGATTACGAAATGGTGCGACGCAGGGTTCATTTATCCCATCTCCAACTCCGAATGGGTTAGCCCATTACATGTTGTCCCGAAGAAGTCGGGAATTCAGATGGTGAAAAACGAGAGTGGAGAGGAGATTCCAAAGAGAGTAACCACGTCGTGGCGAGTATGTGTTGATTACAGAAAGCTGAACACCGCGACGAAGAAGGACCACTTCCCTTTGCCTTTTATAGACCAAGTTATATAACGGTTGGCAGGGAAGGGGTACTTCTGTTTCCTTGACGGTTACTCCGGATACAACCAGGTATCAATTGCTCCTGAAGACCGGGAGAAAACCACCTTTACATGTCCGTTCGGCACGTATGCCTTTAGACGGATGCCCTTTGGATTGTGCAACGCTCCTGCGACCTTCCAGAGTGCATGCTTGCTATTTTTGCGGACTTGGTCAGTGATTTTCTAGAGGTTTTTATGGATGATTTTTCGGTCTATGGTGAGTCCTTTGACGATTGTTTAGCACACCTAGACCAGGTTCTGAAAAAGTGTTGTGAGGTAGATCTCGTTCTGTCCTGGGAAAAGAGCCATTTTATGGTTACTCACGGGATCGTGTTGGGGCACGTCATCTCCCAGCGAGTCATGGAGGTTGACCCTGCCAAGGTGGATGTTATAAAGAAACTCGAGCCACCATCCAACATCAAACAGTTACGGTCATTTCTGGGGCATGTCAGCTTTTACCGACGATTTATCCAAGATTTCTCCAAGATTGCCCGACCGTTAACTGAATTGTTAGGCAAAGACATCGAGTTCGTTTTAAATGACAAATGTCTTAATGCCTTCCTCACATTGAAAGAGAAAATAATCAGTGCTCCTGTCCTACAGCCACCTGATTGGTCTCTACCCTTCGAGATCATGACGGATGCATCAGATTTTGCGGTCGGGGCTGTATTAGGGCAGAGGAGGAATGGACTTCCCGTAGCTATTCACTATGCCAGCAAAACCTTAGATGATGCTTAGAGAAACTACACAGTGACAGAAAAGGAGATGTTGGCAGTAGTGTTTGCACTAGACAAGTTTCGATCATATCTGCTTGGCTCGAAAATCACCATATACACTGATCATTCAGCTATCAGATTTTTAATGGAAAAGGACACCAAGGCACGCCTTCTTAGATGGATTCTTTTACTTCAGGAATTCGATTTGGATATCAAGGATAAACTGGAGTAAAGAATGTGGTAGCTGATCACCTCTCCCGATTACAGTCAGATCATCCTTCAGATGAGTACACGCCAGAGATCGCAGAGAGATTTCCTGACGAGAGCATCTTTGCGGTTACAGAACTTCCGTGGTATGCAGACATAGTGAACTTTCTGGTCACACAGAAAAGTCCTCAGGGTTGGCCGAAGAACAGAGTTGAGAAACTAGTTTCCGAGGCACGATACTACCATTGGGAGGATCCGCTTCTTTTTCGTGAAGGACCGGATTGTGTTTACAGGCGATGTATTCCTCAGGAGGAATATAATAGTGTCCTCACTTTGTGTCATTCTCTAGAATCAGGAGGACATCATTCAGGGAGGAGGACAGCGCATAAGGTACTACAGAGCGGATTATGGTGGCCGACTCTTACCAGAGATGCTTGCACATTCGTGAAGAGTTGTCCAGATTGTCAGAGAGCTGTAGGGACAGTCAGTGCCAGAGATGCAATGCCAATGCGACCTATTATTATCTGCGAGATCTTTGACGCATGGGGTATAGATTTTATGGGACTGTTCCCTTCTAGCAGCGGCTTTGAGTACATTCTTCTTGCTGTAGACTATGTTAGCAGATGGGTGGAGGCTATACCCGCACGAACCGCAGACAGCAAGACCGTTTGCAAGTTCCTATGGGAACACATCATTTCACGGTTCGGGATCCCTCGTATTCTTATCTCTGATGGGGGCAGCCATTTTATTAATAAGGAGGTGAAAAAGCTAGTGAAACAATACAGCATCGATCACAGAGTAGCTTCTCCTTACCACCCGCAGACGAATGGCATGGCTGAAGTTTCAAATAGGGAGGTGAAATCAATTCTCCAGAAACTAGTACGACCGGATAGGAAGAACTGGTCACTTCTTCTAGATCAAGTTCTTTGGGCATATTGTACTGCGTATAAGACTCCCTTAGGTACTTCACCATTCAGGCTAGTTTATGGAAAGCCGTGCCACTTGCCCGTAGAGATCATGCACAAATCTGTGTGGGCAATTAGAGAAATACTGATGAATGAACAGAAAGCAGGGGCCAAGAGAAAGATAGATCTGAATGAGCTGGTAGAAATTCGAAATCAAGCATACGAGAACACACTCATCTATAAGGACAAAGTGAAGAAATGGCATGATAGACATATTCGACATAAGAGCTTTGTCCCTGGGCAGAAAGTCTGGTTGTTCAATGCAAGGTTAAGAATTTTTCCAGGCAAATTGAAAAGCAAGTGGGAAGGACCGTACGTAGTCAGAACGGTGCACGACAATGGCAGTATTGCGATATCAGATGTGTCACCTGGTGCAGAGCCGTTCGTGGTTAACGAGCAGATGCTGAAGCACTTCGTAGAGACTACTGACCATCTGGCCCGTACTGAAGTGATCTATTTTGTACAGGAATCATGATCATTCCTTCACTTCTTCCTGTACAAAATTCTTTCGAGCCATTCTGGAGATTCACAACTCTTGTACATTCTTCGTAGACCACAATCGTCCCCGTTTTTGCTCGTCTTCTATGCTTAGGATACCAGATCCTAAGTATAGGGGGGAACGATTGCCCGCTGATTTACGTTTTATTTTTTGTGCTGATTCTTTTGTATAGCCATTCTTTCTCACGAATCACTGGTCCCCAATTTTTGGCTACACTCTTTTCTATACTTAGGATGCCTTATCCTAAGTATAGGGGGACCGAGTGATTTTGATGATTTCGTATTCCTTTCCTTTTGAACTTTCGTTATTTATCCTTTTTATTCAGTCATCCCGTTTTTGCTCTCCCTTGATACTTACGATGACCTGATCGTAAGTATAGGGGGGTTGACTGACTTGTACTCGATATCCTTTTTCACCCACTTTTACTTAGCACGAGTTATGTCCTCCTTTTTCTCTTTTGACGCTATGAGGACATAGCACAAGCTAAGTATAGGGGGGTGCGTATATATTGTATATATACTTTCGTCCATAACTCGTACTTTTATGTATTTTCTATATCTATAAAATCCATAAAAAGTGGGTACGGGTTAATTTAAAATCCACTCTTTTATTTATAAAATCCTTGTAAATAAGTAAAATATGATTAAAACTTGTGTTTAAAACTTGTAATTAAAATTTGTATTTAAAATTTGTACTTAAAATTTGTATAATACTTAGTTAAAATCCTATGTATTAAAACATGTGTAAAAACCATTCAATCCTTGTAAAATATTTTGTAGATAAAATTTGTAAAATACATTAGATACTTAACCTAAATAAAATATATCTTGTAAAATTCATGAATAAAATCTTGTTTATAAAAATCATAAAAATCCATAAAAAATACAAAGTCCTAAAATTCAGAAAAATTACAAAATTCTTAAAATCCATAAACATGAGTAAAATTCAGAAAATACACTTCACAAAAACATGGTTGCATTTGCATTCGCATTTTTCAGAATAATTTTGATTTCTGGAACTAAGGACTGAGTCTAGTCTAAAGGATGGAGCTTGATTACGGCCTTTAACGTTCATTGTAAGGAGCCTGATTAGGAACTGGAATTTAGACTCTTCAGGTCTACCCACTTAAAATCTTTGGGTTCCATAAGACCATATTCGGGAAATCAAGTCATCTGAGCTTAAGTAGACCATTTGGAGTCATCCGTATAACTCTACATCAGTGAACCAATCTTGAACACATGCACTCTGCACTTAGCTCGACTTGCATGGAGTTCCGAAGGGCAGTACACCTTGGTAATGCGTTTCTATCCTTATCTTTGCGGCATTGACGTCTAAAGACGGGAGAGATTGGGGTTGCGATAGTTGCTTCGGATGAGGGAAGGATCTGCTGACACAATTTTTCTAAGACCTCAAAAAAGGGACGGACTAAAAAGATGCTATATCCGTCGAGGCACAAAAAGATGAATGCAGTGCAAGCAAATTACAAAGTCAAAGCAAAGCAGAAGCCACCAAATAAGACCACAATGGTCCAAGCTTCCACCAAAAATGACCACAATGGTCCAAGCTTCCACCAAAAATGCCTGCACATCTTAGTGGAGACTCAGCTACACCGGTTGGGCTTCACAAGGAGATGCGTATCCACTGGTCGCACTCCACTTCTTTTCTCATTCTTCTAACTTCTCCCTATATTCGATTGTGGACATAGCATAACTGAACTCAGAAGGGAATACCTCCCTCCCCGAGGAAAGAGTAGCGAGATGAGGAAGCCATAGGAGTGTATAGCCGGGATGGACGGTTTCTGCGGTTCTCTAAGCAGGAAGAGCTAAATCAATTCACACACTGTACAAGTTGACTTCAAGGATGATAGAGTTTGCGATATGAATGAATGAGTCTGAATTAGCCGATGAAGTGATCTTGAGTAAGGATTATGGAACTTGAGGACTGTTGAGGATAAAATCCTAATCCTGGTTAAGGTTTCGACAAAATGCTTGTTTTAGGCCCGATCGAGCTCTGTCCTTTGTCTGTTCTCATGAATTGGTTTAGGAAAACAAATTCATTCTAACTTTCTTTCTTTTTCACTTACTTTTTCAAAATAAGTGTTTGCCAAGGGACTAGCAAAGTTTAAGTATAGGGGGTTGATGAATCCATGATTCATTAACTTTTCTGTCGCATTTTGTCTTAAAACCCTTAACAAATACATGTAAATATTCATTAATTCTCATATTTTAATAAAACAATATTCATGTGTAAATATTCACTTTTAACCACTAAAATCATGTAAATAAATAAAGAACCGGAGAAATAAAGAAAAGGCCGATTGAATATATGTATATATATGCAATATGACTTAAATATAAATATAGCTGTAAGATATATTTATAACCTAACCCCCGAGACCAAGTCAGCATGGATTGGTCGACAAACCAATAAGTAGGGGGAGATAAGGAAAGAAAACCAGAGAAAAATAATTTAATACACACAAATACACCCTTCATTATTTATAAAATAAATACAAAACTTCAAAGAATTTTAATTATTTCATATTAACATATTTTTCACCAAACTCTTCTCCTAATTATTCCTAAAAATATATATAAAAATATAAAAATAAGTTAAAAATATTACCGTGTATATATGCCAAGAAACCCAGCCTACAAATTATCAAAATCTCAACTTCCGAACATCATAACTTCTTCATACGAACTCCAATTTCACTCTACTCACCTTTAATATCCTCTAATTAATAAAGGTGGTTTCATCGAATTCGGAGTCCGTTTGCAAAAAGTCGGTTTTGGGACCAAAAGACAATGGGGTTTCTGGGCTATTTATTTTATGTAACACACACTATTTATTATTTTATTCAGTTTATAATTTTTAAATTATTTCTGATCTTGTAGTTTCTACATAAATTATTTCATAATTTTTGGAGACTATTTATTATTTTAATAAAATCAAACACCCCAAAACATAGGTATAAATGACCTATATAGATACTAACTCTATTTATTAAAATATGAAAATTAATTCATAAAAATCTATAAAAAATTTGTATGAACCTTATCTAATATCCTAATAATTAAGAAAATATAAAATTAATTTTTACTTAATTATTTATTAAATTAAAAATCTAAAACCTATTTATAAATACATATTAATTAATATAATAATTATATTTCAAATAATATTTATTATTTATTAAAAGTAATTATACCATAATTTAGAAAATTAATTTATTTAACTTTCTTGTATTTAATCCTATTTAAAATAATTTAATTTACTATTTTATACTTAATTTATAAGCTATTTTCGCTTTTGGGCCAACCAGGTGCTGACACGTGTCAGCACCTGGTTCATCTTCTTCAAGAAGAGGTTGAGCCGGATTCTGTTTGGCCGGCCGACTTCGCCCCTTTTTCCCGCGCCACTCCAGAAGCTTCCGACCTATCTAACCCGTCCATCTTCTTCTCCTAACCACCCTCTTCACCGCCACCCTTAGATTAACCTTGGAGCCCAAGCCAACTCTTCTATAAATAGGCTCCAAGGTCGCCATTCACCATTAACTTTCCCAACTGACTGAAGCCCCAGCTCCAGACTACCGACCCCCTACTTTCCAAGACCTATTCCGGCGAATCCACGGTGGTGACAGCGCCAAGGAGGAGTCGCGAGGAAGAAGGGACGTCGGAGGATCGTTCCAAGGTGCACCACCGCCTTGCAGCGCCGCCATCGCGCGTCTAGCTCCGGTCCAAAGGTCGTCCGTCGAGCAATCATTCCAGGTAATACACCTGGATTCCCTAGACCTTTTCCTTCATTTCTTTCATTTTGTTTCTCGGTCCGCGAGCCACGATTAGCGTGGCTAATCACGCATTTAGAAAGTTTAATCATTCATCTTTAACGCATAGTTTATCCCCATTCGGATCGCTTCATTTCACCTCAAATTCGATTTCATTTCTTCATCTTCTTCGCACTTCTGGGTGTTTGGCTGGAAATCTATGTTTTTCTTCAAACTTTGGAGGTTGTGATCTTCATTTGTTGGCCGATTCCTGAGAGGATCGAGCATATATCTCTTTCATTTGCAGGTCCAAGATCATCGCGGTTCAACTAGTCATAGCAGGAAGACATTTGATCTTTATCAAAATCGATTCCAAAGATGGTCTGACAGCACAGTTAAAGCTCCAGGAGGACTGAGCCTCCATCTTCATCGAGACGCCATCGCCGCTCGGAGCTTCGCCGACCGCCACCCTACCGTGGGCGAGCTCGAGGGGTGGAGGAGCCACCCCTCTGGCCCCACCGGAGCGTCAGATCCTTCGTCGGCCGGCTGGAATAAATCGGAGAAGAGAGGACCGCCGTCAGCTGCTCAACAACTTCAAGAACAACCGACGCACAGTCTTGCGCCACGTGGCAGAAGCGTGGGCGTCCGATTGCGCACTTAAAGTTCTAATCGTGGCCGTCTAATTCGAACCGGTGGAAAATTTGCGTAATAAGTCCAGCCAAATATCCAGAACTTCATCCCGCCTCCAGACATTTAAATAATTACGTTTAGGTCCCTCCGCAGGGACCTAAATGTAAAGATTCTTGTACTCTTTCTTCAGAACAGTTCTCCAGGACCAAGTTGCAAATAATTTTCATAGTTTTTCTTGCGCTTATGCCCCTGGGCTGTAGGGGTTGTTTCTTCTTCTTGTGACCTCGGATTTCGACGATTTCTTGAGGGTAGTTAAACAACTACCCCAGCTACTTAGTATCAAATTTTCGCGGCTTTTTGACGAGTTTTCTACGTATTTTGATTTTATCAAAGCCGTCTTGTTTTGCTTCGATTTCTTGTGTAGTTCGAGCTCGCGGCTCGAACCCCGTTCACCCTATTATATAGTATCACCTACATATTATCCGCCTATTATATAATAAATAAATCTCTTGAAAAATATCCCTTTTTGAAAATTAAATAAAAAATTTTGAAAAGAATAAAATCAAATAAAAATCATAAAAATAAAAAAATCAATAAAAAAGTGTTTTGACTTAGAGAAGAATTAAAATAAGATTACGAAGAGAAGAATCTAGGGAATTTACTCTGCCTCCTTGAGTTCGACCCAGGAACACTTGCCTGGTCAAATAATTAGTGAACGGTTTTCCGATAGAAAACCGTAATTTGTTTGATAGGTTTAAGAACCGAAAATTTTGTTTCGCGGCTTTCGGCTACAACCGACTACTTTCTTCATCAAATAAAAAGAAAGCCGCGAAACTCGATTCTTTTAGCCTTATCAAACTCCCATTATTTGATTGTGTACATTAGTAGGTTCTTAAAACCATAACCATGTTGCTTTATTGTGTTTGATATATTTTAAGGTTACATTGATTATTATTACTAATATATTGTGCTAGTTCTTGCATAAGCATGCATATTTTGATGATAACAAAACTTATACAATTATCTTGAAGGTAGCTTAAAAGTAGGAAAGCTATTGAATTAAGAAGAAGTTCAAGGACGAGGAACTCACGCTTAGTGAAGAATAAGCTAAAAATCTTAAAGGAGCTCGAGTAAGGAACTCCAACAAAATCTCAAGCTCAAAGAAAGGATCTCAAGCTCAAGAAATGAGTTGAATATCTTTTTATTTTTATCGAGTCACGTAGATTCTAATTGCCTTAGTTTGTAAAACTTTACCCTAATTGATCACCTCTGATTGACCAAGCTCTTTGCATGATCAATCATCTCTGAACGATTACCTCCTTGTTATGATCCATTAGTGTTTAAATTTCAATGTTCACTTAACAATCACTAAATGATCGATCATTCTATTTCCTAGATCGATTACCTTTTGAATAATGATCGATCAACCCTTTTTACATGATCGATCAATTAGCCTGATTGATCATTTTTCGTGCGTGATCGTGCATATGGCATTTCAAGAAGTTTTCTTTGTCATTTTTGCTTCTAATGACTATGGAGAACTTATGCATACAAATAAAACCATATATCTCACTTGGTTAACTCACAACCAAGAGCAAAAGTCTCTACTCTCCACTATATTCTCATAGAAAGTTACAAGACTCTGTGATCATCTTACGAGCATGCTTGTTCCTCCGTATTATCTTTTTAGTTTCGCCTCATATTCTTTATTGCATATTTACTTTGCTAACGGTGTTAAGTTTTTTAATTGTAATACGTTCTAAGTTGTCCATCACATAATTGTTGTATTATGGTTGAATTTCCCTCGTAAGCAATTCAGTTTAGTGGTAAGACTCGATTAAATAAGGATGAAAGTCCGGATCAAGAGATTACGGTCGTAGTTTTTACACAGGAGGGTTTTCACATAAAATACACATGTACTTGTGGTTTGATTGTTTATCTTGTGATTAAAAGTGCTAGGTAGCATTGATTGATGTTGCTTTGAGATTATTGTATTTGCAATGATCCGATCTTTTAGCCCAATCCACTCGCACTCCATCAGTCGTGTGGGAATCAACATATTGTGCAAATAATTTCCTACATGTTTTTAATGCATTCGTCCCCATCTATGCTATCCATGCATTCATCCCTATCTATGATACCTTATAAATTGATGATATCTTGGATATTTTATACATTACAAAACAACAAGGTAGTATTAAACGATCCCAAGAAGTTGGAGGGTCAATTTTGTAATAGAATTAGGAAGAAGAGTCTATCTATCTAATTTTGTTGATTTCTTTTTTGGTTGGGGTTCAGTCCAGAGTTCAGGGTTGAGGATCTTCCCTCCGCCGATCCGCCCCCCATCCGCCTTTCTCCCCCCTGCCCGTGGAAAACCCTAAACCCACATCTCTTTTCCCTCCGCCGCCGACCCTCTCCTCTCTTCCTCCTTCCCACGCCTTCTCCTACACCACCCCTCTTCTTCGCTGCCACACCAGACCAACCGCCGCCGCATCTCCACCTGCCGCCGCTGTCAGCGCTTCCGCCTCGCTCACGCCCACGCGAAAGCCGTGTCATCGCCGCCGACCCCGGCGCCCCTCCTCACAAATCGAATCGGACTGGTGTTGCCGACAATTCGAAGCGCTGCACGCTTCCTTCGTCAAACTGTGGGTAACGAGTGCTGTCCTACCTATTTCCCCCCTTCGTCTATTGGCTGTGGACTGTTATACAACATTTGGTTTGGGGAAGAAGGATTTCCCGTTACTCGCTAGCCATTGGAATAAATACCCTAAACTCCATCAACTCTCTGTTTTGAACATATTTTGTCGATGTTACGGTGCTATGCTTCCCCTACTTGACGTTACATGATCCCGTATGATGTCCGGCTTTGTCTCCACCGCAAGCCAAGGTTTTAGTGTTGTTTCTCGGATTTTCCTTCTTTTTCATTACGATTTCATGACATTCAGATGGCTTTGTATTTATGTGTCGATTCCTTTACATAACAGTTTAAATCCGTAAAGAGCATTTTTTGCGAGTCAATTTCATTTCATCTTTGTCATCTTGTCTGCATCGGCTGTCTTCAAGGATACAACAGTCTTTAAAGCCCCTAGATTAAGGTTAATATCAGGATTAGGGAAAAGTACTTTAGTTGTTATGTTGGCCAAGTGTAAAATGATTTCATGGAATCCGATTCTGGTGTTTGGTATTGAATACGTTGTCCCATACCTTGTTAAAATCCAATTAACTTGTTTGTGAATGTCTCGCAAATTTGTTGGTTATATCTTACGTAAATTTTGCTTTCTCTTTTCGTGTTACTGTTCACTACAGTTGTATCAATCCAAAATTCTTTTTGTTGCAAATAGATTACGTGGAAAGAGATTATAAGGTTTAGTGGTAGGGCATCTCCTACATGGATTATTCTCCTGCCAAGCTCGTTCTGTATAATCTGGCTTGATGTTGTTCGAGTATCTAATCCTAGATTAGTTAAAATATGTTTATATCTTCCAGGATGCACAGTGTAAAACAGATAGGGAGAAATGGTGTATTTCCTTCTAATATTGATGGTGTAAACCCTTTTAGATGATGCCTTCTAAGTTTATTTGTTTCTTTTACAACTGAATATGTTGGATTATTTTCCAAATGTATGGGTAAACTTGCAACTTCTAAGCTTTCACGGTGCTTTCATTTTTCATTCAAAATTTTGATGAGGTATGGTGCTTGAACTGCTCATTTATGAACACATTTTTGGTTTCCACCAAAGGGAAATAGCCATGGAGGGGGAGAAGTATCAGATAGATCTTGGAAACTTGTTGGCATTTGATCAAAGCCATCACTTTCAGTCTATCCCATCAAGCAGGTACGTTTACTCAAGTGTTTCCTACTAGCCTAGCGGGTATTTTCGAAAGATATGCCGATTGTAATATTTTCTTGTATAATTAACTATAAGATACTCTTGTCTCAAAAAAACTATAAGATACTCCAGCTGCAACCATCTCTTTCAGTGGTATCTAAATAATGATTTCACCTTAAGCCTGATAAATTTAAGTCAATTCTAAAGTAAATTTGATGAAGTAAAACCTTTTTTAAGTTCAGGGTGGACTTTGGGCATTTTGTTGATATCCACAACATAGTTCATACTCCTATTGCTGGTGTTTGATGTTTATTTTAGGAAACGATGTGCACATTGAAGTTATGTTTCTTGTATTCTAATCCTAATCAGGCTTGCACTTCTTGTCGATGCTTATGCAGAGGAAACTTAAAATTATCCCATGTAACCTTTTTCTTCTAATTGGTTCACGCTATTGCTTAGAGAGGAGCTCACAAGCGAGTGTCTGAGGAAGGGTACTGAACTTGTCCAGGCAATAGCTAATGCTCTTTTTAGCTTGCCTTCTACCGAGGATCTAGATGGACCTATTGTACATTTGCCTGATCCCACGACCAAGCTGCCGCGGGAGAAACATGTAGGCTTTCTTTAGTTTTATTTTTTCTTGTATAGTTAGGTTGTTTCATACTTCGTTATGAATGCGAGGAAAGCTGTATAATGTAGGTACATTTATTTTCTAGTCATCCAGAGATTCATGCACTAAAAACGTATGCATCCTTTCGAGCCAAATTTGTAGAATAAGTCCGTTTTACATTTTTCAGCCATGACATGTCTAACCTAAATAGCCCGTATTCCCTTTTGCTTTAATAAATATACTTGTGATGCATTTCTGCTTCACCAATATCCGTTTGTTTTTTTTCTCGAAGAACCGCTGATAGCATCTTTTTAATCAAAATTTTCAGCTTCCAAGGCCCAAGCCTCCAACCAAATGGGAAGCTTTTGCCAAGATGAAAGGTTTGCAGATGGTTTAACTTATATCGCGCTCTTGCATGTTTTATGTCACCCAGCATGCTTGCTGATGGCACCTTACAATCTTACAGGGATAAGGAACCGTAAAAAGGACAAGCGTGTATATGATGAGCAAACAAGAACCTGGAAGCGCCGATATGGTTACGATCGCGTCAATGATGATAATGATATTCCGATTATTGAAGCCAAGATGACAGATGGTATTTATTAGTCTATTGGTTGTCACAATGTCGTGTTTTCTTTGCTCAAACAAAATTTTCCAGCAACTAACATATTAGGATAGAGTCAGCATCTGATAAGGGCTTTGGATGGATATATTTATGATGTCGGATGGGTGTAGTTTTGAAGAAATATGCTCCGACCATTACGAGGTTACTTGCAGAGTGAACTGAAAATGACTGAAGACACTTTTTCATTAATCACACGTAGTCTTTGGTGATTAACAAATTTTCCTGGTTAAGGTTGTTGGACCAGATTTGAGTTAGTTTGTATGATCAACAAATCCTTGGATGGGGATTTTGAATTGCTTCCCTTCTTTGATGTGTTTATGTTGGTAATGTTTTATTGCTGCACCCTCTCCTCTATTTTAATTGGAAAGATGATTTTCTTTTTGAAACTTCACTTTTAATGGCTTTCCTGAACCAATATATTGTGATTTATGGGAATAGTTCCCTGTCCAGAGAAGAGTTTATGGTGGATGATTGTCGGATATTCTCTAAATTACCAGTTCAACTTTGGCATTGTGACTTCTATTTTTCCGAGAATCATGCAGCAGTGCTGTTGATTCAGTGGAAATTAAACTCCCATACACATCTTTATATTATTTCTTTTTTTACGCATCTTTATCCTATTTTTTAATGCATCTTTATCCTATTTCTTTTTTCCCTATCATCAAGAATATAAATTCCCCTTGCAAATGTTTTCTCAGAACCTGGAGAGGATCCATTTAAAAAAAGGGCAGAGGAGAAGAAGAGCCGGGTGCAGAAGCAAGAAAAGAACAGAGTGCAGAATCTGAAAACTGCTATGAAAGCTGATGCTTTGCCCAGGTTACACACGGTCCTTGAACGAGAAAATCTTATTGTCCTGCCTTGTTGCCTATTGGTCTACTCATATTCTATTCTATAGTTAGATCAATCACAATCTTATATAGATATAAAACTCAGCTTATTTCAAATTTAGATCTATTTGGAGGTAACAAATCCATGTAACCAACACCATTCACTGTGGTAATGGGCTTGGTTTTGGTATTGGCTTCAGTTGGATATAGTTTTGATGCATTACTTGTTATAGTTCTCTCTCATTGTTGTGTTTTCTATTTGTTTGGATTTCCTCCAATTCTAATCTCTCACTTGGTGCTCCAACTTAGTCAACTTCCAATGTTTTATGATTTATTCTTGTTGCAGTCATGTCCAACTTGCTGCAACTGCATTGCCCATAACTGGAACTCAGATAACTGCTCCAAAGAAAGCAAATAAACATGAGCTCGAGAGTGCTGCTGGAATGGCCGCCACTGCTACAGGAAGCATAGGAAAATTTGACAAGAAGCTTCCTGGGGAAAAACCTGCTAAGCATCATGGGAAATATCGAAAGGTTTTTACAGTGATTAGTAATTCAAAAATACGTTACTAGATAAAAACCTTCCTTAATGAAAATACTTCACCTATTCGTTTGTACCTCTTTTGCAGTTCCTTCCAGTTGTGGAGGGAAAAGGAATGGGCTCAGCAGAGAAGCAACAGACAGATAAAATTCTAAATAAGTTTCTTTCCAGAGGCTCCGATGAAATACTTGATGTAAACAAGGTAAAGTTCCACAGACTCGTATGGTTATCTCACAAACTTTGTGGTGGTGACATAAGGGCTAAATATTGTGATTTCTGGTACCAAGATACTTTAGATAACTTTCTTGTAGTATGAACTGAGGAAAAAATAAATTACGAGTTCCATAACCTGTACACCTTAAATAAAAGTCTTTTGATTCTCATCTCGTGACTAGTTTGCGCTCAATACCTCGTGATAAGTGATAACCAAGGTAGATATTGATAACAGAGAATGGAAACCACCTTTTTACCAAGGATCTAACTGGGGCTGTTTGGAATTAGTCATAAAAACCAGTTAAAAAGCGCTGTTTAGTGGGAAATGCAACATTGCATCTTTTCTGTCATTTGTAATGGCTAGAACAAAAGGGATATCTAATGTGGTGAATGCTATGAGTCCTCGTCGTCTTTACTCCATCTTCTCTCCTGAGATTCTGCGTACCGCGTCCTTCTCTCCTTTTACTTCAAGGGACTGCGAGTTCCCCAAGAAAATGAGTATACACAAAGCTGGGAGGAAATCCCTCCTTTTATCACGCTGTTCATTCTGTTTTTTGCGAATGCTCATGCACATCCTTTTAGGAAGTAGAGATCAGAATACTGGTACTACAAATACTCAGCTGACTTCTACAATTGTTTTAACTTGCTTTTGAATAGGCGGTATCGATGATCAAAGTTAAAAATGAAAAGCAAAGGAGGACAGATAAGCATCATGCCATGGCTGGTAAGATGAAGCCTAAAGGTAAACCTATGAAGAAATCTTCCAAAAAAGGGAAGTAGGCCATGTGTTCTCGGGATCAGGCACTTGGCTACTGCTAGAACAAATGAAATAGTTTGGCTTTATCCTGTATCAGTTACATTTTTTTCACCAAGATATTCACATATAATGTAGGGCGAATCTGCTCATTATTTTGTAGTTCACATAACTTCCGTATGTATTACAATTTTGCAGTGTAACTGTTAGAAATTTTGTCAATCAGTTATGTAGGTTTTACAGAACGTACGTGTGTATTTTGGTTTTGCTGCACTGAAATCTTTGTTCCTTTTCTCTCACTTGTAGCTGTCTCTGTTCCGCTCCTCTAATTCTTATTGTTGCAAAGAAAGCGTAATTTGTGTTTGCTCATTTTTAGGGAGATTTCTACACCTGTAACTCTATGCACTTTCATAATTTCTCATTAGTACATAATTCTGAGTTACACATAAAACCGTGGATAGTTGTCAACCATGACATGACATAACCTTGTGTTACTTTGTTCACGTTCTCTTCCTTAATGTTAATACAATCCGTTAAATGTTGTCTTTTTTGCTTTTAAAAAGCACATCACACCATTCATCCTCCCTTTTCTATTGCTCGCCGCCTTCTCTCCATATCTTTTTTTTCCCTCGATATTTCACCATCGTCGTATTCTTGACCATGTCTGTTCTTGACTATGTCAATGGTCAGTGCCACCTACATCTTTGACATGACATCAATGTTCCCTTGGCTAGAACCAGCATGCATGTAAACCCCTTGACTTCTTCAATGACCTCGGAGACAACATCGGCATCCTCTTCGACATCATCATTGAGGTCACCCCTCCTTGGGTCGTATTTGCCATGGTCATTTCCATGAATTTCTCTGGTTCTTAATGATATACCTCACCATCACCTCTTACGTTTAGTAGATGTGCCTTTGCATCTGTGTCGATGTCAACTCCCTCGTCATTTGCGTTAAGAATTTCCTCAAGAGACATCACATTGTGTTTGGGCTCCTTAAGGGCTTTGTCGGCCCCGACAATGCTTTCATCAGCCAACCCTACCTTGCCTTATATGGGGACGACTCAAAGTCCCTTGTTCTTGGTGGTGGAGATCGGGGGAGGTAACGACGTGGGTCGTGGGAGGTGTATTGGGGAAATGAAGAGCTCATGGGAGGAGATTTGAAGTGAATAAAAGATGAATCATTGGATCTACTTTGGCTTGATTAATCAAAGAGAATGGTTAGCTAAGTGGATTGAAAATGTTATCGGATTAATGAAAAAATAAGAGTACTATTTAAATAACTATATTTAATGTCAAAGAAAAGAGTAGTTTTTCACTACAAATGTCATGTGAAGGCATAAAACACATGATAATCTTTTTATTATGCAGAGTTGGGATCAGTGAATGTCGGTTTAGCATCATCTATTGCGTCGCATACCATTTAAGTTGGATATCCATATTACACACCGAGCATTAGGAATGATGTCTGCATTCGTATAATTTAAACCCCGTAGAAAAATTGGCATCATATGTATATGCTAACGCCCAAGGGTAAAATTTTAAATGCATTGATTACTTATCTCGTAAATGAACAATGAACCTTTGGTCAGTTTATGTAAATATCATGAGGCATTTACATTTAGGATTCTTATCACTTGTGCTCTTTTGAGATATTCCAATATCAATTATGCCCCTCCTTTGGAAATATCACCTGTGCCTCCGAATTTTTCATTCTCTCACTTGTGCCCATTGACTGTCCATCTCCAACACAAATGGACATTAACTTTGAGGATAGAAGTGGAAATAAATTAGAAAAATGGACTTTGAGGTCTTTTTTGACTGTATCACCCTCTCCCATGGCCTCTGATGGCGCTGCTCATCGCCTCGCCGTTGCCCATAAGCAGGTTGTTGTCGACCTCCAGGCTAAGGTCATCCGCTCCCTCAAGTCGTGCTCTGTCGCCGCCGCTGAGATCGACGTTGCTGTCGACTCCCTCAAGGCACTCAAGCTCGACTTTGCCTCATGCCAGGTCCACTCCTCCCCAGATTGACCTCCTCCTCCCCCTGCTCTCGTCCTCCATGAGCTCCCTCTCATTTGCCCCCTCCTCTCCTCTGCCCCCTCCTCTCCTCCACCTTAAGCTTCCCCACTCCTTCGCCTCTAGTTTTCTCCCTCCTTTCCTCTGCCCCAGGCCACCCTCCCCCGCCCCTCTTCTCCTCTGCCTCCATGCCACCCTCCTCCACTCCCATCTTCCCCTGTCCTTTGCCCCTCCTCTCCTCCGCCCCAAGCTTCCCCCTCCTTTCCTCTGTCCCTAGTCCACCCTCCTCCACCCCCTCCTCTTCTCCGCCCTCGTCTACCCCCTCCTTCGCCCCTCCTCTCCTCCGCCCCGAGCGTCCCCCATCCACCGCCCCGAGCTTCCCCCTATTTCCCTCCCCCCAGGCCACCCTCCTATGCCTCCATCTTCCCCACCTCCTCCCCTCCTCTCCTTCGCCCCGAGCTTCCCCATCCTCCTTCCCCTCTTCCCATGCCAGTCTGTCTCTACTCAGCATCGACACTAAGATGATGCCATCGCCCATACCGTTGACTATCCCTAAGGCCGATCTGAGGAACCCGAAGGCAGACCCGAGGAAGAAGATGAAGGTTTCCCAATTTACCCCTCTTAACCAAACTATGATTTCAAAAAACCATGGTTAAATTCATTTTTTGACGACTAAAGTAATGGATGAACACAAGTGATAGAATGGTGAAAAGTCAAGGGCACAAGTGATATTCTCAAAAAGGGAGGGGACATAACTGATATTGGAATATCTCGGAGGGGCACAACTGATAAAAACACTTAAATTTATATTCTACATAAACACTAGATATAGTTGAACATAATTTCCAAAAAAAACATAGCAACAATTTATGTAAATAATTTACGTTCGAACATCTAATGGGTAGATTTTGTTAACAACATCATTACTAATTTGAAGTTTGATATGCATGCGTGATTGTCCAAGAACAGATTTGATGGATATGAAAATGTGCAACCGGACCGTTACAAACAAATTCAAATATAAAACAGTTACGGATCGTATAACAACATTGGCAGAAATCTTCTATAGATTAGCTTGAATTTACATGTATTGTATGGCTTACACAAGAAATAAACATATCAATTGTATTTACTTCATTATAATTATATCATATATGAGAAAAGAAGGTATGCACTCTCGTTACATACAATTATAAATAAATCTACAATTATATTTATATTAAATATATATACAAATACAAGATATTAGTGATATTTGTATGGGATATTTATATCCACCATCCTCAATAATCTCATATTTATGCACATAACCCTCGATAATCATGAATTACACACAGAATCCCGAATAAGGCTTAACCCTTACATGACATCACCATGCTAACTCTCGTCTCTTTTCTTTGTTAACTTTGATGGAAATTGTTACATGTTAACAATTTTACCCCTTAAAATATAATGGTTTATAAGATCTAGACCAAGAGAGCTTTCCCACACAATCTTTCCCGAAATTAATTCTTTTATAGTGTTTTCGATTAGTTTTAAAAATCCCTCCAAAAGTCTAGCATATTTATATACAGTTGCGAGTGTTTTTTCTCAATAGCAACTGCTATTTCTGTTCTTTGGGCAACCAACACAGTGAATATGTGATGCAGATGAGCTTTGTGTGGAACCACACATTTTAAAAGATGGGGTTTCAGTAGATAACCTAAGCAAGAGGTGGAAAATCAATCACAGGATAAGATTAGCTATTTGCGAGACAAGGACATGTGGTTTGGACAACCTTTACATGGCAACTGACACATCAACCGAGGATATTTACACCCATTACCATGAATACTTTGTAATTACGTACATAACCTTCCATAATCTATAATTACACTCGGAGCTCGGAATAGTTGTTAACCCTTACATGTTATATTCATGCGTCAACTTCCATCCATTCTTTATCTTATATTTGATGGAATCGAATAAAATTTGACCATTTTGCTCATGAACTCGATCACATTTGGAAACGGTGCCATCAATGGCTCCTTCCTCCATCGATTGACATTAACGAGGACAAACCGGTGACGATGAAAGAGTGGAAACACTCGATGGTGATGGGTACGTCCTCCAGGAGGAGGCTGAGGGAGTGACGATGACAGAGGGAGGTTGTTGCTGTTGTTATTGTGCCGCCATAGGGAGGCTTGGGATGGGTCGATAGAGGGAGACATGTTGCTACTATTGTTATTGTTTTTGTTCAGGTAGGGGAGAGGTAATGTGGGGGAGGTGGAGGCTACTGCTACTGATGTTGTACGGGCGGAGGAAGGGGTGTCGGGGCTTGGGGGAGGGGGCTTCGGGTGAAGGAAGGGACATAGAAGCCTGGAGGGGAGGGGGCTTTAGTCGGAGGATGGGATGGATGGGCTGGAGGGGAGGGGGCTTCAGGCGGAGGAAGGGACGGGGGGTTGGAGGGGAGGCGGCTTGAGGCAGTGGAAGGGGCGGCGGGGCATGAGGGTGAGGATGCTTGAGGAAGAAGGGAACATATGTTAGATTAACTCAATGGTCTAGTTAAGTTAATAGACTAAACTAACGAAGGATTATAGTTGTGAGACATAGTGGCTATTCGTGGTTATTGAAAATTATGTAAGTACGAAACTATTCAGGGTTATGGATGTCCATATCCCTATCTGTATTCATATTCCTTTTGCAATAATATGAATATATTTGTGAGAACTTGTGTAAAATTAATACAATAGCAAATCATATATAGATATGTTTGTATGCTTCTGCATCCTTAATGGATACACATTTATATACGATGGATGGATATCCAGATCTATTGTACCATAGTGAATGAGTTGGATCAGACATCTAGTTTTTTCACATATCCATAAACACATCTAGTGGCTGTTGTCACGGGGGTTGTCCGATTTAAATCATAAAGTTAGGATCATTTTCTAGCTTATAGACCCACATTGCTATAACAACCCATGTTGTGTTAATCACACCATTATATGCCATTTATTCTAAAAGATGTGGCTTTGTTTATGTGGGAAATGAGGTCTGTGATACCTCAAAGATATTCTTAAATGAAAAATTATCAAAACATGAATGTCGTAAGAGTTGGAGATTGCTATTTAACAATTTGGGCGTATTTATTTTGCAGGGCTGATCATGGTTATAACTGAACTAAAATCCAGCAAGTTACAGCAACCAGAAGTCCTAAACTAGATTTGGTATGTCATATTCGAGATAAGCGATCCCTATGTCATAGGTGTTGTAAATGTAATTCGAGTTGTAGGTTACATTTCGAACATTATCCTACATGAATTTTGATTAAATGTGAGCTTGAATTGTAAGAGGAGATTACTAATTGACAACTTACAGTTGTCGCCGAGTTCAATCCCATTAATCAATTGACATATCTTAAAGTATGCTCGCGGATGGGGATCGCCTGATGCTGGAGGAGCTGTCACGCCTTCTCCTTCTTCGAATACTTTATGAACAAATCCAATTCCAGTGACGACGAAACTGTTCTGTCAATCCATGAATGTCATCCTGAACACAACTTGAACCATGTATCAGATGCAACCTGCAGGACTGGTAGGATTCTGGTTATCATTATTTTATATGAAAGTATTTAATTGTTACCCATTGTAAATTTGGGTATAAAGATTAAAATGTTGGAGTTCAGGTCTTTTGAGATTGCTACAGAAGTTGCACTATTTGGCTATGCTGAGTTCTTGGTTTTGCATTAAGAGGTCTGTTGAGGAGGTTGTTCAATAGTCAATGCATTTTATTGGTGAAAAAGCAAATTTAATGGTGAGTTGACAACTCTTAATAAATGGAAATGAGGTTTTTGTTCTCATGGATAACATTGAAGTATTGTACTCCAACTGCCTCCTCATTGGATGCGTACTCCATTGCTGGCGGAACAATCTTCAACCTTCAATTCTCTGTAACCATTGGTAGCAACACTCTGAACAATAATACCAGTGCCTATGACCTTCAATTCTACTGCTCTGACATGTACATGTTCAAATAAACAAGAGAATCTAATTAAATAAAATATCAAGACTGATAAAAACTGAATATCAGTGGTTAACTGTTTGTAAAAAGAGTAGTATTGTAGCGTTGTTGCTGTGCAGAAGCAGTCAGTCTTCCCTCTTGATTTTCTAGGCTATTAAGAAGCTCAATAAGCTATTGATCAACCTCTTAAGCTATCCCTTTGAAACACTGAAGAATATGAAAAAGTAAATGGTTGAAACAAGAAAAATATAATGCCGTATAAAGAAAATTGAAGGAGAAAGAAGTCAGAGGTTTTTACATCTTCAAAAGCAGGGGAGTGTGCTAAAACTTCTATATTTGTTTGTGCGAATATTGACTGGGAGTTCCTATCTTGCTCACCAGCTAAATATCCTAATGCTTTTATTCCGGAACCATACATACATTTCAGTTTAGCAATATGTCCTCGACTATATTTGTAAGGGGTTAGAGCGCAAGCAACCCTTTCTTGCAGAAGCGTGGGACGGAATCAAAGATCCCTAACCAAGATGAATGACAACTATGAATAGTCATCACGAGCAAGCAAATAAAGCCACAAACAACAAGCAACCACAAAATACAGAACGATTTTAACTTGAAAACCAACTATAATTGAAAAACCATGGGTATTCTTGACCCAAAACCACTCCACTATAGTTGGTGATATGTCTATTATCCTTGCAATGGCACACAAGCCAAACCTTCTTGTTTGCGTATCAATAGAGAACACCATTAAATAAGGTAATCGGAGAAGGAGAGTAATCACCCAAGGTGGAAGCCAAGTCCGTAGCTCTCTTCCAAAGAGGGTTTGCCGCTGCACCTTCTTTCTTCTCCTACGCTCTCGCACGTGTCAAGCACCACATCAGGAGGGAAGAGAACCAAAGATCTTCACTGAACCCGTACATGTATCATTGGAATGGAGTGATGGTGCACCAAGATGGTGCCCTAGGTTTCTTTGTTGTGTTTACTTCTTTCGAATTGATGGGTTCTTCTCTCTGGATAGCAGAACATAAGATGGAATGATCTCCAAGGCAAGTGGGGCCCTCTTAAGTACTGGAACCAATTTTCGCACTTGCAGTCTACCGCTTGCTATGACGCAAACGTCATGATATGTCACCTAATGTACTTCTAGGGTTCGTTTGGTAACCGGGTTACCCCGAGGTAACCCGGTTTACCTCTCTCTATTCTTGGGTTGGAATTCCATCACAAATCATAGCGACACTACATCATATTCCTTATTCCAACCCTCATAACCATCCCAAACAACTTCTATTCACATCGGGTTACCCCAACCCACCCCATCCATGTAACCAAACAGACCCCTAGAGATGCACCTGCTATGGTGCGAATGTTGGACATGCGAGCCCACGACGAGCCATTATTCAATATATGTTATTGCAATTCACTCCTTAATCTGAAATGAAGAATAACTAATTTGTATAATAGGTCCCTTAGTATAATTAGGGTTATGTACCATGGCCATCTTAATGATCATACAGTTGTTGATTTAATTATTGAATCATAAAGGCTGGTGCTTGGATGAATATCTAAAGAGTTAGATTGAGGACTCGTCAAGCACCGTCAAATGATTGTTAAGATGCGATATCCAGCCTGAGTAGGAGATGGCAATCCTTATCTCTGAAGGCTGATGTCTGACCGATCTCTTGATGCAGGTCCTCTGCATAGGAATAAAGATTCGGAGGTGCCAGATTAGTTAGGTCAAAGAGTTGATGTCACGAGATCAAGATAACCAAATACCTATGTCGTATGCTGTCACGGTATAGGCACACATCCTCTGACCCGAGATAGATGTGTTACTATATGTCTGAGTATGTACATTCGGTAGATCGATAGGTTGATGGCCTAATCAAGGTCTATATACCGGCGAGCTGGTGTGCATATAAGGTCATATGAGTAATACGATCCCTCAAAGGGATCATACAAGTTCATTCAATGAACGGGAAGACATGAGCTCACTCATGAGATATTGGGAAGAATCAAATTCCGTGCACGGTCATCTTGCTTTGGAAACTTGACTGAATTTGATGGTTTGATATATACTTTTGGAAAGTATCTGATCAACACCTGGGTATGATATATGATTTTGGAAAGTATATGATTGATACCAACTCCCAATGATCGAATGAGAAACTTAATGATAAATCCTGAAGGAGACAATTCAAAAGAGATCTAAAACTTCGGGTTTATTCTGGGTCTTCCAGTATGCAGGATGTACATGTATTAGGAATACTTGAGGGTGATGTGATCATAAACGATTGTATAACCATGACGCTTCCATTCCTAGGGAGTGATGGAACATGTCTAGATTTTAGTAACTCCTCTTAGTAGAGAAGTGATCTGATCTTAGTCCAAATGTTGGACATTGATCTGAATGTGATTCAGATGCAATGAGAAGATTAGATTTGTGGTCTTGGTTTAATCAAGCATCTATGGGAGGTCTGCAAGATCTGGATTTGAGATGTGATCTCGATATCCAAGTCACTATACGTGGAACAATACAATCGTCCTGTTTTTATCTCCAAGTATCCACAGAGAAAGTGCATTATCTTTGAAAGAGTTCAAGAATGGTTCCATTGTTGATTTATATATATCCAAGCATTGAGATATGGATGATTAAATGTGATTTAATCGTAAAATATAATATGAATTTGATTCGTATTATTTATCCATATAAGAAGAGCTATCTAAGATAATTAAATGTGATTTAATTATCAAAGATGTGAATAATGTGAATGTGATTCATATTATTTGGGCACATGAAAATAGAGATTCAAGATGATTAAATAAGATTTAATTATAATGGATATGAATAATGTGGATAATACTATCTATATTAATCAGGTATATTATAAATGCGATTTATAATATATTAGAGAGAGCATATTGTGACTCATATTTATTAATTAATTATTGATGTGAATTGGATTCACATTGGATGATTAATTGAAAATATAATTTACATTTTATTTTGGGATGTGAATGTGATTCACATTTTTCCAATGGCATGATTGTAATATTTCACAAGATAATTATGAATCATTTTTGTGAAATAATTTACAACAAATGGTGTTGTAAATTTTGGAGATATCATGAGGTATTGAGATCTCATGAGATAATGAGATCTCATGAGATAGCGAGATCTCATGAGTGGACGTCCCCCCTTTTAAGGGGATGTAGTTTATTTCCACATTATCACCAATGATAATTAATTGATTTAATTTGAATTTAAATATATTGATTTATCAATATACATTAAATTAAATTAAATTAATTATTGTTGTGTTTTCAGAATGAAATTATGGCCATTGAAAGAAACACAAATCAATCTCATCCATTGATTTTGTGTTATCCATGGATTGAGATCCATGGATCCCAAAACACTATTTAAGAAGAGGCACCCCTTGCTCTTCAAGATACATGATCAATCCACAATCTCTCTCTACACGCCAAAGGTGCTCTCCCTCTCTCCCATTATGGCCGTTTTCCATGGATCCCAAGAGAGAGTCGTCATCACCGCAGCATCGTCAATATGCTGCCGGATCATCTACTCATGGATCTCCATATCCTTCGGTGCATCTTGCTCATGAAGAAGATGTTGGATCTCGTGTGACGATATCAGGAGATCCGCTGCTTGGATCATCAACATGTATTGCGAGGAGTATGCGTCTCATCAACGTGCTCGCAAGCGTCTCCTCCGTTGGATCGGACTTGGGACAGGAGGTCTCTTGGTTTAGAGACTCGATCACAACCATGCTTCAAGAGGTAACCCTAGTACCTATTTGTGATTTAGATGAAACGATCCAAGAAGTGTTCTTAGATCATGTGGTTTCATCATTTATTTATTTTTTTAAATTCTGCTGCCCGGAGCAACTAGTGCGACTAGTCGCTCCTGATTGCATTTGATGTGATCCACACACTTCCGTGTTGCGCTTGAGGATTTTCTCCATAATCCTTCAGCTAACACCACAACATGTCACCTACTGTATCTTCTACGACGAACCTACTATAGCCTGAACACCATAACAGGTCACTTGTTGTGCTTCCTGAGATGCATATGTTGTAGTTGCTGCTATTGGATCATCGATTGTGGTGCACCTCCTGTTAGACATCTGAGCCCACACGAACCATTTCTAAAATAAATGTTATTGTCAATTATTTATCAATACTGATTTATTCACCCCTTTTCTGAGATTATAATAATCATGCACTTATCAGGTCCATTTATACAAATAGGGTTATGTAGTTTGGCCATCTTGAGATCATACAACTGTTGATCCTATTGTTGGATCATAGAGGTTGGTTTTGGGTTGAATATGTAAAAGTGTTAGATCGAGGACTCAATCATACCGTCAAGTGATTATCAAGAAGAGATCTCTAGTATGAGAAGGAGAAGACAATCCTCGATGTAGGTTCTCTACATGAGAATAGAGATTCGAAGGTGTTGGATGAATTAATTCAAAGAGTTAACTTAGCAAGATTGAGATAACAAAAATATATGTCGTATACTGTCACGATATATGCACACATCCTTTGATGAGAGATAAATGTATCACTATATGGTTGAGTACGTACATGTAGCAAACCATTAGATTGATGACCTAATCAAAATCTATACACCAACACATTATTGTGCGTATGAAGGAATACGGGTGATATGATCTCTCAAAAGAATCATACACATTCACTACTGAAGTGTAAGACATGAGCTCAATAATGGGATATTGTGATAAATCAAATTCCGTTGATGGTCATCTTGTTTTGGAAATAAAATATGATTTCTATGTATGATATATACTTTTGGAAAGCATACGATCGATTCCAACTTCCAATGATCAAATGAGAAACATAACGACAAAACTCTGTTTAGAACTTTAGGTTTAATCACGGTCTTTCAATATGGAGGATGTACGAGTATTAGAAATACTCGAGGGCGATGTTATCTTAAATAATTGTAAACCATGACACTTCCATTCCAAGGGAGTGATTAAATCGGTTCGAATTTTAGTGACTCTGCTCAATGAACCAGTTATCCAATCTTAATCTAAATTTTGGACATTGTTCTGATATAGATTCAAGTACAATGAGAAGATATGATACTTTGTTTGATATGATCAAAAATCTTGAGAGGTCTTTTAGATCTGGATATAAATCTTAAACTCAATATCCAAGTTACTATACATGGATAATACAACTACCCCGAACTTATCTCCAAGTATCTGCGGAGAAGGCACAAAGTCCATTAAAGAGTTCGTGGATTGTTCCGAAAAAAATTCTCATTGAGTATAGGGGGTGTGGAGCTCCTTATATAGCCCCACAGACAGACCTGAGTCCCACAAAAGTATATGCGAGACTAAACATGAGTGGTAATTGATCATGGAGTGATCCAATTAACACTCTATTACATTATCCAACACTCTCCCTCAAGCTGGAGTTGAGAAATCTGCAACTTGCAACAAAAAAAGGTATACATCTCATCTTCATACGATATATCACAAGAAGAATATATGTTTGGCGAGCCATTATGTAATAAATGTTATTGCAAATACCATTCCCTGGTCTGAAATGAAGATAACTAATTTGCGTAATAGGTCCCTTAGTACAATTTGAGTTATGTACCATGGCTGCCTTGACATCATAAAGTTGTTGATTCAATTATTGAATCATAAAGGCTGGTGCTTGGATGAGTATCTAAAGAATTAGATTGAGGACTCATCATGCACCATCAAATGATTATCAAGATGTGATCTCCAGGCTGAGTGGGAGATGGCAATCCTATATCTAAAGGCTGATATCTGACCGACCTCTTGATGCAAGTCCTCTACATAGGAATAGAGATTCGGAGGTGTCAAATTAGTTAGGTCAAAGAGTTGACTTAACGAGATCGAGATAACCAAAGTCCTACATCGTATGCTGTCGCGATATATGCACACATCATCTGATTGGAGAAAGATGTGTTACTATATGTCTAAGTATGTACATTTGGTAGACCAATAGGTTGATGACCTAATCAAGGTCTATATACTGGCGAGCTGGTATGCATATAAGGGTATATGAGTAATACGATCTCTCAAAGGGATCATACAGGTTCACTTCTAAATTGGAAGACATGAGCTCACTCATGAGATATTGGGATCAATAAATTCCATGCATGGTCGTCTCACTTATGAAGCTTGACAGAATTTAAAGGTATGATATATGCTTTTAGAAAGCTTTTGATCAATACCAAATTCCAATGATCAAATGAGAATCTTAATGATAAAACCCTGAAGGTGACAGTCTAAAAGAGATCTATAACTTCGGGTTTATTCAAGGTCTTTCAGTATGCAGGATGTACATGTATTGGGAATACCTGAGGGTGATGTGATCATAAATGATTATATAACCATGACGCTTCCATTCTGAGGGAGTGATGAAACATGTCTGGATTTTAGTGACTCCTGTTAGTAGAGAAGTAACTTGATCTTAGTCCAAGTGTTGGACATTGATCTGAATGAGATTCAGATGCAATGAGAAGATTAAGTTCACGGACTTGATTTAATCAAGCATCTATGGACCGTAAGATCTGGATTTGAGATATGATCTCAATGTCCAAGTCACTCCCCTGTCCTTATCTCCAAGTATATGCGGAGAAAGCACACTATTCTTGAAAGAGTTCAAGAATATTTCCTTTGATGAATTATGTATCCAAGAAACAAGATATTGATAATTAAATGAGATTTAATTATCAAGAATAATATGATTGATATTCATATTATGAGAATGATTATCCAAGATAATTAAATGGGATTTAATTATCAAGGAAATGTAAAATATGGATAGTACTATCCATGCTATCCATAATATCAATGTATATTATAAATATGATTTATAATATATTGGAGAGAGCACGTTTGTAAATAATATTTACTAATCGATTGTTAATGTGAATTGGATTCACATTAATCAATTAATTGGAAATGTAATTTATATTTTTGTTTGGGTTGTGAATGTGATTCACATCTTTTCAATGGCATGATTGATATATTCGTTAATTAATTTGGAATTAATTTAGTGAATATATTTGCAATAAATATTGTTGCAAATAAATAAAAGATAATGGGATTTCATCTCATAAAATAAGGAAGATAAAAAATCCACCTAATGGAGAGGTGGTGTCACCCATGAATTATTCAAGGGTGACGCCCCATCTTTTTAGGAGGAGGTTTTTATCCTCTTTATTATCTTGTGTTAATTAATTTTATTAAGTTAAATTGTATTGATGATAATACAACATATATTTAATTTAATATAAATTAATGTTGTTGTTTCATTAAACAACAATGATCATGACCATTGATTAAAAATACAGATCAATCTAACCGTTGATTTTGTGTGTCCCATGGATCGTGATCCATGGACTTCCAAACTACTATATAAGAGAGGGCAACCCTATCCCTTCAGAATATACATTAAGTTGCTCTCTCTCCTTCTCTCATTCTCACGCCCCATCTCTCTAAGAGTGGCCATCCACTCTGAGTTCTTGAGAGAACTACAGTCATCGCTACGTCGTCATACAGTCGGATCTCCGTCTTCCTTGGTGGCTCTATCACAAGTAGAAGATGTCAGATTTCGTGACAAAATCAGGAGATTCAATGCTTGGATCTTCATCGTGGATTGCGGGAAGCACACGTCTCATCATCGCACCCGCAAGTGCCATCTTTGTGGATCAGACTTGAGTCAGGAGGATCTCTTGCTTTAGAGATCAAGTGATCGCAACCATGCTTCAAGAGGTATTTCTAATACTTTGTGGTTAGATGAAATGATCCAAGAAATGTTCTTGAGATCATGTGGTTTCATCATATAATTTAAAAATTTTAAATTCTGTTGCACCGAGCAACTAGTGCGACTAGTCGCTTCGATTGCATTGGATGCGATCATCACGCTTCCGTGATACACTTAAGAATTTTCCCATATCCTTCAAGTGGTATCAGAGCCAGGTTGGAGGTTTTGGATACGATCTATAAACCTAAAAAGATTTGGGCTCGTTGGGGTTCGTGATTTTTTTTGTGTTTCTATTTTCGCAGCCCTGTTTTGTGATAATTTTCGGTCTTGTTTAAAATGTTTAAACCTGGAAATATCACTGGAATAATGTTTCCCATTAATTAAGGAAACCGTGAGATTTGAGTTTACGTGATTTGGAATCCGATAACTTTAAGGAGTTAATTACGGGTTCTAAACACCTGAAATTGCATAATTATCACTCTGCTTATATTTTAAATCAAATTGGTGAACAAATTAAATTTAGTTTGCATTAATTGGATTTAAATTGATCGAGTTATGTTGATTTTAGTGACTAGGGGTCACTGCTGGAAATTAACAAACTTGATCATGAACCTTGTGATTGTCTTTCAAATAAACTAATGAAAATTAATTATTTATTTTCTGAAATGATTTTTGATAAATATTTATGAAATATTTAAAGATGATAATTATTTCCTTGAGTGACATTTTATTAACCAAAATGATAAGATATCTGATCTTGATCACAATTGGTTAATATGAAATTTTCAACAAACATTGTTTTTCATGAAAAATTTAGTTTATCCTACAATAGTTGTAGGATAACTTTTACATGCAAAACCCTGTTGCTTGAATAGGATTGGGGATTTGTTGAGCAAATCTCCTTATAATATTATCAAAATGGTTTTGATGAACATTATATGGTATAACTTCGGTTGAAAAATCGATGAACATCTCAAGTACAAAGTAACTGACTCAGCATTCTTTTTTCCTGAGGCAGATATGGTGCCTAGTCAGGGAGCGTTGGGGTAGCAGGTTGCACCGTATGTGGTCTATCCCACACCCGTCGGTACTGGCCATGACAACGGGTAGGGAACGAATGATGCTTGAGAGATCATGATGTATTTTTCTAATTATTAAAATTCGAAAAATACATATTTTGAGATTATACCATCCATTCAAGTAACAAAAACAAGTTTTTTGGTTGATTAAATTGGATTAATAATTGATTTAATACGATTAAATTAATTATGTCCAATTAAAAGCACTCTATTATGAATATATGTGCATTTCCCTTGGAAGAATTAATTACATGAATAGGATTCATGGTAATTAATTAAAATTTGAATATGAGGTGCATGATCACATAAGTGACATCCATGGTCTCCCGTCAAGGCGAAAGATTTCGTCTCCAGGGGTTGTATATAGGAGACGCCTGTCTGAAGTGACAACTCCTCATACAAGTTCACCTGAATCCGGCATTTTGCTTCTCGAAAGAGTAAGGCCATATGTGTAGTGACCCCAGTATCGGTCCCTCATATTATTGGGGCGATATTGGATTGCGCATACCGAGTATTAAGCCTATTGATGGTTGGTTCAATTAACAACGGGTCAACATCACCTTAGGGGTGGTGGGATCGGGTGTTAGAGACCGAATTGGGAAATGCAAGTTGGACTTGTAAGGTGGAATGAGTTCCCGCTTTTTTTATCTAAGTTACATCTTCTCATATTATTGGGATGTAACAAGGATAAGAAAGGAGATCCCAGATCTTGCTGAGATATAATAGTAAGTATATCTCTTACATTGAAAGTGATTAAGGGAATGAACTTTCAGTGTTGACAAGACAAGAAAATTTTGATATAAAAATTCCTAAATCAAAGTAAAGTATTTATGCAAATTTCTTATTTCAGATAATCCTTCATTAAACCCACTCATTATTATACTCAATAAAAAACCAATAAAATGTCATGGATTGGAGTTATGATCAAGATATTGTACTTGCAGTTAGACACATAGTGCATGTGGTTGTAATTTGCAAGTTTTCTCATAATGATGAGGAATGACAATTAAAATAGACGGTAAGACATCACCTTAGGATTTGTATGTCTCTATAGTCTTGATCTCTCATCAAATGTACTTTGGAAGGGACATGTCGATGAAGATCATAATTGTCAAATAATCCTTATAAAACCTAAGAAGATAATTTGGCATACATATGTGCTCTCAACATTTAATCATGAATGACATGGTTCTCTGCATTATGCAGAATTGTAGCTCTATAAGAGATGATGTATTCAAATTGTTTGAATACATGCCTGGACCAAAGTGTTTAAGAGTTTAAATGGATGTAGAAATGATGAGTGTCATCATTATACTGTCTATACTCAAGTCATTCATGAATCTTCATAGTATTCATATTGTATGAATTAAAAGAAGCATATATAAATGTTGAAATATTCTTACGTTGAAATCTTTTGAATTCAACATAAGAGAACCTTTATATTAACCAATGGTTGTTTAAAGATGAAGGGAGCGTAGCGGAAGCATGGGTCGGACCCAAGTAAGAAGGAAAGTCAAAGAGTTGACCTTACTTATATGACTTCCATATGACATCCAAAGAGTTAGATGAATGCCAATACTGTAACAAGCTGATGTGTTGATAGTGTGACTATCAAGTCTATCTAGAATACTTAGAGAAGGATTCGGATAGTGCATCGAAATAATCTTCATCTATATTTAATCATTGAAAAGGACTTGCTTATAAGATAAGATTGAAGTCCAATAATTGTATCTCATTCTTTTGATTGCATATGTTTTAGAAGATCGGAAATTTTGATCTTAAGGTTTAATGGTCATCCACATAGATATTGACGCAATTGTTGCAACAAACTCTATTGGATAGATATGCCATATTTTCAGTGGGAGATCCCTTAGTCTTAGAGAATGTATCTATGACCTAGATATTTGATTACATTTATTGTTTATTTTCAAATGTTGGAAATGAACATTTTTTCTGGAATAGACCTATCATAAAGAGTTATGATGGATATATTTCAGATAAGTAATCTAGCATCTTGTGGACTCTACTAAATTAGAATATTAATGAATAGTTCATTAACATTTTTAATGCTGAAAATTAAACCTTTAAAGATCAATAGGAGGATGAATATCATTTGACAATGATCTGGTATCATGTCTTGGACATATATCTATTGATATGATCAATATACTAGTAAGATATTGAACTTTAGATTGTCTAAAGGTTCAAAGCTTACATACTTATGAATATCGTATTCAAAAGTAGAAATCGTCCAAGGCACCCTTCTCCGAGAATGGTGTAAGATACCAATGTATTCAGGATCTCATACATATTGATGTATGTTGATCATCTATATCACAATAAGCATTAATGATATGTGATATCATTTGATGATTATTGGTGATATGAGATTTCTTCCGTTCACCTGAGAAACCTTTGAATTGTTCAAAGATTTCACAATTTTGATTTAGAACCAAAGTTTCAAGGAAGATTAAATGAATTTGATCTAACCAAGGTAGCAAGTACCTATTAGATAAATTCAAGGAATACCTTATGGAAATGGAAATATCATTTCTACCTCACTCCTCCTAATACACCTAAACTCAGTAGAGCTGTAGAGAGATACAATTGGATCATGGGTGATATGATTTGATCAATGATGAATATTAGCATAATAACCTCTTAGTTTCTAAGGTATATATATATATATCCTCAATACGATTCCATACAAGTAAGCTGGAATCTAGCACCAGAGAGTGCTACTTCATTAGGAAAATAAAGGATGGTATTGGATACCCGCCTTATGACCTTGCGATTCTTAAAGAATTACATCTCTGAGAATATGATTCTTAGATGATAACTTTCTTGAGAATCAAGATGAAAATGAAGTGAAGGAACTCATTTAATCTTGAGATGATAATGAGGCTCCTGAAATCAGAAACTAAAAGGATAATTACAGATGAAACACACATACATCTTCAAACATCTTCAAATGAGTTTGAAGATGAATTTCCATGTGTTAGAGAATTCTGACAATGATCTTACTTCATGTGATGAAGCTTCGGAAGATCATGACATGGAAAGATGGATGTTAGCAATAAAGTATAAAGTAGACTTAATATACAAGTGTTGTATGTGGACCCTCGAGGATCCACCTGTTGGACATGCGAGCCCACGGCGAGCCATTATGCAATAAATATTATTGCGAATATCATTCCCTGATATGAAATGAAGAATGAATAATTTGCATAATAGGTCCCTTAGTAAAATTAGGGTTATGTACCATGGCCATCTTAATAATCATACAACTGTTGATTCAACTATTGAATCATAGAGGCTGGTGCTTGGATGAATATCTAAAGGGTTAGATTGAGGACTCATTAAGCACCGTCAAATTATTGTTAAGAGATGATCTCCAGCCTGAGTAGGAGATGGCAATCCTTATCTCTAAAGGCTGATATCTGACCGACCTCTTAATGCAAGTCCTCTGCATGTGAATAGAGATTCAGAGGTGTCAGATTAGTTAGGTTAAAGAGTTGACTTAACAAGATCGAGATAACCAAAGTCCTATATCATATGTTGTCATGATATAGGCACGCATCCTCTGACCGGAGACAGATGTGTTACTATATGTCTGAGTATGTACATTTGGCTGACCAATAGGTTGATGACCTAACCAAGGTCTATACACCGGCGCGCTGGTGTGCATATAAGGGCATATGAGTAATACGATCTCTCAAAGGAATCATACGTGTTCAGTTACTGAACCGGAAGACATGAGCTCACTCATGAGATATTGGGAAGAATCAAATTCCGTGCACGGTCATCTCGCTTTGGAAGCTTGACTGAATATGTAGGTTTGATATATACTTTTGGAAAGTATATGATCAAGCCCTAGGTATGATATATGCTTTTGGAAAGTATATGATCGATACCAACTCCCAATGATTGAATGAGAAACTTACTGATAAAACCATGAAGTAGACAGTATAAAGTTGATCTAATACTTCGGGTTTATCCTGGGTCTTCCAGTATGCAGGATGTATAGGTATTGGGAATACCTGAGGGTGATGTGATCATAAACAATTGTATAACCATGACGCTTCCATTCCTAGGGAGCGATGAAACGGGTCTGGATTTTAGTGACTTCTCTCAGTAGAGAAGTAATCTGATCTTGGTCCAAATGTTGGACATTGATCTGAATGTGATTCAGATGTAATGAGAAGATTAGATTTGCGGTCTTGATTTAATCAAGCATCTATGGGAGGCCTGTGAACTAGATTTGGGATATGATCTCAATATCCAAGTCACTATACGTAGAACAATACAATCGCCCTATCCTCATCTCCATGTATTCGCGGAGAAAATGCATTATCCTTGAAAGGGTTCAGGATAATTTCATTGTTGATAATATGTATCCGAGTATTGAGAAAATTGATAATTAAATGTGATTTAATTATCATGAATAATATGAATTTGATTCCTATTATAAGGAGAGTTATCTAAGATAATTAAATGTGATTTAATTATCAAAGATGTGAATAATGTGAATGCGATTCATATTATTTGGGCACACGAGAATAGAGATCCAAGATGATTAAATGTGATTTAATTATCATGGATATGAATAATGTGGATAGCAATATCCATATTAGACATATATATTATAAATGTGATTTATAATATATAAGAGAGCTATTTGTAATTTACATTTGTTAACTAAATGTTGATGTGAATTGGATTCACTTTTGAAAATGTAATTCACATTTTATTTTGGGTTGTGAATGTGATTCACAATTTTCCAATGGCAAGATTGCAATATTCACAAGATAATTATGAATTATTTTTATAGAATAATTTACAACAAGTGTTGCTGTAAATCTTGGAGATTTCCATGGAATAATGTACTCTCATGAGATTACATGAGATTGCCACCAAATCCCATATCACGGAAAGAGGCAATCTTCATTCCGTAAATATCCATGCTTGATTGATTTAATTTGGGATTGATTTATATTGATTATCAATATAGATTTAATCTTAGCCATTAAATTAAATTTAATTAAATTAATTGTTGTTGGTTTTTACCAACACAAATCTTAGCCATTAAAATAAACACAATCAATGAGGACCATTGGATTTGTGTTATCCATGGATTGAGATCCATGGATCCCAAAATATTATAAAAGGAGAGGCACCCCTTTGCTCTTCTTTACACACAAGAGAACATAAGTCTCTCTTTCTCTTTCTCTCTCTATATGCCCACTCTCTCTCTCTCATGTGGCCATCCACCATGGATGCCCTATAGAGATTCTCCATCGCCGCAGCGTCGTCATTATGCTGCCCGATCGTTTGCTCGTGGATCTCCGTCTACTTTGGCGTGCCTTACTCATGAAGAAGACATCCTATCTCGTTCATTGAGATCAGGAGATCCGTGTCTTGGACCATCAACATGGATTGCGACGAGCATGTGTTTCATCAACACGCTCGCAAGCGTCTCCTCCGTCGGATCGGACTTGAGACAGGAGGTCTCTTCGTTTAGAGACTCGATCGCAACCACGCTTCAAGAGGTAATCCTATTACTTTTTTGTGCTTTAGACGAAACGATCCGAGAAGTGTTCTTGGATCATGTGGTTTCCTCACATATAAAAATTTTAATTTCCGCTGCATAGAACAACCAGTTCGACTAGTCGTTCTTCATCATATTCGATACAATGCCCACGCTTCCGTGATGCGCTTGAGGATATCTAACCATATCCTTCAAGCTATATGGGTAAGACCCACTAAGGTGTAAATGGATCTTCAAGAGAAAGAGGGAACCTGGTGAGAAGGTAGAGACCTTCAAAGCACGTTTCATATTCATAAGATACACATCGAAGAGAAGACATCGCTTGCGATGAGACTTGCTCTTCAGTGACCATGCTTAAACCCATCAGACTATTGCTGACTATAGCTACACAACTTGACTTTGACATCTACGAGATGGAAGTCAATATTGCATTCCTCTATGAATACCTCTTCAAGGATGTTCATATAAAGTAGCCCCAAGCTTCATGGTTGAGGAAAGCAAGATGTGCAAGCTTAAGGAACTACATCTATGGACTCAAATAAACTTCTTCTAGTTGGAACATTAGATTTGATGAAATTATAAATGTTATGATTTCAGATAGAATCTTGATGAACCATGTGAAGCTTAGTGGGAGTGATATTGTGTTCATCATGCTAAATGTAGATGATATCCTAATCATTTGGAATGATATAAGGATAATAGTAAGTGTTTTATAGACTGGCTATTCCATACCTTGAGTATGATCTTGGTTCTGAAGATGTTCAGAAGCAAAGAGAAGAGGGTATTGGAACTATCACATTTGTGGTACACCTTGGACATATTCCATTCTTGGAAAACCCCAAGGAAGGCTTCCTTCCTTTAAGATATGGTACTAACCTATCTGAAGGAATAATACCTCAAGGAGTTGAGGAAGTGAATGCTAAAATTGCTTGCCCTTGTGCATTAGTTATGAGAAGCCGAGTATATGCTAGATGTGTACAAAAGCCAGATGTCTGCCATGCAGTGGGAGTAGTAAATTGTTGCTAATCCTACTATGGAGATAAAACACTTAATTGCAGTAATAACAATATCTTCAAAGATGACAAGACTTAGAGATAGTGATCTCAATGTCTTATCTTCAAGAAATAAAGATTTTATAGATAGTGATCTAAAAGGTCTTAACTGTGGATACCTTAGGAGACGGAGATCTCCAGGAATAAGGGTATTCTAATAAGGATAATGAAAATGACATACTGGTTATAATAATAATTGAGCTGTAGTGTCAAGGACACTATAACTGACAATATTGGGTATTGGTTACATAAGATGCAACATTCACGTTGGATGCGAGCACTGTTACTACGAGATATGCAAGTGTCGTAAAAGGACTTGACGTAGTCTCTTGGGAACATAGTGACTAATCAACCTACCTAGCTATTTATCTAAATAGCCTATGATTGTCATATGAGTGTGAGTTTAAATGATTAGCCCATTAATTGCTCTTTGGGCTAGTGTGAGATTGTTGGACATGCGAGCCCACGACGAGCCATTATGAAATAAATGTTGTTGCAAATATCATTCCCTGATCTGAAATGAAGAATAACTAATTTGCATAATAGGTCCCTTAGTACAATTAGGGTTATGTACCATGGCTGTCTTGACATCATAATGCTGTTGATTCAATTGTTGAATCATAGAGGTTGGTGCTTGGATGAATATCTAAAGAGTTAGATTGAGGACTCATCAAGCACCATCAAATGATTGTCAAGATGTGATCTCCAGTCTGAGTGAGAGATGGCAATCCTATCTCTAAAGGCTTATATCTGACCGACCTCTTGATGCAGTCCTCTGCATAGGAATAGAGATTGGGAGGTGTCAGATTAGTTGGGTCAAAGAGTTGACTTAACAAGATCAAGATAACCAAAGTCCTACATCCTATGATATCGCGATATAGGCACACATCCTCTGACTGACGACAGATGTGTTACTATATGTCTAAGTATGTACATTTGGTAGACCAATAGGTTGATGGCCTAATCATGGTCTATATACTGGCGAGCTGGTGCATATAAGGGCATATGAGTAATACGATCTCTCAAAGGGATCATACAGGTTCACTTCTGAACCGGAAGACATGAGCTCACTCATGAGATATTGGGATCAATAAATTCCATTCATGGTCGTCTCGCTTATGAAGCTTGACAGAATTTAGAGGTATGATATATGCTTTTGGAAATCATATGATCGATACCAAATCCCAATGATCCAATGAGAATCTTAATGATAAAACCCTGAAGGTGACAGTCTAAAACAGATCTATAACTTCAAGTTTATTCAAGGTCTTCCAGTATGCAGAATGTACATGTATTGGGAATACCTGAAGGTGATGTGATCATAAACGAATATATAACCATGGCGCTTCCATTCCGATGGAGTGATGGAACATGTCTATATTTTAGTGACTCCTCACAGTAGAGAAGTAACTTGATCTTAGTCCAAGTGTTGGACATTGATCTGAATGAGATTCAAATGCAATGAGAAGATTAAGTTCACGGACTTGATTTAATCAAGCATCTATGGGAGGTCCGTAAGATCTGGATTTGAGATACGATCTCAATGTCCAAGTCACTATATGTGGAAAAATACCATCGCCATGTCCTTATCTCCAAGTATCTACTGACAAAGCACACTATTCTTGAAAGAGTTCAAGAATAATTCCTTTGATGAATTATGTATCCAAGCAACAAGATATTGATAACTAAATGAGATTTAATTATCAAGAATAATATGAATGAGATCCATATTATGAGAATGATTATCCAAGATAATTAAATGAGATTTAATTATCAAGGAAATGCAGAATATGGATAGTACTATCCATGCTATCCATAATATCAATGTATATTATAAATATGATTTATAATATATTGAAGAGAGCTCGTTTGTAGATAATATTTACTAATTGATTTTTAATGTGAATTTGATTCACATTAAGCAATTAATTAGAAATGTAATTTACATTTTTGTTTGGGTTGTGAATGTGATTCACAGCTTTTCAATGGTATGATTGAAATATTCGCTAACTAAGTTGGAATTAATTTAGTGAATATATTTGCAATAAATGTTGTTGCAAATAAATAAAAGATAATGGGATTTTATCTAATAAAATAAGGAAGATAAAAAATCCACCTAATGGAGAGGTGGCGTCACCCATGAATTATTCAAGGGTGATGCCCCATCTTTTTAGGAGGAGGTTTTTATCCTCTTTATTATCTTGTGTTAATTAATTTTATTAAGTAGAATTATGTTGATGATAATGAAACATATATTTAATTTAATATAAATTAATAAGTTGTTGTTTTATTAAACAATGATCATGGCCATTGATTAAAAACATGGATCAATCTAACCGTTGATTTTGTGTGTCACATGGATCGTGATCCATGGACTCCCAAACTACTATATAAGAGAGGGAAACCCTATCCCTTCAGAACACTATCCCAATCTAACCGTTGATTTCTCTCTCTCCTTCTCTCATTCTCATTCCCCATCTCTCTAAGAGTGGCCGTCCACTCTGAGTTCTTGAGAGAACTATTGTTGTCGCTACGTCGTTGTGCTGTCGGATCTCCATCTTCGTTGATATCTCTAGAACAAGTAGAAAACATCGGATTTCGTTGTACAAAATCAGGATATTCAAGGCTTGGATCTTCATCGTGGATTGCGGGAAGCACGCGTCTCATCATCGCACCTGCAAGTGCCATCTTCGTGGATCAGACTTGAGTCAGGAGGATCTCTTACTTTAGAGATCAAGTGATCGCAACCACGCATCAAGAGGTATTTCTAATACTTTGTGGTTAGATGAAACGATCCAAGAAATGTTCTTGAGATCATGTGGTTTCATCATATAATTTAAAAATTTTAAATTCCGCTGCACCGAGCAACTAGTGCGACTAGTCGCTCCGATCGCATTGGATGTGATCATCACGCTTCCGTGATGCGCTTAAGGATTTCCCCATATCCTTCAATGTCCGTTGCTGGTAGGAAGATGGGTCTGTGACGTTCACGTCACCAGAATGTATCTCTGCCATACATGTAGAGTCGCTGCAATACCATGTCACTGGAACATATCTCTGTCGTGCCTGGAGAAGAGTCGTAGTAGAAGAAGTCCATTGTGGAGTAATAGTCGGGTTGTGAAAGAAGAAGTACACCTCAATGAAGAAATCGATGCTCGGTGCAGTAGCATTCTGAAGTATCGATTTTCCAATCATGGTCAGACAATAGAAGTTCTGAATAATCCATCTCTAACTCCACCTTTCTACCATAATTGATTGAATAAAGAACATGGATCAAGTTGGGAGAAACCAAAAACATGCATTTTTTTGCATCTCTTTTATTTTTGCAAAAATAGCCGTTGCATTTTTTCTCATATATTTTCTTTTTTCTTCACGTACAGCTTTTTTTGGACCTAACATTTCTTTTTACTCATCTGTAAATAACACATAATTGTATGTATTTAAATTTAAAATACAATAATATAGATTAGTAAAATAAATGAAGTATCAAAGATATTGAATGACCCTTGGTCGATCATGGATTATGTAGGGGGAAATAAGGGTCAGATATTGTATATGGAAAGCCTAATTTGCAACCTATAAGTAGTCATTTTTAATATTTTATTCTTTTTTACACACCTTAAATATAAAATGTTCAACAAGAAACTTGTACATGAAAATATACATAAAAATGATTGCTCAGAAAAATAATACACAATGCAACTGGGACATGGATTAAAAAACCGCAAACCTAAAAGTTACATACAATTAAAGGTGATTTTGATGATTTTGAGTCCATATGAAGGAGATATGGGTCCGAGAAATTCGAGTTTTGGCTTTTTATTTTGAGTGTAGAATGAACACTTTGCATTATTTTTATGAAGTAAATTTATATTTTTCTATGTGTTTTATCTACAACTTTCATGTACCAAATTTATTGATTTGATGAATAAATAATAAAGAATAAAATAGGTCCCAAAAATAAATTATTACATAATTAAAAATGAGGTTTTTGATGTGATTTCTGTACAATTCATCTGGCCCTATCCCCCCCTATATTATTCCTTGCCGACTGAGTCATCATGATGATTGAGTCTCGAGGGCTAGGGTCCGTTAGTGTCCCTAACACTTTATTCTTTTTCTTTTATTTTCTTTATGCTTTTATTTTGGCAATAAATACATTATTTATATAATAATCTATACAATATTTTGTACAATCTACGAAGTATTTATTTTGATAAAATAATGATATATACATGCATTTAGCTAGGGTTTAAAGGCCAACAACAACAACAACAACAAAGCCTTTTCCCACAATTAAGTAGGGTCGGCTGCATGGATTCTTCGCCTCCGTTCAGATCTATCTTGGGCCAATCTCAGGCTTATATCCACAAAACTAAGATCCCTCCGTATGGTCTCTTTCCAACTTCTTGGGCTGTCCTCACCCTCTCTTAGCCGGCTCAACATCCCAACACTCGCATCTCCTAACTGGTACATCAACTGATCTTCTTTGCAAATGTGCAAACCATCTTAAGCGATTTTCTCGCATATTATCCTCGATCGGAGCTACGCCAACTTTCTTTCTGATTGAATCCGATCTTTACGAGTATGTCCACACATCCACCTTAGCATTTTCATTTCTGTTACATTTATTTTCTGCATATGTCTATGGATCACAGTCCAACATTAAGATCCATAAAGCATAACAGGTCTCACGACTGCTTTGTAAAACTTTCCTTTAATAGTTAAAGGAATTTTCTTATCACAGAGAACAACAGAGGCTCCTCTCCACTTCAGCCAGCCTGCATTTATTCTATTAGTAACATCTCCGTCAATTTCCCCATCATGTTGCAGAATAGATCCCAGATATCTAAAAGAATTTCTCTTCTGAATGTTATCGTCACCAATCTTCACCTCGATTCCTTCACCATTTCTTCCCTCCAAGGTGCACTCCATATATTCCGTCTTATCCCTACTTATATGAAATCCTTTTGTCTCCAACTCATGTCTCCAGACCTCAAGCTTCTCATTTACTCCATATCTAGTCTCGTCAATTAACACAATATCATCAACAAATAACATACACCAAGGTAACTCATCCTGAATGTGACTGGTCAACTCATCCATAATCAAAGTAAAAAGAAATGGACTCAAACAGAACCTTGATGTAAACCAATGTTGATGTCAAAATATCCAGTCTTCCTACACAAGATAAAGCCCTATCATACATGTCCTTTATGAGGTTAATATATAGGACATGTATTTGTCTCTTCTCCAACACTCTCCACAATATCATCACCTCCCCCTATACTTGCCTTTGTTAGTCACCTCCCCTATACTTGCCTTTGTTAGTCCCTAACAAACACTCATGCCTATAAGTGCAGAAAATGAAAATAAAGAAAAGAAAAAAAAGAGCTTGGATTGATTTTAATTCTTAAACTTGTCTTCATAAAATCAAAGTTTGAAGCTTAACTCAGACCTTTGCATTTTAGGTGTGGTCGGAACCTGATTGGGAAATAGATTTAATACAAAATAGCGTCTAAGACCCACAAAGCTATGCTCAAGTCTCCTCAATATGCAGGTTAGAATAAGTCAACTCATACGTAAACTCTTATGACTATGAATCTATCTTGGACATTGTGTGTGTGATATGTAACTCTCCTTAGCCTAAGCAGTAGAGATCAGTCTTTTCCAACATGGTAACCCTAATTCCCCAATCCATCAACTCTTTCCTTGAGAATCGGGGTATTCCCTTCTAAGTTCAAGTACAACCAACTCAAGAAGAGGAGGTGGAGAGAAGAGTGGACGTAGCCAATGTAGCTACCTATCCTAGGATGCTCGATCAGTGTAACCAAGTCATTCGACTGCAGGATCACATATATTTGACTTTGAAGCTCAAGCTTGCTTATTGGGATACATATACTCCAACATGCATTTTATTTTCATTGTGGCATGTCCACCTTTTTGGAGTTTTTTTGCATTTTTTAATACTATATACAACAGCATTTACATAATGACTTTTCCTCTTGAGCCAGTAGAATATCCCTCTTTTGAAACTTTATTGTAACCCACAACTTATGTCTTTATATCTCATCGCAACTAGATTGGGTTGGGGTACAATGGCCACAGATATGCGACTTCCGATGTTTCCACTGGCTAATGTCTCATGCCGACAAATCCAACCCTCTACCACTTCAACTGAGGTGAGCAAAGTGTAAGGTGCAATTGTGCAAGCTAGGTCATATCAACAAGAGTCGTGCATGTGTTCCAAAATATTCTACGTAGGCATTCAAGACGACAATAAACCAAGTCTCATGGTCTCAAAGGATTACGTCTAGAAGACCTGAAGTATCTCAATTCCAGTTCCTATAAGGTTCCTGTGATTACGTAGATTTAAGGTCCAACGAAGCTCCAATTTTTGGATTTTACCTAGACTTGTTCAATTTTTAATTTCAATCCGAAAATGCAAATGATATGTAAAATGTAACGAAAATGTTTTTGTAGTGCAATTTTCTTATTTTGAACTTTATTTAATGGATTTTTAAAAAATGCAAATTTTTATGCAGGTTTTTTAAAAGATTTTGCAAATAATTTCGAGATTTTTAATTTTGCAATTTTCTAAGGATTTCTCAAAAAAAGGTTTTTAAGAAAATAAATATGTGCAGATATTTACATGGGAGTGCATCTTGTTATTTACAAGAGTTGGAGTTGAAGAATTTACATATTTGTATATACAAGGTTTGCGAAGGCTCTTTATTTGCTTGAATTATGTACATGGTTCTCAAAATAATTTGAAAAGTTTTTTGCAAACATTTTGAATACTTTATTTTTGCAAACTAATTTTCACAAATATTACAAATTGAAAATCATTTTGCAAAGATTTTTCATATAGTATGCATAGAGTTTTCAAACTATTTTTGCAACCATTTTCCAATTTTTTGCAAATAGATTTTTAAAACATTTTATTTAAAAAGAGAACATATATTTTTACAAATCAAAATATTTTTACAAAGGATGAAAATATTTTACAAAATATTTTTCAAATAGTTTCAAAAGATTTTTTAAAGTGATTTTACAATTGTTTTTCAAATATTTTGCAAAATACTTTTACCTGATTTATTAATCAGTAAATACTATGAATTTTATACAAGTGTGTTCTTTATAATTAATTATATTTTAGCCATTCTTATTGAAAATACAAGGCTAAAGTATATACAATGAATATATGACCCCCTTATACTTAGCTTGAGCTATGTCCTCATAGATCGATGAGAAAAGAAAATAAAATATATAACTTGTACTAAGTGTAAATGAGCCTATACTACAATGACTAAAGAATCAAGGAATGAGAAGTCGACCATCCCCCCGATACTTAGTATAAAGTATCCTAAGTATAGTAGGTTGTATTTACATGTAGGGAGGGTTGAGGGTAGGAATAAACAGACCAGCGACTCATCCTGTCTCCCCCTATACTTAGAGTAAAATATCCCTACGTATATACTGGAATATCAACAAGAGAAGAGACAGATGAATGATCAAAGTATGATTAGTGAGACTCACTCATCCCCCTATACTTAGGATGAAGCCTATCCTAAGTATAATTGTGATGAAAAAAAGGAAAAAAGAAAAGACGAAAATAACAAAAGAAAAGAAGAAAAGTAAAGAAAAAGTTTTTGAGGAGCATTATCTGAATCTTTTGATGTTGTCGAGGTTGTGGAGGCTTATTCCTTCATTATTGCTTAAACTGAGTCGAGAATGACCAAGAAAGTGTCATGCTCAAGGTACGATTTCAGTAACTAACCATTGACGATGAACGATTGTGCGTCAGATGACAACTTTGATATCAAAATGCTTATGTTTCCACACACTTCTTTCACTCTGAAAGTCCCTATCCAATTACTCTTTAATTTTCCCAGGAATATCTTCAACTTTGAGTCAAATAACCACATTTTCTGCCCAATCTCGAAGATCTTTCTTCTGATGTACCGGTCATGCCAACATGTAACCGTTTCCTTATACATGAAGTTGTTATCATAAGCATAATCTCAGAATTCCAGGAGCCTGTTCAAATCCACTTTTTTTGTTGACCACCTTTTTATGAGTCCAAGCTGCAATGGTTCACTACCCATAATGATTTATGAATCAATTCGACGGGTAGATGGCACAACTTTCCATATACAAGATGTTAGGACAACATGCACAAAGGAGACTTTAGGCGGTTCTATATGCCCAAAGGATGGGGTCCAAGAGTTGGGACCGGTTCTTTCCGTCCGGCCTTGCAAAATTGTCTTGATTTCTTTGTTCGATAGCTCTGCCATGCCATTGGTCTGAGGATGATAAGGAGACATGACTCAATGTTCGATGTTGTATTACTTTGTTAATCTCTTGACCTATTTATTAATGAAGTGACTACCCATCATCTGATATCATAATTTTTGGCATCTCGAACCATAAAATGATGTTTTCTCTCAGAAAACGACAAATTGTATAACTATCAGTGGCTCGGACATGAATAACTTCAACCCAGCAACTCGCATAATACACGAGAACAAGGATGTGCTCAAATTCGTGACTGCTGGGAATGGGTCCCATGAAATAAATGCCCCAAGCATTGAATACATCTAAGATCTGAACGAATTTCAGGGGATTGAGTCTTTAGCTATGAGGGTACCTCCCATTATATGACAGTTAGTGCAACGCTTCACATAAGTTGCGACATCCTTAAATAGTGTAGGCCACTAGATGCCACACTATAGTACTTTTGTTGTCATTCTATCTCTAAAGTAGTGTCCACCAGATTCGAGCGAGTGACAATGTTCGAAGACACTTTGATGTCCTCCTAAGGTATACACTGGCACTAAATGCAGTCCACTCCTTCCCTGAATAAGAGATGGTATTCCTATTGGTAGAAATGAATTTGGGATAATAACTTATCCTTCTTGATCTTCGTCCTATCTTGTGGGACTACACTCGAGATGAGGTGGTTCACAGCATCGACATACCAGGGGAGAGAATCCACGACCAAAATCAACTCGTCAGGAAAGGTGTATGTGATGGGTGTGCTACTCAGTAGAGGTTCTTGTTGTTCAATTCTAGAGAGGTGATTTGCGACCACATTCTGAACTCCAAGCTTATTCTTGATTTCCAAATCAAACTTCTAGAGGATAAGGATCCATAGATCAATATGGGCTTTGCATCCTTCTTTTGTTGTAGATACCAGATAGTAGAGTGGTCGGTGTAGGTGGTGACTTTAGATCCAAGGAGATATGATTTGAACTTCTCAAGGGTGAAAACCATAGCCAACAACTCTTTCTCTGTAACAGTATGATTTCATTGAGTTTCATCTAATGTTTTGTTGGCATAGTGAATGGCATAGGTCACTTGTCTTCCTTTGTTCTAACAGAGCCTCCACTACAAAATCAGAAGAATCTGTCATGATCTCAAAGGGTAGAGACCAATCGGATGGTTGTACGACAGGATCTTGAGTGATTAGCTCCTTCAGATGATTGAATGATATGATAACATGCTGAACAACATGAAACTTGATCTCCTTGCATAGAAATTTAGTTAGAGGTTAGGCAATGCAACTGAAGTATTTGATGAATCCTCCATAGAAACCCATAGGCCCCAGGAGTGACCTCACATTTTTGACATTCTGAGGTGGCTCAAGATTGGCGATCACATCCAACTTTGCCAGGTCGACTTCCATACCATGCTTGGAAATGACATGAACTAGTACTATCCCTTCAGTAACCGTCTCTTTTTCCCAAGATAATATGAGATTGACTTCACGATATTTCTGAAGTATTCTGTCTAGGTGCTCAAGACAAGAATCAAAGCTGTTACCATAGTCGAAGAAGTCGTCCATAAACACCTCAAGAAAACTTCCAACCATATCAGCAAAAACTACAAGCGTGCAAATCTGGAATGTGGCAGGTGCATTACACAAACCAAAGCGCATTCTCCTGAAAACGTAGGATCTGAACGGGCAAGTGAAGGTAGTCTTCTCTTGGTCTACTGTGGGCTATTGCCACTTGGTTATACACAGAATACCCATACATAATGTAGAAGAATTACTTTTTTGCCAATCTATCCAGAACTTGATCAATAAATGGCAAGGAGAAGTGGTCCTTCTTCGTTGTAGCATTGAGGAGGCGGTAATCAACACACACCCGCCAATATGTTGGTACCCGAGTAGAAATCTCCTCTCCTCTTTCATTTGTAACGACGGTGAGCCCATATATCTTTGGAACTATATGCAAGGAGCTCACCCATTTGGAGTCAGAGATGGGATAAATGAAGCCTGCATTACACCACCTCGTTATTTCCTTTATGATGACATCCCACAAGGTAGGATTCAGTCTTCTCTGAAATTCTCGAGACAGCTTGGCATCATCTTTCAAATAAATGTGGCATGAACACAGAGTAGGATTTATCCCGTGGAGGTCTGATACATGACAACTAAGTACCTTGCAGTTTTTCTCTAGAAGCTTGAGCAATTGAGATTCCTGATCTGAGGTCAGCCTGTTGTTGATGATGATCGGATACATCTTCTCTACACCCCTAAGGAAAGCATACTTGAGGCCTACCAAAAGTGGCTTTAATTCTGATTTTGATATAGCATGCTTCTCGGTCACTCCAAAAACTAAACTGGTAGGTGGATGAGCTTCCATGATTTTGGAGGTACTGCCCACCTCAATCACTAATGGCTTTGCTGATAATGTGCTGAACAAATCATCAATGAATTCATCATGTTCGAACTAGTATGAATCTTCTACCTCAAAAAGATCCATCAGCAAGTAAGCATTTATATCCCAATTGACATCGAAGCATGTAAAGATTGTGCTTTCCAGGTCCTATGGAGAAAGGATTTCCCGAACCCATTTATCATTCAAAGAAAATTTTGTATCTCTGATCTTTGCAATAAAGTCGCAGTCTTCTTCAGACGGTCCTGCTTGAGCTTTATCAGACATGAACTTTGGTTCACTGACCATATCCATTGTCACTTTGTTGCTGCTCAAGCAGAACATGATCTTTCCAAACCCATAATTAACCACGACCTCTGTAGTTTGCAAGGAGGGACAACCAAGAATAATCAAGGTCTGGAGTAATGGTGTAGGGAAGTCCATATCAATGACCTCAAAATCAAAAGAAAACTGCATGTCCTGCACCATTACGACAATGCCCTCCCATAGATCTCTGGGTCGCTTGATTGATCGATCAACGAACTGAAGAATCATGTGTGTTAGCTAGAATGGTCCCAACCCAAATTCTATGAGCAATGAGGTGGGCATGAGGAAGATGGAAGACCCTCTATCAAGGAGGGTTTTCTCAAAGATCTGATAAAAAATCTCACATCTGATTAAAGGTACTCCTTTGTCTGGCTTCATTTTTAGGAGGTTGATGATTGCTACCAGTTTAGCCATGGTGAGAGCGTGATTTTCAACTAGTTGGCATATATTATTGCGGTTTGACCGATGCTTGTTCATGCATGCTTCTTTCAATCCCTTCTTCATAGTGGACATATATTCCATGGCTTTCATCAATGGTAATTCAATAGTCAAGTTCTTAAGAATATCCACAACACCTAGATCAGATAATGTGATTTTTGCATTTTGCATTATTTCTAGATTTTTCAGTTGCTTTTAGAAAAGGAATATGTACAGAAATGAAATCAAAAGTATTGTTCTTATTTACGTCAGAATTCATGTCCACAACATTTTGTACAATCGGGTTGCAAAAAAGGTGTACAAGTTGGATCTGGGATGGACATCCAAAAATTTTGAACTCTGCTCCGTCAGCTGGTGCTGGATCGACTGCTAGAGCTGGCTCCTCCATGGCTGATGTGGCTTCACTTTAACTAAGAAAATCTTTTTGGTATTTTTCATTTTTCTGATTTTTGTGCTTTTTCTAGGGATGGTGGCAATTGGTAGCCGGCATGGATCCACCTCCTTCTTATTTCTCACTCAAACCTTTAGTTGGCATGACTGATGCAGAAGATGATGATTCACCATATGAAGTTTTATTCTACCCTCTGATAGTAGCAGGCGGAGGCAAGGACCTACCTCCCCTGAGAGTAACAACATTAGATAAAACAAAATCACAATCGTCTGACTCTATAGGCATAGACAAGGCTTCACATTCTACCTGCTCTTTTCGATTGAAGTTATTAGTGTTTGTTTCGATTGGTGTGGAATTGGAGTTTTAGTGGATGTCAGGTCATCCAACTTCTAAGTCATCTTTACTAAGCCCTTTATTAATTGGGCCAGACAATCGAGGCTCGGGTTGATCGGAACCTCCTTAGAAGGTTCAATGTGTTGACCACACTGTGGCTGATGGTGCAGAGGCTGAGAGGGATGCTTCTGATATTGTTTCTGAGGGGGAGTAAAATGATACTGATGATGGTAGTGAGAAGGAGGATACTACTGCTGAGGTGTAATCGTGTATGAATGGTGTGACTGATGCTGGCGATACTGCGGCTGCTGGTACTACTGGTTCTGTATCCAGTTATTATGATATAGGGGAGACTAGTGGTATTGAATCTGTTGGTGAGGCTGGACAAATCTCCCTCCTTGATGCTGAGAGAATGGACGAGAATTTATAGGCTAGCCCTACTGAGGTCTGCCAGGACGGACCAACTACATATCATTAGATCAAACTCCATTAATCGTTTGAATGAGAGGTGATGGGGGAGAGAATGGATCATAAGAAGATAAGGGCTCTAGTAGGTATACCACCAACTGATGTTTCTACGATGCCTAGTCGGGAATCTGCACGTAATACACATGTTGGACTACCAGCTACTGCTGACTGGGCTGAGGTTGTTGTGGCAGTGTTGTCTCAACTTTCTTCTTGGCTGGAGTCTCAGAGGATGGTGTCACAGACTGGAAGGCATTGATGGTACTCACTAGCAACTCCAGTTGCTTGGTGTTCTATTTTAATTTGTCTAGATTACGGGTTCTTTGCTCAATCACATCTAGTTTCTCCAGATCTTGTGGTCGTTTCTTATGACATCAACCTTGGAGAGATGGCCCTCGATGATACTGAGGTTGGAACTCTCATCTCTCTATGCCTCCTAAGACTCTACCATGTGGACTAACTTGTGGATGATCTAGGGTTTCCTTTTATAAGTATGGGATGCAAAGGGGGAGGCCTCTCCAACAATTTCTTCAAAAATCTGCCAGAGTATATCTCCATCCTTGTTAAAATGGGATCCCCTATAGGCAATGTCAACTAATCTCTGACTTTCAATATTAAAGCCCCCGAAAAAGTATTGGACCAAGCTGGTCCTCGGTATCTCATGGTGGGGGCATTTCTCCTGTAGGTCTGTGAATCTCTCCCATGCTTTATGAATCGACTCATAGGTAGCCTGGGAGAAGTTGCTAATCCGAGCTCACATTTGGTTAAGCCGGATGAGAAGATAAAACTTAGGAAGGAACATAGACTTAAGTTTCTCCCAGATCATCACGACCTTCCCCAAAAGATTGACCCAATACATGGGCTTGTCCTGGAGACTAAGGGAAAGGCAATCATCTTGACTATACCTAACATGATGTTAGGGTAGTGTGTGGTTTGACAGATGTGAGAGAACTACTACAGTTGAATGTATGGTTTCTCATTAGTATTCTCGTGGAAAGTGGGCAGAAAGCAAGGAACTGAGATTTGATCTCAAAGTGAGCATGCACCAGGATGTGAATCCACTCGGTCATATGGTTGTCTCCAAGAATATAAGTCTCTTTCAGCGTAGGTTTAGGGTTCTCATTCCTTCGATCCTCTTACTCTTGATCATCACGGGGTATTTCATCCTCTCCTCCTCGATGTATGTTCCTCATATCATTCAGCATGTTGTGGAATGCAGTCTACACCAATGCTTACTCAGTTAGTTGTTGTTGTATGGCTTGGATGGAAGCAAGCAACTGAGCGTTAACTTGATTCTGATCGAGCGCTTGGCCTTGCTCTGTCTGGAGAGGCTGCTGCATTGTCCCTTTTCTTTGTCCTGAGAAGCCATCTCTGGGTACGAATCTGATGAAATGATCTTCGGATTGGGATCCAGGTCTAACTTATATCTACAATGCAAGAGGTATCCCAATCAGACCATTGTGAAATTGAATGCCAGTTGAAGTGATGAATCTGATATTAAGGTCAATCTCAGATAGTTGGGAATGGAGTAAAAGATGTAGACTGAAATCGTCCTCCATTCGCGATGGGTGGAAGGGGACAAGAGTGGTCCCGATTTATTAGTTAATAAAGAGAGTTTAAAGAAGAATAGAGTATGGAGATCAATCCGCAAGGTCCGATTCGGGTTCTTGGGAATCACCTTGAATTATTGATGATGTCTAGTCCATGGAATCGATGTAGATGTCAGCAAAGTCCTGACTGTGCCATCCATGGATTGACATCGTGGAGAAAAAAAGGCTTGATGTAGGAGGAAGGATACAATGGTCAGTGAGGAATAAAAAGGATTGTAAACAATAGAAAGGCTCGACATGAGCATGGGGTCAAAGAGGAAATACATGAGATAAAATTTGCGTAATTTCACGGGACTTGATCTTTGAACCTTGATCTAGATCCATACAATACACAATACAAAATAGGGTTCACCAACTCTACACATGTGAAGCCGTAAAGGATCAGCTATTTTCATCTTTTCATTTTTAGAGTCGGTATTCCAGGCATATCTTTTAACAAGTCCCTAAACGCTAACCCTAGAGGAGCGAGAGTAGAGCCGGAAAAGTATCTCTCAACATGTGGGTTCAAGTATAAATAGTTGACATTATTAATTTGACTACATGCAAATATTAAAAGACTATATACCTTGCTTCTTATTAGGGTTTGGACCTGATAACTGATGCAATCAGTCCTATAATTTAGGGCCTCATGAACACAAAACAATTAGAAACAAAGGCGAAAAACTCAAAACATTAGGAAACAAATGAAGATAAAGAGGAAAATAGGGACGAATAAAGTGAGAAGGCGAAGAAAACTTGAAGAAAACCATGAGGGCCCGTAAGTGAATAGACACTTAGTAAAACAGGTCCTAGAGTCTAATATCCAAGTCCTTGTATTATTACAAATAATAATGAATAATAAATCACTCTCTCACCAAAAGAAATAAAAATTCTATGCTAAGATCTATGCTAAGCTTTCTCTTTGCTATGCTTGTTGATCTCCTACTGGCCATGCAAGAAGGTCGGTCTCCACCAAGTCGTCCTCGCGTAGAGGGCCCTTGCATGAAACATGAAAAAGATATATATTAGCATATATTGATGAATTTAAAGAAATAAAAGATAAAATTTGTACAAGTCAGAAAAAAGTAGAAAAACATGTACAAGAAAATAAAAGAAAAATAACTGTGCACAAAACTAGGCTGCAACACGTTGCTCCTCGGCAACGGTGCCATTTGTTGAAATGGGTTTTGCAAGGGTCTAATGTAGCCTATACAAGGCGAGGACTACGCTGTCGTTGAGGTGACTGCTCACGAAATCCACTTCAAACAACAAGTACCCACAATATATGAATAATCAACGAATGACAAAAATGTGAAGTACAATTTATTTAACTCTACAAACAAAGGTGTATAATGTGCAAGCATGTAGAGGTTGAACCATAGAGAGCAAACAAGGTAGCCTAGTGATATTTCTAATCAATATGAATTATTTACACAAGTGTCCTTTTTGTCTTTTTGTGTGTTTTTTTTGTTTTTAAACTTTTATTAGATTTTATTTTATATTATTTTTTAAATTTTACTTTTAAATTTTATAATTATTTAATTTCTTTTTTAATTTAAATATAATATTATATTTACATAAGAGAATAAATATTTATGTAATATATATAATAAATATACACAAATCAGGAAAAAATAATAAGTATAGCTTTTGTTTTACGTATTATACATGGGTTTAATGGGGCCACCCCCACACCATTTTCAGGTGTTTTTTTATTTTTTTAAATATCACCATGTATGTTCATCTATATATCCCTCATATATGTCATTTGAATTTTATCAGAAATAGACAATCATATGCCCTCCATCTAGAACAGGTCGATTAAAACAATGTTTAGACCGTTACACGTACCTGTTCTAGATGGAGGAAATAATTCTCTATTTATAATGAAATTTAATGACATATAGGAGGGATATATAGATGAATATATGTGGTAATTTTACAAAAAAAATAAAAAATAAGGAAAAATGAGGTGGGGGAGGCCATGTTGGCTGGTGCCTACAGGCAACCTCATTTGTTCCATTATATATATTGAGATTTTAAAGTATTTATAAGATAATTATAATAACTAGTAATAAAATAAGCTATATATATGTATTTATACAATATAAGATATTATATGTAAAAATATAGTTCGAATTAATAAAAATTTACGCAATATTTTTTTTGAGTTTTTCATATTTTTCTACAATCTTTGTGATTTTTAAGCATTTGTGCTAATTATTAGGTATTTTTAAAGTAAAAAATATCTCAAAATAGAGATTTAATAAATAGGTCTAATTGTTTTGAGTTTTAAAAATACTAAATAAGTGCAAAAATCACAAAACTAATTTTAAAAAGAGTAATATGTATAAAAAATTATCAAACAGAAACTAATATTTTTGGCATTTTTGAAGAATTTTGTATTTTTTAGGATTTTATATTTTTTTAATTTTTCATCATTTTCTTTTTTTATTTTTAGGGGGGTTTTGGTTCGGAATAATAAACAACATACAGTTTTTTTGGAGTTTTTCAAAAAGGTTTTATAATTTTTTTTGAATTTTAAAATTAAATAGGTACAAAATGTGCTATTTTGAATTTTAGTAAATATGAATTATGCATAAAATGCAAAATAATTGACATAATGTGAAAGAGCATGCATCCATGTACAAAATCCTATTTTCCATAATTTTTGGAGCACAAATGATATTTATAAAAATTAAAGAACAAGCACAAAAATATTTAAACTTGCAGGGAACATTTTGCAAATATAAATAACCTTATATGCATTCCAGAACCCTAATACAAAATCCAAGGGAATATATGCAATTTATCCACCAATATTTAAATTAAAAGTGCATGGCAGGAGCACATTTGCAATATACAGAAAGTTTTGGTCCTCTTTACAAATTATCCACAAAAATTAACATTGAATATACAAATTTTTGGGCTGATTACAAACACAAAAACCCGCAAGGGTATGATTGCAAAATACCTACCTCACGCGGGGGACCACATGAGGTAATATGGCATAAACACCGATGTAAATACATGAAAAGGCGAGGGTCTCCAAGCAAAATATCCACAATTATTTACATTTTTGACTAAATTTTAAATATTAAATAAGAATATACAAAAATATGGGGAGCATCTATGATATTTACCCAATATATGTGTACCAATGGACAACTATAGTGGTTCCACGTAGGTGCCACTTAACTCCATTAACAATTAGGAGCAAGGCATCGATTCGTTTGATGTGAACACTCCAGATTAGATATGGGCCTCGCTAAAGATCTGACGGCTTTGGAGGAATGAGGAAGAACATGGAATAACACTTCCCTAGCCCTCCTTTGATCATGCAATTCTCTTCGTCCCTGCCACCTGGGGGAAAGATGGTGATCACGTGAGCTTCCTGGAAGCATCTCGCATCAATTGGTATTGTCAAGAAAATTCGGGCCTCACTGGGGAGAGGCCTGGAGCTCAGGAAAGAATGGGGCACCTTGGAGCCTCCTTTTATTGTGGAATCGACCCTACAAGCATCTTTGATGTTGCATACCTGCAGAGGAAAACTCACGGCTCGAGGCGAGTCACCTCGAGCTAAAATGAAGCTGCTTCGCAAGGGGAGTGAACCAAATGGAGGAGCTCCGGCGAGGGGTGGCGGACGAACTCCGGTTTGTTTATCCATGAAGGATCAGGTTGGGTCGAAGTGGGTAAAAGATGTAGCAGATGATGGGGAACAAAATGAGCATGAGAAATGGGTCGGAACGAACGTGATCGATAGTGAAACATGGCTGGAGCAGTGATATTCGACGATCCAAATTTTGAAATTTACGCTAAACTAAAGATTTACTTACGAAATAAATGACAGGAATGAAATAACACTAACTAAATCAATATAAAAATAAAAAAATGTATATCTCGAATCTGATTTGCACCAAGGAGCAGAGACCTCGTCGGAGCGACGCCTTGGACCGCCTCCTCTCCTCCTTGCTTTGCTTCAGCACCTCCGGGGTATCCTCACTGTCATCGAGAACACACTCATGCACAAGGCAAGGGGAATTAGGGCTCAAAGAGGGATCAAATTAGGCTAGGAGGATTAAGGTTCTTGTTTATAGGCATGATGAGGATGCTTATTGCAGATCAAATGGAGGACGACTCGAATGAGATTGATGTGATCTAAAGATCCTACGCGAATCATGGAGATCCCATCTACAATTTTGTTTCAAGGCTCAAGGCGAATCGATCGTTATATCACAAGGGGAAATGGTGAGAAGTGGACTGCTCAAGGTTCTAATAAAGGTCAGAGGCGCCAAAGGGCCAGTTGATCTGGAACAATAAAAGAATGGATGTTGTTGGTCCATGTGGACCAACCAAAAAAATACAAGACAAAAATGCCTTGTTAAATGAATAATAATTAATAAATGAATTAATTAATTTTAGGTTATGAAAGAAAAAATGTTTATTATTTCCTGTAGTATTTTTCCCATTTTTATTTATTTTTATGAGGCTATTTATTACAAGTTGTTATTTACATGTATAGTTATATGTATATTTACCTATACTATGGGTATTTTATTTTGTATTTAATATTTTATTATTTTGTAAACTTACTTTATATATTTATAAATTTTTTAGATATATACAAACATATTTTTATTGTATTTTTTGACGTTCTTTGTACACTTAAATAAATAGATGTATTTATTATATAGGTATAAGTATGGGTAGTATATCTATATATTTTATACACTTATTTATTTTAGTTTATTTTTACTGGTTTTCTTTTATTCTAATTATGCATATATACTATAAATAATATTTACAAAATTATAATATAAAATTATGAAAAATATAAAGAATAAATGAAATGAGTATTTTATTCAGGTATATTGTACAATAGGAGCCCAGAAACTAACTTTTGCATCTTAAGTTCAGATTATATGAAACACCTTCATTAAATAGCTAATTAAAAGTTATATACAATTAAAGTGATTTTGATGCATTTTGAGTCCATGTGAAGGAGATACGAGTTTGGAAATTTAGGTTTTGGCTTTTTATTTCGAGTGTAGAATGAACACTTTGCATTATTTTTTGTGAAGCAAATTTTATATTTTTCTACATATTTTTATCCACAATTTTCATGCACCAAATTTATTGATTTGATGAATAAATAATACAGAATAAAACAATCCCAAAAATGATATATTATAGAATTAAAAATGAGGTTTTAATGTGATTTCTGTACAATTATCTGTCCCTCTCTCCCCCTACTTTATTCCTTCTCGACTAAGTCATCATGATGACTGAGTCTCGGAGGCTAGGGTCAGTCAGTGTCCCATACACTTCATTCTTTATCTTTTCTTTTCTTTGTTCTTTTATTTTAGCAAAAAAATACATTATTTATACAATAATTTATACAGTATTTTGTACAATTTTCAAAGTGTTTATTTTGACAAAATAATGATATATACATGCATTTAGCTAGGGTTTAAAAGCCAAAATGAAAGAATAAATGTGATGAAATGGAGATTCATCAACACCTCATCTCCCCTTCTGTACACCCCCTATTATACTTGGACGGTTGTTCCTTCAAACAACCGAAGCATTGGTGGATTACGACAACGGACATATTATCAAACAACAACAACGTACCCATTCAGACGATTCAAGTACTGAGCGGAATCTGCAATGGATGAGACTGCCTACAGAGCAGGTAGAAGACTGTGATTTTCTTGCAGAAATCAGAGACACAAATCTTTTCATGGATGACATCGAGATGCACGAATTCCTCTCTATAGAGGAAGGAGTGGATAACACAGTCGACTTCCCAACTAGCTTAGAGGATGAGATTCTTGCTGATGTACCTGATGAGGCCACTTGACCTTAGCTCAAGTAGCTTCCAATGAACATAAAGTATGCCTTCCTTGCGATTGAACCAAAAAATTTTCATGTGATTATCAATTCATAATTGGCTCAAGAACAAGAATCTCGTCTACTTGAGGTTCTAGATATAAATCACAAGGCTATTAGTTGGAAAATTTCCGATCTCTGAGGGATTAACCCTTCATTGTGCTCCCATCACATTTACCTAGAAGATGATAGCAAGTCGTCCCGTGAATTTCAGCAGAGACTCAATCCCAATCTCAAGGAGGTTGTTATGAATGAGATCATGAAGTGTTGTGATGCATGCTTTATTTATCCCATCTCCGATTCAAAGTGAGTGATCTCCTTGCATATCGTGTTGAAAAGGTCAACGATCACCATTGTGAAGAATGGAAAAGGAGAGGAGATTGCTACCATAGTTCCTACATCATGGCGTACCTGTGTTGATTATATATGCTTGAATTTAGCGACCAAGAAGAACCATTTCCCGCTTCCCTTCATCAACCAGATCATTGAGCAATTGGCCTTGAAGGAGTATTTTTGCTTCTTGGATGGATACTCTGGGTACAATCAAGTTGCTATCGCCCCAGAAGATCAAGAAAATACCACCTTCACTTGTCCGTTTGGAACGTATGCCTTTAGTAGGATGTCATTTGATTTGTACAGTGCATAGAGACATTTCAACTATGCATGTTGGCAGTGTTTGCAAAGATGATTGTTAGTGTTATCTAAGTATTTATGATCTACAGAGTTAGCTTTAATCAATGTTTATCATATCTAAACCGAGTCCTAAAAAGATGACGTGAAATAAACTCAATGCTCTCATGGGAGAAGAGCCATTTTACGATAACTGAGGGGATAGTGCCAGGCCATGTCATCTTGAAATGTGGCATGGAGGTTGATCCCGTAAAGGTGGAAGTCATTTCTAAGCTTGAGTCACTAACCCATTTGAGAAAGTCTGGTCATTTCTTGGGCATGTGGGCTTCTATCACCGATTCATAAAATATTTCAGTAAAATCGTCCCACTGCTGAGTGAGCTTCTTGGCAAGGAAGCTGATTTTATCATTGATGCCCGTATCCTCCAAGCCTTTACCAATTGAAAGATCGGATCACTCAGGCCCCTATTCTGCAACTGCCAGATTGGTCTCTTATTTGAGATCATGACTAATGTGTCTGATTATGACATTGGAGCAGTTCTGGGATAGAGGAGAGACAATCTTCCATTTGTAATTCACTATGCCAATAGAATGTTGGATGAGGTACAAAAGAATTACACAATTATTGAGAAAGAATCGTTGACAGTTGTCTTCACCCTGGAGAAGTTCAAATCTCATCTTCTCAGATCCGGATTTATTGTTCACACATACCACTCAACCATTAGGTACTTGCAAGATAAGAAGGATTCCAAATCAAGGCTAATCAAATGGATCCTTATGCTCCATGAATTTGATCTTGAAATCCGTGATAAGCATGGAGTTAAAAATGTGGTGATAGATCATTTGTCTATATTGCTAGAGTCAGATCCTCCTGATCAGGGCATGATTCCAATCAATGAAACCTTTCTAGATGAGGCAATTCTGTTGGTCACCTCATTGTTTGTCGATATTGCGAATTATCTTTTGTCCAAGAGAACTCCACAAGATTGGCCTAAGCTAAAGATGGACAAGTCCTTATCAAAGATCCATTTTTATCAATGGGAGGATCCATATCTCTTTCGTGAGGGGGCATACTGCATCTGGAGGAGGTGCATTCCTCAGGAGGAAGTTCACAGTGTCCTCGAGAATTATCATGCCTGAGAATCAGGAGGACACCACTCTTCCGGACGTAGGATGACAAAGGTACTTCAGTGTGGCCTTTAATGACCAACCTTATTCAAATATGTAGAGGATTTTGTAAAGCATTTCACTAATTTTAGAAGATGGGTCAAACCATCGGAATGAGAGATATAATGGCACTGAAATATATTCAGATTTCATGTGTTTGATGTGTGGGAATTGATTTAATGGGCCAATTTTCTAACAGTCAGGGCTATGAATATATTCTGCTTGTTGTCGACTACGTGAGTTGTTGAGTGGAGGCTATCCTACCTGAGCTGTCAATAGTCTTATCGTCTGCTGGTTCCTGAAGGAAAACATTATTGCATGGTTAGGATCCCTAAAATTCTTATCTCATATGGGGGTATCCATTTCATCAATAGAGAGGTGAAGAAGCTAACTCAAGAATATTGCATTGAACATCGAGTAGCCTCTCTGTACCACCTACAGTCTAATGGCTTGGCATAGTGTTCGAATAAGGAAATCAAGACCATTCTCTAGGAACTTGTACGTGTAGACAGAAAGAAGTGGTCTCAACTCCTTGACTCAGTTCTCTAGGCCTATCAAACTACATACAAGTCCCCTCTAGGAATGTCTCCCTACCGCCTGGTATACTACAAGCCTTGACATTTGCCCGTCAAGCTGATTCACAAATCATTATGGGAAATAAATATCTACAATCTGGATCCGAAGAAAATCAACAAAGAATAGAAATCTATATCGGAACAAACTTCTAGAATTTCATGACTATGCATACGACAATCATCTTATGTATAAGGGGAAGGTCAAGAAGTGGCACGGCAAGCACATCCGTCACAAGTCCGTCAAGTCGGGTTAGAAAGTGTGATTGTTTGATGCAAAATTAAAACTTTTCCCAAGGAAGTTGAAAAGCAAGTCGATAGGTATGTTCGTAGTGAAGCATGTGTGTGGTAATGGAAGCATAGTCATATCTATATTGTAAGCTGACACACAACCTTTCATCATCAACGAACAACTTTTGAAGCCTTAACTCGAGCATGATACCTTCATGTCTGTGGTTGACTCCATTTAGGTGGCCTACGATGCAGAACTTCCACGCACACTATCTTTACATTCATATAAAGCGTTCAAAAACATTTTTGTGTAGTTAATCATTTTCTTTTTTTCTTCTTTTCTTCTTCGCATTTTTTATTCTTTTATTCTTACAAAAGCTTCACTCATACCATTCAACATTGTTATATTTAGGATATGCTTCATCCTAATTATAGGGGGTACAGGTGCATACGTGTGTTCATTCTTTAATTTCCTCTCTTGTCTCCTCAACTTTTGACATTCTTTCTATACTCAGGGATATTTTACCCTAAGTATAGGGAGACATGCTAAGACATTGATTTGTGTTTTTGGGAGTACACCGGTGTGTGTCTCTTTTGAGTATCTAAGATACCTTCGACACCCAGACTTGTAGCATTTACGATGCAGAGCCCTTTTTTGGTGTCAGCCCGACTCCTTGGTCCTAATTAGCACTTGGTCCAAGTGGACACTTTGAAAATGTTTGGGAGCGCTCACCATTGGTGGAAGCTCATTTATAATTTGTCTTGGATGATAGAGCTTTCTTTGTCATTTCATTGCTTTTGTTGGCTAGCTCCACTACTTTTACCAAAAGTTGGCGCATACTGATCAACAATTTTCATTAAGTTTTATCACACCCTGGCACTTTAGGTAAATATAAAAAAGATAGCATATGAATCTTGTTCACATACTAGCTAGGATTTTGCTGACACTCAGGTTTTCTGAAGCCTTCATTAACTTTATCCCATCCTCGAATATCATCAGATCTGGTCTAAACTCAAATATCTAGTCCTAGTTCCTCAAGTGATAACTCAACTCATCTCATCAATCATGCATCTGTGGAAGTGATTGTGCTGATCATATTCTTTTGAAGGTAGAGATGAAGAGTGCAATATAGCGCTCAAATCTTTCAAACCAGGGAAATGTGGACAATTAAGTTTAAAAACCCTAGTGACTAAGGCATGTTAACTCAGACTCTCAAGATCGCAGAGATCCAGTGTCTCAAAATCCTCAAGCCTTGAGTGAATGTGTTTGTGTCAAGAATACACCAACTCCTTAGTTAGTGATTTTTGTGTGATTTTTGGCTTTTGCAGATTTTTATGGATTTTAATTTTCATCATTCTTTTTTTTTAAATTCTTTGGAGAGAAAATGATTAGCACAAGCTCAAATGAATAAAAGTGTCTACTCTTAGCCAGTATGGGTGTAAGTACGAATCGTTAGATGGACCCATGTTACTTGAGGACGAAGCCTTCTGCAGTATCCTCTAAACCACCCACTCTGCTAAGGGAGACCGAAGTTCCCTCACTGAAAGTGTCTACTAAGACTAGTAGTCAGAGTCTAATTCAAAGAAAGGTTTTCAAATTTTCAAATTTTTTTGAAAAAGGGTTATTTACACATATTAATCCCTCAATTTTTAAGAAAATAACTTTACAAGGTTTTTTCAAACTCAGCTCACAGGTTTACCAAAACAAGCCCAAAAATATTTTTTTCAAAAAGTTTTAAAAATTCGAGCTATGGCTAAAGTAAATATACAGTTATATACGGTATACCCCTCTATACTTAAATTTTGCTATGTCCTCATAGCACAAGTGATATGAAGCCATGGCTCGATCAAATATAGGGTGATATAGCGGAACTGGGGAGGGAGTCCCTCTATACTTAGGCCAAAAATTGTCCTAAGTCTAAGAAGACAACACGGGGGATGGATGACGAGTCGGGTCCCCCTATACTTAGGCTACAAATAGCTTAAGTAATGGATCTGAGTTGGGGGGGGGGGGTTATTGCGGTCGGAGGAATAATTACACTACGATACAAGGGTAGAGGGGTTGTTTTTACAGAAGATGGCGATCGGGGAGAGAGCACGAGAGAGAGAGAGAGAGAGAGTGATTGTGAAATATACATAGAGAGAAGGGGGGGGGTGTGAGTGTATATGTGCAAGTGTGTATGTGGGGGGGGGGGTAGATCATCAAATGATCTACTTTTTTTCCTTCTTTTTACAACATGCAAGCCCTTCTAATGAGGATTGCTAAAATAAATATGCGCATGCAACACATTTTTTTACAGTATGCAAATGCAGGCTGACTGATAAAAGATGCTACTATTTCTTCACAAATTCGTTTGCGTTCTCTTCAGCGGAAGCTCCCGACTTCACGCCTCCATGAATATCAAGCGTCCTCGATTTTCATGGGCCCTGCCACAAAAGAGAAAAGTTAGAAAAACACGGAGGAAATCAAACAACAGGCATGATGCAAAAATGATGAGGACCTGTAATTCTTGAAAAATATTCAACAAAATGAGTTAAAATTCAAAAAATAAATTAAGTTAAGCCGTGTCCCTAGCAATGATGCCATTTGATGATCTTGAAATTTGCCTCTTTAATAATGCTGAGTTGTAGTATATGAGGCGAAAATCGATCGATCAAAATAGCACAATCGTGTGAATGTTGTGGAATATTTATTCTTGGCAAGTCTACCAAGGTCAAACACAAGGACACAACTACTTAATCTCTTTATCGAATTTTGATCAATGAAGCACATGTATGAAGTATTTCTCAAGTTCAAGTCTTTATGAAAATGCATGATGAACTACGCATTTTATAATGCAATAATATGATGCATGCAAGTTTTAGTTGATTTTTATGCAGTTATAAAGTGATGAATGAGAAATTATGCAAGGTTAAAGATACGTAGAACAAGAGGTTACAAATATATCTTAAAAATGTCACTGATACTGAGCAACATAATAAAAATGGAAATCAAGGTTGTTTTAATCACAACATCAAGAACAATCATCAAATCAAAGGAAGGACCAAGAGAGCAAGTTCATCATCTATCACAAAAATTCACTTCATTTAATATAGTAGCAGATGAGAAAATTAAGCATACCATGATGTAAAGGACGAAACAAGGATCAAAACAACACTAAAATCATGTAATTTGGAACTATGATGCTCAAGTTATGCTAAAAACAATGCATGGGCATAATTGTAATAAAAATGCAAGAAAATAAAGGATAAATATTACATTTAGGTCCCTAGAGGGATCTAAATGCAAATACCAAAAACTGTCTGGGCCCGGATGCTATTTTTCCTTTTGCATGGGGTCCTTTTTGCAAATTCAGGAAACTTTGAGGGCCTCTCTATAAATTACCCAAGCACGCACGTGAGGCACGTGCCTGGGGACCAAATTGTAAATACCAGAAGTTACTGGGTATGTCATGCAATTTTCCCAACACCCCACATGCAAAGCACGCGAGGGCTAGGCTGGGAAGGGCACCTCTGGCTCAGGGCATGTGGCATCTTGCCAGGGCTTGGATTGAAGCTCAGTGGGACTCGAGCCTAAAGGTCTGGATAAGAGGCTCGACGCCACGTGTTGTCATCACCACCGCCCGATCGAAGCAATCGGACGGTACCTGTATCTCGTCCTCCACCGCAGGCCACCAGAGAAGGTGGGGCTCCAGCGACCTGCTGGCCGCTCCGTCGCATGGCGCTAGCCTACATGAAGATCGGAGAAGATGACTAGGCACCTGGTGAAGGTCCTGCAGGCACGACGAGGCTCCGAAGATGGTCAAGGGTGAAGTTCAGTGAAGCCTCGTCGGAGTAGAGGAGCTCGAAGGAGCGCCGACATCAACTCCGACCATTGGAGCTTGATTACCTGTAGTTGTTAGATAGCCGAAGCGTGCGGTGAAGTGTGAGTGAATAGTGAGTGAGTGAAGGTTGTGGGGTGTCGGGAGGTGGTGACCGTGAGCCTATTCTCTAACGAAGTGGAGAAAGAGGGGAGTCAGAGCGGGGGAGGATCTGGAGAAAGGAGGGGTGGTCGACGAAGATGCTGATGGTTAGGCAGAGCTCGTGGGATAATCAAATGAAGGCGGTGACTGATGATGAAGTCGAAAAAATAATGAGAAAATCAAAGAAAAAGAAGGGGAGGAAGGACCTCGTCAGAGAGGGGAACCCGGCGGATGCAATGGCTTGGGTTGAGGCTCAGATGAGCCTCGGTGTCTTCGCCCAGCTAGGAAACCTATCCAGCAAGCTCAACGATGGCGGAGCCAAGCGCAGCACGGCCATGGCGGCCGTGGGTCGACACCGGGCGAGAAGCTGTCGTCGCCTCGACAATCCGCCCCTCCGCTGTCACTGGAGGGGCGGGGGAAGTTGGGATTGTGCCTAGAAATGGTGGACGTCGGTGAACGAAGGTGGTGGGTGAGGTTTTATAGTAGGAGGAGGGTGGCTGTTATGCGAGCGGGACGACGATTTTGAATGGAGGGATTGATTGCATGGAGTGATGGAGGGTGGTCCTGGGGGTTACGCGAGGAAGAAGGATTGAAGGGATATATGCGGGAGGCATTATGAGAGGAAGAGGTGGAAGGGGGTGATCGCTAAAAATGGAAGGGGATGAGGCATTACGAGGGAAAACGGGCGGAGCTGGAGGTTGACGAAGGCTTTTTAACCGTTGGATCGTACGATCCAAGGGTCAGGTGGAGTGAGCTGGTGGAGGGCTATGATCAGATCCTAGGATCTGAACGAACGTCTGGTGTTGGGGAACGAAGGAGTGGTTGAGGTTGGAAAATGGGAGAGATCCAACGGTCAGAAAGAGCCGGGTGACGTGGCATGATGAGAGGCTTAGGATGAGGTGGGGATCGAGCGGCTGAGGTTGGAAAATGGGAGAGATCCAATAGTGAGAAAGAGAGGGGTGACGTGGCGTAATGAGAGGCTTAGGATGAGGTGGGGATCGAGCGGCTGAGGTTGAGGGGCTACGTGGAGTGCAGGGAGCCATAGGATGTACGGTTGATCAGATGGCTAGAGTGAAAGGGCGACGTGTCACACGAGAGGCCGTTGGATAGGGGGTGAATCTATCGGTTGTAGATGAGGTGGGTGTATGTGGTTAGGATCAGATCTGGCAGTCAGATCTGACAGTTGTGGTTGAGGCAGCAATGGAGGGCTGAGATGGAGGCGGGGAAGAGCGGATCTAACGACCCAAGGAAGCGTAGGATGGCGTGAGGGGAGGCAGGCCATGTGGGCAGCCCAGAGGGCGCCACATGGCCCAATCAGAAAATTCAAAATATAAAACAAATAAAAAATACAAAAGAAATAGTTAGAGGAAAAATTAAGAAAAAGTCAAAACATGAAAGTTTCTCGTCTCGACGAGATCTACAAGTTTCTTGTTGCACAAAAAAGCCAAAAGAGGTCATTTGTAAAAAAGTATTTTTGGGGGTATTTTTAAAGGGGTAAAAATACCCAATTTTATTTTTGATTTGTTTTTGTATTTTTTAGTCTTTTTAAAGGTTAGTGAATTATAGACAATTATTCTACCTAATTTTTAGGGGTTTTTGATGAGAAAATAATTACAAGAAAAATAAAGGAAATTAAATACAATTAATTAAGGTTAATTATACACAATATAATATAGGGTAAAAATAAGGAATTAACGGAGATTTTTATTGGATTGATTAAGCTAAAGGTTTAATATGCAATTTTTAGCATGATGAATACGAGATTTATCAGCCGCTAGAGGCGTTGACCTCTTATGGGCGGTGGTTGCACAGTGCAGGAGGCACCACACATGGAGATTGGGGGCGTTCGGTGTGAGGTCAGAGGAGCGACAGGGGCCCGTGCGCGTAGCTGCCTGGCGAACAGATCGGCGGTGGTGGTTTTTGGCGACTGCTCGGACGATAAGCGGGGAGTTGTGATGGAGTTGAAGACGTGCAACATTGTGGACGTGCCGCTGGAGCGCGGGCAGCGTCGATCTACTGGGGCAGCGCACCACAACGGAGGCGACAAGGTGGGGCTCTGATGGAGCGACAGAGGGGTGCGACAGATGTCCATGCTTGTTGATTTCTTTTTTTTGTTTTTTATTTATTTTGAAATTGTAAGAAGAAAAAGACGAAACTTTTTAATATTTTTTTGAAATAGGAACTGTAGACAAACAAAAATAAATTTTTTTATTATATATATATTTGATTGTAATAAATGTTAGAGATAACAACAACTATATTTTTTTATTTCTAAACAAATTAGGACGTGAACGAGGATCCGACGGAAAGTGAAGGATCAATGTCTCCGACCACCGTACGTGGCTGGAGGTGCGTGGCTGCGTGAGATAGAATGGAAATGAAGAGATCGAGCTGTGAGATGGTAATTAGATTCAAACGTCAAAAATGTGAGGTGGATGTTTTTAGGATTTTAATATCTAAAAATTAATCAATAAATCAAAGCAAAAGTTAAATCTAAGATTTATCTAAGAAAATTGACGGGAAAGAAAATGGATCTCACCTCGAGATCGGATATATCGTGACGGCCTCGACGAGGACCAACTTGCTGTCACCGGACAACTCGGAGACTGGGCTCCCTTCTTTGACAAGATTGCTCTCGAAGATCGGGCTCCTCTTTACCAAAGATTGATCAAAGAATAATGAAGGAGGAGGAAGCCAATAAAAAGAGAAGAAAAAAATAAAAAAGGAAGGTATACACAAAAGAGGAAGGTGTTTAGTGGTGGAATTAATAAAATAATTTAATTTAATTAATTAAAAACGAATTTTGTAATAAAATAAAATAAATTAATTAATTTATAAAAATCAACTATCCACCTTAATAGTGACTGTTTAAGGTATAGAATCGTATCTTTATATAGTATGTTATCAAATTAAATAATGAATAAATTAAATAATTAATCTAAATTTCGTACTTAAATTAATTTAATTAATTAATGTTAGATATTTACTTTTTTGGTGATTTATATTTAGGGAAATTAGTTGTATACAAATATTATGTACATGTAATACAATATACACATGTACAAATAAGGAAATAATTTTAAATAATATTTTTTTAATTTTTTATTTATATGTTTTATTTTTAATAATGAAGATAATATTTACAAATATGTACAATATGTATAAAAAATAAATATGAATAGATATGTACAACAAGTAAGTCGTAAAACTACATAAAAAACCCTAGAAAACCGACTTTTCAACCGTAACACCAAAAATTATGAAACCACAACCATTCGAAAGATAAGTTAATTTAGAGTATAATGGAAGTGAGTTTGAGCTCAATTTGAGTTTGTATGGAGTCAGAATTGGTCTTTCAATTATCGCTTTACTACTTTTTCTGAGTGTGATTATTTGTAATCTGTACATTATTTTGCTTTCCAATTATTTTTACTTTTTACAAAATATTTTTATCTACAACTTCTATATACAAGAATATTTAATTTGAGATCAATTTATGTACAAATAAAATGATGTAGTTTCTATACAAATATACCAGGAAAAATTACAAAAAATTTTTGGATTTTTGAATTAACGACCCTATCTCTCCTACTTTATTCCTAGTCAATCACGTTAAGTCTTGACTTTGTCTCGGGGTTCAGTTCAGTCTGCATTTATCTCAAAAATTCACCCTTCATTTTTCTTTTCTTTTTCTTTTCTTCTTTATTGTTTTATTTTGAATACAAAAAGTGTTAAAAATACATATTTAACAAATGCATGCAAAATAGTAATTTTATGGAATTAGTAGGTATTTACAGGTGTTTAACTACGGAAATGAAGCTAAAATAAAATAATAAAGGTGATGGATCGTTAGAGTGCCATGTCACCATTATTGGGCGCGATCTACTGGCCATCAGAGTGCCATGTCACCATTTCGAAGCACTGCTTTGACCCTTAGGCTTGGGAGATGAGCCTACATCCGAACCAGCTCTGACCTGCCAAATTGCATCTGAGCCTAGCCTCGGACCTGCTTCCGAGCCTATCAAGTCACCTGCACTGGGCACGTGAAGTGGATAATTTACAACGCCATCCTCCGATTTTCCTTATTAGCAGATAAGCCCCCTGCTTGTGTAATAATTACATAATTATCCTTATGGTTTTATTTTATTACAATTCAGTCCTTTTATCCGTGTTTGTAATAAAAACTTTATATTTTTATTACAAAAATGCCCATGGATTAAATCTTTAAAATCTTTTTATATATAAATCTGAATAAAATTATTTTGGTCTCATTTGAATGTTGATTTATATCTCTATCTTCCAGTTTAGTGACTGGGTTAGGTTGGATTGAGGTACCCTTGTGAACAGTAAACTGTGTGGAGAGTTGGGATGGTTAGAATGAGGGGTACACCAGCAACCAAGCTGATCCTATGTGTTGGCGTACTTGGTTTAATAATTTAACACTTATTTTATGCATTCACTATTAGGGATTTTATTGATATATTTGATTCCTTTCTTGAACTTGAAATTAGTATATCGTGCATTATTCAAGTAATTAAAAATTAACCGATTAGGATCATTTATGTATTGATTAATCTCTTTATTCCTAATTTGTTTACCCTTGATTGAGTAGTTAGGAGTCATCTCTCTAGAGAACACTTATAAATCAATTTTTGACTAAACTTGATGAATTGACATTTCTTTATCTTTATTTTTTGATTACTTGTCATTAATTAAAATTTAATCAATAAAATTCAGGAACTTTTTTGTGTTGTAGATTTTTATGTGTCATTTTTGTTGTTTTCATTAAATCTAAATTGCATAAAAAATTGATTTAAAAATCTATCTCTTTTTGTGTATTGTGCATCCGCTCACATTGATCATCCTATAAATTACTCTAGCAAATATTTGATCTTTAAATTAATTCACTGAATTTCTCATATCCATGTGTTCGACCCTGGAATTCCCAGGTATATAAATTTAAGCCAAGAAGCTCATCACTGAGATTCCTCTCTGTTATGTGTAGTTCGCTAAATAGGCATGTGATGAATCTCATGTTCATCATTCTAAAATTAGTCTATTAGGCTATGTTCCCCAAAATACATATACAGTTAATAATTAATAGAGCATCATTAGCATTCAAACATGTGTAAATAATATCTACATTTCATCATGCATAATTGCATATTGTCTAAATTGGCCTAAAAAGCTATTAACTTCCCATATTTTTAATTAATTCATCCTAACTCCGATTGACCTAAAACCACCTCCATTGTGTAGATATTACTAACACGAACAAAAAAATACTAACTCAAATAAGTGTCAAATAATCCCAAAGTCTAATTTCACATCTGCTGGACTAAAAATGCACATATATTCCTCATACTATGTCTGATTTTGGTCTTCTCACTTTTGAAGAACTCCATTTTCAAATACCTTCAAAACAAGACAATTTCAGAGCTCATTGTGAAAGTTGGGTTTTGGGTCTCTTTTGCACATTTTAGTTTTTTGCGATTCTTGACCCGATAATCCCATTTCTTCTTCATTTGTGTTCTTTGATGGAAGTTTTATTAAACGACATAAAAATCCACATCCAAGACTAAAATCAAAGTAACTGACCGAGTCTGAGTGTCCCTTGAGAGTCTGTACAAAAATCTCGATTTTTTTTACTTCTATTTTATTTCCCTATTTTCTTATTTACTAAAAATCCAAAGAATAGATTAGTGTGTAATTAAATTTCTTGTATTTTATAATTTTTATAGATTTTTATCCTCTTTTTAAAACCATCAAAAATACCACTTTGTACAGATGACCTCTTTTGCTCCTGGGTCCTTCACGAACGTTGTTGATCTCGTCAAGATGAACTAATTTCATGAAGCAAATTTTTTTCGATCTGAGATTTCCTTCTATTTTTTCTACTTTTCTTCCTCTATTAGTTTTGAAAGCTTTTTAGGTTGACACATGGTTGCCCCTGGGCATGCCACATGGCAACCCACTTCTCTCCAACCCCCAGGTGACGTGCCTAGCACATGACCCTCAAATCACTCCTCTATCGCACATGCCACGCATGTGCGATCTTCCCCACCATGTGCACGTGTACGGCACGTGAGCCCCACCAGTCGTTCCTCCTCCCTCGTAACACCAGGAGACCACCCCCGCTCCCCTCTCAGGCGTTCCTCTTCCCTCGTAATGCCAGGCGACCACCCCCGCACTCTCTCTCTAGTCGTTACGAGGTCGACCCCTTGCCACACAATCGTTACCCATCTCACCCTCTTATAAAGCCCCTCCCATCGCAGGCCTTCTTCCCCATCCGCCCTCTCTTCCTCAGGCTAGTGATATCGGCCAACGACCTCGGCGACATCCAGAGCTCCAAGGAGCTCTGTTGCAGTCTCCTATTGAGCTACTTAGCTTGTTGCACGCCGGCGACTCGAGACAAGATTGGAGCTTCCTTCCGAGCTCCTCTCCCAGGCAATACCCTATTCATCCACTTCTAGTGCCTCACGGCCCGTGGGACTTGCCCGCTAGCAGCTCTCCCATTGTACTTTGCCTCAGCCATTGCCTCTCGCTCCTCCACCCTCGTCATCTGCACGATTGCCTCCACCTCTGCATACAGACATGCCACCTCGCACCACTCGCCTTCATCGTCGACCTCCATCAACTCTGTCTCCCGCCACCTTTGTGACTCTGCCCCTCCACGCTCGACTGCCCAACAACCCCGAGCACCTCTACCGACGAATACCTCTGCTCTATAGCTCCGAGCCATGCCAACACAACTGCAACCTCCCTTGCTCAGTCATGTGTCGATGAGAAAAGGACCCATAGCGCGGGCCTCCAGCCAACCTCCGCCTGTCATCTGCTCTAGTAGCCGTCGGATCGAGGGATCCGACAACTATATGACACCACAACATCCCCCCCGCCCCCCGAAACTCCCATCCAAGCCTGGAGGTTTGGACCTTCGAAGCACGTAGAGTAGCCATGTAGGCTCGTTGCTCCTGAGTCCGTCGACCTTCCACCAAACCTTTTGCCTCACGTGTTAAGCACACGGGGCAGTGGTAAATTGCAACCCCCTTCCCCAGTTTCTCAACAATAGCATAAAGATCCCGCATGTTCGCTGACGTCAACATCATGTGTTACGCGTATGACGCATTGGGAATTTTACACGAAGGCCCTTGTAACTTTAGATAATTATAGATATACCCCCATACGGGTGAATATTGCAGAAAGACACTTATTTCTTCTAGATATCATAATAAGTCCCTCACAGGGACCCGTTTGAAGGAAAACTTTATTTTATTTACATTTTAGTCCCTGCAATGTCATTTTATCATATCTTTTGCATACGAACTCGATTTTTAACGCATAATATGTCAATTCAAAGCTTGTTCTATGCTCTTTAATATTATATACTTATGGAAAGATATGAGGATGTTTATTGATGGTCATTATTTATAGATCTTTATTTGACATTTGCGGGCTTATTTCTGATGTTTTGTGTAGAAGATTGTTGACTTAATTTGCAAGATTCTGGTTGAACATATTTTGAGAAAATCATTCTATTACATTACATGACAATTTAGAGTAATTAATCTGCATAGGGGCTCCATTAATCTGATGTATTTTTGCAGGAATACTACAGAGGAGGAGTTAATGCCTTGTTGATTGATAGTTCATTAATCCTCTCATAGTTTGTGTTGGGTATTATTGACGAATTTAATCTATTGCGAAGCTCAATTAGGATCTTTAATAACTCTTTAATGATTTAATATTTGCAATCTAATCTATTTCCTTGGATTAATTGATTCAAGGATTAAATTACAGAGAATTTCGAGGTCAAAATATTCTTCGATAAAATCATTTCCTGCAGCTTGGAGCTAAACAAATAAATATTTCTTGAAATTATATCCTTTGGTATGTGATTAAATTTCGAGAATAGTTATCAATATTTTTTGATTAAAAATTATAAAACCACAGATCATGTGCTCCATCATCTGCTCTATTTAATCTTCTTTGCATTGCATCTTTCACCATTGCATTGCAATTTATTTACCATCTATTGTTCTACACAGAAATTAACTTAGCAATTTAATTAATTATTTAACTTAATTTAAAGCCACACAACTGTAAATCATCGTTCCCTGTGTTCGACCTTTGTAGACTTGCCAAGAAAAATTCTCCACAACGTTCAAAGATTGCGGTTTTTGACGAATCATTTTTCGCCTCCTATACTACAATTCATTGTTATTAAAAACCGATTTTTGAGCTCATTAAATGGCCTTGTTGCTAGAGAGCAGTGTATTTTTATAGTTCTAAATTATTTTCTATAATTATTTTTTTGTGAAAATAGTTTCTATGTCATTTTTTATTTCAGGCATTTCATTTTGCATTTTCCCCTCACTTCTGATACTAAACGCAATTTCTCTCTTCACAGATTACTCAAAGCTATTTTTTGGATATAAATCAAGGACCTACGAAGATGAAGATTGAATTTTTAATTTTGTGGGAGAGAGTTAGATTAGATTCAATTTTCTGCATTATTCACAATGTCCCTCTCTTTGAACCTGGTTAATTTGTAATATTCAGGACTGGACTTCTCTGTGGTGTGTCAGGTCTATTTCAACCCCTTCTGTGTGGTTGGGACCCGACTTGAGTGGCGTAGGAATTAGGCACATATATGCTTGCTTATTTATCCTTTATTGCTCTCGTAATTTTTAGGCCAACTTTTAATCAATTCTTTCCCGCTAATAGAACTATCTGCATAGGGCAATTTCATCTGTACATATCGTTTAATTAATTCCTTATATTGCATCCCGCATGAAGAACACGATGAATCATCATAAGTCTTCTTCTTAAGCATGCATCATTGACTTACGCTTGCATTAGCTTTTTTGATTCTCCCTCCTCGATTTTACAACTTAGGAATTAAAGGAATTGAGACTGCTCATTAGGCGTAAATTTATACGTTTAATTATAAACTTAAGTGATAACCTTAATTTAAAATCAGCTCTGCTAATCAAGGCGACTGTAAATAAAATTAACATAAAATTACTCTCGTGTCTGGTGGAGAGAAACCTGCTCATTGTTTGTAAGGACCAAATCACACACGTATGTTAGAGCCAAAAACCGAAAATTTTCGTTCAGACTACTATTTTAAAAACAATTAGCTACTTTTCAATGAGGGTTTTAGGTAGCTGTTTTACGGTCCGACTTCCTTTAACAGAGTGGGTGGTTTAGAGGACACCGTGAAAGGCTTCATCCTCAAGTAACATGGGTACTTACACCCATACTTCCTGAAAGTAGGTGCAACTAGTTGTATGAACTTGGGATAGTCTTTGTGAAATATTTCAGCACCTAACAGCTCCGCTCAATTTCAAGATTGCTTTATCACTAAAATTAAAATTGAAAAGATAAGCGATCGAACCCTGATGTGTCTTCACAAGTGTTGAGTGGGTGAATATACGTGTTTGTTTTGTGTTTGACTTGTGTGTGTCAAAGACCTTGCAATATCAAGCAAATCGTGGTTCGTGAATCACTTCATCCCTCCCTTGAGAAGATGCATGCACACTAGTCTTCCTACCTGGTCTCCACGACCATGCCTCGGTATCCTTCTTCTCACCCATTTCAAGGGAACCTTCTCTGCAAATCAGATCTCCCTCAACCATCATTCTCTTCCCTCCCATACATCCCACCTTATGACCACACTTCTTCATGGAATACACCTCTCTCACATTCTGACAATCTTATGGACACGAGAAAGAGAGTAAAATTGAGGATGGAAAATAGAGTAACCAATATTGATAGTGAAACACAATTTTCGATTACTATGGACTCCATACCTCTTGAACCATCTCACTCAGGTTGATTCTCTTCCTGCATACGACCAATTTTCCTTCGATAAGGGGGGCGGAAAAGTCAGATGGAGCAAGGTCTTCAGGGGGTTCCTCTTCTTTTCTATGGTCAAAAGCCGCCGGTCATATAGAGGGCTCTGCCCGCCACCGCATTTGTATCAAAATTCCCATCCGGAAGAATCAGAAGAAGAAGAAGACGAGATGAGGTGGCATTCACGAGAGAACCAGAGTCAAGGAAATATGACCAGACCGTAACGACTATGAATAATCAATACTGTTTTCCAAGGTTACATGCCAGAATCACGACGTATGGATAATGATTATTCAATCACAAGTCATGAGATGTTTGTGGATGAGATTGCTCAGATCAATCATAGAGCAAATGTTTTTACTAAGAAAATATATGATCTCATCTAGACTATGAAAAATCCAAAAGAAGTGAGGCCACCACCAAGCGAACAACATAATAATCATGTGACTCACAATCAAGCACAACCATCACTGACCTCTGACCCCCATACTGACTATATCACAGAAAATACCAAAAAATTGAAAAAATAGATAATTCAAAAAATGGACAATGTTGAAATTGAAGCATTTTACAAGAGTCTGATCTTAGAGATTTCATTGATCAATGCCATAGAATATATGCCTCATCTTCAGCGATTTGTGAAGATTCACCTAAACCCTAAAAAGATGGGCAAGAAACGATCAAGGACTGAATATCATGTTGTATCTATGGCCACCTCTTTGGTGATGAATCATTAAATCAAAAGCCGCAAAGTCAAGCAAATGACTCGGATCACATGTGAAATTGAGTATACCTTTTTTTACTCATGTTCGGTTAGACAACGATTCTACTTTAAACATCATCCTCTAGTCCGTATTTGACCAACTCAAACTCGTACAACTAAAAAAGACTAGGGTATTCGTTCAATTGCTCGATCGATCTACCAAAAGACCATGGGGGATTGTTTCGGTTGTCCTAAATTTCCGAAGTGATAAACACAAAGTGGACTTTATTGTCCTTGACATTGAGCACCCCGAAAAGTTGTTTGAGTCTCCTATCATTTTAGGAAAGCCGTTCTTAGCCTATGCTAAGACAATTATCGATTGTGAGACTCAAGAAATCAACTTTCCAAACTCTAACCACAATACACAAAACCTCAATGACACAACATGCTCCGAGGGAACCCGACTTAAAACCGATAGTCATGATCAGGAGACAAACACTTCACATAATCAAACCTCTCGTTACAAAACACATACACAAATCTTAGGACAAACACCTGAGAAATCGACTGTTGAGTTGTATTTGGATTCTCACCACCCTAACACTACTTCTAGGAGGAATCAAGATTTTGGAGCTTATGAAGAATTGATCATATTTCTAAGGATCGTCACGATTATTTAAGTGGTCCAATCTTTGAGTTGACAGTAATTCACGAGATAATTGAACCATATAAGGAACTGGATCAGGAAACCTCCAATGTCACCAAAACTCACGATTATCAGGAGGTAACATCAAGGTCCCCAACGAACATTCACAAAGCCACCAGGAACATGCTCCCTCGCCCGAAGACACATTGACCCTACAAGAATTGGTCGAATTTTACGGGGAGTCATCTAATGAGGAACTCATAAATGCCACACCGGTTACTCAAGAAAGGGAGAAGAAAACTGTCTATATTTCTCCTAATACTTCTCAAGGAAACAAACCAACCAAGAAAGTCACCTTTGACCTTAGACACAATGTGATTTCTGAAGAGTCCTCGTCTGGTCCTGAAGTGATTCATCAGGTAAATGCAATAAGTGCAGCTCTGATCCAAGGGCACTTACCTTTGGTTGACAATTGTTGGAGATCCTCTACATACAACTACTATTCTGTAGAGGACGACTTTGACGATGGCTGGTCCTCTTCACCTACCCCCTCTTCACCGCCCTCCACATCTCCATATTATCTCCTGCCACACTCCTACAAGAAGGTCCGTCGTAAACCTCCTTGATCTTGTACATCTGTAAATCTCCCCAGTTCCCTGTTTGTAATTATCGGATCATACCTAGGCTGACCCGAGCCTAAGTATAGAGAGACCGATATCATTGTTTATACATCACTTCTATTCTTTTCTCCATGCCCTCGAATGCCTCATTTCATGCTTTTTTGCTATACTTAGTTCCTCAAAAAGCTAAGTGTAGGGGGCATGTCGATTTCTTTTTATTTTTGCTCAATTGTATTTAGTACGAGATATGTCTACATTTCACTTTTTACCACGAGGACATAGCATAGGCTAAGTATAGGGGGTATATTTCTATATATTCTACTTACTTTATCCATCGCTCGTACTTTAATTGTTTTCATCTATCATCGGGGATGGGTACAAGCAGTGTTTATTATGTATACTAAATTCTTTCTGTAAATAATACTTGGTTTTCAAAAAATAAAACAAAACAAATAACAAATAATAAATAACAAATAAATAAACTTTTTGCATAAAAAAGTTCAATCATGGTCTTGCATTTCATTAAGCATCTCATACATCCATGCATTCCTTGGTTGCTATATACCTGACACATTCACTATCACTCAAGGCTTGAGGATTTTGAGGACATTCGATTTCTAAGATATTGAGAGTCTCAGTTAGCCAACCTTAGTCAATAGGGTTTTGAAACTTGATAATCAACACTTCTCTAGTTTGAAATATTTGAGTGTTATATTGCACTCTTCATATCTACCTTCTAAAGAGATCAACACATCACTTTCACAACTACATGATTGTTGAGATGAGCTGAGTTATCACTTGTGGAACAAGAACTGAAGATTTGAGTCTAGACCCGATCTAATGATGCTCGAGGATGGGATAAAGTTAATGAAGGCTTGAAGAAACCTGAGTATCATTAAACTCTATCCAGTATGTGAACAAGTTTGCACGCTATCTTTGATATTTACATATGTGCTAGTGTGTGATGAAACATAATTTAATTGTTGATCAATGCGTGCCAACTTTTGGTAAAAGCAGTGGCGTTGGACAAAAATAAAAGAAACAAATATATTCAAAGAAAAGCTCTATCATTACAAAGTCAATTTCAAAAGAGCTTCCACCAATGGCAAGCACTCCCAACCATTTTCAAAGTGTCCACTTGGACCAAATGCTATTAGGACCACAGAGTCGAGCTAGCACCATAAAAGGCTTTGCATCGTATAGTAACACAAGTCTGGGTGCTGATTGGATCTTAGATATTCAAAAGAGACACACCCATGTGTACTCCCATAAAAACAAGTGCAGACGATTCTGAAATCTCTTAACGGACACATTCAAAAATAAAAATATACACGCGTTGAGTAATAAGACACACGAGGGGCCCCTTATTTCAATGGGATGGAGAGAAAAATATATACAATCCTATGCCCTCCATCATCTGGTCGTCCATCTACACTTTCAAGCCTGACAAACTAATGAGACGGTAGATTGAATGCAAGAACCAACTTATTCCCTAGTGTTGAGGTCTAGAGGAGAGTCTCTTGGACTATAACTTTGGGTGATGTCTCGACTTGACTCTCATGAATACATTCATATCCTTATTTTATATACACAAATAGAGAGTCCGACAAATAGAGAAGTTGGATTCCTTTTGATTGAAGCATGGTTGATCCCAGAATTTTAGGATCACTCAAATTAAGGGTCTTCGATGAATTGAGCCTTGAAAATTCACATGCACAATCAGGTATTTATCCAACTAAGTCATTCATTCATTGATGCTCAGGGAAAAGCATGGTTTAAGTACAGGGGTATGACAAATCTCGTGTTCATCATGCTAAAATCGATCTATTAGGCTATGTTCCCTAAAAATACATATGCATTAAATAATTAATAGAGCATCATTAGCATTCATACATTTGTAAATAATATTCGCATTTCATCATGCATAATTTCATATTGTGTAAATTGGCCAAAAAATCTATTAACTTCCCATATTTTTAGTTAATTCATCCTAACTCTAATTGACCTAAAATCACTCCATTGTGTATATATTACTAACAAGAATAATAGAAAAATACAAAAAAATACTGACTCAAATAAGTGTCAAATAATCCCAAAGCATAATTTCACATCTGACGGACTAAAACGGACATATCTTCCTCATATAGTGTCTGATTTTGGTATGTTCATTTTAGATACTCCATTTTCAAATACCTTTCAAATAAAACCAATTTCATAAAATTCTAAGCTCATATGTGAAAGTTGGGTTCCAGGCCTCTTTTGCGCATTTTAGTTTTTTGTGATTCTTGACCCGAGTTTTTATGTACAAAATTAACCTTTTTAATTCTGTTTCTTCTTTATTTGTGTTCTTTGATGAAAGTTTTATCAAAAGGCATAAAAATCTAAATCTAGATCAGGATTGAAATCAAAGAAACTGAATAAGTCCGAGTGTCCCTTGAAAGTCTGTACAAAAAATTGAATTTCTTACTTCTATTTTATTTCCATTTTTTCTTATTTACTAAAATAAAGAAATAGATTAGTATCTAATTAATTTTCTTGTATTTTATCATATTTTTCTAGATTTTTATTCTCTTTTAAAACCACCGAAAATATCGCTCTATACAGATGTCCTCTTTTGCTCCTAGGTCCTTCATGAAAGTTGTAGATCTCGTCGAGACGAACAACTTTTGTGAAGGAAATTTCTCGATATGAGGTTTCTTTCTATTTCTTTTCTATTTTTCTTCTACTATTAATTTTTATTTTTTGGGGTGACATGTGGCCAACCCTAGGCATGCCACGTGACACCCCACTTCTCTCCAGTCCCCAGGTCACGTGCCTAGCACGTGACCCTCCAATCACTCCTCTGCCACACATGCCAAGCACTTGCCATCTTTCCCACCACGTACATGTGCGTGACACGTGAGCCACGCCACCCTCCCCTCCCAGTCGCTCCCCTTCCAACCGTTCCTCCTCCCTCGTAAATCTAGGCGACCACCCCCACTCTCTCTCTAGTCGTTACGAGGTCGACCCCTTTCCACACAACCGTTACCCATCTCACCCTCCTCGAAAGCCCCTCCCATCGCCGGCCTTCTTCCCTATCCACCCTCTCTTCCTCAGGATAGTGATAGTGACCAACGACCTTGGTGAGATCCAGAGCTCCAAGGAGCTCTGTTGCAGTCTCCTATCAAGCTGCTTAGCTAATTGCACATTGGCAACTCGAGCCAAAATAGGAGATTCCTTCCGAGCTCCTCTCCCAGACGGTACCCCGTTCATCTACTTACAGTGCCTATTCTCCCGTGGGACTTGCCTGCGAGTAGCTCCGCCTTCACACTTTGCCTCAGCCATCACCTCGCTCTCCTCTGCCCTTACCTTTGGAACGATCGCCTCCACCTCCATGCACAGACACACCGCCTCGCACCGCTCGCCTTCGTTATCGCCCTCCATCAACTCCATCGCCCGCTACCTTTCTGACTTCGCACCTCCGTGCTCAGTTTCCCCAACAACCCCGAGCACCTCCATCGATGACTACCTCTGCCTTACAGCTCCGAGCCATGTCAACACAACTGCCTCCTCCCTTGCTTAGTCATGTGTCGATGGGAAAAGGACCCACAACGCACGGCCTCCAGCCGACCTTCGCTCCACGTTATGCCCCCCAAACCTCCAGCCCAAGCTAAGAGGTCCGGACCTCCGAAGCACGCGGAGCAGCCACGTAGGCTCATTGCCCCCGAGCCAGCCGACCATCCACCGAACATCTGCCTCACATGTTAAGAACGCAGGGTGGGGTAAATCACGATCTCCTTCCCCAGTTCCTTAACAATAGAACAGAGGTCTTGCTTGTTCGCTGATGTCAGCGTCACGTTTCGCGCACATGATGTACTAGGAATTTTGCACGAAGGCCCTTGTAACTTCAAATAATTACATATATACCCCCACTCGTGTGAATATTGTAGTGGCACCCTTCCGTATTCTAGATATCACTGATAAGTCCCTCTTATGGACCCGTTTGAAGGAAAACTTTATTTTATTTAGATTCCTGTAATTTCATTTTATCATATATTTTGCATACGAACTCAATTTTTAATGCATAATATGTCAATTTGAAGCTTGTTCCATGCTCTTTAATATTATATACTTGTGGACAGATATGAGGATATTTATTAATGGTCATTATTTGTGGATATTTATTTGACATTTGTAGGCTTATTTCTAACATTTTGTACAGAAGATCGTCGTCTTAATTACAAGATTCTGGTTGAACATATTTTGAGAAATTCATTCTATTACATTACTTGAGAATTTGGAGTAGTTAATTTGTGCAAGGCCCCATTAATCCGATGAATTTTTGCAGGAATACTACAGAGGAGGAGTTAATTCCTTGTTGATTGATATTTCATTAATACTCTCATAATTCGTGTTAAGTATTCTTGAGGAATTTAATCTATTGCGGAAGCTCAATTTAGGATATTTGATCACTCTTTGAGGATTTAATATTTGCAAGCTAATCTATTTCCTTGGATTAATTGATTTGAGGATTAAATCATAGAGAATTTCGAGGTCAAACTATTTTTTGACAAAATCATATCCTGTAGCTCGGAGCTAAACATATAGATATTTCTTGAAATTATACCCTTTGGTCTGTGATTAAATTTCAAGGATAGTGATCAATATTTTGGGATTAAAAATTATAAAATCATAGATCATGTGCTCCATTATCCACTCTATTTTAATTTTTTTCACGTTGCATCTTTCACCACTGCATTGCATTTCATTTTCCATCTGTTGTCCAATACAGAAATTAACTTAGCTATTTAATTAATTATTTAACTTAATTTAGAGCCACACAACCAGAAATCACAGTTCCCTGTGTTCAACCTTGACTTGCCAAGAAAAAATCTCCACAACATTCATAGATTGTGGTTTTTGAAGAATCATTTTTCACCTCCTATACTACGATTCATTATTATTAAAGATGTGCATTTCGAGCTCATCAACGTGCTACAAGGAGCCCAATTTATTATAAGAATTTAGTGAGTTATCAAACATCCTAGGATAGGTAGCTACAATGGCCACCATCCATTATCTTTTTCACCTCCTCTTCTTGAGCTAGTTGTACTTGAACTTAGAAGGGAATACCCCGCTTCTCGAGGAAATAGTTGTTGGATTGGGGAATTATGATTACCATGTTGGAGAATGCTGACTTTTATTGCTTCAGTCAAGAGGAGATATATATCACTAACACTATACAAGATAGACATAAGGGACTGCATATGATGTTGAAGTGTTCTGAACTGGCTTTCGAGGAGACTTGGGCATGGTTTTCTGATTCTTAGAGGTTATCGTGTTGCAAGTCTGATTCCCAATAAGGTTCCAACCACACCTGAAATTCCAAAGATCCCACTATGCTTCAAACTTTGATATTATAATGATAAGTTTGAAAGTTATAATCAATCCACTTTATTTATTTTTCTTTTCTTTATCTTCTTTTCTTCACTTACAGGAATAACTGTTTGCTAGGGACTAGAAAAGGCAAGTATAGGAGGTGATGAATCTCCATTTTACCACCTTTATTCTTCTATTTTGACCTTAAAATCCTAGTTAAATGCCATTAATTTGCCAAAATGAGCACTCTTAATTTGTACAAAATAATGTATAAAATATTGTATAATTATTGTATTAATTGCCAAAATAAAAGAATAAAGAAAAGAAAAAGAATGAGGTGTCAAGGACACTGAATGACCCTAACCCCAAGACTCAATCATCATGATGACTTAGTCGACAAGGAATAAAGTAGGAGGAGATATGGCAGATGATTGCATAGAAATCACATCAAAAACCTCATTTTTAAGTCATCAACAATCACTTTTTGGAATCCATTTTATACAAATAATTGTGTACCTCAAATTAATAAACATTTTACATGAGACTTGTAGAGAAAAATATAACTAAAAATAAAAATTTATTTCATATAAAAATAATACACATTGAGCAATATACACTCAAAATAAAAACCCCAAAACCCAAAAATCCAACTTCACGAACATGTATCTTCTCCATATGAACTCAAAATTCAGCAAAATCACCTTTCATTGTATATAACTTTTAGATAGCTATTAATCAAGGTGGTTTCATTTTAATTTGCATTAAGATGCAAAAATTAGGTTATGGACCCCTATTGCATACTATACCTGAATAAAATAATTATTTCATTTATTCTTTATATTTTCCCACTTTATATTTTAATGGTTTTATGATTATTATTTATAACATATATACATATTTAAAATAAAATAAACTCGACAAAAAACATTAAAATAAATAAGTCTATTTCTATACGTAGATAAATACACTATACATATACATAAACAATTAAAATCTATAATTGGTTAAGTATACATATAACTTCAGAAAAATAAAATAAAAATATATTGATGTGTATATAAATAAGTTATAAATATATAAATTATGTCCATAAAACAATAAAATCTAAAATGCAAAATAAAGTAAAATATACAATGTATAGGTAAATATACCTATACGATATTATTAGCATCTAACAAATTAGCTTATAAAAATAAATAAAATCAAAATAAAATACTAAAAAAAAGAAACATACTTTATGTGTTAAGATCATTTACTATTTTAATTCAATTAATAAGGAATTGTATACCTAGATTTTTTGGTTGGTCCATGTGGACCATCCAAAGGGCTCTCTTGGTTGATCTCCGGTCAACTCCGCTTCCCAGGACACCTACCCGTCTGACTAAGGTCACTCGCCATCTTCTCCCCTATTTCCTGGGTGATCAATCACTCGCTTCGACTCGATTTTTCATGAAACCTTTTCACAAATCATCCTACATCAGCTGATCTGCAGCGAGGAGAATGAAGGAGGAGGTGCATCTACCATCTCTAGCCATCGTCGTTGTGAGGTTCAACCATCGTGATTCTGACCATGTTGAGCCCCCTTTCCTGCTATTCCTAGGTAATTTCTTAGTGTAGATTTTAATTTTGCATTTAGACTTTAGTTTTATCAATAGATTTTAGTAAAAACCAATTTATGTGTAGACCAGGAGCTTTGCTCCATGCCTATTTCATCCGTGTCCCGACTATGAATCGATAGTCATCTCCACAACAACCACCTGTTTTCCACTTGAATATTGCACGGATTCGAGGACTTGAAGCTCCATCCTCCATCTTCATTAGATCTGCACCCACACCGTCATCCACGCAGCTTCCAACTATAGTTTTTGGGTCGAGTATTTGCCTCGAGCTGCTGAAGCTTCTTCTATAGGAACGAAGCCTCGCAGACCATCTGGAGCAGCAATATAAACCATCTTCAATGTTCCATGTAGCCCAAAACTCTCTTGACTTGACAGATCCCTATATATGAGACCTAGAACATCTAAGGCAACCTATTGCTGCGGAGGAGTGTCGGGAGTCTAAAGGACCCATCAATGTAAAGGAAGGAGATCAGAGTCGCCAGCAATTGGAGATCGAAGGTCGACGAAGCACGAGTTCTTCATATTCTTGGAGACTACCTAGTAGTCGTTGGATCGAGAGCACTCTTCATTTCTAATCCAGACTGTCCAATCTTTGACAAAGAGAAGCACCTTCGACATGTCAGATCCACTTAAGTGATGTTTACATGGCTCCACTAAAACGGTTAGTTCACGTGCTGATAGGGGTAAATTGCTTAGGGCCCCTCTACTATTTTGTTATTTTGTTTTAATATTAAAAAAATTTCTCAGATTGTAAATTAATTAGGATTAATTGCACTAAGGGATCAAACTTTATATTATTTACAAAATAGTCCTCGCCAGGCTTACGTGCATAGATACATTTTATTTTGTAATATTTGTATGGATACCCTTGAACATCTCTGTTCTAAAATGCATGCCAGTTTATTTTAAATTGCAACTAGGTCTGTGTTCAGCTTGGAATTTTGATTTTGTTTATTTGATTTATTAAAAAAATGCTTATGTTTCCATTAATTACGGGAAAATTTTGTATAAATGACTCATGATATGCTTGTCCATGCTATATGGTTAGTCTTGGCATTTATTGTGTTTTCCCATTTCTTATATTTTTTAGGAGCTACATTTTCCCTATCTAAAATATAAAATCCCAAAAAATATAAAACCATTTCTAAAAATAAAAAATCTACTATTTATTATAGTATTTTATAATTTCAGACTAAAAATTCCTAAAAATATAAAAAGAGAATCACTAAAAATTAAAAAGCTCCAAAATCCTTATAAAAATCATAAAAATCTTCAAAAAATCCAAAAATATTAGTTTCTATTATGTATTGTTATCTATATTATCATCTACATACTAAAATTGAATTTGATGAATTTTGAGATCATTTCCTATTTTTAAACCACAAATCAATTCAGTCCTATTAAACAATCCTTGGCTATATTTCAGTTTTTTAAATATAAAATATCCCCCAAATACATAAAACAGAGAAATATATTAAAAACACAAACAATTATATTAGACTATTTTGACTATTTTTATCTATATTTATATATAGTAGAATATATATAGCCAAGATATATTTATATATCATTATATATAATTTATAATATTATTAATCATTATAAATACATTATAATAATTCTACAACATTTAAAAAATAAAAAGATTGTTTTCTTTGATTATTTTCTGAATTTTGCATATTTATTATATATACTATATTTTATAGTATTTATATTGTAAACATAGTCCTTATTTTTCCTTCATATATATATTACTAAATTAAAAAGAAATTAAAAATTAAAAATTAAAGTTTTAAAAAATGTAATTAAAAAATATGTATTTTATTTAATTAAAACCCACATACACATTGAGTGATTTTGTGCACACTAGTATATACACTAACTTTGTTTATTCATTTAATAATACGTGTTATGTTCTGTGCTTCTCATGTTCAACCTCTACCATACTTGTCACTATACACATATATTATATGGTTTTAATAAATTTTCGTCCACAATAGTTGCTTTGATTGCCTGATTTATTTCATTTGTGGGTAACTGTTGAATTTCTTGGATTTTGTGAGAAGTCACTCCGATGATTGAGTTCCCACCTTGTGTGGAATTTCAGACCCTCGCAAGATCCAAGATTTCACTATTTATCTGTAAAATATACAAGTCAGCAACAAAATCCAAGTTTCATATATGAAACCGATTCCTTTGAATTTGTTCTTGCTTTGTAGATAATTTAGAGGACATTAAATAAAAGTGGGCAGAGTTTCATAGGAGATTGTATGGATGGGATATCGAGCTTTAAGCATTTTCATTTATTGATTATATATACAAGTTAGTATATTTCTGGTATTTTTTTCTTTGACTAAAGTTTGTAATTTCTACACAATTGAGTTGGTTTTATTCCATTTGAAGTTAGTATGGATAAAATAAAATCAGTGAAGATTAATTTACAACGAATATTTACGGAGACACGCTCCATATTTTACGACTTTACATAAGAATGTTAATTAGCCCATATTATTGGAATTTCCGAGGGATGTGAATTAGGGGATTTATTGAGTTAATCACTTGAGTATTAAAGGTAAGATCATACATTTAGGGTAGATGAATCACATATTCATCAGACCTCAAACTAAAAGACGCTATATTTACAAAATGGATCTTTTTAGCTATTTTATAAGTATAAATACATGCATTTTGATTCATGTATTTTTTTATTGTATTTTAAATGTATATATGCATGTTAATTTTACAAAATACTAATAACAAATTTGCACATTAAATTTTTGGGTTTGAATATCTAATGAAAAAGCAAAACAAAAATGAAAACAAATTCTATATATAGAAAGATATGTCATTGTAAAAATGTTCATATTGGATTTTCATCTTTTGGTTATTGTTTTCTTTCTAATCGGTTAAAACTTAAAACAACGAAACAAATTAAAAAGAAATAAAATAAAAAAATAAAAAATATGTACATGAAATAACATGTCTACGTTAGTACAGATGTACAATTTACAAATTAGGTTTCAAAACCCAAAATTCACATATGAACTCTGAGTCCTTTTGAATTTGATCATGATTTGTAGATAATTTGATGCACATTAATTCTAAGGAGAACAAAGTTTATAAGAGACTATATGATGCAGAATATCAGCTTTTGGTTCTTACACTTAAAGTAGGGCTTGGAAATATTTACAATATTTACTAGTTAGCATTTTCTATATTTTTTATTTAATAGGGTTAGTAATATACATACAATGGAGTTGGTTTCATGTCATTTGGACTTAACATAAATTTCTTAAAAATCATTGAATTTTGTACTTATATACATGTAAAAATAAACATGCTTAAAACTCCTTAGATTTGTAGTTTTTATTTGATTTCATTTCTCGAACTTAATTACATAGTAATAATGTATAGACTATTTTTGTCACAAGTATTGATATGTTGTCATCTTATGTGGTTTAATGTGTTTTTCCTAATGAATTAAGGATAAAATTTCTGTCGAAAGGAGATGAATTACAGGTTCATCAACCCTTATACTTAAACTTTGCTACTCCTTTAGCAAACACTTATTTGAAGAATAAGTGAAAAATAAAATTTTGGCTGAATTCCTTATAATGTAAGGAAGAATAAGATTTATTGATCATGCCTCTTTTGGTTTGACAACTCACCAAAGAAAAATACTAACTGGAATTTTTTTGGACATTTTTGAACTTTTTATGGAGTTTTATCATGATTATTGGTGAGCTCCTCAACACTTTCCAAGTTGGCGCGTGTTGATCCAAAATTTTGTAAGTCCATAAATATACACATGACACCTATAATAGGTCAAGATAGTACATGGATACTTGCCCTCACATTGGTTACATGCTGACACTCCAGTTTCATGAGACAATCACAACTGAAGGCAAGAAGTTAGGCCTCGTGCATCACGGAAGCACGAAAATCACATCATATGCAATCAAGGTCAACTAGTCATACTAGTTTGCATGACATTGAAAAAACAAAAAAATTAAGATGAAACCACATGGAACAGGAACCTTTCCCATGCCGTTTCATCGAGGCCACATGAGTTTATGATTAAATCTTGAAGTGTGGTTGTACTCCTTAAAGCTTCTAAACAAATAAGCCTCCAGACTCAAGTCTGATCCGACGAGAGTGCATTTGCGAGCATAATGATGAGCCATGTACTTCTCGCAATCTGGAGCGACAATCCAAGAAATAAACCTCTTAATTTTTCTCACAAAACCACTTGTATGTTTCACGAGTATGATACACGGAAGATAATGGAGTTCCTTGAGCAACCTATCTAGCAGCACAACAATGATTGTGATCTCCACCAACCTTAAGTGGGGGGATGACCTAGTGTCATGGAAAGAGAGAGAGAGAGAGAGAGAGTGGATGTGTGGAGAGAGACAAATTTTGATTTATGCAACAAGTTCATATAACTTATGTAAATAGGGATGGGGTTAGCCTCTATTTTATAGCATTTTGGAAGTCCATTGACCCTAATCCATGTAATTTCAATAATCAATGCTTTAGATCGATTTATGATTCTTCTTAGTTCTCAAAAAATATAAAAGAAAACATAAATAGATAATTACAAATAATTTTTCAAATTATACAAATTAATCAATAATTAAATCAATTGATCAATAAGTGGATTTGAATTAAAAAATACTCCATCCATTAACTATATTTAGGGTGGACGTCCACCATGGTTCATAACCCATGGACATCCACTCTAAATCAAAGTGGAATGAGTCAAATTAATTTATACACTTTATTAATTAGTTGAATAATATCCAAATAGTTCTTATTTGTGATAATTGTAATTATACCATCGATTGTTTACGAATTAAATTCTTCCATTTAATATTTAATGTAAGTCATATTTACATTAAATTATGTAATGTGAATCCAATTCACATAAATATATAAATTGTGAATCTCATTCACAATTAACTCTCTCCATGACATTTTGAATCATATCCACATTATACATTATTGTATGGATAGTGTTCTCCACATTAATCCTATCCATGATAAATAAATCCAAATTAATTATTATGCATGTCTCAATCCACATTAATTGTGATAACTAAATACTATTTAATTATGCAATTTTCCAATGCTTAAATAAAATTTCTCATGGAACAATTCTCAAATGTTTTAAAGAATTGCACGCCTTCTTCTCAGTAATTGGAGATAAGGTCAAGTAAACTGTATATGCCATGTATAGTGACCTGGATAATGAGTTCCAATCTCATATCCATATCTAGAAGACCGTTCAGAGGTCTCTGATCATGTCAGACATAACATCCCATCTTCTCATTGCATTTGAATTATATTCGGATCAATGTCCAACACTGGATCAAGATCGAATATGCAGTCCACTGAGAGGAGTCACTAAACTCCAAACTTGTTTCACCACTCCCTCGAAATGGAAGAGTCATGGGATACAATCATTTAAGATCACATCTCCCTTGAGTATTCCTAACACATACATCCTTCATACTGGAAGACCTATAATAAACTTGAAGTTTTGATCACTTTTGAATTGACCCCTTTAGGGTTTTATTCTTAGATTTCTCAATCGATCATTGGGAGTTAGTATAAATCATATGCTTTCAAAAAGCATATGTCATACCTACAAATCATGTCATGCTTCCAAAGTAAGATGACCATCGATGGAATTTGTTTTGTACCAGTATCTCATGAGTGAGCTCATGTTTTCCAATTCAGTAGTGAACATGTATGATCCCTTCGAGAGATCCTATTACTCATATGTCTTTGTATGCACAGCGGCTCATCGATGTATAGACCTTGATTAGGTCAACAACCTAATGGTCTGCCTAATGTACATACTCAAACATATAGTAATACATCTGTCATCGGTCAGATGATGCATGCATATATCATGACCGCATACAACATAGGTCTTAGTTATCTCGATCTTGTTAAGTCAACCATTTGACTAACTTATCCGACACCTCTGAATCTCTATTCTTACATAAAGGAACTGCATCAAGAGGTCAGTCGGATATCATCCATTGGAGTAAGGATTGCCTTCTCCTTCTTAAAGTGGAGATCCTCTCTTAATAATCACTTGATGGCGCTAGATGAGTCCTCAGTCTAACTTTTTAGATATCATTTCAACACCAGCCTCTATGATCCAACCATTAGATCAACATATGTATGATTATCAAGATGGACATTGTACATAACCCTACTTGTATGAAGGGATCTATAAGTGCATTCATTTATTAATATCAGACATGGAGTGAAAATCAATAACTTTTATTGGTATATAGAAGGGATTACACTAATATTTTATTATATAAATGGTTCGCCCAAGGCTCACATGTCCAACAATCTCTCACAAGGCTTCAGAACCATTCAGGTACAAATAGTAAACCTATACTCATTACATGCTGGTTAAAAACCTTTCAAGATAAAGGTTTGGTAAGAGGATCAACAACGTTGTCAGTAGAGGCCACCTTGGTAATGATAATGTCACCATGCTTCTGAATGTACATAATAATATAGTATTTCCTCTTCATGTGCTTGCTTTTTTGATGCAATATGGGTTTCCTTCGCTTGAGCTATGGCTCCTGTGTTATCATAGAGCAATGGGATGAGAGTATCTGAGAAAACTATGCCTAGTTCCCAAATGAACTTGTGCAATCACACAACCTCTTTTACATCATCTAATGCGGTAACGTACACAGCTTTTGTTGTCGAATCAACCGTAGTATACCACTTATTGCTTCTTCAACTCACAACATCACCGTTCAATAAGAATACAGACCCTGAGTTGACTTGCGGTAATCTATGTCATATTGGAAGTTTGAATCTGTGTATCCAAAGACATGGATATTACCATCTCCATAGACCAAGATGTAATGTTACGTCCATCTTAGATATTTGAGGATGTTATTCACTGCATTCCAATCTTATTCTCCATAGAAGGATTCGTAATGACTTACCACTCCCACTGCATGGCATATATCTAGCCTTGTGCACATCATGGAACACATTAGGCTTGACACAACCGACGCGTATGGGCATCTAGGCATGGCAATTTTTTCCTCGATGCTTTGAGGAGTCATCCCTTTAGATAGGTGTATACCGTGTCTTAAGGGAAGGAAGTCTTTCTTGAAATTTTCCAAATGATTTTTTTTCCAATATCTTCTTAATGTATTCATGTTGGGACAATCTTAAAATCCTCTTCTCTCTATTTCTGAACAACTTTAGACCAAGATGTAAGATGTTTCTCCAAGATCTTTCATCTCAAAGGTGTTGGATAACTAGACCTTAACATTAGTCATCATCCATGTATCATTCCCGATGATAAGGATGCCATATACACAAGGCACAATGAACACAAATGGCGCTCCCTCTAAGCTTCTTGTATACACATGGCTCATCATGATTTTCGATAAAATCATAACTCTTTATGGTTTCATCAAATATGATGTTCCAGTTGCAAGGTGCTTATTTGAGTCCACAGATGGATTTCTTTATCTTGCATACTTTGCCTTCCTCACTATCTCTATATTTATCCTCCTCGAGGTATCCATTAAGAAACGTAGTCTTGACGCCCATCTGCCAGATGTCTTAGTCAAGACGTGCAATTGTAGCTAGCAATGCTCTGATGGACTTGAGCATGGCCACTTGAGAAAATGTCTCATCGTAGTCGATACCTTCTCTCTGTATGTAGCCCTTCTATATGAGTCATGCCTTGAAGGTCTCTACCTTCCCATCAGATTCCCCTTTTCTCTTGAAGATTTTTTTACACCCAATGTGTTTTCTCTTAAAGATGATTGAACACAACCTGCTGAAAAATTTCTTAAAGAAACTATCTTCAAAACTATTCTTCCATATCACACATGATCTATGATACTCAACAAATAATGTCACGTGCATTAGATTAATATTCGAAATATGATAAGAAATAAGAGAAATGACATAAAATGAAATAAAGATTGCAATATTCTCATTAATCATACTCATACCAGTGTATGCTCTGAAATTGAGATACATATTAGCAAAAGTACTCACGTATCTCACTACAATGTCGCTCAAGAAAAGAGAAAATATATTGAAAACAAAGAGACTATTCAAAATACTATACACATACTATTTGGTGCAAATGTGCGTATGAAAGCTCTGTCTCATTTCACACATTGTTGTTGTGGCGACTGCTTAGCTATACATGTTGGGTCTGCATGAAGGTAATGTTACGAGTGAATTCCCACAAATAAGACTAACAATAACCACTAAGGTAATGGTAAAAAAATAAGGGGGTATTTGCTTTCTTAAAGTTCAATGCACACACTAATGAGACATGCTAAAGCAAGGCTACTCTACCACATATGGATTACATGTCCAACATTTGTATTTAGTTATTAAATAATTTCTAGTTGCAAAAACTATCATAATCATCTTTAGCTCACTACATGTCGATAATGGTTTCAATAGTGTAGGGCACAAAACATGTATCAAATCTGAAATCCTTTTCATTTGTAAGCACATGCAAGTTCAAGACTCACATGCCTCTACTATATAGGAACTTGGTATGGTCCTTGTTGGGTGAAACCCCATGTACTCCTTTTGTACCGAATAGGAAACCATTTTGTCATATCTTAAACTTTATAAGCACATCCGAGAACACCTCCCACAACGTTAATACTTGAAGCATAAGCCAGATGTGCATGTGCCATCTACCAACTATGTCAAGTGATAATGGACCCATCCGAACGACTAGGTGTGCACCACATCATTCAGCTCCTCTGTTGGGGTTGTGGCCTTCTGATGAATATGCATTTCATCACTCTACAAGTTGAAAATAGAGCTTTGTTCCTGAAAAATTAGCTGCATATTTCCATTTATATTGCATAATTAGCATTCCTGTATGTGTAAATAATATTTGCATTTTAGCATTCATATTTGCATTAAATAAGGAGCCAAATTCATTTGTAAATATTCACTTGTATATCAGCTAAAACCACCTATTTTTATTTATTTTATACTAAATCTAAATCCAATAAAATCAACTCTATATTACTGACACTAATAAATGAAAAATATCAAAAAAAACACTAACTTGTAAAATTGTCCAATAAAACCCAAATCCAAATTTGAGACTATGAACCTTAAAATGTGCATCTCTCTCTTATATAGTGTCCGATTTAGGTATACTCACTTTTAAAGTAACATACATTCAAAGACCTTCAAAAAAGACTAATTTCATAAAATTCGGAGATCGTATATGAAACTTGGGTTTTAGACCCCTATTGTATATTGTACTTATTGACTAAAATACCCTTCATTTTTATTCTTTTATTTTCTTAGTTATTAAAAATACAAAAAAAGTAAGTTACATATTCCTTTTTACATTTTTTCTACTTTTATTTCGATTTTTCTCATACTTTAAGAAGTGATAAAAATTTTGCAAAAATGTAAAAATGCGGTATTTTATATCTATAAGGTACCTGATGAATCTGAGATTCGTCATCTTTATTCATTTATTTTAGCTTAAATCACTTATAAAACACATGCATATAATACTAACTCCATATACTAATGTGCATTTGTGTGTAAATATTGCATATTTGTATATTATTTTAACCTAAAATAAATAAAAAAAGAAAGAAAGGAAAAGTAAAGAAAATAAAAGAAGACTGTATATATGTAATAGATACAGGCTGACCCAAACCCCGAGAGAAGGTCCAGACTTGACCTGATCGACCAGAAATAAAGTAGGGGGAGATAGGGTCCTTAATCGGAAAATACAAAAAAATGTGTGTTGTAAATACTTCTCACTTAATTTGTATATTTGTATAAAACTAACACTGCTTTATTTGTATATAAATTGACCTTAAATAAAATAATTTTCGAAACAAAAATTGTACATAAAAATCTTGGCTAAATAATAAAAGTAATTGCATAATGAAATCATGTATATAATAAAATTAACCACATCCGGAAAAAGCCATTAAGCGATAATTGAAAGATCAATTCCGGCTTCATATGAACTCAGATTGAACCAAACTCACTTCCATTGTATTCTAAATTAAATTATCTTTAAAATGGTAGTAATTTCATAATTTTGGAGTTATGATTGAAAAGTCGATTTTCTGGGGTAGTTTGTGCAATTTGCCATTTATTTGTACATATTTTATTGTAAATATTTGTAAATATTTTTAATAATTACTTAAAATAAAAAAATTAAAAATGAAAATGAAAAATTTTAAAACAAAAAAAACTAATTTGCTTATTTACCCATGTATATAATGTCATATATGTATATAACATATGTATATATTTAATTTTCTTAACTAACTATCAGAAAAAAATAAAAAATTAACAATTAATTTTCTAATAAATAAAGTGACGAAAATACAAAAAATAGTTATTTTTTGTATATATTTTTTAACACTTATCTCTTTACTTCATCTCTCTCTCTCTCTCTCTCATCTCTTATCTTCATCCAAAAATTCAAAAATTCAAATTTCAATTCCTATCTTTTCTATTAATATGGTTCCTCATCCATCTTTTCAAGTGGATCAATCTTTGGTGAGAGGAACCTGATCTTCAAGAGTTTTCTTGTCGTAGAAGGTTGCCTAGACTTCTAGTCGTCCCGTGATAGAGAGTCGGCCTTCGTCGAGGTGATCAAGGTCTTTTTCGCTCAGAATGTGAGATCCACATCATTTTCTTCTTATTTTTATCCTAGGTTTATCTTAGTTTTATTTTTGTGCCTCTTTATTTCATCATCATTTTTATCAAGATCTTAGAATCCATCACGATTTGATCCGCCACCGAATCGATTTTTCATTTCCCATCTCGACCTATTCGCGTTCTTTTCTACCTCCCACGATCATTCAACTCCGGCTATGCACGGTGGCCGGAGACTCAAATCCATTCTTCATTTTTCTTCGGATCTCCGCTCATGTATTCCGTTTTGATTTTAGAACCAAGTCGTCGTTGTCGCGTCCTAATTTGTATATAAAAAAAATAAAAAAATGTGTTTTCTTTAACATTTGTTTTGCAGGTTGAAATAAAAAATTTAAAAAAAATAAAAAATGTTATTTACAACTTCTATTTTGTTAAAATAATAATAATAAAGTTTTTTTATTATAAAGTTTATATTTTTACAAAACAATAAAAAACATCTACAAGCGGCACCTGCAACTGCCACTCAGAGGCCCACCACCAGTTGCCCAGCAACCATCGGGCACATCCATCGCAGTGCGTTAATGATCATCACCACCGTCAACCACTAACCTCCGTCGCGGGCGCCCAACCACAACATCGCCACCGTGAACCACAAACACCGTCACCGCCTTCATCTGGGTAGAGCACCTCCGCCATAGCCATCCCTCGGTCGAAGCTCCGTACGCTCCACAAACATCGTTGTCGCCTTCAACGTCGCCTGAGAGGCATCCTCCGTGTTAGGCGCACCGCTAGCGCCTCGCCACTGCCTCCTGTGTTGCACCTCCGAAGTCTCTCCGTGAACCCGCGAGCCACCAATCATCATCACCTTTTCGTCGCAGCCGTGGGAAGAGAGGGGCGACGCCACCTATAGCCCTCCCATCTTTTGTTGAGCGAAGAAGCATAAACCCTAGGGCATTGAATAAAATATTGGAAAAATTACAACTCTGCCCTGAAGATTTCTGAAATTTCAAAAGAGCTCCTGCTCCAACTCAAGCATGTACACAACACGTTTTATTGGGTAATTTACGTTTTCATCCTAATGTTTATTTCTGTTATTTATTTGATGAACAAACGTTGAATAACTGCATTTCTATCCATGTTTCCAAACATAAAATTCGCATGATCTTTTATTTGGAATAAATAATTTTGTTGGTCAATTAATCTCCCAAAAATTATGCTATGCTCCTGATATGTGTATCTTTCTAGCATAAATTTTTCATTGCATGTTAAATTCATTTATTATTATTAGAAAATAAAAAACAATGTCTTTTCTCCTCCTGAAATTTAAAATATCATAAAAATTTGAATATTTCTCCAAAAAAATTTAAAAAAATAGATAATTTTTATTTTATTGTCTTTTAATTTCTTTCTAAATTTCACGTAGTAATTCTTTTCAAAACTCAAAAAATTATAAAATTATAAAAAATTCTACAAAAATCCAAAAATCGTGATTTCAGTTCTTATTTGTATATATTTTTCTATATTCATCATAAAAGTAATGCCAGGAGTTTTGGGCAATAAATTATTTTTACTTTGCAAATTACTCCAAGTTGTGCACTGTTTATCATTTTTGCCATTGTTTTATTTTTAGAAAAATACAAAATATCTGAAAATTCTATAAAAACTCTACAAAAATTCACAAAAATATTTCAAAGTCTTTAAAAGCAAAAAATATTTTTTCTGGATTTTTTGAGCGTTTTTTATATAATTGAGCAACACAAGAAGAGTTGGTGTGCGTATTTCTTATCTTATGCTTATTGTTCTTCATTTAAAATTTTGAAAAAAATGTAAAATTAAATCACTAAAAATTTGAAAATCAGAAAATAAAAAAACATAAATAAAAAATTAAACAATTAAAAAGGAAAAAATTCCACAAAGACCAAGGATAGTTTGCCTTTGAGATTCCTTTTTTTTCTCTTAATTGATTTTTCATCAATTATTTGAATAACCCTCAGGAATTGTAGCCTCCATGAGTTCGATCCTATCCGCTATACAGGTAAATAAGTGGCAAAATTTCTCTTATTTCATTATTCGCTTGTAGTTAATTTTGCATCTTGAGAAGAAAAAAATGTTTGTTTATCGCAAGATTATGTGAGGATAACGACGACTCCACATCTCATCCATTAACCGATCCGCAAGAATTCCATGTCAACAAAATGACATCATTGTCGGGGAGGCACATCAAGGGTAGTTATGTTTCTCTTTTGACATGTTATTCTTAGTTCTAAATATCTATTTACATTTTTTCCATTTACTCCTTTGTTCATACCCACTGCATTCATTTCATTATTTGCGCACATATTTTTATAATTGTATTTCTTACCCATTCTCTCTTTTCTTTTTCTTGCGAGGTCCCGTGGAGCGAAGGAGGTGATCCTATGAGAGCTGAAGCACCCAAGCGAAGCGGAGGCGGCTTGATTCATCTCGAAGCCACAGGAGAGCGTAGGAAGAGGAGAAGAAGATTTTGAGAGAGACAATCATTTAGAGCATAGATAGTTTTTCTTATTTATTTTAACATTTTAACTCTTGTAAAAAGGACTTTCATTGGTTGCGGGGTCTGTTTCGCCAAGTGCCAGTGCACTTGGGGGACCTCACCGGATTTGTTTTAATCGCATTTATTTTCTTTGTTTCACACAGATCCTATTGATTGCTTTAATTAATTTGCTTGAGCCAAATAATTACTTAAGTCCAAACACCCTAAACAAGAATTTCTGTATCTATAGAGTAGCGCATAATTTGAACCTGAAAAAATTAACTTGTTCTTGTCTGTTAATAGACATCTAGGACGGTTCACTTGCATCATATATGATAGTTTACTTTTATGTATTTGAATTCTGCGCGGATCATTTTGCATGTAGAGTGTTGGCGACATATTACGCATCTCTAACCATTGCATGCATCATTGTTTTTAATTGCGCATTGGCATTTCCGATCTCATTCCTTATTTTCACTCACATAAGTTAAAAAGGAAATTGGACACTCGGTTGGCGATTCATTGAAAATATGTTAACCAAGTGACAACTACCTAAAATACATGACTGTTAAAGAAAACTCGACCCTAAAATAAAATACAAGGAAAAATCATTATTTTGGGAGAGTAACCCCCTCATTGTTTGGTTTGTATGCAGCGAGAGAGCGACCCGCACACTAGGATAGAACCACGCCTGAACTCTTTTCAGACTACTATCTTGGGTTAGTTGTTCTCCAGTGAGGATCTCTCTGGTAGCTGGTAAAGCAGCCTGCGACGTCCTTAACAGATAGAATTAATCGGGTAGCTGGTAAATGGTCCATAATTCATACTGGATGGGAAAGATCTAACTTTGGGATTAGGCCAGCTCCTAGAGCATTGGGTTCCTAACAGCTCGTTTTAACCGCATTGATAGATTGTTTTACCACCAAACTCTAGTATTGACGAGATAATTGACTGAACCTTCACGATCTTCACATTGAGTAGAGTTGGTGAACTGGGGGTTTGCATTGTGTTTACCTGATAGTGATAAAGATACTTATGCGCAATTTGCGCTTTCATTCCCTTTCAATATTGCATTGACCTTTGTGCTCTCGCATCCTATCTATTGATTTCAAAGATGTTGGACAGGAATATTTCTTGTTCGGACTTTGCGAACTCATTCTATGCTCCAAGCGTATCACCTTCTATTGAGGAGACTCACTTCACGAATATTCCTCTTCACCCTTCACAACATCCATCAACCCACTATTTGAGATTAGCTTTAATTTCGAATTAATTTCTGAGACTCTATCAATTCTAAACATTAATCGAGTAGCATGCACATTTTCAGAGTTAGACATCGGACACTTAATGCCACCAAAGGGAAAGGGAACCATGTAGGAGCAGAGTGAGATCAACAGTACCATGTTAGCCTCCATTCAGTCAATTCAAGACCAGTTAATAGAGCATGCTAATTTTTAGGCCACACTGAGAGATATGATTCTCAAGATGAGAAAGGAAAGGGAAGATAGGAGAGAGGGGGACAACAGAAACCCTAGAGGTGGGAATGGGGGAGAAGAACCTCGCATAGAACTTGGGGCTAAGCCTACACTTAAAGATGCTTATAATGCAGGGCAGGACAAACAAATTCTTGGATACAAATCCCTATGATTCATGGGCATTTTGAGATTAATTCTACTATTTTACCTCTTCTCCCAATATTCCATGGAAATTTTAATGAAGAACCTTATATACACCTCCAGCAGTTCGACCGCATTTGTGAAATAGTACACTACCCAAATGTCCCACTAGAAGTAGTACAGATGACCGCCTTTCCATTCAATCTGATGGGCAAATCTGTGTATTGGCTAAATCACTTGGGGAAGGTTGTTACTACTTGGGAAGAGTTGAGATCCGCATTTCTAAACAAGTATTATCCACTTGGACGACTCAGCCAAATGCGATCCTTGATTGCTAATTTCTCTTATATGCCCCAAGAGCCTATTCACAGGTCATGGGAACGATTCAAAGATCTGAGGAGAAATGCCCCCATCATGATATTCCAAAGACTAGCCTTGTACAATATTTTTTTGGGGTTTAAGCATTGAGAATCAGAAGCTGGTAGATGTCGCTTGTGGGGGAGCCACTTCAATAAGGATGAGGATGTCCTTTATCAAAATTTTAAGGAGATGATAGAAAGTTCATCAGCTCTTTCTTCTTCACGTTCTTTTCAGAAGCACCCCATCATCGCCGCTGCAGTACCCCATAAGGATGTCAAAATGACAACATCACATGAAGTGGATAGGGTGGACAGTTCTGGTCTGACCATTATTGGAAATCACCTAAATCCAAAGTAGACATTATTGAGAAACGATCCAAGGAACTTGAGAAGCTTCAAGTTATCGAGCAAAGGACGAAGAACATGGATAAGCTATATGAGATAACAAAGCACCTGGAGCTTCTTGTGAGTAAGATCAGTGCAGTTCTGATGAATCTCGGATTCATCACTCTAAATCTCATTTATTAAGCTCTAATTCCTCAAAATCAACAGCATATCTGCATTTATTATGCATAATTAACATTCATGCATGTTTTTATAAGAATTGCATTTTATCCATAATTTTTGCACAAAATAAGAAGCCAAAAATCCAAGCCAAAAATGACCTGTAAATAGCCTAACTTCTCGGATTTTTAACTCATGCATGCTAACTCCGAATGACACAAAACTACTGCCATTGTGTACATATCACACACAAGAATAAATGAAAAATAAAAAAAAAACACTAACCCAAATAAGTGGATCAAAAACCCAAACCCTAGTTTCAGGATTTTCGGACTAAAAGCCACATATCTTCCCCATCCAGTGTCCGATTTGATCCTATTCACTTTTGAACTAATATACATTCAATTACCTTCAAAACAAGATCAAGTTCAAGTGAATCGGAGCTCATATGTGAAAGTTGGGTTTTGGGCCTCTTTTGTACATTGTGTATTTTAGCGGTTTTTTATCTTACATTTTATGTACATATTTTCTTAATAAAAATCCAAAAATAGATTTAGGTGTCTTTATTTATCTTTGATTTTTCCACATTTTTCCGGATTCTTTATCTAATTAAAAAAATTGACAAAAAATTACAAAACCCAAAAATCCAGGTATTCTATGTATATGGGATACCCCAAAAAACCACTTCGTGCATTTGATCGATTTTGGCTCTGATGTCTTCACAAAAGTTGTAGATCTCATCGAGACGAGCATTTTTTGTGAAGGAACTTTTGCGATCCGAGGTCGCTTACTATTTCTTTTTGATTTTACAAAGTCTATATTCTCGGATTTTTTTGGTGCTGACGCGTGGCAGCCCCTGGGGCCGCCACGTGTCACCATTTTTTCTCCCTCTTATTTTATTATTCTTAAAAAAGATAATTATAATAAAAAAGGCTAGCACGTGCGAGGCCCGTGCCTTCCAGGCACGCGCCTAGCACGTGCGTCCCTCTGCCCCTTGTTTGTTCGCCACGTGGCTCTCCAGCAGTCGTTCGATCATGACCGATCGAACGGTCGTTGTCTATCATCTTCAACCTCCGACTTCTCCGCCTTGACCTTGTCTCCTCCGCCGTCTCCGCCTTCACCGCCAACGGCCAACCACCATCGATCGTCCCGTGCCTCTAACCAACTCCGCATCTCGCGCCGCCAGCCGCTCAACCCCCCTCTCCTATTTAAGAGCCATCGCCACCCCCGACCATGGTCATCCGCTGTCAACCCCCGGTAGTGACAGCACCGCATGCGTGATCCGAGGCCCCCTCCCCCGACCTCGTCGCAACCGATCCCTCAGCGCTGCTCCAGCTCCGACGACTTCGTCGTTGAGCCCCTCTCCCAGGTACTCTCTCTCCCTCTCCCGACCTTCACCACCGTACACCTCTGCCTCTTCTAGGCTACTCCTCCACCTTCGATGACCACATTCACAACGTTGGCCACCGCGGTCAACATCTGAAGCTTCACACTCCGACGTCTCCGCTACGTCTTGCGCCACCACCTTCACCCCGCTTCTTCATCGCCGACCCTTGGCTGTGTGTCGGCCACGTCGACGACGACCCACTGCGCCACTTCCAGGAGCGAAAGGACGGCAACGCTGCCTTTTTCATCTCCGACAGCCGCCTGCCCCCGGTCATCTTCTCCTACTTCGACGCCAATGCCTCGCCTCCAAAACCACCGCCAGCGGCTGTGCACCACTTTCTTCATCGACATCAACAATCCACAGCCGGAGCCTCGTCAGGAGCAGCCCTGCTCCACCGGTCCCTCAGCCCCTCGCCGTCGGGTCAAGCCCGAGACTCCCCGCCACGTGCAACGCACGTGAGGGCGGGGGGGGGGGGGGGCATCGTAAAACATCGCCCGTCCTTCGTAGTGGAGGAAGAGGTATTGGTCTCACTTTCTGAACGGAAGAAAAAAGAGCCCTTCCCCCCCATCCCCCCTTCCCCCCCCCCAGCCGTGGGGACCAGAAAAGGCCTACCCCCCCAATCCCCCCCTAGCCTTCCTTAACAAGCCCTCAAGCCTCCTTTACCTCGCCTTCCTCATAGAAGCCGCGTAGGGGAGCGATTGAGAACGGAAGTGGGAAAGAGCTCAAAGATAGAAGTAGACGAGTCAAAAGAGGAGGAGGTGACTAGTGGAGTTCGCAATTTCTTCCTCTCCTTCTCTCACTTCGAATTTCGATATTCTTAGACGGGCCCTCTGGATCAAAGACCCTGGGGCATTTTGCTCTAGATCCCATTCCGAACTCGATATGTGGAATCGTCTTGCGCCATATGTACTGAAATAGTTCGGGAGACATGGTACCAAGCCCAAGACCCCTGCTGCAGGGATGCATTCTTCCATGGTACCCCTACCAGAGAGAAAGAGGAGAACTACTAGCGTCAAGCAAGGTAAAGGCAAAGCGTAGAGGGGACGTTTCACAATCACAAGCTGGAAAGGCTGGGTTCTCTCGCGATATATTGAGAAAGGGCAGTGGTGTGCCCTCGAGGGATCTTCTGACGATGTTTTGTTATAGCATCTATAACTATCCTAGGGTCGGGAGTTTTGGCTAGTACCAAGGGGGTGAAATAGGTGGTCCCTGCTGCTTCCGTCTTACGGACGGATGTCGCGAATAGAACTGACAGGGGCTAGTATTTTGACAAGAAATTTCTAGCACTTTTCCATTTCGGGAAAATAGCTTTGCAAGGTTTTGCCGCAACTACATTTGCATTTTTGCCCCCATAATGATGTCCTCTTGGACAGCGTAATCGGAGCTTTCAGGAGTAGTTCCGGGCTTTCTTTGGTCAGAGGGGCATGTCTTTTTTCGCTGGGCGAGCACATCCGATTCCCCAACGACTTCCCGTTGAGTTGCTGACGATATTGAGGAAGAGATTGAATGCCATCACTCTGATTTCGATTTTACTTTTTATTGGTGCTGCTGGGAAATCCGCACAGATAGGATCGACCATGTCAGGTGCACCTATCAGAATCGAAACAAACCAATTACCAAATCCACCTATCATCGCCGGGAAAGCAATCGAGGCCTTTCTTAATATATTGCAAGGTCCCCAATAGCATGCTCATCAACCCGCTTTAAAGATGATCGACGGGTTGCGCGGGGTACATGGGATTCCGGATGGAGCGAGACCTAGGTTCAACCTCCTTTCGCTTCGAGTTCCGAGATGATCAGGGAACATCATCGAGATTGGTGGTCGGTGGAGCTCAGGAGATCCACCCTCCTGCCTTGGCGGGCAATGCTGTGATGATAGCGGGTGTGAGGGCTCTCTGATAAGAGTCATTTTGCTCTTGAAAAGAGTCGCTGCGGGTACTACTTATCTGATTAGGAGTATGTAGGCGACCGACTCTCCCCTCTTTCCTGAAAGCGCTAGGCCGAGCATAGGTCTCTCAATCCGTCTTTCCGGGACTTGATCTCATACCTTACAGCACCATACGTACTAGAGAGGAATGAATACTCGTTCGTTCCTGCCAGCTGTCGCACCTCTACGGCTTGCGCTTGGAAGCAGCCATCCTTTGAAGAAAGCGTAATAGCTCACTGGTCGGGATCCATTGCACCGAAAATGTCTCAGGGATCAACCTATCATCCCCTGGGTCACGTGCTCCGCACGTGACCGCAGGGTCATTTGCAAAAACGCCCCACGACCTTCCTCCATAATACGCGCAGATCCCACCGACCAAGGGTCACGTGCTTAGCACGCGACCTCTAGGAAAAATTGCGACAGTGCCCCATATTTTATAGGTAGTTACTATTGGACCCCCCCACTGCACTTTTGATATTTATTTTACTTTTATTCATTTGCATCTGGACCCCTGTGTTCCCTTCTATTTTAGACGTCTACATGTCATTTATTTATTATTCAAAAAAATAACACGATGTTTGTTGTTTAATTCTCTACATTTGGTCACATTGTGGATATTTTTGTGATCAGTGGTTAATTAATAATTAACTATTTGGTGGAAAATTGCAAACTTTTCCCATTTCATGTTCTTAAAATTGCCATTGATTAATTATTATTCAAAAAATCCCAAAAAATCACATATTGTAGAGATTATAACGCTTGACATTGTGCCCAAAAAGATTTGCATTTGCATGCATAGTTTGCCCTGTAAAAATCATTTTGCATATTTCAGTATTTGAATTTTAATAGGTATTAGATCTCACATTTTCGAGGTTTAGGATTTTTCTGATATCAAACACCTAGTGATAGATCTTAGATAATTTTAGTCCTCGAAAATAAGTAGGTTTAGTATTTATCATAATTAAATATTGAAAATCATTCTGTTTGCATTTAAAAAATCATAAAAAAACATTTTTCATCCAAAAATCTCAAAAACATTACAGTGCATTCATTTCACCATGATCTACATTGTGGCCAAGTTTCGTATTTTTCGGACATTGTTTGATCGTAATTTACATTTTTGTCCCTAAAATAGGACGAAATAGTATCTCGCATCCCTTATTTGCATTAAAAATTACAAAAATAGTCTGCTTCGAAAATCATGCAAGACTTTTGATAGACACAACTCTAGGTTGTTCCTTTGCCTCCTTGTGTTCGACCTTGGGACTTGCCCAAGTAAAATAAACATAAAACCACCCGAATAAAAATTGATTAAATATTTGCGGTATTCTTGACCGATTCCGATCGCCACCTACAACGAACGACATTCTATTCTTTAAGCACGAAATATAAAAACAACTTTTTAAAGCTGCGATTATCGGACTCGTCAGATGGCGCCGTTGCCGGGGAGGCAAATGGCTTAGTTTTGTGTTTTGAAATTTCTTATTCGGCTTTCCGCATTCGGGTAGTCTGACCCCCGAATTGTTCATTGTAAATCCCATTTATTTTCATGCATTTATTTTTCTTATCTTATATTATTTTTTTGAGTCACTTTATTACATTCTCTCTCTTATTTTTCTTACGAGGTACCCGACGTATGTGGAGCGGTTTTCAAGAAACCGACGCATCTTCACCGACATCCGTAAAGCTGCAATTAAACTAAGATCGAGTCGAGTCGTGAGAGAGCGTAGAGTCTAGGTTTTTAATTTCTGCAATTTTATTTACTTGCTCATTTACAGCGGTGTCCGTTTGGACTCTCGCGCATGTAAAAAAAGACCTCGAACTTTTTTGTGGTATGTTGTGGCATGTTTCACTCTCCGGTGAGGGTGGGGCGCGACTTGAGTGGCGATTAGGATAGACCTGCACATACGGCTCTCAGAGCATTTATATTTTTGCTTGTGCTCGTAAGATCTAAGGCCACACTGCACTTTAACTGAGACGCACATTAGATCGTTCAACTTAGCCAAAAATTTAACTCATTTCTTTCCCGCTAATAGAACTTTCTGCATATGTGCGGTTTTTATCGGCTTGCACGCATTTAGAATAATTTTTCAATTCTGTATTGCATCCCACATGGAGATTGCAAGGAAGCACTATAAGTCTTCTAACTGAGCATCCATCATTATTTTCGCGTGCATCGGCTTTTCCCGAACTCCTCCCTCTTGTTTTATCACATAATTTTAAAAGGAAATTGGGACTAGACGGTAGACGTGTATTTGTGCTCATCTAATTTTTCAGTGATTACCTTATTAAAATTGGGACTGCAAAACATAGCTGATCTTAAGAACCCATAAAATCATGAAATTTTGCGGGAGAGCAACCCCTACATTGTCTGATTTTATCTTGCAGCGAGGAGAGAGACGCACACTAGGATAGAGACAAGCCAAGATTTTCATATAGATTACTGATTTTAAAAACGATTAGCTACTTCTCAGTAAGGAATACGGGTAGCCGTTTTACGGTCCAGACTTCCTTAGCAGAGTGGGTGCTTTAAAGGACACTGTGTAAGACTCCGTCCTTAAGTAACACGGGTAGCCATTTTACGGTGCGTACTTACACCTATACTGGTTGAAAGTGGATGCAACTAGTCGTACGAACTCGGGACAGTCTTTAAGGAAATATTGGCACCTAACAGCTCGTTTAAATGGCTTGCAAGACTTGAATTCTCACCAATTAAAACTGACAAGATAATTGGCCGAACTCTTACGACCTTCACTGAGTGAGTTGGTGAAAGAAATCTTTGAATTGTGTTTGGTTTGTGCGTAGAAAGTAAGTAATCAACGAATACCGCACACTTGTGCCTACATCATAAACCGCAAACCTCTTGTTGACCTCGAGAATGGAAGATTGTGGTAATTCTTGTTTGGACTCTGCGAACCCTTCTTTCACTACCATAAACTCTCCAATCTCGAAAACCCAGAGAGACTCTTACTCTGGACCCTCTTGGCCTCTGGGAAACCCTTCCCAAGAACCTTATTCCTACGATTCATTCTTCTTCCTGAAGGGAGGATAGATCCACACTGTCTCTTTCTCACCAAAAAAGATCGGGAAAAACTTTTACATCAATTCCTTCCACTCTATTAACTCGAACCCCTTATATTCTGAAGGTGAAGAAGAAGAGATGCCCCCAAGATGTCTTCCAAGAAAGATCCTGAAGATGAAACCAATGACAATGCTATTCAGATGATTCTAGCAAGATTGGCTACATCTGAGCAGCAACAGGAGTTACTAAGAGAGCAACTTGAGCAGTTGAATGCTGGGGAAGAACTGTTGAATGTTGGGGAAGAACTGCCAATGGAAGCCGCATACAACCCTGGACAGTACAGAGTGAGGAATTATTTGCAGCCACCACAGCCAGAGATCCAATATGAACTGAAGCCACATTTTGAAAGTCAATTACCTCAATTCCATGGTAATACGACTGAGGAGCCATATGAATTCTTGCGGGACCTGGAGCTGATATATTCTAATCTGAGGCATCCACAAGTCAGCCAAGACTACATTCGTCTTACTGCACCACCTTTCACCTTGAAAGGGAAGGCAGACTACTGGGTGAAGAACTTAGGAGTGACTGTGACTACCTATGAAAGGTTCAAGAACCTGTTTCTGAAGAAATTCTACCCCTTGAGTCGGACCAACCAAATGAGGACCCGCATCACCAGTTTCTCTCAGATGCCCAATGAACCACTCTGTGAGGCTTGGGATAGGTTTAAAGACCTGCTACAGAAATGTCCCTGCCATGACCTGGATAACAACATCCTAGTCCAGTCACTCTACTTTGGCCTCAACAACGAGACTCAAGGGTTAGTTAGTGCTGCCTGCGGAGGGAATTACACATCGCGTGGAGCTGAGACCGTATGGAAAGTACTGGAGCATATGGCAGAAACAAGTCGTTCTCAGATTGCCAGTAGAGCATACACTGATTCCCTGAACACCCTTCAAGCCAAAGGCGGGAAGCAGACTGTCGCAGAAATAGCGGAGGATTTGATTCCAAACATGCACTTCATAGCTGATAAATTAACAATAGTGGAAAAGAGAATGAGGGACATCGACAACATGATCTCCCAATTCCCAAAACAAATGGAGGAGCTCACTACGAAGGTGTCCCAGATGGGGATGTCGATTGCACCTACGGTTTCGATCTACCATGTGCATCATGTCCAGGAGCAGCCAGGATCAGAACAACAGCAACCATGGGCACAGGACCAATCCTATGCCCAAGCTTCCCAGCAGCCACCCCCACCGGCGGAGACAACCAAAGAAGCCCCGCCTCTGACTTTTGAAATAAACGGCATTTGGTACACACAGGACACTACCCGACAGGGTAGTATGGGGGACCTCCATCCTTATCAACGTCCACTCACTTTCTATAATGCCACATTTCCTCAGCCTCCACAGCACCCTCAGAACACTGCATCTTTCTAGCATCCGAAGCAGCAGCAGCCCTACAATCGCCAGAACCAACCTCAACAATACCGTCAGCAACACCAAGCTCCCGGACCATTGATGAATCTGTGATTCATCACTTCAAAAGTCAAAAATAGAGCCTTGTTCTCGAGAAAATAGAGGCATATTTCCCCTTATATTGCATAAATAGCATTCATGCATATATTCATAACTCATGCAGTTTAGCAGCTCATTTGCATTTAAATAAGAAGCCAAAAATCCCCTGTAAAATACCCATGCACTAAAATAACCTCTTCGCTATAATATGTACTCCTTAGTTAATAATATAGGGAAAAAGGCCAAAAATCCCCTTTGTAAAATAGCCAATAAAGCCTGAGAACCCCTGTACATTAGAATGCAAATAAAGCCCTCATGCAAACTCCGAATTAGGTCTACTTACTCTTAGAATACTACACATTAAAAGACCTTTAAAATGAGACTAATTTCATTGAATTTGGAGCTTGTATGAGAAAGATGGGTTTTTGGGCCACTTTGTATACTATCTATGTATATCTATGTATCCTTGTATTTATGTCATATTTGACCTCATCTCCATCTTTGGTCAACATGAAACTTGTAGATCTCATCGAGATCTACAACTTTCATGTTTTGAGTTTTTCCAAATTCGGTCCCCTCTTCTCTCTACACGTGCATCTTATTCCAGCCACTCACAGCAGGCCACGTGGCGCCCTCTGGTTGCGCCACGCGGCCCGCTTCCCCTCGCCTCATCCGCCTGCGTCCTCGGCCGTTGGATCTCGCTTCAGATCCAACGGCCCAGCCTTTTCCACGCACGCCCCTTGCCTGGACCATCCGATCACCTCCTGCTTTGATCTACGCCGCACATTAGCGCCCTCACCAGAGCCCTCCACGTGGCAGCATCTACACCGCTTGATCAGGCCCTTGATCTCTCCATCGTAGCCGCCCCTCTCCCAGCGAGTCTCGTCCCTTCAATCATCTCCATCTCCTCATCTAAACCGTCCGCTCGCACTTCGCCCGCAGCCCGCCACGTGGCGCGCTCTTGGCCCATCATCAGCGCGCCTCGATCTCATCCTACTCGTCCCCTACGGTTCGATCGCCACCGTTGGATCACAAGATCCAACGGTGGAGACCTCGTCTCCTACCTCCAGGCGCTCCTCTCTCCCACGTCCCTTGCCTTGCGGGAGGGGCGCCCCCTTGCTATTTCCGGTTGCACGTCAGCCACCCTCTCCCATCGCTGACACTCCCACGATGAGCCCCACTCATCTCTCTCCCTCGCCAGCTTCCTCACGCTCCACTACCTCTACCATAGAATCTCCACGTCGCCTTCGAAACTCGCCTCGTCGCCAACACTGCCACCAACTTCACCTTATAAATACGCCACCACCGGCAACATTCACCGTTATCCGCCACTCCAGAGAGCTTCCCTGAGCTCCGACCTACCAGTTGGTGACCGCAATTAGTTGAATCATTGAGGGAAGAAGGGGATTCGACTCCGGCGAGATCCACGGCCGCCACCGCCGTGCTGCAGCCTCCATCCACGAGCTGCGTGAGCTCAGGCCACCTACCGACCTTCGAGCGACGACCTGGAGCTCAAAACTGAGCTCCATTTCCCAGGTAGATCCCTCCATTTCTCCTCCGATCGTCCTTTGTTTTTATCTTCGATTTCTCCGATTTTATTCACCGCCACCGGTCACTCTCTCGCTTCCCTTTCATCTCGCTGAGCTTCGCGTCGAAGCTCTCATCCTCGCGGCTCCATTCATGACGACCGACGACGCACTCCACCAACCATCGACCTCCAGCTCCGCCATTTGGCCGGAGCTCCATCTCCAGATATCCTCCGTCGCCCTTAGGCCTCGCCGACCACCTTCACCTCTTCACACAAGCACGCACGATGCTTCGGCTAGCCTCTGACCCTTGCAGGTACTGCCTTCACCACTGATCGTAGCTTCATCGGAGACGACTTCGAGATTTGTCGACAGCAACTCCCGACGGCCCTCTCTCACTTCTGAGGCCATCGGAGCCTTCACCGACCATCCGCGAATCTTCCGCGATCCCTCCGACTCGCCATCGACCTCCACTGACGACGGGAGGGAGGGGCGGAGCAGCAGACCGATCGCCGGAACCTCGCCTTCTCCTCCGCAGGAGGCGGAGGGCTGTCGAGGAAGAAGAGCAGCTGCCGTTCGATCGATCGATCGAACGGCTCTCACATCGCCACGTCGCTCGCCACCGGACTCGCCTTCGACCGTAGGATCATCATTGATCCCACGCCTGGGAGCACGCCACGCTTCTTCACCGTCACCCTTTGGATCGATCTTGATCCAAAGGCCCGCAGCCCGCCACGTCGACGAAGACCGAGCCTCGGCCCCAAGCCTAGGCTCGGACAACCCGAGCCTACTCCGAGCCTCACTCCGGACCTCCAGAGCGCCCGAACCTCGCTCCGAGCCGCCGCAGCCCCCCCCCCCCCCGAACCCAGGCCGCCCACGTGAGGAGCACGTGCGGCCTGGGTAAATTGCACCGAGGCCCCTGGGGCTTTCCAAAATTGCAAAGAGGTCCCTGGGAAGCAGACCCCACGTGAGGAGCACGTGCCCTGTGGAGAATTTGCACAAGAGTCCACCACATTATAGGTAATTGCATTTTAGTCCCTGTCTGCATATTTGTTTATTGTAATTTTAATTTCCTGTATTGCATTTACACCCCTGTGTTTGCACGCATCCCTAGATTGCATTTTACATCATTTTGAAATTCTAAAAATTGCATTTTGTTGGAAATTTTGTCCTCTGTCTATTGGTCCACGTGTCATCTTTTTGTAAGTTCATTTGAATTATTAATGAATTAATTGGTGAATTGTTGACATATTTTGCCCAGTGACACCTTTTGATTTATAGTTAATTCTTTGTGCTTCCAAAATTCATCAAAAATTCACAGTATCTTAAGGACATCATTTTTAACATACCATAAAAATTTCATAGCATTTGCACGCATATCGAGGCCTAAATAAATTGTTGAGTGATTTTCTTAGATTAATTTTAATTAATTCATTTCACAGTGAAATTAAGTTCTGTTAATTTTTCTAGGTCCCTTATCATTAGTGCCACCTAGGATAATTTTAGTTCTTGAACAATTGTGGTTTGATATTTATTAAAAATTAAATACTAAAAATAACTCTGTCTGTTCATTTAATTCACAGTAAATTTATTTAGTGTCGAAAAATTCCAAAAAAATTAATGTAGGTCATTTTCATCATCATTAACCATCTGGCCAATTTTCATAATTTTTGGACTTCATTTGATACCATAATTAAATTGAACATCAAATTGGCCTGCATTGTCTATATAAGTCTGCATAAAAAATTAAAAAGACAAAAAAAATTACTCCTTGAAAATCACACACTTGGATCCTTGCTTAAACCCACCTAAGGAGACAGATGCCTCCCTGAGATCGACCTTGGACTCCACCAAGAAAAAAAAGTTGCCACTTAAAATTAACTTCACATTAATCGATAAGTGGTTTTTGATTAACCCCTCGTATCCGACTACAACGAATCACTTTAATTAATTTGGACATTAGTGCCCAGCTGTCCAGAGCTGAAGCCGCTCCCTACTTCGCTGAAGTATCGGTTCCTTGTGGGCGAGCCTGAGATGTACCCAGTCATCATCTCCGCCGATCTGACTGGAGAGCAGGAATCCCGTTTGATGGTGGTTCTTGAAAAGAGCCGCAAGGCAATTGGATGGAGCGTAGCAGATCTCCATGGGATTAGTCCATCAGTGTGCTCCCACCATATCTATCTCGAGGAGGGGGCGAAGCTGTCGCGTGAGTTCCAGCGGCGGCTGAACCCCAATCTGAGAGAGGTCGTGATGAAGGAAATATCAAAATGGTGGAGTGCAGATTTTATTTATCCCATTTCCGACTCCAAGTGGGTTAGCCCCTTGCATGTGGTGCCCAAGAAGACGGGCATCACGACTGTGATCAGTGAGTCGGGAGAGGAGATTGCTACACGAGTACCCACCTCTTGGAGGGTCTGTGTTGACTACAGGAGACTCAACCAGGCCACCAAGAAGGACCATTTCCCCTGCCTTTTATTGACCAGATCATTGAGAGACTGGCAGGGAAGAGCCATTATTGCTTCCTGGATGGGTACTCGGGCTACAACCAGGTGGCCATCGCTCCTGAAGATCAGGAGAAGACCACCTTTACCTGTCCCTTTGGTACATATGCCTTTCGACGCATGCCATTTGGGATATGCAATGCCCTGCGACTTTTCAGAGGTGCATGCTGTCGATCTTTTCGGACATGGTAGGGGAGTGTTTGGAGGTCTTCATGGACGATTTCTCGGTCTACAGCGACGGATTCGACTCCTGTCTTGACTGCCTAGACCGAGTACTACAGCGATGTATTGAGTACCATTTGGTTCTATCTTGGGAGAAGAGTCACTTCATGGTGACTCAAGGGATGGTGCTTGGCCACATCATCTCCAACAGGGGCATGGAGGTTGATCCGTCCAAGGTTGATGTCATTAGAAAACTCGCACCGCCGTCCAATTTGAGGCAGCTACGGTCATTCCTGGGGCACGTTGGATTTTATAGGAGATTTATTCAGGATTTCAGCAGGATTGCCCGACCGTTGACTGACCTCTTGACGAAAGACACCGAGTTCCTTGTCGATGACAAGTGTCTTTCGTCCTTTGCGACTCTCCAGCAGTGTGTGATTGAGGCTCCTGTCCTCCAGCCGCCTGATTGGTCTCTCCCATTCGAGATCATGACGGATGCCTCCGATTTTGCCGTAGGGGTAGTGCTGGGACAGAGGAGGGATGGAGTTCCATTTGCCATTCACTACGCTAGCCGCACATTGGATTCCGCCCAGCAGAATTACACGGTTACAGAGAAGGAGATGCTAGCCGTAGTGTTCGCCCTAGATAAGTTTCGATCTTATATCATTGGATCTAGAGTGACTTTGTACACAGATCACACCGCCATCAGGTACCTCATGGCAAAGAAGGATGCTAAGGCCAGACTTACTAGATGGATCCTTCTACTCCAGGAGTTCGACATTGAGATCAAGGATAAGCCTGGAGTCAAGAATGTGGTGGCGGATCATCTCTCCCGTTTAGAGCAGCCTGAGGAGTCTGAGCAGATTGATCCCATTCGAGATACCTTCCCAGATGAGGCGATCCTTGCTATCGCCTCACTCCCGTGGTATGCCGATATTGTGAACTTTCTCGTTGCTGGGAAAGTCCCACAAGATTGGCCCAGGCAGAGGCTTGAGACCTTCCTTGCGAAGGCCAAGTCCTACCATTGGGAGAATCCCATCCTTTACCACGAAGGAGGGGATAGCGTCTGGCATCGGTGTATTCCCTCAGGAGGAACACCATAGCGTCCTCACTTACTGTCATAAGCTTGAGGCAGGAGGACATCATTCTGGGAGGAGAACGGCACAGAAAGTGCTCCAATCCGTCTTGTGGTGGCCTACCCTCTTCAAGGACTCAGTTGAGTTCGTGAAGAGGTGTACTGACTGTCAGAGGATGGGCACTTGTGGACAGCGTGATATGATGCCGATGCAGCCCATTCATTTCTGTGAGGTTTTTGACGCACGGGGCATCAATTTCATGGGTCCATTCCCTAAGAGTCAGGGATTTGAGTACATTCTGTTGGCCGTTGATTATGTTAGTCGTTGGGTTGAGGCCATCCCCGCCCGAGCCGCTGATGCGAGGACAGTTTGCAGATTTTTGAGGAAGCACATCATCACGCGGTTCGGGGTTCCACGAGTTCTGCTTTCTGATGGGGGTCTCATCTCATCAACGACCAGGTGAAGGCCCTTGCTAGCGAGTTCAGTATAGACCATCGTGTTGCTACACCTTACCATCCACAGACGAATGGTCTAGCTGAGGTCTCGAACAGGGAGATCAAGACTATTTTGCAGAAAGTCGTCCGCCCTGACCGAAAGGATTGGTCACAGCTTTTGGACTCGGTCTTGTGGGCATATAGGACTTCTTTCAAGACACCATTGGGAACATCTCCCTTTCGCCTCGTATATGGCAAGCCGTGCCATTTACCTGTTGAGCTGAGGCACAAGTCACTTTGGGCAGTTACAGATATTCTTATGGATCCAGATGGTGTAGGAGACCAGAGGAGGGCAGAGTTAGCTGCCCTGAAGGAGCTTAGAGATACAGCTTTCTCAAACAGCCTACAGTATAAGGAGAGAGTGAAGGAGTGGCATGATTCTCACATCAGTCACAAGCATTTTGAGATTGGACAGAGAGTATGGCTGTTTGATGCGAGGCTTCGTTTGTTTCCAGGGAAGCTGCAGAGCAAATGGAAGGGACCCTACTTGGTCAGAAAGGTACACGACAACGGTAGCATTGATATATCCGAGTTGTCTTCTGAGAGTACCTTTCGAGGGAACGGCCGGCGGCTCAAGCCATTTCTAGATCATGAGTCGTGGGTCGCTGATCTTGCCCCTATTCATTTTGCGTGAGATGTGGTCTCTTGACTCACATCTTTTGCATCTCACGCCTGATTATCACTGTTCTTCCGACTTGTATAGATCCAGTTGTCCATATCATTCTATTCTTTAGTCCCACATCCCTTTTCTCATCTTATGATTATGCTAGACTCAGGGTGTACTTTACCCTAAGTATAGGGGGATGTAGGACCTGCGGGTATTCTTTTCATTCTTTCTGCCCCTGTTTTGCTGCCTATACTTAGGGATATTTGACCCTAAGTATAGGGGGGGCAGACTCTGTGTCTTCTTCACTCGGATTTCCCTTCATGTACAGCTTGCTATACTTAGGATTAGTTAATCCTAAGTATAGGGGGAAACCACCGAGTTCCTCTCATTCTATTCATTTATTCATTTCTGTACTTAGCCATTCCTTTTCACTTCCCTTTTACTAAGCACGAGTTATGTCTTCTTCATCGCTCTTGATCACTTTGAGGACATCGTTCGAGCTAAGTATAGGGGGGGTGTGTATATATTTCATATATACTTTAGCCATAACTCGTACTTTGTGTGAGTGTGTTAATAAATAAATTGGCTAAAAACCTTAAAAATCACAAAAAATAAATTTTTTCCTGTACATAATCATTCTTTTCTTGCACATAAATAGCTAGTGTACAAAATTATTCTTGTAAAAATGTTTTTAAAAATCTTTTGTGTAAAGTTTATGTAAATATTTTCTTATCAAAACTATGTATATAGTACAAAATTTTTCCAAAATGTTTTGAAAATCAAATGTTTGCAAAACTTGCACTTCATGCATCCATCCACTCATGATTTCAAAACATTTTCAAAAATTTTGCACGATTGTAAATATTTGTAAATAGCATCTTTGTATATATATATATATATATGTATAAAGTTTTTCCTGGATGAGAGTTGACATTTAAACTAAGCCTGGAATTAAATTGAGAAATGGAGCTTGAATAAGATCTTAATCCACCTAACTCTAAGAGGAACCTTATAGGGCTTAGCGTTAAGGCTTTTCAGGTCCATGAGGACTCAATTCTTTGAGTCCACTAGGCTATGAGCATATGTCATATTGATGAGCCTAAGTAGAGCACTTAACAACACACGCATGACTCTTAGAGACAATGGCTTGACTTGCACCAGCACTTTACACATGGCTCTCCACGGATGAGGTGGTGAGGAGGCAGTTTCCTTTGGCTTGGGGTAGCATATGAGGGTAGTACTTCTAGGCGGAACCTCTCTTCTTCTTTTAGTGAAGGAAGTGCGTCTCAACTTGGTCTAGTGGTGATGAAGGCTAAAGACAGAAGCCGTGGGTTGCAATAAAGCTTCAAAAGAGGGATAGTCTACTGGCTCAAGAGGAAAATTTCTTGTATATATGCTGCACCATGTAGATATGTTGTATAGAAGCTCTTGAAAAAAAAATTGCAAAATGCAAAAAGAACTCCAAAAAATTGGTGGGTCGGATTGAAAATTTAATAACCCCACCGGAGTGTATATAGTCAAATAAAGCAAAAGCTTATGGTATCCATGTTACATCTCATGAAGCTTGCAGCGGGAGACTTAGCTACACTTGCTGAGCTTCCAAAAGTCTATACTTCTTCCCCCTCTTCTTGAGCCGGTTGCACTTGAACTTAGAAGGGAATACCCCGCTTCTCGAGGAAAGAGTTGCTAGACCGAGGCATTAGAGTTACCAGGTTGAGGGAGGTTGTTTCTTTGTTACTTCTGAGGTGGGGAGCTACATATCACTTACACTGCATGGAAAGATTCATAGTCATTAGAGTTTGTGTATGTAGACTTGTTCTGATCTAGTTTGTTGAGAGTCTTGTCCATAGATTGGTGGAACTTAGAGGCTGTTGAGTTTTAAGCTTAAGTCTAAATAAGGTTCCGACACATTAATAATCCAAAGATCTGATCGAGCTCCATAATTCAATTTAATGAAGGAAAGTTTAATATTCAACATTGATCCATGTACATTCCCCTCTTTTTCTTTTTCTTTCTTTCTTTTTCACTTCTTTTTCAAATAAGTGTTTGCTAAGGGACTAGCAAAAGTTAAGTATAGGGGGGTGATGAATACCCATTCATCACTCTTTATTCTTATATTTTAGCTACAAAAACCTTTGCAAATGCATGTAGATATGTGTAAATACAAATAATTACCAAAAGCATGCACTGTGTAAAAACCTATAATTAGCATGTTTTTCTGCAAAAATAAAAGAATAAAGATTAAAAAGAAAAAGAGGGAAATATTTAGAATAAATATTGACCAACCTAACCTAAGGGAGGGCTCAACATGGGCCTGGCCGCATAAAAGCCAAAGTAGAGGGAGATAGGGGCTCATGTGTGTAAATATTTATGTAAATAAATAAAAATATTTTTCCTCACAAAAATAGCCCAAAATATGCTTGTAAATACTTGTACATAATTATAAGTATAAAAACAAAAGAAAAAGGGTAAAAATCAAAAAGAACAAAAACACCACTTTCATCATGTACATGAACCACTCTTATATATTTATTTAACCTTGTAAATATAATTTCCAAAATTTTTGTAAATATTCTATGCTTTATAATGTAAATAAATTAAATAAAAATAATTAAAACAAAAATAAAATAAAAATAATAAAATGAAAAACACCAAAAATATATTGTACATATACCATGTAAATAAATGTATATATGTATTTATTTTACCTATGTATATAAATAATAAAAATAAAATAAAAATACCTTTTTATTCCTTATTTTATAATGAAAATAAATAAAATGTAAAATAGGGATAAATTGCACAAATTAATAATTAAAAAAATCAAAAATTAAAAACTCTATAGTGTACATATACCTATATACTACATACTATGTATATACCTTATTTTTATTTCGAAAAAAATATAAAAAATCACAAAAAATTAGAAAAAAATAAAATAAAAATATTTCATGTTTTGAGTTTTTGCTAAATCGGCCCCTAGCTACCCTAATTTTCACTCCTAAGATCCTGCCACGTGGCAGATTCCTGTTGGCTCCTGGGGATGTTGACCGCCCGGTCAACTACCCCCCCAGGACCACTCCACTCGGGTCCTTAGCAGGTCCCCAACTTCTCGGATTTTTCCCCGCTAAACCTGATCGCCTACCACCTAAACCCCGGGTCCGACTCCTTAATGCCACATCCGACACCCTCGCTGGAGCTTCATCCTCGGGATCCGCGTGCTTCCATGCCCTACCCGACCTCGTCTTCCCGGACCCTCGCCCATATTTAGCTCGAGCTCCGCCACCCTAATTCCCTATCTTTGGTCATTCGAATCCACCTCCTGTGAGCTCCAGCGTACTCGTGAGAGTGACAGCTCGCGTCCGGCGCCGTCGAAGCGAGGAGAGGAGGCGTGTCCATCGATCCGGCGAGCTATGCCGCCGCTGCTCCGCCACCATCAGGAGTACCGAGCCTCGGAGGGAGACGCTCCTCGAGGAGAAGACCAGGAGCTTCCCCAGCTCCTCCCCAGTCTCTTCGTCCACCCAGGTAACCTTGTAGGCCTTTCTTTTTCGCTGATTTTCAATTACCCCCAAATCGCTCCGCCGCCGTCCCTCGTCGATTCCCATCGCATGACCACCATTCGATCATCGGGCATCGCCATAGCGCTCGCCATCTTCCCACGCACCTTCTCCGTACCCCCATCCAACCCAGCTCGCACAGGAGCTGGGATTCGAGCTCCTCCGTCTACCCCCTTCGTCGGAGCTCGCCATTTCGACCCACCGTTCATCGTCACCTCGCCTAACCGGGTCGAGGCAGTTTGCCCTCGACCCGCGAGTCTCCTGGGTTGTTTTGCAGGTTGAAGGAAGGCCATCTGAGGCCTTTCGATATCGAGCCAGGAGCTCCGCCTCCGCCGACCTCGCCGGGGCTCTATAGAGCTCAGCGGCGTCATCGGAGGATACCATCAACTGCGCATCGTCACGCCGGAGCTTCTCCGATCCTCAGGCTCAACAGGGGAGGCTCGGAGCGAGCGTACTGGGCCGGCGAAGTTCGCCGGCCGCCTGTTCTTCGAAGACCTCCAGCGACCGTCAGATCAGCCTCAGAGCTCCAGACCGTATCCGGGTCGTTCGCTCGTGGAGCTGCATATAGCGTCAGATCAGAGGAGGTCGATCGCAGCCGTCGGTCCAGTGAGGGGTGTAGCCTCTGAGCGTCCTCGACCATTTGATCAGACACGTGGCCAGCACCCCGCCGTTGGATCACCCCGAGGAGAGCAGCGTTGGACCCCCAGTCGCCCTCGACCGCGTGATCAGACACGTGGCGTTCATCCTGCGATTCGAGTTATAAAGGGTAATTTACTCTAAGGCCCCCTCTGCTATTTTATTTTGTAGTTAGTCCTTTAATTAGTTGATTCAGTTGTTTAGTTTTGGGAAAACTTGCATAGAGACCCTTGTGCTTGCCTTTATTTGCTGTTATACCCCTATATATGGTCTGACACGTGCTTCGTCACGTGGTTTCTTTGGGTTAATTGCACTAGATACCCCTGTTGTTCTGGATGTTAACAGTTGAATGAAAATTTTAGTTTATTTGCATTTATACCCCTGTGCGTGAAACTTTTGAGCATGTGCGTTTATTTTTGGGTATTTTGCAGATAAGCCCCTGGACTTTTAGTACCTGTTACCAATAAGCCCTCGGAACTTATTTCTATTACATTTGGGTCCCTGAGTGCCCCAGGCACGTGCGTAGCGCGTGTTTTGCTGGGTTAATTGCACTAGACCCCCCAGACTTTTGGGTATTTGCACTTCGGTCCCTGTGCACTATGCCCCTTCTTTATTTTTGAATAAAAAAGCAAATTACCTCCAAATCCAACGAAAATTGGATACATGGCTCCTGCCATGGTCTAAAATTTTCGAGAATTTTTGAGGACATTTTTGTTTTCATTTGATATTTTTAAAAATTCAAAAACCTCTATTTTCTTCACTGTCTAACTTTAAAAATCACAAAAAATATTAAATAGTGTCTAAAAATTACAAAAAAATTGTCTACTGTCCATTTTGTTGTGTTTGATTTTCTAGCCAATTTTAGCTATTTTTCATTACTGAAAACCACTAAAAATTGAAAAACATTCAAAATCTGTTAAAAATTCCAGTAAATCCATTAAAAACCCAAAAACAATAAAATAGGTGCCTAAATTTTCCTTATTTTCTTCTCTTCACAGACAAATTACCTCCCAGCTAATTTGGGACCTTTAGATATTTTATCTAGGACCTTTTAGCTCGGCTGGACAGTATCTGTTGTTTTGGTCACTTTTTGATTTTTAGAAAATTAAATAAACATCAGAAAATTCTCAAAAATTCATCAAAAACACTAAAAATCATAAAACACATAAAAATATTTTTATTTAAATTTTTGGTTGATTTTCATTACTTTTAATAAATTATTGAAGTGTGTGTTTCTTTACTTTTCTTATTTTCTTAATTCATTAAAAATCCAAAAAAATCTTAAATAATTAAAAACCACAAAAAATATTTGCTCCTTTTATTGTATCTCTTTTTTGACTACTTCGTAGGCCGAGAGGCCAACCCGTGCTCCTTGAGTTCGACCCTGGTCGCTATACCAGGTTAATCCCATAGCGAGACCGCTTTCGCATTTTTGATTGATTTTTTCTATTATTAGTGGTCTGATTTTTCTTGATTGAGCACACTTGATCGCTTGGGTCGCAACGACCAATTTAGCACCTATACCCTAGCCTTCAGGTCGTCTCGTCAATCCTCCTGTCTTAAGTCCGATCCACGAAGAATGTACTTGCGGGCGCGATGATGAGACGTGTTCCACCCGCAATCCTTGATGAGGATCCAAGCTACAAGTCCCCTGATTTCGTCCAACAAAATCCGCCGTCTTTAGAGCAACCAGCCCCAAAGAAGAAGGAGATCCTCGAGTCGTCGAAGGCGAAGGAAAGAGTCTCCCTTTTAATGTAAGGTGGACGACAACCTCTTGAAGGAGAGAAAGAGAGAGGGCGAGAATGAGAGAGAGAGAGAGAGTAGTAGGCTTCTACAACTCTTTTTCATGTACCTTTAAAATGCTAGGTTAGCCCTCCTTATATATTAGTTTGGGATCCAATGGATCTCAATCCATGGGACACATAGATCCAACGGCCATGTTGATCTATGTATTAATCAATGGCCAGGATTGTTGTTGGCTAAAATCCAACAACATTAATTTATATTTAAATCAAATTGCAACATTATCAACATAATTTAATTTAATATAAATTAATTATAAAGAGATAATAAGATAAAAGAAATGAGGAGATAAATAAATCCCCCCAAAATAGGGGGCGTCACCCATGGTTGACGCCACCCCTATTTTGTGGGGTTTTTATCTCCCATTTTATTTTATCTATTATCTTTTAATTAATTTTGTAATAACCATTATCACAAAATTATCGACCAAAAAAGATATAAATTAATTTGTGAATATTTCAATCATGCCATTGAAAAAAATGTGAATCATATTCACAACCAAAACTAATTTGTAAATTAAATTTCCAATTAATTAATTAAGTGAATCCCATCCACATTAATAATTAACAAATGCTATTTACAAAAATTCTCTCTTTTCAATATATATGTATATTATAAATCATATTTATAATACACAAATATCATGGATAGTATTATCCACATTCTCTAATCCTTGATAATTAAATCCCATTTAATTATCTTGGATAATTATTCTCACAATATGAATCTCATTCATATCATGCTTGATAATTAAATCTCATTTAATCATCAAGTCCTTCTTGATTGGATATGTAGTTCATTCAATGAATTATTCTTGAACCCCTTCAAGGATAATGTGCTTTCTCCGCAGATACTTGGAGATAAGGACAAGGCGATTGTATTGTTCCATGTATAGTGACTTGGATATTGAGATCTTATCTCAAATCCAGATCTTACGAACCTCCCACAGACGCTTGATTAAATCAAGACCGCAAATCTAATCTTCTTCATTGCATCTGAATCTCATTCAGACCAATGTCCAAAACTTGGACCAAGATCAAATTGCCTCTCTACTGAGAGGAGTCACTAAAATCCAAACCTGTTTCATCACTCCCTCGGAATGGAAGCGTCATGGTTATACAATCGTTTATGATCACATCACCCTCAGGTATTCCCAATACATGTACATCATGCATACTGGAAGACTCATGGTCAAATCGAAGATCAAGATCAATTTTACACTGTCTTCTTCAGGGTTTGATCACTAAGTTTCTCAATCTTGGTCATTGGGAGTTGGTATCGATCATATGCTTCCCAAAGCATATATCATACCTTCAAATTCATGTCATGCTTCCAAAGCACGACGACCATGCTTGGAATTTGATCGGTCCCAATACCTAATGAGTGAGCTCATGTCTTCTTGTTTATAAGTGAACATGTATGATCCCTATGAGAGATCGTATTACTCATATGCCCTTATATGCACACCAGCTCGCCGGTGTATAGACCTTGGTTAGGTCATCAACCTACTGGTCTGCCAAATGTACATACTCAAACATATAGTAATACATCTGTCTCCGGTCAGAGGATGCATGCCTATGTTGTGACACCATTCACCATAGGACTTAGGTTATCTCGATCTCGTTAAGTCAACGCATTGACTTGACTAATGTGACACCTCTGAATCACTATTCCCATGTAGAGGACCTACACTAAGAGGCCAGTCATATATCAGCCTATGTGAGAAAGGATTGTCATCTCCTACTCAGGCTGGAGATCATCTCTTAACAATCATTTGACGGTGCTTGATGAGTCCTCTATCTAACTCCTTATATATTCATCCAAACACCAACCTCTATGATTCATTTAATGAATCAACAGCTATATGATCATCAAGATGGCCATGGTACATAACCCTAAGGCGGCGTTCGGGACGCGGTTTAACCCGCGAAATCGCCGGTAACCCGCCCCCCATGTGCGAGTAAACCGCGGGTTTTGTGGGCAAAACCCCGGCCCTCCGAGCCCCTCCCCCCGTGACCTTTCACGGAGCCCTAGGCGAGTTGTCTCGTCTGTCAAGTCCGCCCGATTTCCAAGCGCGTCCTTCACTTCCCGTTTCCCCCATCTCCCCTGCGATGGTCTCCTCCTCTGAATCACGGTGCTCGCACTTCTCCGAGTTGAGGAGGAAGCGCAGAAGATCAGAGCTTGACTGGAGGTACGAGGTTGTCCTTGGACTCCATCTTCTCTTGCACGAGTTGGACGATCAGCTTCGTGGGGCTCCTTCCTCTCCTGGAGCTTTCGACTTCGTTCCGAGGTATTCTCGCCCCCTCATGCCGACGCTATCCGATTTCGAGCCTTGTTTTCGATATTATTTGGCCATGGGGGGTGCGGGTTATCTCTGTGGCCTTTTTTTGGTCATCCGGCGGTGGTGTTTAGTTGCTATTCCGGCGGTGAGGGTTTGCTTGCTATTCTGGCGGTGGTGGGTTGGTTGCTAATTTGGCGGTGGAGTGAAATTTGGGGGTTCCGACATGCACATATTATTACCTCTTTGAAATTTGGGGGCGGTGTTGCTATCTTTGGTTCGAAATTTTGGGGCGGTGCTGCTGGCTATGGTTCAAAATTTGTTGCTTGCGTTCTTGTTGATACTTGGTATGCCTGCATATCTACTGTACTCGAGAATGTCTTAATCCATCGTGCTCTGTGATGATGCTCGTTTTTATGTGAGTAAATTCGATTCATGTTGTTCGTTGCGCCTCCTACGAGTATCTGCTACTGCTTGCTGGTATGTGGCTATGCCATTTACTTGGCTTGATATGCTCGACTTGCGTTGATTTGAGGAGCGATGACAATATTATGAGCTCCTGTGATGATCTTCTATTAAAATCTGGAAAGCGTGGATGCTATCCATAACCCTGTCATGCTGACATTGTGTTTGCTCTCTGATTTGTTGGCTTCATAACTCATACGAGCTTCATGCTGACATTGTTGAGTTCCTGTGATGCTCCCTTTCTTAAAATGCTGACAATGTTCAGCTCCTGTTCTGAGGAGCATAGATGTGTTGAGCTCCAGTGATGAATTTCTTGTGATATTGGTATTATGTTGATGGTTGTCCATTACGCCCCCTATGATGCATTCCTTTGTCTTGTATGTGAACGTTTGTCATCTATCGATGTGATCCATTCGGTTGTTAATCTCGAGCAGCGTTGGTCTGAGAAGCAATGATGACATGAGCTCCTGTGATGACATTTTAATAAATAACTTCAACTCGGTGCTGCTAGCCATTACACTTGCGATGATGATTGAATTGTGTACTGTGCGTAACCGTTTGCTGCCTGCGGCTGTGAGAACTACGCTTGATCATAATGGAAAGCCTTGTTCTGAGTAGCGATGATGAAATGAGCTCCTGTGATGATAATTTTCTAATTACATTGGTATGATAGTAGCAATGTTGATATGTTGTCCATTACACTTGGTATGATGATGGTATTCTATACTGTCTATGAACGTCTGTTCCTATGATTGTTGTTGAGATTGTGGTGGTCGTGTGATTAATTGCATTGTTAAGCCCGACGAGGTTAGTTCTAAGGAGCATCGTTCCATGGAGCTCCTGTGATGATCATATGTTAACATCTTACAGCCATTCATGGCCGAGTTACAATTCCAGTGAAGATGATATTGTGTTTGGTCTGTGAATACTTCGCTTCACATGGCTTACGAACTTATTTCTGAGGAGCAATGATTTTGTGAGCTCCTATGATGATAATATCTTTACATTTCACTTCCTTGCATCCCTATCCACTACTGCCCATGCGTTTATGATGTTGTCTTTGATTTGTGATCTTTTCCCGAAGAAAATAGGGATTCCTATGATGAGATTTTGGATAAAGATGCTGAATATACTTTCTCAAGTTTTAAACCGGACCATGGTTACAGCATTTCATATGTGATAACATCAACCGTACTTTTTTGAATGTTACGAATAGAATTGATATGCCTCCTCGGTGTAAGGGAAAGAATGTGGATGAGGGTGGATCAGGGAGGGTTGCAAACTGGACACCCGTACAGGATAGGTTGCTGATCATGTGCATGTTAGAGGCTCGTGACCAGAACTACTGGTCTGAGAAGTCTTTCACCACCATTGGGTGGAATGCGATACTGCAACAGTTTAACGAACAGGCGGGCCTTCACTTCACGAAGGACCACATACAGTCGAGGTGGAAGATATTCAAAAGGGACCATGCTGCCTACTTGTATCTACGCAACAAGTCCGGCTGGGGATGGGACAACGTCGGCAACCGTCCTGTCGCCCCAGATGAGATGGCGTGGTTGGAGGTATTTATTCATTGCAAACCGAATGTCTCTTTTGTAAAGTGTTATGATAGCGTTGTAATTGAAGTCGATGCATATTGCAGGTCGACAACTGCTACCGCAAGTACAAGACTCGCCCGTTCCTGTACTTTGAAGAAGTTGCGTACATCATTGGGGCGGGAACTGCAACAGGACGGTTTGCAAGGTCGTCTCGAGGACCGAGCAGGCTGCAGGATCCAGGGATTGCTGAAGTTGAGCAAGAGGAAAATGAGATGGATGACACCGAGGACATAGCCGAGGTACCCACACCGCCCGTTGCCACAAGGGCCACTCAGCGATCTTTAGGTTCTAAACGTCGGAGGAGTGCCGACGTGAAGACAGCCCCACTGGAGTTGACCCAATTTGTGGACATGATCCAGGACAGGATCGGGGCCCACCGAAGAGAACAGGATGAGGATGTCAAATCCGCATATCTAGAGCTGAAGGACGCATGCCCTCATGTCTCTCCCGCTGCCTTTGTTAAGCTTGCAGATGCATTGGCCCACCCAGCAAAGAGAGAGTTGTTTCGACAGTTGAAGGCTGACCCAGAGTACCTACAGGCTTGGGTGCAGCACATACTAGGCCAGCAGTAGGATCTGGAGAACGTTGGCGTCTATGGGAGGATTATAATAATATCGTTTCCTGCTTAAATTTTTTATGCTTAGAACATTTTAATTTGTATAATGCCTGGAACTGGCAGACATTTCCGTAGTTACTGTTTGTTTTCAGTATTTGTAGAATTGTATGCCACTTTGCTTGATGGTTATCCTTCTTTTCAGTATTTGCTTACTTGATGCTATGTTATATGCTCCTATACCTTTTCATAATTACAACTTAATTGGGTACTTGACATTTATACATGTTTACGTAGATGGATGATCAGCTATACAATCCGTTCGAGGAGGTTCTCACGGAGGCAGCAGAATTATCATACGCTTTGGCCTTTTACATTTTCTTCGTGACATCACAAGATGGTGGGCCTTCTAGAGTGCCGGTTCCCCTTAATACAAGGCCTTGGACAGGACGTGCGTGGATCGAGGATATGATGTCGGGCCATGTCAAGCGATCTTACAGATGCTTTCGAATGGAGCCTGCAACATTAATGAAGTTCGTACAGCTGCTTGAGCAGCGAGCAGGCCTAACCAGCACGCGCAACATGGATACAGTCGAACAAGTTTGTATATTCTTGTTCGCATTTGGACATGCGCAGCCGAACCGAGTGCTACAAGAATGGTTCCAACACTCTGGGTCCACAATTTCATGGCATATTCATAGAGTACTTAAGAGGATTCTGCAGTTGGAGGATCTCCTCATTCGTCTTCCGACGACAGACACTCCTCGCCGTATAGCGTCTGATCCTCGTTTTGCGCCTTACTTCCAGGTATACTCGTTGTGCCTCAAATTGTATCAATCAGTGACCTGTATATGTGTCTCTCTAATATATACTCATGCTCTACAGGGAGTCATCGGTGCTATCGATGGGACTCACATTAAGGCAACGGTTTCATCAGGTATCGAGGCTGCCTACCGTAACAGGAAGCAGGTCATCTCGCAGAATGTAATGGCAGCGGCATCTTTTGACTACCTATTCACATACATCCTTGCTGGTTGGGAGGGATCCGCCTCGGATATGTCTGTCTTGAGGGACGCTATAGACCGGGGAGGCTTAATCGTACCCGAGGGATGTAGATATCTTGTGGACTGCGGCTACACTAACACGGACTCATTTTTGGCCCCATATCGCGGCATCACGTACCATCTGCCCGAGTGGAGGGTCCTCGACAAGGCTGAGCGGTACATCTCGCACAAGCATTTGTTCAATCATAGGCACTCGAAGCTGCGTAGTGACGTAGAGAGGACCTTCGGAGTTTGGAAGAAGAGGTTCCGTTGTCTGTCTTGTATGCCTACGTACGCGTTTGAGACGCAAAGGGACGTAGTCAAGGCCACTGCAATAATTCATAATTTCATTAAACTGTATGGATCTGACAAGTGGTTTGACCGAGTAGAAAAGTATTTGGTGCCTGAACCTCCAGAATTAGATGCTGAAGCTGGCGTTGAGGTTAGGGTCACGCGAGCGGAAATGCGACTGGGTGAGCAACATCGTGATCGCATCGCCCATGCGATGTACAACGACAGGCTACGACGCCTGCAGCAACAGGAGTAAAATTATACTGCGCGATAAATTTATGTTTCTCGGCCTTGTACTTTTGTTATGGACCTTGGTACCTTGTTATTCACGAATGTTGGACATTGGACGTTTTTTATGATGTATTCCGGATGTTGCTACCTTTCTATATATATACCCATGTCGTTATCAAGATGTATTTCATTTCTTATAACAATGACTTGCGAATATTATATTGTAAACCAAATTACCTCCCGTCATTACACATTTACATTTTAAAGCAAACAAATGCTGTCCGTTACACCCCATTGTTCTTCGCATCGACGCTCGGTTTCCGAATGTTCCAGTAAAACTGCGGGGTTAAATATTTAAAAAAACCGTCCTCCTTAACACATTGCTATTAAAAATGTATTGGTCCAAATTAACATGTAAGACAAGGGCAGAAGTTGCAAAAGTTACAATATATAAAAAGCCAATAATCCACCAACAACCTCATTAACTACTAACAATCAAATTCCAATCATTACTCCAAACTCCAGTAAAAGTCACATCACAGACAACCCCTTTCAACAGTAAAACCCCCTTTCCAAACACACAAACAACAATTCAGGTTAACCCTCAGGTTAGCAATCCTTGAGGTGGGTTAACCTCCACCAGTTTACCCGCGAACCAAACGCACCCTAATTGTACAGAGGGACCTTATAGTGCATTCATTCATTTAATTTCAGAAAGGGAGTTAAACATCAATAGCTTTTATTGATAAACAAATATATATTACAATAACATTTATTGTAAAAATGGTTCGCCCAGGGCTCACCTGTCCAACACAAGAGTGGTTGAGCAAACAACCTAAAAGCTAGGCCATTGGGTTGTTGGGTGGATGAAAGAGGAAGCAGAGGAGGAAGAAAGAGAAGGGGAAGAAGAGCCATCGGGGAAGGAGGGAGAAGAGAGAAGGAAAGGAAGAGAGAAAAGGGGAGAGAAATAAAAATAAAATAATTAATTAATAATCAACCACTTAATTAATTAAAATAATTAATTAACAAATAATTAAATTAAATAGATTAATTAAGATATAATTAGATATATAATTAAGTATTTACTTAAAGAGTTAATTAAATACATAAATTATTAAATATTTAAGTGTATAATAAATAATTAATTAAAATAAATAATTAGTTAAAATAAATAATTATTTATTTTAATTTAAGTATAGAATTTTAATAAAGTGTATAAATATAATAATATAAATTAAGGTCCATCATACATTATATACCAATATGGTACCGAAACCCATACTTTGCATATCAATTCCGATTTTAGCGAAATCAATGTCATTTAGTAGATAATTCAATAATACGAACTTTAAAAATGACTTTACCCAATTTGGAGTGCATATGCTCGAGTTACGAGGTCTAGAAAATTTTGATCACAGCTTCATGGCTTCGAGTTTTATTGGCATTTTGACTTAAATTATATTTTATATTTTCTATTGATTTTTAGAAATACAATAGAAAAGATATTAGGTTAAATAGAGTTACTGATAATCAATTAGATAATTGGAAAGTTTGTATATATTGTACATATAAATAATGGTGTCCAAACGCCAAAACTCACGTATTTTTATTCTAATATTTTTTAATATTTTCAATGAATAGTATTTAGTATTAAACAAATTTTAAAAGTGAATTTCGTTGATTTGGAGTTTTCTATAAATTTTTATGAACCTCGGGAGTCTATTTTAGAACTTTTTTCGGTTCATTGTAATATTTTATTTTTATATTGAATATTTTTTCTGATATTTTAATAAAATAATATATATTGTTATGAATAACTTTTGTTAAGAAATTATTTTTATATGACATTTCTTTGGTGATAAATAAATTAAGTGAAATATTTAAAAGGTAAAAAATAAATGAAGATATTTTTATTGTTTCTATTTTCTGATACGTTTATACATTATGATCCATATCTCCCCCTACTTATTTATTTTGTCGACCACGTCAATATTGACCCAGGCTTAGGGTTAGGATCAATCTATATATATTTTATATACATCCCTCTTTTTCTTTTATTTTTATTTTTCTCTTTATTTTTTGGATAAAATATGTGATAAATATATAATATTAATAATAGTGGTTAGAATGTTAATTAATGGAAACTCGTGAATTATTTACATACATTTTACGAAGGATTTTAGATAAAATGAAAGAATAAAGGCGATAAATCAAGGATTCATCAGGGAGCACACCACCGGATGTGGTCACCCGGTGATGCCTCACGTCACCGGAGTCAGTTGGGGGAACCGACTAATGACGAGGTGGTTGGAGGCGTTGGGAGAAGAGGCGAGGTGGTGGGGAAGGAAAGAAGGGAGAAGAAGAAGAAGGGGGAGAAGGGGGAAGGAGAATGAGAAGGAGAGAGAAAAGGGGTAAAATTAAATAATTAATAAAATTATTAACTAAAAAAGTAAATTAATAATTAATTGAAATAAATTAGTTAAGAAAATAAGAAATAGTTAAATAGATAATTAGATAAGTAATTAAATAAGTAGTTAAATAAATAAATAAGTAAATAATTAAATAATAAATAACTAAAATTTTATTTTTTTTAATAATATAATTAAGATACATTGTATAATTTATACCAACAAGGTCTCAAAACTCATTTTTTTTCTTATTAACTCTGATTTAATCGAAATCAGTTTCATTTGATAGATAATTCTATAAAACGTGTTTAAGAGTGACTTTGCCTAATTCGGAGTCCATCTGGCCAAGTTGTGAAAATTTTGGGTCACGACTTCGTGGCTTCAGAATTTATTAACATTTTTTATAAGTTATATTTTAATATTTTCTATTATTTTTTAGAAACTTATTACAAAAGATTTAAGTTAAACAGAGTTAAGAATAATTAAATAGAAAATAAGGAAGTTTATACATATAGTACCAATAGAAAAAAGGGTCCAAATGTCAAAACTCACCCATTTTATTCTAATATTTTTTTTGATATTTTTAATAAATAGCATTAGTTATAAAATGAAGTTTGAAAGTGAGTTTCTTCAATTTGGAGTTTTCTTTACATAGTTATGAACATTGGAAGTTGGCTTTTACGGTTTTTTGGTTCATCATAATGTTATATATATTAAATAACTTGTCTGATATTTACATAAAATAATATATTTTTTATGAACAACTTATGTGAATAAAATATTTTGGTTTGAGATTTTCTTGATGACTAATAGAATAGGTGAAATATTTACAATGTGAAAAATGAATAAATGTATTTTTCTGATCTCGATTTTTCAATATTTTTATAAATTAGGATTCTTATCCCACCCTTATTTATTTTGTCGATCACGTCATTATTGACCTAGTCTCAGGGTTACGACCAGTCTGTATGTATTATATATCTACCCTTCTTTTCTTTTATTTTTATTTTTCTCTTTATTTTTTAAGATAAAATAAATGTTAAATATATATTATTAACAATTATGGTGTTAACTAGTGAATATTTACGTGTGTTTTACCAATGATTTCAGCTAAAATGAAAAAATAAAGGTGATTAATCATAGATTCATCAAGAGCCTGATCCTTCGAGTACCAATCATCACTCGCTCTCTCCCTAACAATTAAAGAAAAACTTTTACTCTTTTCCAAGACCATATTTGCCCGAAGTTTGGTATTGTTGTTCCCGGATCAAAGGTAATGAATGCATATAAGACCTTGTAGGGTTTCTTCACACTAAAAGTGCATATGCCCATATCCAATAATTAGCTTCTTCATTATCCCTCAACACAAGATTGAGATGTGGAGAAATCGGGTGAAGCACCGAACATACCCCATGCCATAAGCTTGAAGGCTTTTACCACTCCACTGGGGTGTGATGAATCCCTGATTCTCAATCTTTATGCTTTTATTTTAGCTGATTATCTTGGCAAAACACCATGTAAATATGTGTAAATACAATAACATAGCATCCTGCATGCATTTGTTAATATTGCATAATTAGCATGTATTTGTGCGAAAACAAAAGAATAAAGGAAAAAAGGAAGGAGGTATTTAGAATAAATATAGAGTGACCCGAACCCCAAGAGAAGGTCAAGACTTGACCTGATTGCCAAATAAAATAATCAGAGAGAGATATGGCTTACTTTGTGTTATACATATTACCTATATGTATAACTGATTACTTTTGATAAAATTAAATTAAATAATTATTTATACCCCCTTGTATATATTTTTAAAAATAATATAAATATAAAATAAAAATAAGGAAAATTAAACAAAAATAAAAATAAAATCTCTCCTCCATTGTACAAAACACATGTATATACTTAATAGGTACTATTTATTCTATACCTACAAATAATCCATAAAAACAAAATAAAAATTATTTTGTAACCCGAAAATTATAATGAAAATAAATAAAATATAAAATTGGGGGTATTTCTGTAAAAATAACAAAATAAAAGTATTTATAAATAATACATAGGTATATTATACCTATATATAATACCATATATTGTATATAAACTAATTTAATTTTCTTAAAAATAGATAAAAATCACATAAAATTTCTTTGAAAAATAGTAAACATTTTTTAACATTTTTAATTTAAAATCATTACTATTTTTTTATTGAGTTTATAAATAGTTTGTATATTCGATTTTTCTGATTTGTCCATACTGGATGTTGACCTCCGATCAATGTCTTCCTCTACCCGGGTCGGACCCGTATAATGTTCGCTAGAGCATCTTCTCAATTTTCTTGAAACGCCTCTGTGCTTCGTTTGCCTCAAAATTTGGATCCGATAATCATCGTTCACCCGACATCCTCGCGGGACCCTTGGCTGATCCTGATCGCTCTACGATTCTGTGCTTTTCATCAATTTTTCTGGACCCTAGAGCGACCTATAAAGTCTCTTCTTCCCCCTCCTGGCACCGCAACTCTTGCCTTGCCCCTTCCTTCACCCTAGAAATCTTCAATTGAGTGACAGCGCCCATAGGGCATCATTGGATCGAAGTTTGGTGGTGTATTCATGCAGCTCAGCTATGTGGCCGGAGTCCTCCGCCACGTCCACCCTCCCTGCCTGTCGCAGCATGGTTGAGGCCACGACCTCGTCTTCCTGCTTCGTCTGACCTTGCTGAGTTCATCAACACCCTTAGGTGACGTATCTTTTTATTCCATTTTCCGTTCCAGTCAAATTATCCATTCCACCTCCGCCACGGCTCATCTGCTCCAACCACCTGGTTGAGGACTCACCTCACTGACACACCTGTATCGATCGACCCCCCGATGAACACCCAATCTTGCACCGCAGCATGATCATCCTTGGACTCGACCCTCAAGTCGAGATTAAGACCAAGATCTCCATCTGCCACCCTTGCCGGACATCGACTTCCATCCACCCTCACTTCTTTCATCATCAGAGCATAGCCCAGAGTTCGCTCTTTTATTTGCATGTATCCTCGCACAATAGGAGCTTATGTTGGACGTCCAGTTTCTCGGCGGAGCATCTCCAAGCGGACCTCCCTCATCCAGCACACCTGACCGTTGGTTCCTCCAACAGAACCTCCCACCAGACATGGACCACTCCCACGACTGTGCAAGACTCCTCCGATCCTCCATCGGAGTGGTGGATCTCGATCCCTCCTCCGTTGAAGTTCATCCCCGATGAGTTCTTCTACCCCTCCTTTCCACCGTCGATGAGGAACACCACCTCCCAGATTTGATCTCGGTCGTACTCCTACTCTTTATCCCTAATGTTCGATCAGAGCATGGGACGAATCTGCACTGCACGTCCTCACCTTTTCAGAGTCGCCAGATCCATACTGTAGCAGAGCATCACAACTGCATGTCACTAACATTCCCTTCACCGTCATATCCTTTCGATGGGACGATCAGGACCATCAGAGCCATTGTGTGCGCCTCACGTTCTTCACGGTATTTTGCATCCTTTTCTCCACACTTTCATGCTTTATTAGTTAGTCCAATAAATAAAGTTGTAAGTGTAGACATTTTGCAGAAAGAACCTCGTAGTTTTGTATATTTGCATTCAGTCCTCCATGTGTGAACTCACGTGTCGTCCCACATGAATTTGTGGTGTATTTGCATTATCTGCTATGAACTTCTTCTCTGTTAGGTTTTGAATGAAACATTTTTTATATTTGCATTTATACCCTATGCATGGTGGATTGCGCATGTGATCTTATTCTCTTTGCATTATTGGCCCTAGGTTTTTTATATATGTTATTAATTGGCATGTGGAATTTATTTTAATTGCAACGAGGTCCTTGTAAACTGCCTAGTTTTTTATTAAATAATCAATAAATTAACTCCAAATATTACATGAAAAATATTGTTAGCTCATGCTAACATTTATTATTTATCGTGATTTTTGGGGTTAATTTTGTTGGATTTTTTATAAATCAAAAACCACAAAAAACTCAGTGTCTATTTTTAAAATACATAAAAATTCTAAAAATTGTTTGAAAATTTCCAAAAAAATATTATTTGTTTGTTTATGTGTGTTTTGCCTCCAATAGCATTTTTGTTTGAAAACCAACCTAAAAATCCTAAAAATTATGAAAGACTCAAAAACTCATAAAATTCATTAAAATTTCTAGAAAAAGAAAAAAAATAGAATTTTACTTTCCATTTGTGGCTCTTTTTTTCTAGTATCTCATAAAATTGCCCTCTAAGACATTAGGATACTTTCAACATCTTTAATTGTAATGTTGTCCTGGTTGCACACTATTTGTGTTTTTATCTCTTTTTTGATTTCTATAAAATCATATAAAAATTTGAAAACCTCGAAAAATTACCAAAAACATCTGAATATTTCAAAACGCAAAAAATAAATTTATTACCGATTTTTGATTATTTTTGGCCTTAATAAAAAATCAAAAGCTTGTGTTTGTTCTCTTATTTGCCGATTTTCTTCCTTAATTGAAAACCAAAAAATTTTGGAAAATTAAAAATTAACCAAAAATATGCATTTTCTTCTCTGATTACCGATTACTTCGTAGGTTTTACTCGTGCTCCTTGAGTTCGACCATGGTTGCTATACTAGATTAAAATAAATAGTGGAGACCGCTAACACTGTTTTGATTGCCTTTGTCTTGTTGTTTGTGTGGTTTCTTTTTTTTCTTGTTGAGCCCGACTGATTGATTGGGGTCGCAATGACCTTGATTTTACTTGATACATAACCCTAGTTAATCAGTCACACAACAGGATGCACTCTAGGTTTCCTTACACACCATAAATCTTCCTCAATAGTATACAAAGTGTATTTGATCCTTCACCCCAAATACGACTGACCCATTTCTCCAGGAGGACCTTGTTGATCATCACCTCAAAGTTTTAAACTCCCAAATCACCATCGACCTCAGTAAGCGTCACAACCTTCCAACTAACTAGCGGAGTGCCATCTCAAAAGAATCTACACATCAAAGTCTCCAACCATCTATGAATCTCCATCGGGAGAAAGCGAGAAAATAGAAAAAAGACAGGAATCGTAGAAAGGACCGGCCTCAAGAGTAACAAGCGTCCATTCCGTGATAGGCAAAAAGCACATCATCCTGTAGACTTGTTCTCAAGCCTCTCTATCATCGGAAACCAATCTGATTGCTTTAGGTGATCATCCATTACATGCAACCCCAAATAGGTGATAGGGAGAGACGTTCATTGTGAGTGCAAGAATGCCCCACAAGCCTCGATATCCCCCTCTGAAAGACCAAAGGGAACAAAAATTAATTTATCCTTGTTGAGTTTTATCGCTGGGACTCCCCCAAAAAGTTCCAAAATCGTAGCAATATATGAAAAATTTGTGATGATTAGTTAAATACGAGTGATTATATGGGCTGTTGTTAATGGATAAATGTCATTATACAAACTGTCGTTAATGGTATAACAACGGATATATATTGTGTTTTTTGCTATTTTCATGTGTAAAAATTATCTCACAATGAATAAAATATTGTTTAATAACAAACAATTTAGTGATTAATTTTGAAAAAAAACATCACTGCAACCACATTTTGTTGTGATGTGAGAATCGTTATTATGTCATCTATCTGATATTAAGTACTATATATAACGAAGAATATTCGTTGAAAAAGTTATCTTTTATACCTTGATATTCCGATAAATAGCATATCCATTGTTGCACTGTTTCTACAAAAATCATACAACAATGGTTATACAATTCTCGTGATTTTTTGTTGATTATTAATTTAGCGACGACAAATTCCCTAGGATTCCAAAAGGACCATATATAATCATCGTTACATTATGTTTGTAACAAACTTTCAATGATCTCGATCTTTTTTTAAAAAACACAGTTATATTATTTGTAATCAATTCGAAAGTATAAAACTTATTTGCGAAGAATAATATCAACCGTTATATATTTAGCATCACCCAATACTGATGTTGTGACCGACAAAAATGTTGGTTGTTGTGAAATACAAAAATAATTTATCGCATGAACGTCGATGTAGGGTTTCTACCTTGAAATCTAATTGATATTTCTATACGTAACTACAATAAATACTCTTGTAGCAGCAAACTTATAGTACTGATGGTATAATAAGTAAATATCTCATTATCCGCGAAAAACCCGTCGTCCAAACATTCACTACAACAAAATTGAGATATACTGATACTTTTTTCGAAATCTATCACTAAATTAGCCGTTTTTAAATATGTAAGAGCTAAATTATTAGTTGCAAAATTATTTTTTATACTTGAAATTAGCGACGCGTCTAATATTTGAAATTATATATTAGCGACTATGCACATAACACCGCTTATTCATTGCTAATTATTTTCAAAATTTTATTGACCATCAATGAATTTTGAACTAAAAATTTAACGATGATTAATTAAAAGTTTGAAAATTTTACAAGGAATATGCGCCATTATACGACCCATTGATAATGATATAGAGATATATACATATTTTATTCGTCTCTAATTTTAAATAATAAATAATAATTTTACAACGAATAACATTGTTGTTATAAATTTTAAAAACTATTAATTTAGTGTAATATTTTGAAAATATGTCACTATAACCTAATTTTATTGTAGTGATTCCTGCTAAAATCGTTGTCACACACCATGCTAAAATTATCTCTAACATCATGCTAAAATTATCTCTAGTCACGAGTTTGTTAACGGTGATGCTCGTTGATGCCTGAATCCGTTGTCACGAACCAAATTCCGTCACTAGAGTTTGTTGCCAAAATGCTATTTTTTGGAGTGCGCGACGGAATTTTCATATTCAAGGAGTGTTTTAATAATTTCATGTAATCCTGTAACCATAAAACCTCGTTAATGGCTCTCTCCTTAATGTTTTTCGTGAAAGAAAGGAGAAGGGCTGGTGTGAGCAGTGGTAACTAGCAACTTGTCGAACGACGATTTTCCTTCTCGTGATGGTATGTATGCATTGTTTTTCTTTTGAACGTTTATGATTGTGTTAGTTGATCAGATCAGTTGCACAGCAACTTAACAGTCTGAGACAAGTTGAAAACCCTAGAGGGGGAATATATACATGCAGGGCCGTGTCAGCATGGGCTCACCACTGATGCGTGTGTTCATTAGCAGGTGAAGATTTGGGTAGTGGTGGGAAGGGAAGATGGGTTTGATTAGTGGCTTCTGATGCGGCGAGGGGTGCGCGCGCGTGTGCGCCTGTGGAAATTAGGCCACTGGTTGCGATCCTTCCTCTGCTCTTCTTTCTGTCCTTGGGGCTTTTCTTCCTCTATTTTTTAACTTAGTTGGACGTTGGGTTGTTTGTGGTGGAGCTGTGGAGAATGATCGCAGCAGGAGCGTACCCCGCATTTATCTCCTGGTGCGTTCATGTTAGGATTCCCAATTTGGCTTCTCTCTCTAACCCTCTCTTTACGTATAGAATATAGTTCTTCGTTGTTGGGTTAGGGATGGTGACAACTATCTGATCTCATTGCCAAGGATTTGCGTCCGCGTCTCGGCTTGCGAGATATATCTGGAAAGATTTCCCCGATTATTGAGACGTGTCGGTTGGATAGACAAGTTTTTGGACCTTCATGCGTGGATATTAATGTGAAGCTATGAGTGTGCATGCGTGTGTGTCTATATACATGAATATGTCATGAATATTCATCCATATATCACTCCTATATGTCATTCGAATTTCGTCAGAAATAGAGGCTCCTACGGCCTTCATCCAAACAATCATTTTTTAGCGATAACAAGATTTGTTAAATCGACACCATTTCGATGGAGGTCGTAGAAGTCTCTGTTTCTGACGAAATTCGAGTGGCATATAAGAGGGATATAGGGATGAATATACATGATTTTATTTTTCAAAAATAAAAAATAAAAAAAATGCTGAAATAGGGGGCAGGGAGCCCCATTAAATTCTTTACACACACACACACACACACACACACACACACACACACACACACACACACACACACACACACACACACACACACACACACACACACACACACACACACACACACACACACACACACACACACACACACACACACACACACACACACACACACACACACACACACACACACACACACACACACACACACACACACACACACACACACACACACACACACACACACACACACACACACACACACACACACACGTTCAATGGGGTTGTCCCCATGAGGTAACTAACATGGGTATCACATTTTTTGTAAAATATCACTATGTATATTCATTTATATATCACTCCCATATATCGTTCAAATTTCGTTAGAAACAGAGAGTCCCATAACCTCCATCTTTTACAGGTCGATTAAATCAATGTTTAGACCGTTGAAATCTCCTTTCTAAGTGGAGAATATAAGAGTCTTTGTTTGATGAAATTTGAATGACATAGGAGAGATATATAGATGAATATATATGGTGATAATTTTTGAAAAAAATAAAAAAATTGTGAGAAATCGGGCCGAAGGAAGCCCCATTTTTTTCCACATACACACATAGAGGAGTGATCCTGTGGGAGCAAAATATTGTGAGAGCATGAGAGGAGTGATTTTGGACTACTAGATTCTGTCTTCTCTCTCCTGGTTAAATCTAATGGTCTAGAATCACTCCTCTCATTCTCTCACAGTTTTTTCCTCTCATAGGATATATATATATATATATATATAAGGAAAATGGAGTATGCTCCCTGTTTGTAGCCAACTTAAATGCTCCCACACCTTTTCTCCTATATTTTTTTTAATTTTTCTGAAATGAAATCTATTGGAATTTAGATCACAATATGTCACCATGGTGCCATTCAAAATTCAAGTTAATTCGAGACTTTTATCCCCTCCATCAAGACTGTCAAATTTTAACGGTCTTAGAATTACTGAAATCGACCCCCTTCAGATGAAGGGCATAAGAGTCTTTGTATCTAACGAAATTGGAATGGCATGTTAGGGGGATATAGTGATGAATTTACATATTTTTTATTTTCAAAAAAATAAAAAATAGAGGAAAAATAGGGGTGGGAGTAGCCTCATTTAACCCATATATATATATATATATGGGAAAAATGGGGCTGCCCCCTAGGGGTAGCCAACATGCTTGCCCCATCCCATTTTTGGCAAATTTTTTTATATTTTTGAAAAAATAAAATCATTTATATTCATCCCCATATCCCTCCTACTTGCCATTCGATTTTCGTCAGAAACAGAGACTCCTACGGCTTCCATCTATATGTCATTTTTTTAACGGTCGCATGATTTTTTAAATCGACTTTGTCTGGATGGAGGACGTAGGAGTCTCTGTTTCTGACAAAATTCGAATGGCATATAGGAGGGATATAGGGATGAATATACATGTCAATATTTTTCAAAAAAAATAAAAAAATTTACCAAAAAATGGGGCGGGGCAGCCAACAGGGGGCAACCCCATCAACTCCTTTATACATATATATAGAGGGTGCACTTGAATTGAGGTGGCACATTTCCTTGATTATGGAAAGGTACCATCTTAGGCCGTTGGATGATGAATGTACATGTGAGATTGAAACTACTAGGTGATTTTCATGCTAACTAACATTCCTAATATGTGGGTGAATTAAATTAGTAAAATAGACATCATTGATCATTCTATATTTAGGAACAAATCGAGTGATGTACGGATTTTTTCAAAAATATCTTATCTTAATAAATGTTCACATTTTGAAATAACTGTTATCAATTTACCAACGTTTGAGATATTTTACAATTCTGTGTTATAAATTACAAAAGTGTAACCCATTGTACTCGCAAAAAAGTCTAAATCTGACGAAAGTTTGAATTTTTTTATAGACTTGTTTCCTAAAATATAGAGTGTTGTGATCATATGCTAATTAATTAATGTACAGGTGGAAAACATTGCTAAAATTATGGGATTTTTGTTACAACTATATTTCCTAATATATTAGATGAGGTAAATTGCGAACACATTAGAAAAGTTAAATGTCATATGCGTATTAATTTTAAGAGGTATTAAACCCACTTTGTAATGAATGAATCCATATTAAACATATAGTCCATATTTCACATTCATCGAGTTTATTTTACATTCCATGTACAAACTTTACATCCATCCAATACCATGTTACAATGTCAAACATTCTAACAAAATGAAGACTTGTAATAAATGAATTCATCATTTTATTAATATTTGATACAATTGTAATTCATATCTTACATTTCTCCCCTTCTTTTCACATTCGTCTCCTCTTGTTCTGCAGTCAATTCTAAATTGATGACATCCGTAAGGTATGGTTGTCTCGATCTTTACCCTTCTTCCTCTCGTTGAAAGTTATCCAAGTGGCCTACATAATATAAAAATCGAATAAGAAATTGTAAACAGAATATGGAAGTATAAAATGACTGTAAAAAATATAAAAATAAATGGAATGTTTTGTACAAGTAGTGCATCAATCGTTTGAATGTAAAATACATTCTGATGTTGTAAAATGAGACAGAAAAATGTAAAATGATCAAATCTATTGTAATCTGGTGTAATGCATTGTAAAATGATGTAATCAACATCATTGAACTTAAAAAATAGGTGTATATATACAGATCATGCAATAAAAGTAATGAACCTGACGTAAAAAAGTACATGAAAAGGTAATAGAATAGGAGTGCACGAAAATAAAATAAAATAGAATTTTACAAATTGAAAATGAACAGATGAAAATATAATGAA